>OY776131.1:41212231-42412231 GCA_963675135.1 Galeopsis tetrahit
AATTAGGATTTATATGCATTGCATATACTCTCCCTAAGAGGATGCCCAAAAACTGCCCGAAGGCGGTGAACCAAATGACCCCAATCTTGTTTTCTGTGATGACCTGCAACTAGAGTCTCCATTCCAAACAACTCACGGAAAAAACTGATCTACCAAACTAACAGTTTCTACGGCGCTACGACAATGTACTTATGGAATTCAAGTTATATACATACATCAACATATTCATTATACCTTGCAACTTCCCTCAAAGAACGAAGTAACTTCTTGCCCAATGGTGCAGCATAGTACCTGTACAGATTAATGTACAGATGAGAAAAACAAATACTACATTTAATCAGATGCAGACAAAACGGATTAGCAAAAAGGATTAGAAAAAATCCATCACTAGATTAGGACACAACTGCAATTCTCACGTCTTTAAAAAGAAGCTCTTTCAGGAGAATCTCTCTTTGATCACTTCTATGGGTCTTTAATGCTCAACAAAATTTTCAAACTACAATAATGTCAATGTCTTTTACAGGTCGTATAACCACACAAAAGACTAATCAAGAAACACTTAACGAGGTGTAAAAACTGGATTTAAAACTAGGCTGGTCTTTAAACACTACTCAATAATTTACTTCAATTTTTGGCCACTTATCACCTCACAGGAATGCAAATTGGGACGTGGGCATAATTGAAAAACAGGGCAATTTGGACGTGGGGCGTAATTGAGGATTATTGACAGATAAAGAAGAGAACCAAAAGTTCAGAAACTTATCCCTTTTCAGCTTAACTATACCTCCTAGGTTCATTTGTTTTTCAATTTTAATTTGCTAGACTTTATTTCTTATGGTTCAATAAATAACACAAAGAACAGAACACCCTGTTCTTGTTGAAAGACCACTCTAAGCATATTCAAGTATTTCAATGTACTATCGTTTGTTAATGTACTACTTTAATGTACGACATCTTAAAAACTAAGAAATTTTAGATTTCCACCATAACCACCAAAATCTCAGCAAATCAACATCTATTTCAAAAGGCACGACCAATTCATCGAACATATATGTGAGCATAAACGCAATAGCCGCACTCTCACACTACAGTTTCTTCAGATCTACATATACCACACCAAAATAAAATTTTAACAAAAATTACTCCAATGACATCAAACAAAACGCATAACCAATTATAGCACAAGTAGAATCTAACCTAATTTTTAAAGCGTTGACAGTAAATCATAAACTTCTTAGGTTCAAATTCTTCCACTTTTCAAACGCAAGCCAACTTCAGAAACCTTGCAAATTGATGAAACCGTTTAATAACCTGCTTCTTCCTAGAGAGTAGAAAATTTGAAAAAGAGGGTAGAAACTCACTGAGTCAACTTAGTGTGTCAACACCCCCAGAAAACCCTAGATCTACGCCGCCATCACGCGAGCGGCGCAGATCGGAGAAGACGAGCCCCTTGACGGAGCATTCAGGCTCTGTAACGGGCGATATCGATATGCCGGGACTGAGATCGGGCGAATTCGTACCTTCACCGCAATTGTTTTCGGCTTCTTTGGCTCCGGCGGCGGCAGCTTCTCCACCTTCACACTCAGCACTCCGTCCTGACAAACCACCGAGATCTTATCCGTGTTCGCATCTCCGGGAACACAAATTTCCTCATCAATTTCCCCACGCGCCTCTCCATTCTCACGAACTTTGCCCCTTCCTCCTCCTCCCTCATCAATTTCCCCACGCGCCTCTCCATCTCAGAAGCACATTATCGTCCCCCCACCTGCACCTTGATGTCGCCCGATCTCACCCCTTCCATATCGATCTCGAACACGTACGAAATCGCATACTCCTTGATGTCGGCCGGTGTCGCCGCCATGGCCTTGGCGTCGCAAACGTAGGTCTTGGTTGGGGCATTGTTTGGTTTTTTGGCTTAGGAATCTTTGAAATGGCTAATAGAAACTATGAGAGAGAAGAGAGAGGAAATAAATTTATGAGAGAGAATAGAAAGATAGGAGAGATGATATGAGAGAGATGATATGAGAGAGAAAAATAAGAGACGGTTGATTTGAAATCAAAGGGTAATTGAGACATTTTAACAGGGATTTTGTAACTCAAAGGGTAATTGAGACATTTTAACAGGGATTTTGTAGTGACAAGTTTTATTAAATCGACTTGTACCTTTTACCACTTAAGAGACAAATTTTGCATTAACAAGTCAATAATCTCTATTATTAACAGGCGAGACTAAAGTGTAATTTGATTTGAGTGACAATCTTACTCTCTCTCAAGGCCAATTCTCAGCGTACAAATGATCCATATAAATAGAAACATCTCTGATTTCAGTCACTGTTTTTTAAATATTCTAATACTCCATCCACTTTTTAATAAGTGTCGTTTTAGCTTTTTTCAACAAATTAAAATTATAAATCATGGTCTATATTACCCTTCATTAATTATACTAATTTTAATATAGAAATTTTATTTGATAAAGAATGTGGTTAAGAATGTAGCTAGTATTAATAAATTAAATTAATTTTGGTATAAACAATTTTTGTGGAATTTAATTATGAAAAATATTTATGGTAAATGAATAAGGGTAAAATAGTCAAAATTAAAGAAAAAACTCTAGAATGACACTTATTTTAAAATTAATTAAAAAATCAAAGTGACACTTAATAAAAAATGGAGGGAGTAAATAGTAATATGCGTTTTTCTTTTTCGACTTTTGAGTAGGGAATGATTTAATTTTGTGTTAATCTTTAAGATTGAATGAGATTCTATTACTATATTTTTGTTAATGATTAAAGTTATTTGTGTAAAAATATTGAATGGTGAGTTTATTATATTAATTGATAGGTGTAATAGGGGTGATTTTTTAAAATTTCAAAGTAAAATTAATGCATAATCTTATAATTCAAAACTCGATTTTAAAAATCAAAAGTAAAAGAACTTTGGATAGAATGGGGCTTGATCCAGTCTGTTGGCCCATAATCTTCTTCAACTTTCCATGCCCCAATTCACTTATGCCTACTTCTTAATCGTCTAATTCTCACTTCACTTGAAAATTATATCTCTCCATATATATTTCTTAAGATCGTGTAAAAAGAAATTAATACACAGGAAAAAGAAATGGGTGCGGCTAAAGGCACCCGAATTTCCTATGAGTACACCCACGCGAACTTTTTTTTGTCACAAGGGTGTTGCGAAATGACGTATTTACCCCTCATGTACTTTTTTTTAAAAAACGTTGGATGAGTACACCCACCTCCTATCTAAACGCGGGAATACATAGGGTCATCACTTTCTACGCAATTCCAAATTTTCTATTCTGCAAATTCGATTTTGAAAGTGAGGATGGAGTCGAAAATGGTCGATTATGATGTAATAACTACTAGTGGTGGTGCCAAAGACTCATTTGTAAGTTATTTATCATGTTTTGAAAGTTTTTTTTTTTTTGAAAGTGAACGAGTTTTTATATTTAGGGTTTTTGTGTGTTTGTGTTGGTATTTATGCTTGTTTTTTTTTGCATCTTATGACTCTATAGTGGTATGTAGTTGAAATAATATACATTTAGGACATACATTTTGACATTATGTATTGCATTTGGTCGTTTTAAAAAAAAACCCCTTTTCGCGACTGGTTCTGCGAAGAAGACGATCTCTGTTGGGAACTTTTTTTCGAACATTGGATGATTGTTCGAAAATTTGTTCCCAACATTGGGCCATTGTTCGAAATTTAGTTCAGCAAGTTTTACTTGGACGAATTTCTAACCAAAAACTCTTAGTTGGGAACTTTTTTTCGAACATTGGGTAATTGTTCGAAAATTTGTTCCCAACATGGGGCCATTGTTCGAAATTAAGTTCATCAAGTTTTACTTGGATGAATTTCTAACCCAAAAGTATCTGTTGGGAACTTTTTTTCGAACATTCACCCAATGTTCGAAAATTTGTTCCCAACATGGGGCCATTGTTCGAAATTTTGTTCAGCAAATACTATAATTGTTCGAAAATTTGTCCCGTACATAGTGGGTGTACTCATCCATACAACATTTAAAACGTGGGTGTCCTCATCCAAAACAAAAAAGCCATGTTCGAAATCCAAACCAAAACAAACATGCCATGTCCGAAAATTAATTCCGGACAACTATCAATTGTGCGAAAAACCAGTCCAAAACGATAATTTCGTGCTAACCATGCCAATTAGATGCCCATTGGTTTATTTTCATCATAACACATCAAAAATTGATACATTCTACACATAAACATGATTATAACACAAAAAACCAACCTTAATCAACACATGCATGAATTAACCCCAAATTCAAAAAACAAAACCTAAACCCTACAACAATAAAATCAATGTTTCAACCAACAAAAACCGAAATTAAACATGCGTCCTACTCTTCTTCTCAAATATAAGCAAGAAAAACTAACCTTTAACCATTTTTGCAAAATGAAAAAAAAAAACGCTTTCTCCTATTCTTCGAAAAAATGATGGAGTGGGGGAGAACGGTGCTCTCTCTTTCTCTTCTTCAACGTCGCAGGTAGTGGGAGTGGTGCGAAAATGGAGTGGGAGTGGGAGTCGTGCGAAAAAACGTTGATGGAGTGGGGGAGAGGTTTGGGGAAGATGGAGGGGTGGGTGTACCGAATGAAGAGAAGGGAGGGAGGGAGGGAGGGAGAGAAATGTTAAGGGCATTTTTGGGTTTTCCAGGTGGGTGTCCTCATCCGTTTTGTGTGTGTTCTCATCCTCTGGGTGTACTCATAGGAAATCCGGGTGCCTTTAGCCGCGCCCAAAAGAAATAAAACACGCTATCTGGTGCGTGTGTCCCAATAATTAGGCCCATTTGTGATTTGTCAGAAATAAATTAGGGCCATCCATTATGGACTGGGCTAAAAGCCCACTTTTTGTTCAGCCCATCCATCTGCCAAAACTACAACACACCCTCATTAATAGTACATTATACACGCAGTATATTTCGTAGAAAAATGGAATTTTATCTGCAACACAAAATACAACTGCGATTAATGGGTTTTTTTTTTTTTTAATTTAGAAATTATTAGTAGAGATTAGAGTCATTAGACTGGTCATTTTCTAAGAATTAGTATTTTTTAGTTGGTGTTTAAATTATTATTTTGGAGAATATAAGAGCAAACATTTCTTTTAATAATAGTATATGTAATGTGTGAAATTTACAAATATATCCTTAACAGGGTTTTTATACATACAAGTAAATTGCATCCAATTGAGTTTTTTCCTTAAAATATTTAATTTAAATTAAAAAAAAAAAAAAAGGCAAACACTCAAAACCCCAAGCCCTGTTCGTCGCCTCCCTCTTAGTTCTTATTTTCTGATTTCTCATTTTTTCGATTTTTTTTTGTATTTCTCATCCAGGAAATAAACGAATTTAAGTGAAAAAGTACTGAAAATTACAAAAAAAATTCTGAGAACACACATATACTATTAGAGAAGAATCTGCAAAGTATGCACAGAAGTCGGTTTGGAATGAAGACTAAATTGTCAAATGTTGTAAGATCATCATGCAAGGGTTTGAAGCAAATGCCTTCGAACGCTGTACTCGATGTGTCTTTAGCCCAATATTCGTCCGATAAATTATTAATAAGTGATTTCTCCAAAAGGGTATGTGGAATTTTTCGTTTTCGCTTTTAGCTAATGTGTTTTCTAATGGCGTGTAGTCTGTTTTTCATGTGGAGTTTGTTATGCAAATCGTGTAGTTGATAAATTGGGAAATTGGCCATGTTCTGTTGTATGTTTATTAAGAGGAATTAATTTTTATCATGGATTATTGAGGAGTTGTGATTTTGCCTCTTTATCTGAATTAGCGTTCAGGTAGTCCAGCTAATTTTAGAATGAGTATCTTATGCTGTTGAAGTTGATGATTACTTGTTTGTGTGTGTGTGATATAACCACCATATGACTTACAAATTAGTTATTGAGGTTTCTTTTGGATATATGCCATATAAATTGGCAAAGGGCCACAGGAAAGAGTAGAAGTTTTGTTAGCAGTATGTACTTTATCTTCTGGTGCTTAAGCAAGATATCGTCGTGCTATGCTGCAACTTGAAGCTAGTGTTGATTTAATCTGCCTTTCTTACTTACAAGATGGGATCACATTTGCAACCTCAAAAGCTCATGAATCTTGTTGTTTCTAAATATGTCTGATGCTTTTCCAATTATATCTGTAGTCTGTCCGTTACGTCTGGGATATTTGAAACTCTCTCCTTTTGTTCATGGTTGGGACTCCATTAGTTTGACATAAAGTTTACAAATATTATACTTAAGCTTCTGAGAATTGGCCAAACTTTATTGTGGATATATAACTAGTCTTAAAAATGCATCCAGGTTTTAATTCTTTTAATTTACTCTCTAAATTATAAAAAATAAGACCTGGAAAGGGACTTTTTGCTGGATTTATGCAGCATTCAGATTCAAGAGGAAATAAGCTAAAGTTATTTTTACGCAGCTTGGTAGTGTCGTCCTGCATGTTCTAGCTTGACATTTAAATTTCTGTTGAAAAGACATCACTCTTCTATCTGGAATGTGTAAACAAGGTTTCACCATTTTCTTGAGTAATGATGTTTTTTTCTTTTTCGTTTTGCAGGTTGCCCGTCAAGTTGGTGGTTAGTAATTCTTTTTGTTACTGAAATCACAAATTCCATCTTGAAAGTGCTGCTTATAGATAAGCTCGGCACAATCACATTTAATGTTTAATACCATGTGTACGTTCAAAGTATTCTGTTCATTGGGATCACTTGTAATCATTTGGCAGGGAACTCTATCCTACTCAGAGATCAGTTAACCAGGAAACATGCTTTGGTCTATCAGTCACCATTTCAACTTTCTGTGAGTGGTGGGCAGCATATGAGCAATTCTTCCTTTGCTAGGTCATTTGCATCCAAAACGACTGAGTCTAACAGCCCAAAAAGACCAGAGGTTTGTAATAGAATAATCCCTTGTTAACTGGAGTGCAAAATATTTATTAGCTTTCCAGAAGAAGCCGTCTGATATTGCTTTATTAACGTAGTGGAAACATAGTGCTGCATTTATTGCTTAGAGTTGGATACCAAGGATAAAGATTTTTAGATAGATTTTCCCCAATTAGATGTTAGCTATTTCATCTGGCAATGACTGACTGAAATTTTCTCATCTTTGTCCTATCTATTGTTGTTGATCCTGAAGAGTTTGTTGCTGTACATAAGTACTTTGGGGTTAAAAATGTGATTTTATAGTATTATTAAGGTTTTGTTAACCTCGATTGAAATAGCTGTGTTTCTCAAATACTTCTGAAGTTCAACTTATTGTCATTGATTTCACATTTTGCCTCTTATACCTATGTGTAATTCAACTAAGAGATAATTGTGTTGGCAAGAAGAGAATCTCAAAAGTTCTTTTTTTTTTTTTCATCATAACAATTAATAAAACAAACTGTCATTCACAATCAACTAAAACTTGTTTTCTTGAAGTATATTGTCCTACTGATGGTTTCTACATCCTGGAAACTTTGGTATGTTTTCTTTATTTCATTGGGTTGGCATAGTTACATCTAGTTTTAGTTTATTGATCTTTTAGACTTCATTAATCAATATGCTGCAAGCACCTTTTTAAGTTGAATATCTCCAGCCATTGGAATCTAAATATCACTTTTAGTTGTGAAGAAAAGTTTTTTGCGACAATGATTGACAGAGTCCTTTTTTAGTGGGGGAAGGAGGCATTGGGGTTTTAACCCAGGCCTCACCCTTACATCGGGTGAGTAATACCACGGAGTTACAAGGCTACTGGTATGGTTGACGGAGGCCATTGTAAAACGCAGTATTTGGCTCATAAATGTTTCACCATAAGTGTCGTTAATTTTCATTGTTTGTGTTTGTTATTAGGTTATAAAATAAAGTTCATGGGTTGAATTTCGTTAATCTGTTTATTTGTATGAAGATTTATTTATGGAAATTTGCTGAACTTATTCATATATCCTATTTTCTACTGTGAATTTGAGATTCCTTAATACTTTCTTTTCACAGACTCGGAAAGATATATCCAAGGCAGAGGACCCCTTCGATGCCCCAACATATAACATCCCGGAGAAGCCAGTGACATTCACAGAGGGAGCTTCTTATAGTCTCATAATTCTTGCAGGTCTTGGCGTTGCTGCTGCAGCGGCATATGGGGTTTTCAAGGAACTTATTTTTGAACCAAAGGAGTAAGTTAAATTATTTTGCTGCCTGAGTGCATGCATTAATAATTTGTTCTCCCATCCTTCCTGTGATTTTTAACTGAAGACATGTATTTTTATAGGTACAAGATATTCAACAAGGCTTTGGACAGAATTCAAAATGACAGCCAAGTATGTATGCTTGATGACTTTCTTTAATTTTTACTTTGTGTAGTGCTCCCATTAATTACAGAACTTTTGGATGCAAATATGTGGGTGCTTTAAGCTAAAAGAAAAGGTAGCTCAATAATGACGTTGGACATGAGAATCAGCACGTACTTTCATAAATGGAATCTCACAAGTGCGAAATATTTTTAAGAAGATTGAATTGAACTAATAAAAAGTTTTAGAATCAATAACAAAATTGTAGATGCTCTATTATCTAGAGTGCAAGCACCTTATCTTTTCAAATATAGTCAAAGTTGCATCACAAGCTTCATTTGATTCAAATTTTCTTTTCTAAACTTTTGGTGCAGATTGCTTTCCCCTAAGCAAAGTACTTCTATTCATTTTGGCATGGAAATGGTTTAATTAACTGTTACTTTGAAAACTAAGATATTAGGAGAATCATAGTCACTTGAAAGTTCATAAAAGCCATCTACTTGATCTTTATTAATGTGCATCGTTGTAGACTCTTTATAAGAACTTGGTGTGGAAGTTGCACTCATGAATCTTATCTATTTAAGTTGATTCCTTCGATTTGCATTCATGGAGTACTTGAATTTATTGCTACCCAACAGGTTAGGGTCAGAATTGGGTCCCCCATCACGGGTTATGGATCAGAAAGTAGGAACCGTGCTGCTCGGCAACGGGTCCCCCACAAAACATGGACTGATGAAGATGGTGTTGAACACATAGTGGTAAGGAATGCTTTACCCTAATGAAGAAAATACATGATAAAAACTTTTAAACTGAGAGTATGAGAGGTAAATAATTGGCATTGTAGGTTAATTTCCACGTTCGTGGGCCCCATGGAGCTGGAAAAGTTTACTCAGAGATGTTCAAAGACAAGGTGGACAAGCAGTGGAAGTTCATGTATTTGATCGTTGAAGTCACATCACCTACCCCAGCTCAACTGATGCTCGAGTCTTACGTACCTGCCTGAGACCATACTGGTTGATCACTTCAATCTCCAGTTTTAAGTTTGTATTGAATGATGGAGTGAACACGGAAATTGTGTTCGGTTGATAATGCTCAAATTGTATTTGATGGCGATATACTTGTCAATTGAGGTTACTAGTCGGGGGGGGGGATTATGGTGCTTCTCTATTTACATGTATGGGAAGGCAAAATTTTGTTTAGATGGTGAAGAATTGGATTGAATTGATTGCATTCTCAAAATTCAAACTGCCTTAAGTCTCTCAGTTGCACAACTTGCACTTTCTTGGGTGTACTGTCGGAGGTGTTGTGGAAATAGTAGAGATTCAGTTGATGCAATAAGAAGCTAGTAGAAAGTAGCTTCACTGATTCTTACTATTATTTTTATTAGATCAACAAGTTTTTAATTTGACAATGTGAAATTAGAATTGCTTTTATTTATTCGGGTTTGCAAACATTCTGATGTTTCTAGTGTGTTGTGGAATGCCTTATATTGGCGTTAATATGGTGGTTAAAATAGAGTTGTTATTCAGGCTCGACTCAATTACATTGACGTATAAAAATATGAGCTCAACTCGTAAACAAGTCTAACGAGTCTATCGAGCCGAGTCTAATGAATAAAAAGAAAATATTTAAATATCAAGCCAAAGGAATCGAGTTCGAATCGGCTTGTTAGTAAATCGAATATCTAACAAGCTTGTTTAATGAGTCAAGCCGAGTTCGAGCCTTAATGAGCCAAGTCGAGCCAAGCTCGTGAGCAGCTCAGCTTGTTTAAGTGCCCTACTAGAAGTAATGGTCACATTACATGGCAGCTACAGACAACAACCAGAAAATAATAACAGATCCGAATATGGTTTAAAATGCATTGATATGGCATATGGACCAATGTATATATAGTCAATGAAGTATTTGTTAAAGTATCGAGAATCATTCATACAATTTCCACACTATAGTGGGAGTGGGTGCTAATCGTCATATTTTATTCTGCAACTTGCTTGGTTGCCTACACAATTCTCCAACTGAGTGACTTTTGAAATTCCAACAGAAATCATCAACTATCTAATGGAATTGTTTCGAGCTTCTCGAAACACCTCCTCCATTTGTGTTGGAAAACCAGTAAATTAAAGATCATCTACAGTCTAATCATCACCGGCTTGAGATTGCAGTCCTACCGCACTCCTAATATTTGCACCAAGAGTCTTTGCATCTTTAACCTAAAACATTCACACCGGAGTTATGGGAATCTGTTCAACGAAGAAAGAACAAAAAGTTGCCGCAATAAAGAGCACCACAACGAAGACGACTGAAGAGTCATACGTAATAAAAGGCTGAATAGAACCAAGTTACTTGATATTTTCCACCTCAAATGCTATACATATAAATAGACAACATTTACCTTTATAAAATTCAAACAATAGCAAGAACTAATAAGGAAATAGAAAACAAACTAGCGATGACCTGAGCCACATTAAGTTTTGGAAAATAATAGACAGCAGTGCATTGGCATGAGTACATTGGGTGAAAGTCACCAAAATATAGTGATTTTTAGCAATCTTGAGTTAATATTGAGCTAACTCAGAGTGCCCAACAAACTGTTCATAAAGTTGAAGGTTGTGAGGTTAAACAATTTTCTCGATTTCAAAACAAGAGAGGCTCCTATTTCATGAGGTACTATGTAATTCGAGGGGATTTTGATGTTCTGCTTTGACGTACACAATAGTTCAAAAAATAAAAATAAATGGAAAAACCAACTCAAGCATAGTGTGCAAATGAGAAACAATAGTTAGTATACTGAGCATCAATTCAGCTTGAACTAGCTCGAGTTATTTCAAACTCTACCTAGAGGTTGAAAAAATGTGAATAGTAACATGCCCAGATTAGTCATTTCTAGTTGCATTGAAATAATAAATTGAACAAGTACATCTGAGACATATAGTAGATCAGCATCGCCACAGTCTTATAAACACCAGATGAGCTTCTTACAAATTTAGAAGCTGCCAACTCTATATGCAACAACACCTCTTTCAGTGTATATCTAAGAGAAAATCAGACTTTTTGCATCACCTCACAGTGTATTTTCTTTGATCCATCTCTATAACCTAAACCACCTATTTCTTTGACATTGTCCTTAACAACCATTTGAACATTAACATGTCCAGACATGAACATACTATATCATAAAGGGAACTTAATTCATTGATCATTGTTCCATTTTTTATTTCCAAAATTCTAGCAGTTTCATTCATCCACTAGATTTTTCTCAAACCATCACAATGATCTCTTCCCAGACATAAAAGTGATAAAACTAGCTCGGGGCAACCTCCACTTACACAAGGGTAACAGGCCATTATCAAATATCCACA
Source organism: Galeopsis tetrahit (assembly GCA_963675135.1). NCBI lineage: Eukaryota > Viridiplantae > Streptophyta > Magnoliopsida > Lamiales > Lamiaceae > Galeopsis > Galeopsis tetrahit. Next base: position 41,223,902 of record OY776131.1, read on the forward strand.
GTCCATATCTACTTATGAGCTAATCTAACTGATGCTCTAGCAGCAAACCACCCACACTTCCAATTGAGAATTAAAATCTCAAACTCTAGCTCTACATAAAATGTTACGATCATCTGAGACGATAAGCATTATAATTCATTTATGTATCCAAAATCAACAATAATATACATCAATTTGACATTCTGAGAACCGAAAAATATAAAATGTCGGAATACAAAATAATACGAATGCTTACAGAGTGGATCCCGGAAACTCGTAGGGTGGCGATGAAGGCGGTGCCTAAGGCGCCGACGAAGAGGGTACCTATACCGGCGGCCCTGAAAGGCATGTTGAACATTTCGCCGGCGTATCCCCTTCTGGCAACCGAAACACCCCACCCTATTTGCGCAGCACTCGCGGCGGCCCACCACCAGTGATCACCCACCACCGGTCTACTCGGACTGCTCTCCTCTTTCTCCATTTCTCTTCAATTAATTCCAATTTCAATTTCACCATTAAAATACTTGCCTTTTTCTCACATGACTAGTGGGCTCAATAATTGGGCCCAGGTTATGGGCCAACAATCGGAAAAAGAATAAAATAAATCTCATGGGCCAGGTTAACACACGTCATTAATTTATTCACCCATATTAAACTTTTATTTTAGGTCGTTTCAATCTAAAGTTTAATGTTTCAATTGTAATAAATAAATATGACCGCCCCCATTCTTGCCTGACTTTTCTCACAAGTTTTAACACGTGACAGTCAGCTGTTTCTGGTATTACACACGGTTTTCAAACGAGGTGCAATGCTACAGTAAGATTATTTTTCATATAATATATTTTTCAATCATTTAGCATGCACACAATCGAGTGTATTTATATGTGTTACATAAAAATTCTATTCTAATTATTCATCAATTTTAGACTAATCTACCCTATCAAATTGTTCATATCTTGCATAATTTTATTTTATTTTTTATTTTTAATAGGAGAACAAACAATGCATACAATACAATGATACATGGGCTAAACTCACCAAAATCGAAATACAAGCATTGCCTCCTAAGACACACCACTACTACTCATTTCAATGAAAGAAAAATGAAGAGTCTGCCTAACTAAGATGAATCGCATCTCCTCTTTGCTATGTCACCCTATTTTCCACACAAAGATTCTCTTCTTGAGTTTTGTTTGGCCTCCATACATCATCTTTTTGGTGCGATTTCTCTCTCTTCTTGAGATTTATTTTGTCGAATCTTACTTGTGCTTGTTGGTTCTCTGATTTTTTTGTGGATCTATCTCTAGTTTTCTTTGAACAAAAATACCTTAGTGTGAAATGTTGTTTCATTCTGAAAATGGAGACCTGATTTGCATGTGTGGACAAATGTGCATTTATCTCCTCACTTTGACATCACGACTGAAATGAGGTAGCTTCTTTAATTTGATTCGACTTGAGTTGAAGATCTCGAACGTCTTAATTTATTGATCTTATGGTCTTTTACTGATCAATTTAATCTTGTAACCTTCTAAAAAATTGTAGATAATACTAGTGTCTATTTATAATTCAGACCTCATGATAGTACTAAAAATACTCGATGGGGGTTTATCCTCTAGATACTAAAAATACTTGATGGGGTTTATGAGTTTGGTGACTTGGGTTCAAATGTCCCAACGAGTGGAATAACGATTTGACATATCTAATCTATAATCATTAGTAATCACACCAACATACATATTTTTGTAATAAGAAAAAGAAAAATAATACTTCCATATTTCAATATATTTTTTCTTTTGCACATAGTATTTTAAGAAATATTGTTTGTTTATAAGAGGAAATAAAATAAATATAGTAAAATATACACTTTATATGAACAACCCGGAGAAAACATATGTAGACGGGGAGAGTAGTAAGTACTATCCTACAATTTTTGTCTTCGATACCTAGCTTGGGTGACAGGGTAGTGCATAACTGCATATACAATATTTCAGGTACCGTGGGATTGATGAATGAGGACACTTAACCATCACCAAATAAAATATATTTAATAAACACACAGATGAATAAGGGATACTTTTCTTTTACCGATGTATTTCACCAATGTGGCTTTTAAAGGCCGAATCTGAATTTAGTCTAAAATTGGTTAAATATAGATAATATACAACTGAAACGTATACAACTGAACAAAAGTGTACCTATTGATTGATCAACAAGGAATATGATAATCAGAAATTATAGTTTCACAAGGAAACCAAAAGTTAGAGTCAATAAGCTGGTTAGGAGGGAGAGGGACCCCATCAATAGAGTAGTAGTCAAGAAAAGGTAAGAACACAAACCTTTGAAACTCTCTCTCTCTCTCTCTCTCTCTCTCTCTCTCTCTACAAAAGTCAAGCCAGCCAACAATTGATTCCCCCCTTCAATAAATCAGGCATACCCACACCATATGTTTCAATCTGGATTCATCTTTCCACAACTCCAAATTCATCTCCCAATTTCCCAAACCGAATAATATATACACCACCATATGTAAGAAGACAATATTCAGATTGGCAGCATAAGGCAACATGCATCAAGAAACTGGATTTAGGGAGGAAGGAGGAGGCCTTCAAGAGATTGCAGTTTATGCTCTCCTTTGCCATTTCCTTGCCAAAACCCAAAGTCCAATATCAAGAATCACAATATTTTGTTTGTTAAATAGGTAATTATTCTTGCAATTATATAGGGAAAGCTGCTTTCATACACAAAATTACCTTCAGGTTTTGCATGTTCTAACCCCTTCATCATTCTCAGTTAGGTATCAAAACTTTCAATCACAATTGAAGACTATCTTCCTACTCTTCAATTTTCATCAAACACCATCCAGACTACCACATAGATATGAAGAAGATCTTCATATAAGGTTGATACATCATCAACTACACATGGGAAAAAACCATCTCAATCTTTTGGCTTCACAAACAATCATAATTAGCAAACAAAGAAAACCCAACCAGTAATTAAAAAAAGAACAGGAGAAGCTAATTAGCACTGAATTTGTATTGAAGATCTTAAAATCCATATTTACATCTGCTGCAACTAATGATAAATAGAACTGTCATTCATCTCTCAATTTTCTGAATATCAGCTTGAGAAAGGAAAAACCAAAGGAAAAGGGAAAGTAAACCTAATGAGCACTAACTTCTTTCTTTCAAACTATGCCTTCAAATGCCAACACAAAATTCGGAAGCCAAGCCGCCTTAAATCTTCCAGAGAGCACAGTTGAAGGGTTCAATCATATGTTAATCAATTGCATCTAGCCCTGTATATAAAACCGAAAACAGTATCAGAAACCACCAAACAATCACATCCATATAGAAATCAAAGAAGACTACGATGATTGAGATGATACCTTCAGAGAATTTTCAGATACTTTGTATGAATCCGCATTTATCGATACCAGCCACAATCCAGGAAAGCAATTCTGCAATAACAAAATCAGATCGATCAACCAATGACAATTATTATAGAGAAACAGAGTAAAAAAACAAGAATTCAAACCAAAATAAATTATCAGATCGAGTCATACATCTACTTGTTTCTGAACGTTCTTTGCTCTCTTTTTGGGCCTCCTTGCAGGCTTCGATCCAGTCAGGGCAAAAATATCCTCCTCAATCTCCTCTTTGGTTAGAGGGATAGTGATGCTCAGCTTCCTCTTCTCTTTCTTCCCACCATTACCGCCGGAATTGCCATCGTTTTCCCCCGATCTATTGTTTGGATTTGTCATGGGAGACTGGGCTTTACTCCTTTCAGGCATCGCCGACCCATTAATTTTCAGAGTACCTCCATTCACATTCAGAGACTTGTGTATAGGCCTCCGAGGCCTCAAATTCCACGTTTTGGTTTCTTCATCGATGTTATTATTGATCTTCTCCTCTTCTTGGAGTTCATCAGCGCCATCTTCCTCATCGTTATTGTCAATCTTCAGCGGCTCATCTACCGGATTTTCTTCCGGTTTGTTGTTCTTGCAAGGAATCTTAATTAAGATTTTCGATCTCTTATTTCCAGACCTATCGAGGTCTTTCGCCCTCGATTTACCGGCAGATTTCAGAGCAGCTCGTTCAGCGTTTGTATAATGATGCCGATTTCTCATACCATCAGACGTCAAATTCTTTGAGTGATGATTTCTCCGGTGCTCAACCGAATCACCTTTACCCTTTCTCGAAGCTTCGGATTCCGAAGCCGAGTCATGCCTCAGCAAATGCCGCAGTGGATCAACGCGGCTCGGCGAGTGTTTTACCCACTCGCGAGACAGGTACGGTTTAGATGATTCTCCTGGAGTAGGAGACTGCTTCCCCGAGTAATCGCCGTGAACAGGAGACTCGACCGGCGACGCCATCGGAGTGGAGTCGAGAAACGGAGACTGGTGGCGCGGAGGCGTTGCTGATACAGAATCACGCAACGGCGACTGGCGGACAGGAGATGCGCCGGAGATATTCGGTCTCCGGGACGGCGATTTGATGGAGCGGCGGCGCTGGTGGACACCGCCGGAATTTCCATCCTTGTTCCACTTGAGATGCGGCAGAGTGAAATTGTGCAGCGGCTGAGATTTTGCCGGAACAGTTGAAGCCATGGCAGTACGAACGCTTTTCAAAACCGCAACGCCGATTTCAACAGAAAACTAATCAATTCTTTTCAGAAAACACACAAATCAAAACAAAGAGTAACAACCTATCCGATGCGTGATCGCCGGCGATTGTTACATCAATGGATGAATTCAGAGGAATCAAAATTCACAGAAGTGAATGAAATAGAACAGGTTATGAATTGGAATTCAAAAGATAATGGTGGTAAAGGGGGTGGATTTGTGATTGTAGAGAGAGAAAAAAAAAAGAGGTTTTGTGATAGAGAGAAGGAGAATGAGGTTGCAGAGAGAGGGCGAAATAGAAGTGATGTGGAGAAGAAGAAAGAACGAAAATTATACATAGAAAATGAATATATATAAATTTATTATTTGCCACCCACATAACAGACGCGCCCACGCGGATTTAATCCTTAGAAGAGGGATTTTGTGATGCCCTAATTAGGGTTACTAAAGCTTCACATGATACAACTCCCCCTCGTCCCGTTAACCAAACGAGATCACTTATTTTAATTTTCGTATTTTACATTTTATTTTATTATATTAATAATTGATATGTGTTATACTAAAAATTAATTAATGTTCTATAATATTGGGATGACACGTATTTAAATAATTTTAAGGAATGTGGAATTTAATGCAAATTAGGGTAAGGTATAGAGACAGATAAAATAAAAGGTCACAGCTAAACAAACCGATTCTACCATACATACTCCATGACTTTAATTACTATACACACACCCCACATAAAAAAATAAAAAAAAATTAGTAATTTTAGGCAATTATAATACAATTCAAAAAAATAAAAAATTGTGAAAAAATCATTCTCAAGTTATGGGAAAAGGAAGAAACACATTGAAATATGAAAAAAAAAATTGAATTCAAATTTGAAAGGAGGAGTTTCAATCATATATATATTTGACATTCAGAGTTTTTCACCGAAAAAATAAGTAAATTTGGTACGCTTAATCTTCATTTTTTACACAGATTTTTATCAAATTTTAGGGTTTTAATTTTTGTCATTTAAAAAAAAATTGTCAATTTTTTAAGTATCTTGAATTCAATTTTTTTCTTCTTGTTTCACGGTTTAGGAGAAGGATTTTTCGTGATTTTTATTTTAAATTTGAATATAATTGTTCAAAATTGGAACATAGGTAAAAATTTAAAAATAAATTATACTATCTTATATGGGGTGTGTATAGTAATTGAGTTGTGTAGGGTAAAACTGGGGGTTTGTTTAGCTGTGACTAAAATAAAAGGTAAAGAAGGTGGTAAAAACTAAAAAGATAAAATATATAGATAGAGACAGTCAATTGTTGATAAAAATGAAAATGAGAAAATAAATAAGTGATGTACAAAATGATAAAATGAGTAATTTAATGGGGAGTAATAATTACATTTTGTTTTTTTATATTCTGGATTTTTTTTTATAATTATGTGATTTATTTTTATTATTATTTTAAGGTAATAATGTGATAAAAAAAAATAAGAGTTGGTTGAATTGCATCCAATTTTGTTTTTTTCCTGGAGATAGGGTCAGATGAAACCAAATGAAAAACAAAAATTGGTAGATCACCAAATGAATAAAGATGGGCGATTTGTATCCTGAATAGAAAAAATAAAATACATGTACAATTCAAAAACAGAATTAGGGTTGGTGTCGTGTGCTTTGAGCTTTACGTGAATCAAACATACATCGTCTCACAAAATTAGGGTAAAATTAGGGTTGGTGTCGTGTGAGACGATCTCACGAATCTAATTTTGTGAGACGATCTATATTTGAACTACGTAAAGCTCAAAGCAACTAATTAAATTAATTGATTTTCTTAATATTAATGGTTAATTATGTCTCATAGACTTGTTTTGTTCCACATGATTTTTTATCTTAAAATAGTTTTGTGTCTATAGCTAGAAGTGCACGGTAATTCGATATTTCTTTTGTTTGGTTAGACCCACCAATTAATATGGATGGATTTTCTACTACGCATTGCGTTTGTAATAACGAAAACTAAGTTTTATCGTTTTCAAAAAAAAAAAAATTGTGTCTCATGCAACTGAATTTCAATTATTATCAATATTTAACTCAGTACAATTTTACTTAAATTTTAATGTTTAATTTATTCAATTTGATATTTGACTTAATATTTAATTCAATTCAATGAAGCTCAATTCAAATGGTATAAATGAAATCAATTGCACCTAAATATCACTTTAAAAAAAAAAATGATGAACTTTTTAATGGTATATAATTGATAAGTCATCAATTTCTCATGACTTATATGGGTTATATCGCTTTTAACTTATCCAAATTGCCCCATCAAAAAAAAAAAAAACTTATCCAAATTGCATTTAACCTTTAGATGGTGTTTGGATGGAGGAATTTAAATATGAATTTTAAATACATAATTTAAATTCACTCCACTTATTTGGATTAAAAAGTTGGATTAAATTTTTTTTTTTTAATTAAAATTGAGAGAATTTTAAATTCTGATTAAAATAAAATCATATCATTTGAAATTTTTTTTTTTTTTAATTCTTCCATTTGAAATACTTCTTCAAATCAAATCTCATCGTCCAAACACAGCCTTAGACACTTTATTATTATAGAAATTTGACGTAATAATAAAAAAATTCGACTTATTTACCATTACTACAATTTTATTTTGGAACAAGAAAAATTATTGTAACAGAAGTACATGTTAATTCATATAGAATCGGAAATGTTTGACGCAATCCAGAAATATAAACTAAAATAGAAATAGGAGTCAATATTTATAGAAATAAAGTCATTTAGAATTAATTCCAAAAAAAAAGAAAAAAAAAGGAAGCCAAATATGTTTTCCCTAAAGTTTATATCCAAATGCAGTTTCTTACGAGTTACTCTTCTACGATTCAAGAAAAATTTAAAATCAACTTAAATTTAAATCGAATTAATTTCAAGTTCAACGATAAGAGACTTATTAGGTTAACGAGTCTAATCGAACTTAATCAAACTCACATAATTTTATAATTTTACCTCTAATATGACAATTATATATAAATATACTTTAATTATAAATAAAATAAAAGTGTTTAATTAATGTTAGGTAAGATATCGAGTCAAACTTGAGTATTTCGAGTTTTGCCTAGAGTCGAGTTCAAATTTTTAAAAAATAAGTTCGATCGAGTTTGAATCAAATTTGAGTTTTCGAATCGAGTTAAGTTTGAGCTTGAGTTTGACACTATTCAACTTCTTTACATCTTTTTTGGAAACGGCCAAAATCTTATAAATAGGGTATCAGGAATACCCAAAATGTAAAACAAGATTACAAACAGTAAACCAATGAGGAAAAACAATAGCCCCTAAACATAAAACAACAGCTAAATGCAAAGCTTTGGCTCCCTTATCCATTCCGAAAACGAACAGCCTCTAATGATCGAAGAATTAACTTTTAACCAACTGTAAGATAAAATTTGAATCTTGTCCATCACCTTGTCACTATTAAGGTCCTGGCCTTTGAAAATCTTATCATTTCTGCCCATCCACAAAGCCCAAATAGTGCAGTGCCATAAGATTTGCCAATAAGGCCTCCAGTGGGGTTCAGCGCACAAACTGTGCATTTCGAAGTGAGACAGTAATGTGTTTCTCGAACTGTACGACAAGTCGAACCATGCATATACCCTGTTCCAAATCTGCCTGGAAAACGAACAAAGAAAGAAAAGTTGTTTCACATCTTCTTCATCCGCTCCACATAAAACGCAGTATGTAGAAAAATTTGTGTTGAAAGCTCCGCGTCTTCTGAGGTTCAGAATAGTCGGGATTTTGTTCTGAAGCATCCTCCACAAAAAACCAGCTACTTTACGAGGGACTCCCTTCAAATAGAAATGAATAATCGATGTGATTGAAATAGATAAAATAATAAATAAATATAAGATAGAGTATAATTGAGTGAGTGTTTGGAAACACTAGAAGGTGCTTAAGAGCACTTTTTTTTCAAATAGAATCACTTTTAGAGTGTTTAATTTGCAAAATGCAAACACAACAACATATACACAATTAATTTAAAGTCCTTAATTTTAAAAACACTATTAACTTTCAATTTTATTACAAAAATCAATTTTAATCATTTTGAATCAATATTATGATTTGCAAAAACACACCCTAAACAATGGATTGTGGTTCAATTAAGGGTGTGTTTGCAAACAATAGTGATTGATTCAAAGTGATTATAATTGATTTTTGAAATAAATTTGAAAGTGGATAGTGTTTTAAAATTAAGCACTTTTAATCAATTTTGTTTTGTATATGTTGTGATGTTTGAAAAACAAATAATTTCTTTATAATTTTAAAAAAATACCCTTATTACATTTGAATAAATAATGGGTAAACAAAAAATATTATTTAAATTGTGAGGGCAAAAATGTAAAATTGATTACTACAATGATGAGAAGCACATAGAAGCTATTAAAAGTAGGTGGATGGGTGCTTCACCAAAATCACTTTAAACTACTTAATTTAATAACTTAGTTGTGTTGACAAACACTCCAAAAGTGATTATATTTTAAAAAATAAGTGCTTTTAAGCACATACTAGTGCTTGCAAACACCCACTAATACAATTAAAAAAGATAAAATAATGAGATTGACCGATTGAAGGTTTTTTTTCACATGTTAATGTCTATTCTGCCTTTATTATCCACGTTAAATCTAATCTCTTACTTTTTGGACATAAATTAAAATAAGGGAAAATATCAATTTTGGTCACCCAATTTTACCTCTTTTCATATTTGGTCACCCACATTTAGTCACTATCAAAATTGGTCACCCACTTATTATATTCTATCAAAATTGATAATTCCGTTAGTTAATCTGTCATTGACTAACGGAGAAAGAGTTTTGAACTCAAAATTTTCAAAACGTTAAAAACTTCTGATGCATCTTCTAGAAACTAATGAAACAAATGCAGTAGCAAGAATGAAACATGTGAACCTAACATTGAAGAATCTTAGCCCATCACAAAAATTATATATTATTTCTTATTTCAATTTAAGTTTTAAGTTTTTTTATGACAAAATTATTTTATTATATTTATCTTATAGATCACAAGGATCTCATTATAATTATCCTATAGGTAAAAGGAATTCTCATGCATATTTTAGAAGAAATTTTCATTATATTTATCGTTGATCAGAAAGAATTCTCATGCATCTTCTGGGTAGTCAAAAAATTTCAGTAAATTTTTAATAATTATTTAACTCAATTATGAATTCATTTGTTGTTGGTTTACTTTCTAGAACGTGATTCAATCAACTTGCTGGTAGTCAAAAAATTTCAGTAAGTTTTTAATAATTATTTAACTCAATTATGAATTCATTTGTTGTTGGTTTACTTTTTATTTTACAGGAAATGAGAAACTTAAGAGATAGAATGAAACTTTGTACTCTGGTTTTTTTTTTTTAACAATTGTACTCTGTTTTTCAATTCTTGGTTTCATATTAAATTTGTATAATAATTGGAGATATAAATTTATTTCAATTCATTTCCCAATTTATAATTATTGGAGCATAATTTGTGGTGAAGATTAATTGTAAAGAGGTTTCTAAAATTATTGATTCAAGAAAATTTCATAAACTTTTTTTAGTTCTAAATATTTTTCTACAAAGATCATTATTGCAGATTTATTGAAATGTTAGTCAAACAATTGGGCATTTGAAATTAATTGAAATAAATTTCTATCTCCTGAGTTTCTCATTTCCTAATTATCTATAAAATAAAAAGTAAACCAGTGGAAGATGCATAGAATTCCTTCTGACCTATTATAAATATTTTTGTGGTTTTGAGAAATTTCACGGCTTAAAACTCTTTTTCCGTTAGTCAATGTGACCAACAGAGTGATCAATTTTGATAGAAAATAATAACTGAGTGACCAATTTTGATAGTGACTAAATGTGAGTGATCAAATATAAAAAGAGGTAAAATTGGGTGACCAAAATTGATATTTTCCCTTAAAATAATAATAAAGTTATTGTAAAATAATATAGATTCCATTATAAATAAAGTGATTGTTTCTAAGTAAAATTGAATGACAATTTAAATAATTAAGTAAAAATAAAATAATAATTTTTATTAAAGATAAAAGATTAGATTTTATGAATTGACAAATAAGATAAAATAGGACTAAATTTTATGGTTAGAGAAAGTAACTTTTTTTGTTAATAAAATATAATCTACTCCTATACTATAACTCGTATTTTATAATTATTGAAGGCGCGAAAGTCGTCGTTTGATGTTATAAACTCGATGGGGTTCTTAATTCGATGTTTGGAGACTATGTGATGATCTACAAGAATTTGTTATCTACTTTTTCAATGTTATTTTATATTTTGTCAGAAGAAGCGTCAATTTAATGGCGCATGAATTCGCTCAAGTGTCTCGTTCTTTTGAGAACTTGTACTGTTGGGTCGATCCTCCGACTTTTGTGAACGGGCTTTCTACGATAACTTTTGAATTTAAAAAAAAAAAAAACACAATACTCTACTTTATCTAGTAACATGTCACGTATAACAGAGACATCGTAAATATATTTAGGGCATATTTGTTTTGAGATTATGTAGGATGGGGAAGATGGGGATGGGAAAATCTTGGATGGAGAAATTCAGATGAATACTGATTGTGTATGTTTGTTTTGGGATGTTGAGTAGGATTGGATATAACTTTATGTCAAATCAAATGCGTAAGAGTGTGTGATGTTGTATTATGAGTATAATACGAAGTATAACTTTATATCAAATCAATTAGTAAAAGTGAGAGATGTTGTATTATTATAATAATAGAATATATAGATATTTTTAGGGGTAAATGTAATTGGATGTTGAAATCCGAATATGAAATCCCAAACTAGTATAAGACGAAGGACGTTCAAGTTCCAAAATAAACATGCCCTTATTGATTAATTTCCATTCTAAAATTTTGGAATAGAAAAATGGACACAGTTTTAACTTTTAAATAGATGATCCATAACTATTTTACAATATCTTAACTTGATATGTTAATGTATACTCACATTGTTAATTAGCAATTAATCATAATAATAGTAACAAAAATAAAAAAAGGTTTATCACGTGTTCTTTAATTGTGGTGCTTATCTACTTCATCGTCATCTCAAACCTCTTTAATTAAATTGCATTCCTTAATCATAATATTTGGGTATTAATTCACTGTTCATGAAATTATTTTCTCTATACATATTTTAACAAATAAAATTTAGTCAAATATGCGAAAAGGCCAGAATTACTCTACAAATGACTTTTATGTATATTCTCAAAAGTGTCATGACACTTTATATTTGTTTATCTTTCATTAAGTATGTTTTTCTTCTAACATTCGATCTTAAAAAAATAGTAATAAAACCTATATTTTAAAGACAAAAAAATAGAGAGAGAGAAAAAAAAAGTCTTAAAATGAGCGATAGTATATAAAGTAAGTGAGCTTAATTTAGGATAAAAATCATTTATTTAGGGGATATTCAATATTTTGTTTAAATATGTATGGTATAGGGGATTTGAGTTGAGATTAGAATATTAGTATTCTAAAAAAAATCTAAATTTTTTAATTCAATCATAGCCGATGTCATTCACCATTGCTTTCACATTCGCCTCAAAACCAAGCACACTTTTAAAAAAATCTATTTTGATCAGACTAAAAAATTATTATAATTAATAAGATTTGATATGGAGCATAATGTGATAATGATTAATGAGCTCTTTATGGAAATAATTTGACATTTTTCATGTCATTATATTATTTAATTAATTAATACTAATTTAAGAAAATTAAAATATAAGTAAGGAAATAGTAATTGAAATCTCAACTTTTACCCCTAAAACTAGGAAATAAAATATTTTATAATTTTTTTTTTACCGTAATTCTCTCCCTTCTCTATTTTTTTTTTTTTTTTTTTTTTGCAGTAATTTTTTTGAACTGATTTTAATAAAACATTTTGGAACTGATTTTAATAAAACATGTATTTAATTAGTGTGAAACTAAACATATTATGCATATTAAATGATATATATAATTTTTTTAATAACAAAAAAGTGAAACTAAATATATAGAAAACTATGAATTAAAATGACTATGTACATTTTAACATAAAATAATTACTTAATTATTGAGAAAACTATAAACTTTGTTTTCACCGGATCTATTGCATTAAATTATTGAGAAATTATCTACCATTTTTTTAACAATATATTTAATTTGGATCTAGAATTTCAGTAAAAAATTATTTCAATAACACATGCTTTAAATTTTTTGTTTCAATTTTTTTTTTTAATATTAAAAGGCAGATTCATAGTCAAATTTTATTATGATTATTTTTGTAATAATATTGTATAAAATCATGTAAAACCCCAAAAAATAGAAAAATTATATAAATGTTGTAACTCTGTAATTATTTTAGGGCTTGTCTTGGGTGAGACCGTCTCACGGAATGCGTGAGACGTCTCTTATGTATAAAAAGTGATAGTGTTTGAGCAAAAAGTGATAGTGTAATTTGAGCAAAAAGTGATAGTCACTTTTCTTAAAAATATTATCACTTTTTACTTAAACATTATCATTTTTTTTACAAACCAAAATCTAGAAAAAAAAATATGGATTATCCTATCCAAAATTTTGAAATATGAGTTAAAAGGATCCGTCTCACAAAAAAAGATGCGTGAGACGGTCTTACACAAGTTTTTGCCATTATTTTATATTAAAATGCATGTGGTCATTATTTTTTATTTTATATATAATTAGTTTTACACATAAAAAAAAGTAATATAATTTATTAAAATTCGTTCAAAACAAATTACTGTCAGAATTTTTTTTTTTTTTTAGTGTAATATGCTTTATTAAAAAAATTCGTTCAAAAAGAAATACTTTGAAAAAAAATTAAAACATTTTATTATTTTTATGGATAAAACTTGATATATCATATGTTTCCTTATCTATATTTTGAGTTCCCTAGTGTTAATTAATTAACTAATATAATGACATGAAAAATACAAAATCATACTATTTAATTAAGTAGCCCATTATTAGGATCCATATCAAATCTCTTAATTTACATATATATATATATATATATATATAGGGGTAGGAATGGGTCAAGCCTAAGTAGGCTCTACAAAAAAAAAGTTTGGCCTGTTAAATATTTTTTAGGCCCGAGCCTAATTCATGGCCTGTCATAGGCTTTTTTTTTTGGGCGCGGCTAAAGGCACCCAAGGATCCTATGAGGACACCCACGCGATGAGAACACCCACAAAATGGATGAGGACACCCACCTGGAAAATACAAAAATACCCTTCGTTCTATTAAAACCCTAAATCCTCTTCATTCTCAAAATTAAAAGAGTACACCCACCTCCTTGACTACCATTTCCTCCGCCTCCTCCACTCTTGTGAAGACGACGGCGCCCACGCCACCGCCTCCCACGCCGCCGCTCGCACAGTGTCGCCGCCTCTCGCACTGTGTCGCCGCCGCCCACGCCACCGCCTTCGCCGCGCACGCCACCGCCTTCTCCTCGCTGCGCCGCGCACGCCACCGCCTTCGCCTCGCTGCGGTTCGCGGCCGCAGCTCTTCCCTCTCCCCTTCGCGGCCGTTCGCGGCCGCAGCCCTTTCCCCTTCCCTTCGCGGCCGCAACCCCTCCCACTCCCCTTCATCGCACCCATCGCACCCAGCTACCCACGCCGCCGCCGCCGTTCAAAGGTAAGTTTTTTTTTTTTACAATTTTTAGTTTTTAAAAAATTAGGGTTTTGAAAATTTAGGAAAATTAGGGTTTTTAGTAGTTTGGCAATTATTTTCGAACATATAGAGTTTGTTTTGGAAAAATTTTCGAACATATTGCGTTTGTTTTGAAAAAAATTTCGAACATATTTCGTTTGTTTTGGAAAAAATTTCGAACAAGATGTTCATCTTTTTTTTCGAACAAATTTGAGTTGTTTTGGAATTTTTTTCGAACATATTGAGTTTGTTTTGAAATTTTTTTCGAACATGTTGAGTTTGTTTTGGTAAAAATTTCGAACATGTTTGTTTTAGAAATTTTTTCGAAAAGTTGGTGTTTTGTGTTAATTTTTTTTGCAATTTTGGAATTTTTTTTGTTTGGTGGTGGTGGTGGTGGTGTTGATGGAGTAGAATGGGTGGGTGGGTGGGTGTACTCATCCGGGAATTTTTTTTAAAATATACAGGAGAGTAAAAACGTAATTTGGCTGCACCCTTTTCACAAAAAAAAACTTACCTGGGTGTACTCATAGGATCGCCGGGTGCCTTTAGCCGCGCCCTTTTTTTTTTTAAGACTTGACCTGACCTTTTTAATAAATAGGTTTGACCCGAAAACCTTTTAAAGGTCTTTTTTGTCATAATAATGCATTAAAAAAAAATCTTACTCCCTCCGTCCCAAAGGAACTTGCACCCTTGGGACGGCACACATTTTAAGAAATGTGTAAGAAAAAATGTAATGAGTGATGTTTTGAGGGGTAGTTTTGTAAACTTTTATGAATAAAGTAAAGTAAAAAGTAGATTAAATGTGGAAAAGTAATGTCATATGGTTAAATATGAGTATATTTTAAGGGTGAGGGTTATGAATATATTTCCTTTTATGGAGTGTGCAAATTGGTATGAGACATTCATATATGAAAAGTGTGCAAATTTATGTGGGACGGAGGGAGTACTATTTTATCAAGGGTTGGTCTGCTATGGACTCGAGTGCATGTTGTGCACCCTAGTCCATATTGCACTTTTCAGTTTACTAACTTACACTTTTTGGTAAATGGTGTTGCACTTTTCAATTATTAAACCGTATAATAATATTTTTAGTTATATTGACTTACACTTTTTAGTAATATTGTACGGAGAATTTTACTTTTCAGTTTAATAACTTACACTTTTCTTTAGACTAGGGTGCACAACATGCACTCGAGTCCATACTAGACAAAACCTTTTATCAAATCATAAAAAATCTCGAATTATATTGTTTAATGCTTATTGGTTATAAATTATATATATTAGATACTCATATTTATGATGTTTTCTATATTTAAGTATAATATCATATATATATTAGATATTTATTACATTTTTATATTATATATATTTATATATATATTAAATTAAATAGGTCGGTCTGTTGGACTTGAAAGGCCTACGAAAAAGCTCAAGCCCGACCTTTTTAACTAAATAGACCTTTAAAAAAGTTTTAGCTCGACTTATTTATTAAACGAGCCAAGTCGAGCTTTAATAGGCCGAGCCGTAGGCCCCTGTCGGGTAGCCTGACGCATTCCCACTAGGGGTGTTCAAAAATAAACCGGACCGGAACGACCGGTTAGATTCCGGTCCGGGAAATTTTGGATTCCGGTCTTCCGGTTTGGACCGGTTTTTTTTTTTTTTAATTTTTTTTATATTTTTTTACTAATGCACTCTCAATTATTTTTCAAAACCAAGTAATTGGTGAAAATGTATTGAGATCTTATTACATTTTTTACATATATATAATTTAACAAACATATTTAATTTATTTTTAGGGTAAAAAAATCATTAATAACAATGTAAATAAAATTCACATTGACGTAATGAAGAGCAAACACTTTAATTTTCATACACAAATTCATCAATCTTGTTCTTGCTTCCATAAATTTAAAAAAAAAAAAAACAATTCCGGTCCAACCGGTCTGGACCGGATAGATTTCGGTCCGGTCTCCGGTCCGATCTTTTGGTAAGATTCTGGTCCCGGTCCAAACCGGTCCCGGTCCGGTCCGATTTTGAACTGGTGCACACCCCTAATTCCCACCCCTATATATATATTGATTTGGTAATTTTAGTCAAATTAATATTTTTGTACAAAATATAAAAAATTCTTAATTTTATTATTAATGACCAAAACAAATAAAAATATATGAATAAACAATTAAAAAAAACTATTTTGTATTTGATTTGGTCATTTTAGAAAAAATAAATATTTTTGTACTAAATATAAAAAATAATCTTAATTTTTTAAAATTGATTTGGTCATAAATAATATATATATATATGGCGTTTTGATCTTATCGTGATCATATCGTTATCGTGTCTTAATCGTGTTAAATCACGTTGTTATCGTGTCGACACAAAACACGACATGATAGCACGATTTGTTAGACAAGTTTCCAACATTAATGTGACATCAAGCTAAAATCTTACTTCAATAAGCATACGTTTTTACGATTAGTGGGGTGTATTCAATTGAGATTCTGTTGGATTTTTTTTGACTTTTAAAATCTGGGGGTATTCAATCCGGATTTTTAAAAGTCTTTCAAAATTTTGAGGTATTCAATACGGATTTTAAAAAGTCTTTAGAAATCTTTAGGTATTCAACAATCTATGATTTTAATACTCTATGGATTTCGTTGGATTCTCCTTAAAAAATATAAATAAATTTCACTATTCAAAATCTCTTCTAAAAACTAGAGATTTCAGCGGATTCTCTCAGAAGGCCGTGAAAGAGAAGAAAAAAAAAAACTTTGTTGTTCTTTTAACAAAATTTCAAAGTTTCCTTCGAAAGCACATACAGACATTCTTGCTGTAATTCGAACCACAAAATCCTACACAGCCCTTTTCTTCAAACGAAATAATATCAAGAAACGTAACTATATTCTTCAATAAGCATCACAGATTCTTCACCATCATTATTATCGTGAAAAAGATTACATATACATATTTTAAAATTATGTTTATTCACGATAGCACGTGGTGTTCGATATCATCTAAAAGATTTTGGTGGTGTCATTACCCAAAAAATGCAATTGAGTTATTCAATCTTCGCGAGAGATTTTTTGGTATTTTCAAATCGTCATTCACAATTTTCAAAACCTACATCTGTTCCCATTTCAAACACAAGCACAGTTAGTAGATTCACCACATCTCGAACATGGAAGAGAAAATTTGAAATTGTTTTTTCAAAAGCCAATTACGACACAGAACTGAAGCCGAGGTATAACCGTGGAAATGAAGATGAGAATAATAATGATGAATAATAAAAAAAAAATTTGAACTAATATATTTTTGGTATTTTTTCTAAATAATTTAGATAATTTTTTTTATATACAAGTGTGTTCGACAGTGGCGGATCCAGGAATTTAAATTTGGGGGTACGATAATTAATTATATAAAAGGTCGAAATTCATTAAGGTTATAGTTCAAGAAAAATGTATGAATAAAAATTAGTAGATAAATAGACAAAAGAGTAAAAGAATATATTTAAATTATATTAGGCCCACACAAGAAGTTTTATAAGAAAAATATACATTTTAATCCAAATTCACTTTGTCAATTTATTCGGATACGATTTTTAATAAATATTGATTAATTTATGTATAAAATAGATATGTTGAGTGTATGATTGAATATTGTGTAATCTACTTATAAATAGAGTGAATGTTTATGAATAAAAATAATGATAATTTAAGTAAATAAACGATGATTAGAGAATGAAAATAAAATAGTGTTATTTTAAAGTGGAAATGAGAATAATAAAATTGAAAAGAGTAATATTTAAATAAAATAAATTACTATTATAATTTACTTCATATTTACCTGACAAATAAATACTAAATTATTACTAATAGTATTTAACAGAAAGAAAAAAGAAGAAAGTTGTAGAAAATTTGACAATTAAAAAATAAATACAAATTGGAAATCAAAGCCCACTGGAAAAATTACTAGCCCAATAACAAGTTAATTCTCATACATAATGCATATGTGAATAGTATTAGTAAATATTTTTTCATTTTGGGGGTACAGTTGTACCCCCTTGTTCTAAGCTGGCTCCGCCTCTGGTGTTCGATATACGTTTGCATCCATAGTTTTACAGGCGTAGTTTATGATATTTTAGAATCTTGTCATATAAATCAATAAAAAAGTCAGTCAAACTCTGCATAGAAAAATCCAACAGAATCTCAATTGAATACACTCTCCTTAAACTGGAAAGCCTACTATGAGTATTTTGTTTCGGGTTTAAGTGGATTTGATAAAATGCATTTTGAAATTGTTGGATTTGAAATCGAAGACTAAATAAGCAAATAAAATCGTTGAATACTAGTTGAAGGAGAGTTAAAGCAACTTAAAATCATTATATTTTTGCATCATCTTCCTCAATTCTAAATGCCTAAATAGAGATGTAAAACAGAGGTTCTGAATATAATCTCGAATATTTATTGCTGATTGAAGGTAAGTAAATGATACACGTTTTCCCCAAGTCATCTGTTGTTCAATAAATGGTAAAATCCAGGCTTGCTCTCTAACTAAGTTATTACTACAAAACGATACAAAAATGAAGCGTACAAATTGGTGTGTGTTCGTCCTTGCTCCATTGTTGCAAGGGCAAGAGGCATTTCCTCGGTAGAACAGCCTTTCTGCAAATAAGAGACAAGAAATGTATTGAGATTCAGCTTCTACTTCTCATTTGTAGGACAGGCTTGGTGTAAGCTTACAACTTAATGGCTGCCGAATGAAAGCAGAGCGAACGGATTTCAATTACCCGGATCTCAATATCCTAAACAAGTCCATGAGTAAAATAAACCAAAATATTTCAGCTTTTCTAACAAGTCCTTCATCCAAAAAATATACACTCCCATCTATGTAGATGAAATCTCTTGCCACTTCTTTGCTGCATCATGGAAACGAGAGATACGAGCCATAAAAGTTTTCTCACTAGAGGCTATTATTGTAGCAACAGCGTAATCTTTTCCGCAATAGCCCTGCTCCTTGAGCCACTTATGGAATCTGTATCTGGGTTTGATTCTGTTCTCCAAGTCATGACATAGATATCCCGGGAAAACATCTAGGAACTTCAGAGACGCACCCATTTCAGTGCAGAGGTACTCAACCTTTTCTTGAAGATAGCTTTGTTTCTGGTTAAGAATCCTAGTTGTTAACGCCAATATAGAACAAAGCCTCGAGTATTCAATCCCACTTTGAAGGAGGTAATCAAATCTCTGCTGCAATTCACCCCTATTGCTGTGTAATTTAGGCAACGCTTTAATTGCAAACCTATTCTCTCCAATACCAACGCTGTGGAGGAAATTCAATTTCGTTATCCTATAAGCGTTGGTTCTTTGAGCACATATTTTCGTCACGCCTTCTGTATAGTACTTATCCAAGTCCTCTGTAGAGAGAACTGAGTATGTCTTCAACAAAGATGGATCCCCATTTTGCATGGTCTCAAAGAACCATTCAACAAGATTCATAGCCCTCATGATACGAGGCAGATTAGCTATCTTGTTCCTGCCAAAAACATGAGGGTACTTTTGTTCAAGAGAGGTTATTTCCTTTTCTCCCATTCCAAAGTGTTTCAGAAACCCCTTAACCGAAATAACCCGATCCTCTAGATCAAAACCAAAGATTTCAGGTCTTGAAAGAAGAAGCAATCCAACTTGATCCTCAAGAACCTTGAACTCATTAAAGAACTCAATCTTGTTAATCAACTCCTCTTTCGAATACTCAATGAATATGTTCTTGCACCTTCCCATTAAATCCCCAACCTTCCCCATCTCACAACCCGAGTCGTAAAACAGCTTAATTTTTTCGCAGACCTCCAACACAGCATCCACATTAGCCTCAACACAACTCAATAAATCATTATCTAAGAACAATATTTTCAAATCATCTAATAAACCATCCACATTACTACACAAAACTTGAGGAAAAGCCAAGCAAATACTAATTACACAGACACTATTAAACCCATAAACATCCTTAATCTCACTAACCTTTCTCAGCAGCTGCGTTGGATCGATTTCAAAAATCGACCCTTCCTCTTTACACAACAAACCAAGTTTACTCCAGGGGAAACCCATCCCCGCCAAAGCACAAATCACATCAAATTGCTTCCAATCGGAAATAAATAAGGTATTCGGCGGTAAAAGAGATCGCGAGATACAATTTTCATCACAGCTTAAGCCTATACTTTCCTGTAAAAATTCGAGCTCGTTGATAGGATGATACCTGAGAAATCGCTTGAAAGAGTGCGAAAAAGTTGAATGCGAGAAGGGAATCTTTGAGGCTGTTTCCCAGAGACAATGAGGAGAATTTTTGGCTATGTAATCTGCGTAAAGGAAAGGAACGGAGCGAGTTATGTGGAGATAGTCTAAGAGAGCTCTCTGCGATTCGCGAATGGCCTTGGACCTGTACCTCCATGGAATTTTAGCAAAGGGCTTTCGGAGACTCGAAATTGAAGCGCCGGCGAAGCAGCGGTGGGGTAATTTGGTGGTGGTGATTACGACGGCGGAGGTTAGGCGGAGGAGCATAGTCATTCATGGAGCCAGCCAGGGTTTAAGGATTTTGGGGTCGGTCATTACATATGTGAAATTAGGAAATACTATGAAAAATGTCATTTACCATTCGTTTGTTTAGATGTTGTTTAAAATTATCTTTTAAAAAATTTAATCAAAAAGTATAATTTTTTATTTAAAAGTCAAATAAATTACCAGATGGGTTACTTCTATTATTAGCCAATCGATAAAGAGATTAAAACATAAAAAAATAAATTTGAAGGATAAAAATTAAATGTTGAAAAAAAAAATTAGATGAGGATATAGGCATTTCAACGATTTGTACATGTAGAAAGGTAATCAATGGACATAAGCAATTGGGACTTTATACATGTACAATTCCATCACAATTTGCTTTTTCCAAAGGAAAAACTACATTTGCACTATACAGTGAGGGTCTATTTATTATTTCTACAAAGTGGCAATCAATCTTAATATAAATGGTGAGGTACAAATATTACAACATAGAGTAAGTACATAGAGAGATGAAATTAACTAGTAGTGCGATTCTTCAGCAGGTGCCCGATGGTAAGCAATAGGAGTATTATTTGAAGTGAGAGGATCTGCATGATACTGTCCATAAAATGCGTATACACCAATTGAAACAATCCCTACGACTATAAATCTCACCCACGCCTCATAGTGCAGCTGCAAAACAAACGATTGATGAATCAAAATCTACATTATGAAGCCAAATCTACTGGTTTTATGAAGCTAGCTACTTTCAAAGCTATGGTAACACATCCGAATTACCTGAGCGAACAGAAAAATGTTGAAGAAAATGCTAACACATGGCACGATGGGAACTCCAGGACACGAAAAACCCGGTGGTTTTATATACACCTGCAAAAAACCAAGTTAACTATGTAGTAGATTGAAGTAAAATCAAATACGGAGTATATATCATCATGACAAATTCTTGATTAGAGTTACTATTAATTTATTTGACTTTTAATGGATTACATTCTCATAGCCCACCAAAAACAAAACTCAAACTCAGTTTAAAAAAGCAAATTACAATCATGTATGTCATGTGGTCTTGACTATTGATGATAGTCTCACGCATCTCTAGAATCATAGTAGTACACCACTTCTCTTGTATAGTTGTATGAATTACACAGCAACTAATATTGAAGCATTGGGTTCTGGAAAGAATGAATTTTACTTACTTGGCGTAGGTAAAGAGCTGCACCAGAAAAGGTTGCAATAACAGCCGCCAAAATTACAAAAACAAATGAAGCACCAAAGCGGTAGAAGACCCCAGCAGCAAAACCGCAACAGGCAATTGTAGAAAGGCAAATGATGCCCTCTGTCCTTGTAGAAATTCTACCAGTAGAAGCCTGACTTGAAGTCTTGTCATTCCAGCGAAGAGTCACCACACATGCGGAAACAACTGAATACCCCGTCTGAAACAAAATTTTCATAGTGTTTTCAATGCTAATTAATGCAATTTTGGAGGATAACGGAGCAATAATTCTTGCTTATAAAGTTATGTAAAAATAGACATGATACTTTTAAAAACATCATACCAATGTTCCAACTGAGAGAATATGCGAGAGCACGCGCACATTAAGAAGTCCTGACATGATGATGGCAACAAGACCAACCCAAACTTGCGAATGAACAGGGGTATGCCGTGTTGGGTGTACCTTGGAAAATATAGCTGGTAGTAGACCATCCCTTCCAAGTCCAAGATATAACCGAGACTACAAGTAGAATCAAGTAATGACTATTTGGCTACATCAAAACCAGAATAAGATATTCATCAAAATTTAAAAAGAACATGCAGTTCTCACTTGAACATAAAGCCCAACTAGTAGTGTTGTTGTAAGTCCAGCAACAGCACCAAAGCTGATTAGCACAGATACATATTTCAAGCCCCTGGAGGTAAAAGCTTCAGCCAAAGGAGCATCTTCCCCAAGATATTGGTATGGAACCATTCCAGTGATAACTAAGCATACACCAATGTATAATGCAATACAAACAACGAGGCTACCGATTATGCCCAAAGGTAAATCCCTCTGAAACATCAAAGATTGAGGAAGTATGATAAAGATGAACAAAATTTAAGCCTGATATGTCAATTCAACTGCTTTTGACATACCTGGGGTCTCTTAGATTCTTCAGCAGAATTAGCAACTGCGTCAAATCCAACATAAGAAAAAAAGACCACAGTTGCTCCAGTCAATATTGAACTAGCACCATTTGGGGCAAAAGGAGTCCAATTTGAGACATCAACCTTAAATGCTCCAACAATGATGACAAAAAGAACAATAAGAACCTGCATACAAAATCTTGTTATGTCAGCTATGTGGGGTCATCACGTTGCAACTTTGAATTCAGAATTATGGAGAAGGTAGTATGATGAGCCAGAAAGCTACACTATGAGAAGCTCTAAAGAAACCCATAAAACTATGCTATTATGGAGAAGGTTAAGTATGATGAACCAGAGAGATATTCCCACCTTTTCCAGCAATTTTATCAACGTGAACCAAAACTCATTACATTCTAAACAGTGCCTAAAAGAATGTAATTAATACTTTA
The DNA here is from genome assembly GCA_963675135.1 of Galeopsis tetrahit. Classification (NCBI taxonomy): domain Eukaryota; kingdom Viridiplantae; phylum Streptophyta; class Magnoliopsida; order Lamiales; family Lamiaceae; genus Galeopsis; species Galeopsis tetrahit. The sequence goes on from OY776131.1 coordinate 41,247,365, forward strand.
GTAAAAATTCATCTGCTATGCGACCTAAAGCCATCTATATCTTTTCCCAATCTCACCGCTCTGATGGAAACTACGATGTAAAAGATCTCATTCCTGTACTCAAGGACTCTGATACAACATTACAATATGATAGCATTAGATTCTAAATTAATAAATTTATCTTAAGACTGGATGCAAACTCCGTGTTTCCTATAAATTTCTCAATCATCATATTCATAGGAACTCAATCACAGCCCTCAGTTTTAGTTTGAGCATAAAAAAGATAAATAGATCGGATCTAGCAACATTTAATTATTTTGGCCAAATGCACTAGTGTGTTAATTTATGTTGATGACCCACACTGGTGCCAACAAATGTCATAACTACTCCTTAGAAAGGTATGTCAATAATCTGAAAATTATAGTTTAGATCAGTCACATTTGGTAATATGTACAAAAAACAAATGCAAAGAATAAAATTGCCAACTGATAATTGTTACGCTGGTTGTTATTCTATTGATAGTTACTACTGAAAACAAATCAACTCACCCCTGCTAGATCCCCTTTAAGGAAAAGTTCTGGAAAATTAAAATTTTGGATATACAGAAAAACACAGTACCTTTGTTACGGTCATGATTGAATTCAGTATGGAGGACTCTCCAACACCCTGACACAGAACTACAGTGAGAAGAACTAAGAGGATAGGAGCTAATATGTTAATAGATAAAGCTCCAAAAACTTCTTCACCGTGCCCAACCCAGTTTGGAATGTTATCCTTCAGGAATGGAATCAGCTCCAGCACGGTAACCACGTAACTAGCTAGGCTTCGGGCTATGCTAGCAGCACCAATATGATAGTCAAGCATCAATTGAGCAAACACAAGAAAAGCCGTGAGCAAACACAAGAAAAGCATCAACTGCTGGAAAACGAGTAGCTAGTTCAGCATAACAGAGCGCATTGAGCACACAACAGGCTCCTGCTATGATGAAACTAATTGTAACTCCTGCATCGGAAAATCCGAAGAATAATTAACTTCCAAGTCCCAAACAATGTTATTTAAACTTCTAATATCATATAAATACTGAATCAGCAGAGCACTCTAATATCATCACTTATTTTCAGCACCACAGTTTTGAAATCATTAGTGCATCCCAAATCAAACAAGCGGTTAATCAATTTCAAACAGATACGTATAAATCAAAGTTTAGCTAAGTCAAAAATTGAAGTATGTATTATTTGATTCAGGAAACAAAAAAGGAATACGTAACCGAAATTAAAGATAAAATCTCACCAGGACCAGCATCGCGAGCAACGGTACCAGTGACGACGAATATTCCGGCGCCAATAGAGGCGCCAATGCCGAGTAGAATCAAATCGAAGACGCCAAGGCGGCGTACAAGGCCGTCGCCGGAACTCGTAACGACGGAGGCGTTCACATCCCTGGGCAAGGGTTTCGATCGAAGAGCTGAGGAGCAGAAATGAGAGATAAAAGATGACGTCGCCGATGAGTGAGATGACGTCATCGCGGAGCTCAGCTACCGAGCTACTATGTGAGAGGGGAGATACTTTGCTGGTGCTATATATACGTTCGGAAAGGTACAAGTATTTATGCCTGAGGTACAAGTGAAGCTGGACGGAACTAACGGTCAAAGTGATTCAGTTTGCCTTGCTAAATTACACGTGGAGATTCCTAATACGGTATTGTAATTTAATACTCCACAATTAATTTCATTATCCCAGCTTTTCTTTTCCGAAATTCAATTTTATTCATATTTTCTTTTTTAAAGTAATATTTCCTCCTTCTAAAATTAATAAATATTGTATAACTAGATTCGGTCAATTTATTAAAATAATAATTTTAAATATTATATAAACTTTTATACATTTTTCATTGTTATAGTTTGTGGAAGTTATTTTTTTAAAAATATATTTATAATGTATACATTTCTATAAAATTTAATTTATATTATTATATATTATAATATTTGTAATATATAAATAACATGTGCACTAATAAAATTATAATTATAATGATAAAAATTATTATAAAATATATCTATAAATTATGAATTTTATAACCTTCAAAAAAAAATTATGAATTTTATAAAGTCAAATAATTTTATTAATAAAGAAGTAAATATATAAAATTACAAAATTCTAAAAAACAACATTTGTATTATGCTTGCATAATTGCATTGTTTTTCGTTTGAATTGAGATAAATTTAAAAGTTTTCCATTTGAATAAAAATATATTTGGAAGGGTTTTCAATTCTTTGTAGAGTGAAGTATTCATATAATTCATGAGGCAGGTGTTGAGTCAAAGCTTTTAAAATCGGGATCGAGAAATACAAACATTAACATAAGCTCTTTGCATATTTAATTAAATTTCCCATGATCTTAATTTTTTCAACGTGAAATTCAGTAATGACAATTTAAATCAAAGCTCTTATATATCTAACTAAGAGACAATTTGATACTCCCTATTAATTTTTTTCGACATTTTGTGTAAAACAAACTGAAATATGTCTACTTGAAAATAAAAGGTAATAAAACTGAAATATGTCTACATTGAACTTTTGAAGTAAGTATGCATTTGGAATTTTGGATCCATTTGGAAAGGAGGCCTTCCTATACTTAACAAAAGAGGAAAAGTAAAACATACCTCTTTTTTAAATTAAAATGGGATTTTCTACGATCAGGAAGGGTGTTCGCCCTTCCTGACAAGAGGAAACCTATCAAAAATTGACACATCGTCATCCTTTGTCAAAGTGCGATTTAGCTTTGTCACATAATAAAATAATTAATTTTCTAAAACAAATATATAAATTTACAAAAATATCCACACAATATTTCATTTTTAAAAAATCGAAATTTCACATATTTATAAAAGACATAATTTCATTCACACCTGCCCCTTATCGTCCCTAATTCTTATATTCCCCAATTTACAGAGATTTGGAGAACCATAGATCCCCTACCCTAATTCCTCCATTTCCCTAACCCTGCACATAATTTACAAACCCACGTTGATGATTTTGTTGGGAATTTTGATGACCAAATCATCAAACCTGTTGCTTAGAAGAAATTTTATTTAGATTAAACTTTGATTTTTTTTTAAATTCTTTAAAAAATGAATCTGAAGCGATTTTAAATTGGTGCACGAACAAACCAGAGCATTGCCTCTTGATCTTGAAATGCCATACGATGAACAAAAACCAAGATTGTAGCTTAAACAAAAATTTCATAAGTAGACAAGTCTGAAACAGAGCAGGTATAAAGACGACAATTCTCCATAAAGATATTAGATCAAACACGAGAGATGGTCGTCAGTTGCGTGGCGCCGCCGCTAAGATTGCCCGATCCGCGGCCGGCGACGCCATTAGCGGTGCCGACGACTTTGCTAGCATCTTATTTCCAAGGGAGAAGAAAGAACAATTTCTTTTTTATTTTAATTTAATTGATTTTTAATTATATTTATAATTTTAACTTTTAATTAATTTGTGTATAAATGTGGGGTGAATTAGTAATTTAATATAGGTACGTAACATCTTATAATTACATTTTCACTCCTCTAAAAATTTAATAGGGATATTTTTGTCATTTCATATTTATTAATTTAATTAATTAGTAAAAATTTAATAGGGATATTTTTGTCATTTCATATTTATTAATTTAATTAATTAGTAGGGCAAAGTAGTGCGACTGCACATTGCATAGAGCAAACGCACTATTGCGAAGTGCAATTATATAAAAACAATATTATGCGTTGGATCAATGATCCAATGACATTTAATGAGTTTCCTGTTATTAGGAAGGGCGAAGCCTTCCTGACCATAGAAATACCCAATTAAAATTTATTGAAAGAGGAAAAGTAAAAAGTAAAAGAAGATAAAAATAATATAAAATAAAATAATTCAAAATTCAAATTAAACAAACCTCTTTTTAAAAAATTTCATCTTTTAAAAAATCATCTGAAAATTTAATAAAAAGGAAAAAATCAAATATATCTCTTTTTAAAATTATTCACCAACTAAAAATTTAATAAAAGAAAAAAATTAAAAATCATTAACTTCTGGAAAAGTTGATTTGATGTATTTTTATGTATTAAGAGAGTGACTTCTGTACTTGGGAAGGGTGACCGAGATAATAAATTGAGTATAAAAAAATTAGAGATTTAATTTAATTGAGAAAATGTGATTATTTAAAATTTAATTTTAAAAATAATTAAAAGAAAAAAATGTGGTAAAATGGTTTAAAATATAAAATAAAAATTTATGGATACATTGATCTGAGACAATTATTTAAAATTAAATATATATATATATATATGAATAGATAATATGTACTCCGTATTTGATTTAGATTAGAGATTTGATTTGATTAAATATTAGAAATTTGATTTAGTTGAAAAAATTATGAGGTATTCAAAAAAAAATTATTAGATAACGCTAATTTTAATATTATGAGTTAATTTAAAATATAAAATAAAAATTTATGAGGCTACTGTAATTTATGGGTATATAATACGTAAACACTAATCTTAATATTATGAGTTAATTATTTAAAAAAAAATTATAAATAGATAATATATAAATTATTATCCTGGAATTAAATTTAAAATATAAAGTAAAAATTTATGAGGTATTACATAAATTATTATCTTGAGATTAAATTTTAAAAAGTAAATTATGTTATAATTAAAGTTTAAAAAACAATTATAAGTAGATTTTGAGATTATCAAATTATAATTACACAAATAAAGTGTACGCATTAAGATAAGATTTAAAATTTAAAAATAATAATTATGATTTAAATTTTAAAAATAATAACTATGAGTATATAATATGTCAATTATTATTTTGAGATTAAAATAGGAGAATTGAAATTTTTTTAATAAGAGATTTTAAAATAGACGATTTTGGAGAGGAAAGAGATGGTGATAGAGAGTGTTCATTATATTCTCACAAATATAAAGTATTAAGATAAGATAAAATAAAGATAGGATAAGATAAGGTAAGATTCATTTGACCCTAGTTTTAAAAAATATTAGTAATTGTTTATGTAAAATAAATGCATAAAGTAAAAAGTGAATGAGTATATTAGTGTATTCCAGAAAAAAATATATTCATTTTACACTATTTTATCTTCATTCTCTGATCATAACTTATTTACTCAAGTTGTCATTCAACTATAAATAATTATTCTCTTCATCTCACAATAAATTTCACATTTTTTAATAATTTTCACATCTTTAAAATGAAAAAACTTTTTACAAACTTTATTGTCATAATATCTTTAACTTTACACAAAATGTTATTTTTGAATCCACACATACACACTACACAAGTCAACTTATTTTTTACTTTATTAATAAAAAATTATAAAATTATTCTCTAAATTCCTACTAATTATTATACTTTCGTAATATATGTGTTCATATATTTATAGAAACTTATTTTATTTATAAGAGAACTTGTTTATTGTGAAATCGTCAATTCGTCACTGCATCTAATAACCACCAAAACAATCTCATAAATTTTATTAATCAACTTATAAATTGTTGTGTTACTACATTTTTCTATAAAAATATAACATGTGGATATTGAAAATTCATATTTAAAAAAAAAAATGCAGCTTATCCATTACCTTCCATTGTAATTTGTAACACTTGTGCAAATATTAACTCAAACTACATTTTAATTTAACCCTTTTTTAAATACAAATACTAGGTTTTATTAACAAGGTTTTACTATTCACAAAGTTATGAAGTACAACTTAATAATGAATGTTACTCGTCCTAACTAAAGTGTATATATGAGGGGGTTCTTTTTGGCACTTAGGTCGAAGTTATGGTGGACGATAATCCCGACTAAATGATCAACATTGTCGTGGAGAGTTATTTGTGAAAGACTAGCTACGAAGGACAAACTTTTAAAGTGGAGGATAACGATAAACAATGACGATGATGCATGCCCTATTTGCTTATCAGCGCCATAATCTGTTTGTCATCTATTCGTTTCGTGCTCAGGAGCATTAAATATGTGGTTTGCGGTGTCTTCTTGACTTGGTCGGACACTCATTTATTCATCCAATCCATAAGACCACTTTGATGAATTCATATCTCACTGTGTGAATCATCGAGAGAGGAAAATCGCATCATTAATATAATTGTTGTATGGAGAATATGGAAGATGAGAAATAATAGGGTCTTCAATGATGTACAACCGTCGCATGCGAAAGAATTTGAAGGCATTGTCTTTTGCTCATGGAAATGGTTGAGAGTTTGTGTCTTTCTATTCGACCTTCTGGTCTCATCTTCATCAATACACAATTTCCATTGATTAACAAGAGTTTTTCTAGTAGCAAAATCTCACAACTCATCTCTAATCACCATGTTGAAATTCGCATGCCACGTGTTATAAAAGAAAGTTGCATTAAGTTTTAAAAAAAAAAGATTTAAGTAGTTTATGCCATCTGTTATAGAACCGTTTCGTTATTGTATTCACGTGTAAGCTCTTTGCATGCAACCATTCCTCAAGTAGCACAATATGGTATGAACGACTTAGGTGAAATTAATGGAGTTCGCAAACTTTCATGTTTAGCTTTCGCATGTCTCTGAGCTTTCACATGTACGATTTCAAGTACATCCACTAAGAGCGAGAGAACAAAAGGGCCCAACCCAATAAGGTTACTTGAAGGGAAGTCGCAACAACCTATTTATTAACGTCGTGTTCGATTTTTCCTCCCTCAAGAGTTCCATTTCGTGACCAGACTCGTGTCTTGACATATCGACTGAAAGTTTTAAGAGTCTTACTGTGAACTATATTTGTCTACCTTCAAATTTGTTTAAAAAACACAACATAGCGTACCCGTTCAAGACCTACAAAAAATACGATCACGTACGACTCTTTAATTACATGAATACTGTGGAACAAACTATTACTACGAGACAAAAAACACTGATCGGTGGTCCTGCTCGGCATCCCTATCCCAAAAATCCAAGATTTTACTGTGAACGAGTATCGGTGTTACAACTTGCGATTGAGTAAGTTACGTGAGTTCCAAATATCATAATAAACGGCGATCGAACACTCACGAAACTCCATTTCATTAGTAAGAAATTTAACAATCATATTTTTTACGTCTATACTACAAGTAATACAATCAAAGACACACAAATATCGCAACTTTAAAGTTCCAAAATTTTGACAAACAGTCCCGAGTAACCCTTGTAGAAACCCTTAATTATTGGTAGATTATGTATTTTAAAAATAAATGATTGTTACAATTAAGTGGGATGAGAATAAAATTAATCAAAATTTCTGAAAATAAGAGCCCAAATCCGACCCATGGTTGACAACCAAGCCAAAATTTCCTATATAGGATTGGATTAACATTTTCGGTTTCAAGAGAATATTAATGCACACAACACAACGACGCCCCAAAGACAATCTTTTTTTTCACCTTGGTTGGATTGTGGATTTCACACCATTTCAATACACCATTGACAGACTTGTTGTGGGCGTGCGTGGCGCTGGTCAATTTTTAGGCTTTGCTTTCTCTCACATATTTGATGCTGTAATTACCTGAATTCTTGCCTACCTTTCCTCATTTCTGTAACCCTCTCTCTCTCTCTCTCTCTCTCTCTCTCTGTATATAGCTATTTTTATCTTACGAATCATGTTTAAGGTAATGGCAATTCCCAAACTTAAAGCTTTTCTGCTATAATCTGTTTTTTGATGTGTACCAGGGCATCACTTATCATACGAACTTTCGTGGATGCGATTTTCTTTTAAATTTAATGCAAGGACTGGAGATTTAGGGTTTTGTCACAAGGCTACAAACACAGGTTTGAAGAAAAAATAAATCTTGACTGTTCTTGACTATGATGCATTTGTGATTGGGGATTTATTTATTCTGTCACTCAACATTCCCATCTGTCTTTATTCACAAATGAATAAAGGGTCTTATTAAATATTATTTATGGGTTGGCTAATTTTATGTAATTTAACTTGTTTCAGGATTTGGGTTTTGAAATTGAAGTGTTTTTAAATTGTGTTGTCATAGGATTTGGCAGTTTCAGTTCTTGCATTGGACATTGAGTGTCATTTTTGGAATTAGTATGTACCAAGGTTGAAGCAAGTATGAGAAGGAGAGTGAGAAGAAGGATTGTGAAGGAGGAGAAAGAGAAGTCGAATATCTCTGAGATTGATGAGAATTTGAGTTTGGATGAGAGGGGGGTGCTTGACTGGACTAAATTACCTGATGATACAGTAATTCAGCTTTTCTCATGTCTGAACTATCGTGATCGAGCTAGTTTGTCCTCAACCTGCCGCACATGGTGGACTCTCGGTAAAACTCCATGTTTATGGCAGGCATTAGATCTTCGATCTCATAAGTTTGATACTGCGGCTGCTGCATCACTTGCCCCAATGTGTCGGAGTCTCCAGAAGCTTCAGTTTCGTGGTCCTGAATCTGCTGATGCTATTATAACTCTTCAAGCTAAGAATTTACGTGAGATAAATGGTGATAGTTGCAGGAAAATGACTGATGCATCACTCAGTGTGCTTGCAGCACGACATGAGGCACTAGAGTGCCTTCAGATTGGGCCAGACTTCTGTGAAAAGATCAGCAGTGATGCTATAAAAGCGATTGCAATTTGTTGCCCAAAACTAAGGAAACTTCGAATCTCAGGTGTTAATGAAGTGGATGCAGATGCTATCAATGCTTTAGCGAAGTATTGTAAAAATTTGACGGATATTGGATTCATTGACTGTCGAAAGGTGGACGAGGCGGCCCTGGGAAATATTGCGTCAATTCGTTACCTTTCGGTTGCTGGGACCACTCACATAAGGTGGAATTTAGTAGTAGAGCACTGGGGAAAGCTGCAGCATCTTATTGGCTTGGATGTTTCTAGAACAGATATAATCCCGAATATTGTTTCAAGACTCTTGTCATCCTTGTCAAGTTTAAAGGTCTTATGTGCCTTGAATTGTCCTTTGCTTGAGGGGGATGCCACCTTTGTCTCTAATAACAATCATAAAGGCAAAGTTGTACTGGCTATCTTCACCGACATTCTTAAAGGAGTAGGTAACTTATTTGTCGATAAGCCAGAGAATGACAGGAACATTTTTCTGCATTGGAGAAATTTTGGGAATGATAAGAAAATAGATGAGATGTTGAATTGGCTAGAATGGATTATCTCCTATTCACTTCTACGTATTTCTGAGAGCAATCCACCTGGTTTAGATATGTTCTGGCTCGATCAAGGAACAACTTTATTACTTAGTTTCATGCAGAGTGCCCAGGAGGAAGTTCAAGAAAGGGCAGCCACGGCTCTTGCAACTTATGTTGTAATTGATGACGAAAATGCCAACATTGATACTGGAAGGGCTGAAGCTGTTATACGAGATAATGGCATACACCTTCTACTAAACCTTGTACGGTCATGGCGTGAGGGACTTCAGTCAGAAGCTTCTAAGGTAATATTTCTAAATTCATTTTGTGTCTGAAATCTATTGTTTGCTGTCTCATTTTGATGATCTCGTCACTATCCCTTATATTTTCTTTTTCCCAGATGCACAGTTCACGATAGAAATGATAGTCATTAGTTGAGTCTTGAAGCTCTATCATCATTTATGGTAATTGAATTCATGTTATTTTAACTAATTTTGCATGTAGGCCATTGCAAACTTATCCGTGAATGCTAATGTTGCGAAAGCTGTGGCGGAGGAAGGAGGCATCGCCATTCTTGTAAATCTTGCAAGGTCTGCCAATAGATTAGTTGCTGAAGAGGCCGCAGGAGGACTGTGGAACCTTTCTGTTGGTGATGAACACAAGGTTCTGCTCTCTTTTGTTTACTTTGTTCTTATTTTCTCTTCGTGTGATGCTTTACTCTTGAAGTTATGAAATGCAATTTCTATTATAGGGTGATATTGCGGAAGCTGGTGGAGTAAAAGCTTTAGTGGACCTTATCTTCAAATGGTCAGGCTCTGTCGGTGGTGATGGAGTCTTGGTACGTCCCGCCGTCTTCAGCATTCCTATCCCTTTTGTTCAAGTCTTTATTGTGTTTACCGTTGAGTAGAAGCCAAGTTGTTGTCATAGGCTTAATAAGTTTGTCCGTATCTTTGATTGATATAGGAACGTGCAGCTGGTGCACTGGCAAATCTGGCTGCAGATGACAAATGCAGCATTGAAGTTGCTTCAGTGAGTGGTGTACGTGCTTTGGTGAGATTAGCTCGGAGTTGCAAGGTTGAAGGAGTGCAAGAGCAGGTAATTTTCTCTTTTAGTAATCTTGATCTAGCTACAAGCCTACAAGGATGGTACTTTATATTAAAATATCCAACAAAAAATAGTATACCATAAAAATCAATTCACAAATAATAATTCAAGAAGAGTTTCATTTGTGAATGAAGTTGAGTGCAAGAGCAGGTAAATTCACACCGTTTTAATATTGCTCTGGCTCCTGTTTCAACTGTTAGTTAAGCAAACCAAATATTCTGATTGATAACCGTGAATTTGAAGCTACTTTTGGCCAATGAGGTGTTCCCTGCTTTTTCTTCTCTAGTTCTCTTGGTTCAGAAGAGAGCAACATCTGCGGAAATTGTTGTGGACAGTAAATATTTAACTATTAAAATGTCGAGACTAGTAAAACGGAAACCTAATCCCTTTTATCAGCTTCTTAAATTTATATGCTGGCCCCAGCAAATCCCCTGATAGTTGATAAACTGTATGAATAAATGCTGTTAGTTCGATCAATTGTATTTGCAATTAATTTATGGGATCATATTAACTGAAGTTCACCAGTATATAGTCACATTTTGGAATAAGTCTCCAGATGTTTTTCAAATGTTTTGAGAAACTACTTTAGAGTTTAGTGACTTAATCTTAACAGTCACTATACAATACATAAATGTATCTATGCAAGTTTTGAAGGAGGGAAATATATCCAATTTATTTGATAATTTTTCCTTCTACTTGTTGTCCAGGCAGCTCGAGCTTTGGCAAATTTGGCTGCTCATGGGGATAGCAATGGTAACAATGCTGCAGTAGGTCAAGAGGCCGGAGCTATTGATGCTCTTGTGCAACTTATTCGCTCTCCTCATGAAGGTGTTAGGTGAGATGGTCTTGTTGTTCCAATGATTGATTTCTGGTTAATATTTTCTAAATAGGACAGATCGTTAGTGTTTGGACAATACTTGCTGAATAACATCATTGGTGGTTGATGTACAGGCAAGAAGCTGCGGGTGCATTATGGAATTTATCCTTTGACGACAGAAATCGAGAAGCAATTGCTGCAACTGGTGGAGTTTCAGCATTGGTATGACATCATAATTTTTTTTTAGTATGTCTTTGTTAATTAAATATAATTTGTGAGCTTACTCATGGAGAGGGATTATAAAAAAGTTGGAAGAGTGACCATAAAACTCATTATGGAGCTTTTTACTTTTCTTGGTTCTGAACGTTTTAAGCTAATCAAACTGATACACACATTAAAAAGCAATATATTCACTTCCATTTTTTTGCCTTTTCTCTTTCCATCTATCTTGAATAGTTTTAGTTAAGATTAACACATAAGTAGAATTTTAGAATTATAATTTGTACTCTTTTTTGGAAACTTTGATTTTTCATTGAGAAAAAAAGATCTTTGTTTAACAAATAATTCTTAATTAAGCTCGTGATCATAGTATGTTTTGTCTGGACATATTGATTTTTTCCGTCATAAACTCGATCAAAGAATTGAATTTACCTTTTAACTTCACTTAACAATGAACCCTTGCTTGCATACTTCACAATGGTGAATGCAATTGGTTGCATAATACTTACTATGTAAATTTGCCAATTTGGTGCAACTTTATTCCAATTTTCCTTTGGCCAAAGTTTTGCACCACCAGAAACTATCATTAGACATCAATGAGACGTTAGATTTTAGCTCTCCTGCTCATGTGATTTTTAATTCATTTCTGGTTATCAGGTTGCTCTAGCAAATTCCTGTACAAATGCCTCTCCGGGCCTTCAGGAGAGGGCTGCTGGTGCTCTCTGGGGATTGTCCGTGTCAGAAGAAAATAGGTATGCTCTCAGACTGCTTTAATTTATTTAATATTTCTTCTTCTAATGCTCGAATAATCTAGAGTCCATACTAATGATCAAAGGTGTTTGCAATTTAGAAAATTCTGTACAGAGTTTTTTACAGTACTCAATCAGATGTATCCCCATCTGATTCAGAGTGTTTCTTATTGTCAAATGTGTAACATTATAATTCTTAGTGCCTACTTTGGTATGGAAAGAGGTGACTTAAGAGATTGCTTTTGCTAGCTGTCATTTCTGGGCCAGCAATCACGAACATCACCAACAAAGCAGAATCTAATGAATTCTGATAAAATTTATTGCATCATTTTCTTACACTATTTTTTTATGGACAAGGCATAAGTAAAACAACCCCTGTTCATACAATACATATGTTACTAAATGCACTGTGCATGAGAAGGAAGAAAGTTGGCAAATAAGAAAGAATTAGTGTTAATCTCCCAGTGCAGATTTTCTTTGTAGAAATAACTATTATAAGTAAGATGAAATAGATATTAGACTATCATCGAATTTTAATAGGCATCATTATAAGATGGTCAAAGTCACAGCATCAGGAACAACATGGAGAAATTGTAGTGATGTGTGCTCAAGGCTGAGTATTGTTTTCTGCTAGCAGCCTTGTTGATTGTTAATTCTACTTTATTTAAACATGTAGATTTTATTCGTTTACTACCTATGATTTATGTATCAATTTGTTAATTCTGTAACAGCATTGCTATTGGCCAAGAAGGAGGTGTGCCACCACTAATAGCGCTTGCTCGATCAAATTCGGAGGTATGTTTACTAAAAACTTGGGTGGAGCTTTTGTACTCTTTTTCCACGTGATATCAGCTTAGTTGTGTTTTACCAAAATTTAAGTTGCAGGTTTTTGAGGTTTGCACATTTGATTTTTTAATCATCATGCTTCTGTTCATCATGTTTAGTAGGATGTGACTTTGAACATAATTCAATACCACAGACTCAGTGCATTTCCATAAACATAACCTCATGACAAATATGAGATTTTTTGGTGGTAGGGCCTTTTACAAAATTTTGACATTAGACTGAGATTTTAACACAGTAACAAATTTGTCGAGAAAAAGATGAAATACAATTTTTTTCAACAAATGAAAGGAAAGAAAGTGCTGCTTCTGATAAAATGTTTTGGTATTCAAAGATCATGACTTGACATCAGGTTGGATATGTGCTTGTGCATAGTTTTGCCCACCCGTGCACGCATGAGGTATCTTCTCTTCTGTAACTTAATGCATGCTATTTAATTTATATAGCATCTAAAATTTAAACTTCTCAGAAAGCAAATTCATTTAATATTTAATGACTCTTATATGCCCGTCTGATGACAAATTACTTTTTGGTCTAACTCCCATGCCATGCAATATTGAATGAACCCCCATGCACCAACCATAAATTTAAATTGTTAGACATGGAAATTGTTTAGTATTTAACAACTCGAGTACACTTTAACAATGTGATATCTGTAGATTTCTACTCTAAATGCTTCCCGTACCTGTTCCCATAAAGATTCCAAGAGTAATTTTATATTGCATTACAGAAATTTATTTGGCCTCTTTTGGCTTTACTAATTGGTTTACGAATGCATGCCATACACTTATGGAAGTTAACTGTTGCTTTCTTTTCATTATACTGTAAGGACATGATAATGCTTAAATAGCGTTGAGTTGGCTATCAGTTTCTCCTATTAGTCCTGGTTTCCTTGCATTCATTTGGATTGCATGAAGTTGGTTAAAGAATCGGCGTTCTATGATTGTTTATGCGTTTCTTAGATTACATCTATCATTTTGCAATAATACTATATGGTCTACATATTTAAAGAAACTTTACAAAATGCCCTACAGCTGTTACGCTTAAAGTGGTCCGTTAAAGGTGTGAATTTAGGAGGTTTATTCCCTTGGGACCACATATTGAGAATGTTACTCTTGTAATGACATACATATTACAACTACTACTTTGCTTTTGGCTAGCGCTTTCCCCTTAGTCGAATCATTTTTATATGCTACATATTTTTGTAGGTTATGCATACTGCCCATCCTTATCAAGTAAAACTGATTGTGTTTAGACCAATTGCATCTTTTATGCAGTATTCATTTGTTGTAGTAATAGACAAACGCGGTATTATAAAAAGCTGCCTTCAAATTCATTGTCTGATGACTTTTCATCTAAGAATTATTTTACTCCAAATAATAATGAGTCAAATTATAAGGAGAACACTAGGTATGAGCTGTTTCTCTTTTAACTGATTCTTTTATATGCTGCCATTCACCTCTCTATATAGCGCATAAATTAGAGATTTTCTTCTATCACCATGAATATCATCAGAAACTTTCATCACAACCACTGACTATGTCTTCAGTTAAAAAATTATTTGGATATAATAGGAGTTTTATTCATAAACCACATGTATCAGAGTATTCTGGGCTGATTGCTGCTTATGTGTAAACTTTCTGGACACAAAAGGAATCCTTACAATGCTATTCATCACTTGTGCTTCCTTTGTTAATACAAATCAAATTTCAGGACGTGCATGAGACTGCTGCAGGAGCTCTTTGGAATCTTGCGTTCAATCCTGGTAATGCTCTCCGCATTGTGGAGGAAGAAGGTGTTCCTGCTCTGGTCAATGTTTGTGGTACTTCTGTATCAAAAATGGCACGTTTCATGTCTGCATTGGCGTTGACCTACATGTTCGATGGAAGGTATTTAACAATCCTTTAGTGTCGAATCATTGCTTTTCACTTTTCAATCTGATCTTCTCCTAGCTCTTTTTGCCGCCTGAATACAGTTTGAACTTTTTCTTGTATCTTATACGTAGATTTGCATCTGTATAGGCTTTAACTAACATAGTGCTCTTATTGGCTTGAAATACCTGTATGGTTATATTATTATCTCAAGGGCCATTACATAATGTCAATGTCTACTTGAATGTACAGAACGAATGAAGTTGGAAAGAGCACGAAGTTAGAAGGTTGTAGGAGAATGGCGTTGAAACACATAGACACTTTCATTCGGAGCTTTGCTGATCCTCAAGCATTAGCTGCTGCTGCTGCATCATCAGCCCCTGCAGCATTGACACAAGTTACCGAGGCTGCTCGTATACAAGAAGCAGGTCATCTCAGATGCAGGTTCGCCCCTCTTCTCTTCATCGTTCATTACCTTTACTCTATTATTAATTACAATGTGAAATCTGTTGCGTTGGTCAGCCTCGAAGAGATTGGAAGATTCGTTGCTATGCTACGAAACCCTTCTCCCACACTGAAGTCTTGTGCTGCATTCGCTCTTCTTCAGGTACGTCAGCAAACACAACAGTACTCTCGTTGCATTGCAATATATGTTACACAAGTGTTGATAACAAAATTGTTGCAGTTTACTATTCCTGGTGGTCGGCATGGACTGCACCATGCGACCCTTGTACGGGGTGGAGCTCATCGAGTGCTGCGGGGAGCAGCAGCAGCTGCTGCAGGACCTCTTGAAGCCAAAATCTTTGCTCGTATTGTACTAAGAAACCTGCAACACCATATTCAGATGCAATCTTTGGTCTGATCAACTGCTAAATCTCACCATTCAGTTCACAATTTTAATCTTGCTCAAAATAAATCCTTCAACACCATACCTTGTTTTCACTTTTTTTCTTTACCATTTCTGAAATTGTGATAGATTGGTATTATTAAAGACCTCAGTATTTAGACCTATTTTGCTGCTCTCTCTCTCTCTCTCTCTCAGTATATATATTCTTCCTAGGTTAATTTATTTCTTAATAAACAAGTTTGATAATTAACATTGTTTCTTCACTTGGCATTACATGTGCAATATCATCTTTTGTATAAGTGCAATTAATTAATGATTTCATGTTAAAAATGCAATGCTTTCTACTTTTCTGAAACTCATATGCAAAATTTACTTCCACTTAAATTTATTTATAGGTTACATACATTTATGAAATACCTTAGTATAAAATACTCAATAAAACAAAATGTAAAATGAAAATTCTATACCATACACTTGTTATTCAACAATGAAAAATTCTTAATGGTGTGTGCTACATTTTCTTTTTCAAAAAAGATTAAATAATATGTTGTGGAAGACAATGGGAACTGTATTTGATGAGTGTTTCAAAACACAAATCCAAGTATTCTACATCATCGCTTATGATTTTACTTTTTTTGTTGTGAATTTTTAGGGGAGAAAAATATACAAAGTAAAAACTATGTGAGTTCCATTCTTTTCCTATTTTCATCAGAACACACATAGTATGAACTTGAGTTAGTCTTATAATTTTTTTTTCTTTTGAAATAATCTTATATTAAACAGTTTTACGCACTTTACATTAAAATACCCAAAATTGTATAATGAGATTGATACCAATTCTAGATCAATGGTTAATAAAGAATTGTTATGTTAAATTCCCAATTTATTTAATTTGAAACTATGATCATCAATTGACCAACGAACCTAAACATTGAAAAATTGAATAAAGGGACACACTACATCAACATTCCTCAATTAAATTCAAGAAACATGCAAGTCTGTAGTTTGCACGAGTATAAGATGAGAAGAAGCAAGATTAAACTCCCTTTAACCTGTATTTAAATTTATGCCAAATTTAATATTCATCATTTTTACAGTGTAATTTATTTAAATTTTGTGTGTACTTTTTAAGTCCTAATAATTGTTTAAGGAGAGCATACTATTAGTTTATGAGTAAAAAAAAATCCCTATGTCCCATTTAAATTCTAGTCTAAGAGTAGTTTATACGAATTAAAAAAGCCATTTAATAAAAATAAATATATGTGTAATGTGACTTTTTTTTTTTATTTACCTACTTAATCATTTAGTGTAGAATGATAATTATTTTGGAACACAAATTCTTCAAAAAGACAAATAAAATGGAATCCCGCCAATATTAATTTTAATTAAAACGTGTAAGTTAATATAATTGAACACTATTGTTTATATTAGAGAGAATTTGGGTCCAATTTGATGGGTCGGTTTGGCCAATCTGAAGCTCAATATACATTGGGCTAAAAAATTATAGGCACATATACGAGTTTGATGGGCTAGGTTAAATTTAGCCCGACGGACAGTGGACAGCCTTGGACAGCCTGTTTGGCCCGAACTGTTTTTTTTTTTCCTTTAAATAATTAAGATTAGTAAATTATTGTATTTTTTATTTTATTTTGACTTTAAAGTTTAAACTTGTGAGTTATTTATAATTTTATTTGAACTTGTTATGCATGTATTGTGATGCTATACTAGTTATGAGTATTATGAACATTTATGAATTATGCATAGTATACCGGTAATGTATATTGTTAATTATAATTATTTGTATAAATAAATATTATATGGGAGTATGTGTGATCAATATGTAATAAGGTTTATATATATTCCCTCTGTCCTTATGTGGTTGTCCTATTTTGTCATTTTTATTGTTTCAATATAATTGACACATTTCCTAAAATATCAACATCTCACAAACTCTTTGTTTTTCAGCAACTCAATTCAATTTAAATGCTCCCCCTGTTCCATTATAAGTTTTCCACTTTCATTTTTTTGATGTCTCACACCAAGTTTCTAATTCTATTTTTGGTAAATTATTTTTTCTCTCTCAATCACATCACTTCTACTTTATTTATTATTTTATCATATTTCATCTCTTACTAATCTTATTATTTTCTCTCTCACCATTACATCACTTGTACTACATCTATTATTTTATCATATTCCTTAATCAAAACACCCAAAAGAAACGAAAAACTTATACCGGGACGGAGGGAGTACTATATTTTTAAAAATTTGTGCAAAAAATAAACGTGTTAGTTACATAGAGACGGGTGTAAGCACATTAAAATTGCACACAATCAAATAGCGACACGTGGACAAATATATTAAATTAAATTGATTTACTATTTTAATTTTGAGAATTTAATTAAATTAATTCTCGAATTAAATAGTTAAATTAGTGATGTTTAATATACACGATACGGGCCGGTCGAATTATACGAGTATCGAAATACTCGTAATTGGTAAGAATAAATTTGACTTACCATATATAGAGGAAATCAAATCACATCTCTTCAAAAAGGGAAGAGAATTAAATTAAAACCAATCAAGCCAATCAAATCGGCATCGACCAATAAGAAGGCGCCACGTGGCACAATAAAGAGGGAAAGTCTTCACTCCCTCACCCTATAAATAGGGTCCTCCCTCATTCATTTCAAAAACACAATACGAGAAGCTTTCAAGACTCTAAAGTTCTCTGTAGAGATTTAGAGTGTTCTTCAGCATTCAGAGGAGCTTCAAAGGCGTTCTTCGTACAAATCGACCAAGAGCAACGTTCGATCTGGAAATAAGGTGCTAAACCCTTCATTTCAGCGTTCTTCAAGTCAAATTCAAAAGCGTTCTTCAAGTCAAATTCAAAGGCGTTCTTCATACAAGTTGGCCAAAAGCAGCGTTCGATTCGAGATCAAGGTGCTAAGCCCCTCAAATCGGCGTTTATTCAAAGAAGTTCTTCGTGGATCTTCAACGATCTTCAGCGGCGTTCGTCCAAAAGCTCCCCAAATCAGCGTTTGATCCAAAACAAGACGTCAAGTCCTTGGATAAACGTTACGAAACTTCAAGTTCAATCGTGATCAAGATCGAAGCGAAGATCACGCCACAAAATCTTCCAACTCAAAGTCAAGATTCGAAGAGAATAATCAGAGAAGTAAAGTAGAGATTGTAAATCCACAAATTTCTCGGTTTAATCCGAAGTAAATAAAATTGTATTTCAAATTCGTATTTTTATTAATTTCACGAAATTTGTTGTTACAAATTTGGCACGCCCAGTGGGACCTCTCTACCTCTCATCTCTTCTCTTTCTAGCGAAATTCAAAGGCCATCAAGATGTCTCAGCGCAATATCTTGTTTATAAGGACAGGTCCTTCCAAGACAGTTGATGTCAACGTTGTCACGAGAAGCATGGCGAAGAGATCGTTATCACATGCTTTTTCAGGAGAAAATACTTCAACTGAAACAACTGCAAACCAACCTCAACACTACGTTGCCGTAGGTGAAGAAGGCGACTCTATTGGTTCCACTCCCCGCTCCACGTCGGACTCTTTGTCGACCTCAAGTATTGCTTCGGTGATGATGACGAATGCCTCGACTATTGAGGAGCAGCTTGCTAGCATCATGAAAGCTATTGAGGGACTATCAAAACACGTCCAAAAGCAAGACACCCAAATTACTCATCTTATGAATATGGTGGATAATGATGACGCGAGTCGTACCAATGAGAAATTAATCGAGGAACAGGACGACGCCGAAACCTCAACTAAACATCAAGCAGCTGAGACTAAACTTAGTGCAAGAGGTCTCCAGACTTCTTCTGAGAGAGGGATGGACGTCAATCAACTCAAGGAGATCATATTGGATACGGTAAAAAATAGACACGGAGAAGGATCCAAATCATCTTTCACTTATACCAAGTCGTATACTAAAAGAGTTGACAACTTGAGGATGCCAGCAGGCTACCAACCTCCAAAATTTCAACATTTTGATGGCAAAGGAAACCCAAAGCAGCATGTGGCTCATTTCCTCGAAACGTGCAATGATGCAGGAACTTATGGCGACCACTTGGCCAAACAATTTGTCCGCTCTTTGAAAGGAAATGCTTTCGATTGGTACATCGATTTGGAGGCTAACTCCATTGATAGTTGGGATCAGATGGAGCAAGAATTTCTAAATCGTTTCTACAGTACAAGGAGAACGGTTAGCATGATCGAGCTGACCAACACTCGTCAAATGAAAGATGAGTCAGTGATTGATTATATCAATCGATGGAGAAACTTAAGCCTTAACTGTAAGGATAGGTTGAGTGAATCTTCCGCAATAGAAATGTGCATTCAAGGAATGCAATGGGGCCTCCGATACATCCTACAAGGAATCCGGCCAAATACTTTCGAAGAATTAGCAACAAGGGCTCACGACATGGAGTTAAGCATGTTTTCTAGTGGAGTCGCATTACCACTGATTCAAGAGTCTCCCGGTAAAGCTTATGTTAAACCTTCATATAAGGAACACATTACAGATGTGCCTCGAGACTGGGGGCAAAGTGGGTTGACATTGAAAGAAATGCGACAGAAGCAATATCCATTTTTAAACTCTGATGTCTCCGGAATATTTGATGATCTGCTAGATGCAAATCTCATTGAGTTGCCTAAAATGAAACGGCCAGAAGAGGCTGAACAAGTTGATGACCCGAAGTACTGCAAGTATCATCGACTAGTAGGTCATTCGATTCATGATTGTGTCACATTCAAGGAAAAAATCATGCAATTGGTCCAACAAGGAGAAATTGTGTTGGATGAAACCATTTAAAGTTCCTCAAGTCGATTCTCCTTGACAAGAGACTAAACTGTTCGAGACTCTCAAATCGAGTCATTCAAGTCAAAGATCCTTGATAAGAGCGAAAACTTTCTAAAGTCCAACAAATTTCGTGCTTCATTCACTGCAAGACATAAAACGTCCGTGAACAAAGCACGAGGGGGCATTTGTAAGCACATTAAAATTGCACACAATCAAATAGCGACACGTGGACAAATATATTAAATTAAATTGATTTACTATTTTAATTTTGAGAATTTAATTAAATTAATTCTCGAATTAAATAGTTAAATTAGTGATGTTTAATATACACGATACGGGCCGGTCGAATTATA
Organism: Galeopsis tetrahit; assembly: GCA_963675135.1. Classification (NCBI taxonomy): domain Eukaryota; kingdom Viridiplantae; phylum Streptophyta; class Magnoliopsida; order Lamiales; family Lamiaceae; genus Galeopsis; species Galeopsis tetrahit. The sequence continues at coordinate 41,268,144 of OY776131.1, forward strand.
CGAGTATCGAAATACTCGTAATTGGTAAGAATAAATTTGACTTACCATATATAGAGGAAATCAAATCACATCTCTTCAAAAAGGGAAGAGAATTAAATTAAAACCAATCAAGCCAATCAAATCGGCATCGACCAATAAGAAGGCGCCACGTGGCACAATAAAGAGGGAAAGTCTTCACTCCCTCACCCTATAAATAGGGTCCTCCCTCATTCATTTCAAAAACACAATACGAGAAGCTTTCAAGACTCTAAAGTTCTCTGTAGAGATTTAGAGTGTTCTTCAGCATTCAGAGGAGCTTCAAAGGCGTTCTTCGTACAAATCGACCAAGAGCAACGTTCGATCTGGAAATAAGGTGCTAAACCCTTCATTTCAGCGTTCTTCAAGTCAAATTCAAAAGCGTTCTTCAAGTCAAATTCAAAGGCGTTCTTCATACAAGTTGGCCAAAAGCAGCGTTCGATTCGAGATCAAGGTGCTAAGCCCCTCAAATCGGCGTTTATTCAAAGAAGTTCTTCGTGGATCTTCAACGATCTTCAGCGGCGTTCGTCCAAAAGCTCCCCAAATCAGCGTTTGATCCAAAACAAGACGTCAAGTCCTTGGATAAACGTTACGAAACTTCAAGTTCAATCGTGATCAAGATCGAAGCGAAGATCACGCCACAAAATCTTCCAAGTCAAAGTCAAGATTCGAAGAGAATAATCAGAGAAGTAAAGTAGAGATTGTAAATCCACAAATTTCTCGGTTTAATCCGAAGTAAATAAAATTGTATTTCAAATTCGTATTTTTATTAATTTCACGAAATTTGTTGTTACAAATTTGGCACGCCCAGTGGGACCTCTCTACCTCTCATCTCTTCTCTTTCTAGCGAAATTCAAAGGCCATCAAGATGTCTCAGCGCAATATCTTGTTTATAAGGACAGGTCCTTCCAAGACAGTTGATGTCAACGTTGTCACGAGAAGCATGGCGAAGAGATCGTTATCACATGCTTTTTCAGGAGAAAATACTTCAACTGAAACAACTGCAAACCAACCTCAACACTACGTTGCCGTAGGTGAAGAAGGCGACTCTATTGGTTCCACTCCCCGCTCCACGTCGGACTCTTCGTCGACCTCAAGTATTGCTTCGGTGATGATGACGAATGCCTCGACTATTGAGGAGCAGCTTGCTAGCATCATGAAAGCTATTGAGGGACTATCAAAACACGTCCAAAAGCAAGACACCCAAATTACTCATCTTATGAATATGGTGGATAATGATGACGCGAGTCGTACCAATGGGAAATTAATCGAGGAACAGGACGACGCCGAAACCTCAACTAAACATCAAGCAGCTGAGACTAAACTTAGTGCAAGAGGTCTCCAGACTTCTTCTGAGAGAGGGATGGACGTCAATCAACTCAAGGAGATCATATTGGATACGGTAAAAAATAGACACGGAGAAGGATCCAAATCATCTTTCACTTATACCAAGTCGTATACTAAAAGAGTTGACAACTTGAGGATGCCAGCAGGCTACCAACCTCCAAAATTTCAACATTTTGATGGCAAAGGAAACCCAAAGCAGCATGTGGCTCATTTCCTCGAAACGTGCAATGATGCAGGAACTTATGGCGACCACTTGGCCAAACAATTTGTCCGCTCTTTGAAAGGAAATGCTTTCGATTGGTACATCGATTTGGAGGCTAACTCCATTGATAGTTGGGATCAGATGGAGCAAGAATTTCTAAATCGTTTCTACAGTACAAGGAGAACGGTTAGCATGATCGAGCTGACCAACACTCGTCAAATGAAAGATGAGTCAGTGATTGATTATATCAATCGATGGAGAAACTTAAGCCTTAACTGTAAGGATAGGTTGAGTGAATCTTCCGCAATAGAAATGTGCATTCAAGGAATGCAATGGGGCCTCCGATACATCCTACAAGGAATCCGGCCAAATACTTTCGAAGAATTAGCAACAAGGGCTCACGACATGGAGTTAAGCATGTTTTCTAGTGGAGTCGCATTACCACTGATTCAAGAGTCTCCCGGTAAAGCTTATGTTAAACCTTCATATAAGGAACACATTACAGATGTGCCTCGAGACTGGGGGCAAAGTGGGTTGACATTGAAAGAAATGCGACAGAAGCAATATCCATTTTTAAACTCTGATGTCTCCGGAATATTTGATGATCTGCTAGATGCAAATCTCATTGAGTTGCCTAAAATGAAACGGCCAGAAGAGGCTGAACAAGTTGATGACCCGAAGTACTGCAAGTATCATCGACTAGTAGGTCATTCGATTCATGATTGTGTCACATTCAAGGAAAAAATCATGCAATTGGTCCAACAAGGAGAAATTGTGTTGGATGAAACCATTTAAAGTTCCTCAAGTCGATTCTCCTTGACAAGAGACTAAACTGTTCGAGACTCTCAAATCGAGTCATTCAAGTCAAAGATCCTTGATAAGAGCGAAAACTTTCTAAAGTCCAACAAATTTCGTGCTTCATTCACTGCAAGACATAAAACGTCCGTGAACAAAGCACGAGGGGGCATTTGTAAGCACATTAAAATTGCACACAATCAAATAGCGACACGTGGACAAATATATTAAATTAAATTGATTTACTATTTTAATTTTGAGAATTTAATTAAATTAATTCTCGAATTAAATAGTTAAATTAGTGATGTTTAATATACACGATACGGGCCGGTCGAATTATACGAGTATCGAAATACTCGTAATTGGTAAGAATAAATTTGACTTACCATATATAGAGGAAATCAAATCACATCTCTTCAAAAAGGGAAGAGAATTAAATTAAAACCAATCAAGCCAATCAAATCGGCATCGACCAATAAGAAGGCGCCACGTGGCACAATAAAGAGGGAAAGTCTTCACTCCCTCACCCTATAAATAGGGTCCTCCCTCATTCATTTCAAAAACACAATACGAGAAGCTTTCAAGACTCTAAAGTTCTCTGTAGAGATTTAGAGTGTTCTTCAGCATTCAGAGGAGCTTCAAAGGCGTTCTTCGTACAAATCGACCAAGAGCAACGTTCGATCTGGAAATAAGGTGCTAAACCCTTCATTTCAGCGTTCTTCAAGTCAAATTCAAAAGCGTTCTTCAAGTCAAATTCAAAGGCGTTCTTCATACAAGTTGGCCAAAAGCAGCGTTCGATTCGAGATCAAGGTGCTAAGCCCCTCAAATCGGCGTTTATTCAAAGAAGTTCTTCGTGGATCTTCAACGATCTTCAGCGGCGTTCGTCCAAAAGCTCCCCAAATCAGCGTTTGATCCAAAACAAGACGTCAAGTCCTTGGATAAACGTTACGAAACTTCAAGTTCAATCGTGATCAAGATCGAAGCGAAGATCACGCCACAAAATCTTCCAAGTCAAAGTCAAGATTCGAAGAGAATAATCAGAGAAGTAAAGTAGAGATTGTAAATCCACAAATTTCTCGGTTTAATCCGAAGTAAATAAAATTGTATTTCAAATTCGTATTTTTATTAATTTCACGAAATTTGTTGTTACAAATTTGGCACGCCCAGTGGGACCTCTCTACCTCTCATCTCTTCTCTTTCTAGCGAAATTCAAAGGCCATCAAGATGTCTCAGCGCAATATCTTGTTTATAAGGACAGGTCCTTCCAAGACAGTTGATGTCAACGTTGTCACGAGAAGCATGGCGAAGAGATCGTTATCACATGCTTTTTCAGGAGAAAATACTTCAACTGAAACAACTGCAAACCAACCTCAACACTACGTTGCCGTAGGTGAAGAAGGCGACTCTATTGGTTCCACTCCCCGCTCCACGTCGGACTCTTCGTCGACCTCAAGTATTGCTTCGGTGATGATGACGAATGCCTCGACTATTGAGGAGCAGCTTGCTAGCATCATGAAAGCTATTGAGGGACTATCAAAACACGTCCAAAAGCAAGACACCCAAATTACTCATCTTATGAATATGGTGGATAATGATGACGCGAGTCGTACCAATGGGAAATTAATCGAGGAACAGGACGACGCCGAAACCTCAACTAAACATCAAGCAGCTGAGACTAAACTTAGTGCAAGAGGTCTCCAGACTTCTTCTGAGAGAGGGATGGACGTCAATCAACTCAAGGAGATCATATTGGATACGGTAAAAAATAGACACGGAGAAGGATCCAAATCATCTTTCACTTATACCAAGTCGTATACTAAAAGAGTTGACAACTTGAGGATGCCAGCAGGCTACCAACCTCCAAAATTTCAACATTTTGATGGCAAAGGAAACCCAAAGCAGCATGTGGCTCATTTCCTCGAAACGTGCAATGATGCAGGAACTTATGGCGACCACTTGGCCAAACAATTTGTCCGCTCTTTGAAAGGAAATGCTTTCGATTGGTACATCGATTTGGAGGCTAACTCCATTGATAGTTGGGATCAGATGGAGCAAGAATTTCTAAATCGTTTCTACAGTACAAGGAGAACGGTTAGCATGATCGAGCTGACCAACACTCGTCAAATGAAAGATGAGTCAGTGATTGATTATATCAATCGATGGAGAAACTTAAGCCTTAACTGTAAGGATAGGTTGAGTGAATCTTCCGCAATAGAAATGTGCATTCAAGGAATGCAATGGGGCCTCCGATACATCCTACAAGGAATCCGGCCAAATACTTTCGAAGAATTAGCAACAAGGGCTCACGACATGGAGTTAAGCATGTTTTCTAGTGGAGTCGCATTACCACTGATTCAAGAGTCTCCCGGTAAAGCTTATGTTAAACCTTCATATAAGGAACACATTACAGATGTGCCTCGAGACTGGGGGCAAAGTGGGTTGACATTGAAAGAAATGCGACAGAAGCAATATCCATTTTTAAACTCTGATGTCTCCGGAATATTTGATGATCTGCTAGATGCAAATCTCATTGAGTTGCCTAAAATGAAACGGCCAGAAGAGGCTGAACAAGTTGATGACCCGAAGTACTGCAAGTATCATCGACTAGTAGGTCATTCGATTCATGATTGTGTCACATTCAAGGAAAAAATCATGCAATTGGTCCAACAAGGAGAAATTGTGTTGGATGAAACCATTTAAAGTTCCTCAAGTCGATTCTCCTTGACAAGAGACTAAACTGTTCGAGACTCTCAAATCGAGTCATTCAAGTCAAAGATCCTTGATAAGAGCGAAAACTTTCTAAAGTCCAACAAATTTCGTGCTTCATTCACTGCAAGACATAAAACGTCCGTGAACAAAGCACGAGGGGGCATTTGTAAGCACATTAAAATTGCACACAATCAAATAGCGACACGTGGACAAATATATTAAATTAAATTGATTTACTATTTTAATTTTGAGAATTTAATTAAATTAATTCTCGAATTAAATAGTTAAATTAGTGATGTTTAATATACACGATACGGGCCGGTCGAATTATACGAGTATCGAAATACTCGTAATTGGTAAGAATAAATTTGACTTACCATATATAGAGGAAATCAAATCACATCTCTTCAAAAAGGGAAGAGAATTAAATTAAAACCAATCAAGCCAATCAAATCGGCATCGACCAATAAGAAGGCGCCACGTGGCACAATAAAGAGGGAAAGTCTTCACTCCCTCACCCTATAAATAGGGTCCTCCCTCATTCATTTCAAAAACACAATACGAGAAGCTTTCAAGACTCTAAAGTTCTCTGTAGAGATTTAGAGTGTTCTTCAGCATTCAGAGGAGCTTCAAAGGCGTTCTTCGTACAAATCGACCAAGAGCAACGTTCGATCTGGAAATAAGGTGCTAAACCCTTCATTTCAGCGTTCTTCAAGTCAAATTCAAAAGCGTTCTTCAAGTCAAATTCAAAGGCGTTCTTCATACAAGTTGGCCAAAAGCAGCGTTCGATTCGAGATCAAGGTGCTAAGCCCCTCAAATCGGCGTTTATTCAAAGAAGTTCTTCGTGGATCTTCAACGATCTTCAGCGGCGTTCGTCCAAAAGCTCCCCAAATCAGCGTTTGATCCAAAACAAGACGTCAAGTCCTTGGATAAACGTTACGAAACTTCAAGTTCAATCGTGATCAAGATCGAAGCGAAGATCACGCCACAAAATCTTCCAAGTCAAAGTCAAGATTCGAAGAGAATAATCAGAGAAGTAAAGTAGAGATTGTAAATCCACAAATTTCTCGGTTTAATCCGAAGTAAATAAAATTGTATTTCAAATTCGTATTTTTATTAATTTCACGAAATTTGTTGTTACAAATTTGGCACGCCCAGTGGGACCTCTCTACCTCTCATCTCTTCTCTTTCCAGCGAAATTCAAAGGCCATCAAGATGTCTCAGCGCAATATCTTGTTTATAAGGACAGGTCCTTCCAAGACAGTTGATGTCAACGTTGTCACGAGAAGCATGGCGAAGAGATCGTTATCACATGCTTTTTCAGGAGAAAATACTTCAACTGAAACAACTGCAAACCAACCTCAACACTACGTTGCCGTAGGTGAAGAAGGCGACTCTATTGGTTCCACTCCCCGCTCCACGTCGGACTCTTCGTCGACCTCAAGTATTGCTTCGGTGATGATGACGAATGCCTCGACTATTGAGGAGCAGCTTGCTAGCATCATGAAAGCTATTGAGGGACTATCAAAACACGTCCAAAAGCAAGACACCCAAATTACTCATCTTATGAATATGGTGGATAATGATGACGCGAGTCGTACCAATGGGAAATTAATCGAGGAACAGGACGACGCCGAAACCTCAACTAAACATCAAGCAGCTGAGACTAAACTTAGTGCAAGAGGTCTCCAGACTTCTTCTGAGAGAGGGATGGACGTCAATCAACTCAAGGAGATCATATTGGATACGGTAAAAAATAGACACGGAGAAGGATCCAAATCATCTTTCACTTATACCAAGTCGTATACTAAAAGAGTTGACAACTTGAGGATGCCAGCAGGCTACCAACCTCCAAAATTTCAACATTTTGATGGCAAAGGAAACCCAAAGCAGCATGTGGCTCATTTCCTCGAAACGTGCAATGATGCAGGAACTTATGGCGACCACTTGGCCAAACAATTTGTCCGCTCTTTGAAAGGAAATGCTTTCGATTGGTACATCGATTTGGAGGCTAACTCCATTGATAGTTGGGATCAGATGGAGCAAGAATTTCTAAATCGTTTCTACAGTACAAGGAGAACGGTTAGCATGATCGAGCTGACCAACACTCGTCAAATGAAAGATGAGTCAGTGATTGATTATATCAATCGATGGAGAAACTTAAGCCTTAACTGTAAGGATAGGTTGAGTGAATCTTCCGCAATAGAAATGTGCATTCAAGGAATGCAATGGGGCCTCCGATACATCCTACAAGGAATCCGGCCAAATACTTTCGAAGAATTAGCAACAAGGGCTCACGACATGGAGTTAAGCATGTTTTCTAGTGGAGTCGCATTACCACTGATTCAAGAGTCTCCCGGTAAAGCTTATGTTAAACCTTCATATAAGGAACACATTACAGATGTGCCTCGAGACTGGGGGCAAAGTGGGTTGACATTGAAAGAAATGCGACAGAAGCAATATCCATTTTTAAACTCTGATGTCTCCGGAATATTTGATGATCTGCTAGATGCAAATCTCATTGAGTTGCCTAAAATGAAACGGCCAGAAGAGGCTGAACAAGTTGATGACCCGAAGTACTGCAAGTATCATCGACTAGTAGGTCATTCGATTCATGATTGTGTCACATTCAAGGAAAAAATCATGCAATTGGTCCAACAAGGAGAAATTGTGTTGGATGAAACCATTTAAAGTTCCTCAAGTCGATTCTCCTTGACAAGAGACTAAACTGTTCGAGACTCTCAAATCGAGTCATTCAAGTCAAAGATCCTTGATAAGAGCGAAAACTTTCTAAAGTCCAACAAATTTCGTGCTTCATTCACTGCAAGACATAAAACGTCCGTGAACAAAGCACGAGGGGGCATTTGTAAGCACATTAAAATTGCACACAATCAAATAGCGACACGTGGACAAATATATTAAATTAAATTGATTTACTATTTTAATTTTGAGAATTTAATTAAATTAATTCTCGAATTAAATAGTTAAATTAGTGATGTTTAATATACACGATACGGGCCGGTCGAATTATACGAGTATCGAAATACTCGTAATTGGTAAGAATAAATTTGACTTACCATATATAGAGGAAATCAAATCACATCTCTTCAAAAAGGGAAGAGAATTAAATTAAAACCAATCAAGCCAATCAAATCGGCATCGACCAATAAGAAGGCGCCACGTGGCACAATAAAGAGGGAAAGTCTTCACTCCCTCACCCTATAAATAGGGTCCTCCCTCATTCATTTCAAAAACACAATACGAGAAGCTTTCAAGACTCTAAAGTTCTCTGTAGAGATTTAGAGTGTTCTTCAGCATTCAGAGGAGCTTCAAAGGCGTTCTTCGTACAAATCGACCAAGAGCAACGTTCGATCTGGAAATAAGGTGCTAAACCCTTCATTTCAGCGTTCTTCAAGTCAAATTCAAAAGCGTTCTTCAAGTCAAATTCAAAGGCGTTCTTCATACAAGTTGGCCAAAAGCAGCGTTCGATTCGAGATCAAGGTGCTAAGCCCCTCAAATCGGCGTTTATTCAAAGAAGTTCTTCGTGGATCTTCAACGATCTTCAGCGGCGTTCGTCCAAAAGCTCCCCAAATCAGCGTTTGATCCAAAACAAGACGTCAAGTCCTTGGATAAACGTTACGAAACTTCAAGTTCAATCGTGATCAAGATCGAAGCGAAGATCACGCCACAAAATCTTCCAAGTCAAAGTCAAGATTCGAAGAGAATAATCAGAGAAGTAAAGTAGAGATTGTAAATCCACAAATTTCTCGGTTTAATCCGAAGTAAATAAAATTGTATTTCAAATTCGTATTTTTATTAATTTCACGAAATTTGTTGTTACAAATTTGGCACGCCCAGTGGGACCTCTCTACCTCTCATCTCTTCTCTTTCTAGCGAAATTCAAAGGCCATCAAGATGTCTCAGCGCAATATCTTGTTTATAAGGACAGGTCCTTCCAAGACAGTTGATGTCAACGTTGTCACGAGAAGCATGGCGAAGAGATCGTTATCACATGCTTTTTCAGGAGAAAATACTTCAACTGAAACAACTGCAAACCAACCTCAACACTACGTTGCCGTAGGTGAAGAAGGCGACTCTATTGGTTCCACTCCCCGCTCCACGTCGGACTCTTCGTCGACCTCAAGTATTGCTTCGGTGATGATGACGAATGCCTCGACTATTGAGGAGCAGCTTGCTAGCATCATGAAAGCTATTGAGGGACTATCAAAACACGTCCAAAAGCAAGACACCCAAATTACTCATCTTATGAATATGGTGGATAATGATGACGCGAGTCGTACCAATGGGAAATTAATCGAGGAACAGGACGACGCCGAAACCTCAACTAAACATCAAGCAGCTGAGACTAAACTTAGTGCAAGAGGTCTCCAGACTTCTTCTGAGAGAGGGATGGACGTCAATCAACTCAAGGAGATCATATTGGATACGGTAAAAAATAGACACGGAGAAGGATCCAAATCATCTTTCACTTATACCAAGTCGTATACTAAAAGAGTTGACAACTTGAGGATGCCAGCAGGCTACCAACCTCCAAAATTTCAACATTTTGATGGCAAAGGAAACCCAAAGCAGCATGTGGCTCATTTCCTCGAAACGTGCAATGATGCAGGAACTTATGGCGACCACTTGGCCAAACAATTTGTCCGCTCTTTGAAAGGAAATGCTTTCGATTGGTACATCGATTTGGAGGCTAACTCCATTGATAGTTGGGATCAGATGGAGCAAGAATTTCTAAATCGTTTCTACAGTACAAGGAGAACGGTTAGCATGATCGAGCTGACCAACACTCGTCAAATGAAAGATGAGTCAGTGATTGATTATATCAATCGATGGAGAAACTTAAGCCTTAACTGTAAGGATAGGTTGAGTGAATCTTCCGCAATAGAAATGTGCATTCAAGGAATGCAATGGGGCCTCCGATACATCCTACAAGGAATCCGGCCAAATACTTTCGAAGAATTAGCAACAAGGGCTCACGACATGGAGTTAAGCATGTTTTCTAGTGGAGTCGCATTACCACTGATTCAAGAGTCTCCCGGTAAAGCTTATGTTAAACCTTCATATAAGGAACACATTACAGATGTGCCTCGAGACTGGGGGCAAAGTGGGTTGACATTGAAAGAAATGCGACAGAAGCAATATCCATTTTTAAACTCTGATGTCTCCGGAATATTTGATGATCTGCTAGATGCAAATCTCATTGAGTTGCCTAAAATGAAACGGCCAGAAGAGGCTGAACAAGTTGATGACCCGAAGTACTGCAAGTATCATCGACTAGTAGGTCATTCGATTCATGATTGTGTCACATTCAAGGAAAAAATCATGCAATTGGTCCAACAAGGAGAAATTGTGTTGGATGAAACCATTTAAAGTTCCTCAAGTCGATTCTCCTTGACAAGAGACTAAACTGTTCGAGACTCTCAAATCGAGTCATTCAAGTCAAAGCTCCTTGATAAGAGCGAAAACTTTCTAAAGTCCAACAAATTTCGTGCTTCATTCACTGCAAGACATAAAACGTCCGTGAACAAAGCACGAGGGGGCATTTGTAAGCACATTAAAATTGCACACAATCAAATAGCGACACGTGGACAAATATATTAAATTAAATTGATTTACTATTTTAATTTTGAGAATTTAATTAAATTAATTCTCGAATTAAATAGTTAAATTAGTGATGTTTAATATACACGATACGGGCCGGTCGAATTATACGAGTATCGAAATACTCGTAATTGGTAAGAATAAATTTGACTTACCATATATAGAGGAAATCAAATCACATCTCTTCAAAAAGGGAAGAGAATTAAATTAAAACCAATCAAGCCAATCAAATCGGCATCGACCAATAAGAAGGCGCCACGTGGCACAATAAAGAGGGAAAGTCTTCACTCCCTCACCCTATAAATAGGGTCCTCCCTCATTCATTTCAAAAACACAATACGAGAAGCTTTCAAGACTCTAAAGTTCTCTGTAGAGATTTAGAGTGTTCTTCAGCATTCAGAGGAGCTTCAAAGGCGTTCTTCGTACAAATCGACCAAGAGCAACGTTCGATCTGGAAATAAGGTGCTAAACCCTTCATTTCAGCGTTCTTCAAGTCAAATTCAAAAGCGTTCTTCAAGTCAAATTCAAAGGCGTTCTTCATACAAGTTGGCCAAAAGCAGCGTTCGATTCGAGATCAAGGTGCTAAGCCCCTCAAATCGGCGTTTATTCAAAGAAGTTCTTCGTGGATCTTCAACGATCTTCAGCGGCGTTCGTCCAAAAGCTCCCCAAATCAGCGTTTGATCCAAAACAAGACGTCAAGTCCTTGGATAAACGTTACGAAACTTCAAGTTCAATCGTGATCAAGATCGAAGCGAAGATCACGCCACAAAATCTTCCAACTCAAAGTCAAGATTCGAAGAGAATAATCAGAGAAGTAAAGTAGAGATTGTAAATCCACAAATTTCTCGGTTTAATCCGAAGTAAATAAAATTGTATTTCAAATTCGTATTTTTATTAATTTCACGAAATTTGTTGTTACAAATTTGGCACGCCCAGTGGGACCTCTCTACCTCTCATCTCTTCTCTTTCCAGCGAAATTCAAAGGCCATCAAGATGTCTCAGCGCAATATCTTGTTTATAAGGACAGGTCCTTCCAAGACAGTTGATGTCAACGTTGTCACGAGAAGCATGGCGAAGAGATCGTTATCACATGCTTTTTCAGGAGAAAATACTTCAACTGAAACAACTGCAAACCAACCTCAACACTACGTTGCCGTAGGTGAAGAAGGCGACTCTATTGGTTCCACTCCCCGCTCCACGTCGGACTCTTCGTCGACCTCAAGTATTGCTTCGGTGATGATGACGAATGCCTCGACTATTGAGGAGCAGCTTGCTAGCATCATGAAAGCTATTGAGGGACTATCAAAACACGTCCAAAAGCAAGACACCCAAATTACTCATCTTATGAATATGGTGGATAATGATGACGCGAGTCGTACCAATGGGAAATTAATCGAGGAACAGGACGACGCCGAAACCTCAACTAAACATCAAGCAGCTGAGACTAAACTTAGTGCAAGAGGTCTCCAGACTTCTTCTGAGAGAGGGATGGACGTCAATCAACTCAAGGAGATCATATTGGATACGGTAAAAAATAGACACGGAGAAGGATCCAAATCATCTTTCACTTATACCAAGTCGTATACTAAAAGAGTTGACAACTTGAGGATGCCAGCAGGCTACCAACCTCCAAAATTTCAACATTTTGATGGCAAAGGAAACCCAAAGCAGCATGTGGCTCATTTCCTCGAAACGTGCAATGATGCAGGAACTTATGGCGACCACTTGGCCAAACAATTTGTCCGCTCTTTGAAAGGAAATGCTTTCGATTGGTACATCGATTTGGAGGCTAACTCCATTGATAGTTGGGATCAGATGGAGCAAGAATTTCTAAATCGTTTCTACAGTACAAGGAGAACGGTTAGCATGATCGAGCTGACCAACACTCGTCAAATGAAAGATGAGTCAGTGATTGATTATATCAATCGATGGAGAAACTTAAGCCTTAACTGTAAGGATAGGTTGAGTGAATCTTCCGCAATAGAAATGTGCATTCAAGGAATGCAATGGGGCCTCCGATACATCCTACAAGGAATCCGGCCAAATACTTTCGAAGAATTAGCAACAAGGGCTCACGACATGGAGTTAAGCATGTTTTCTAGTGGAGTCGCATTACCACTGATTCAAGAGTCTCCCGGTAAAGCTTATGTTAAACCTTCATATAAGGAACACATTACAGATGTGCCTCGAGACTGGGGGCAAAGTGGGTTGACATTGAAAGAAATGCGACAGAAGCAATATCCATTTTTAAACTCTGATGTCTCCGGAATATTTGATGATCTGCTAGATGCAAATCTCATTGAGTTGCCTAAAATGAAACGGCCAGAAGAGGCTGAACAAGTTGATGACCCGAAGTACTGCAAGTATCATCGACTAGTAGGTCATTCGATTCATGATTGTGTCACATTCAAGGAAAAAATCATGCAATTGGTCCAACAAGGAGAAATTGTGTTGGATGAAACCATTTAAAGTTCCTCAAGTCGATTCTCCTTGACAAGAGACTAAACTGTTCGAGACTCTCAAATCGAGTCATTCAAGTCAAAGATCCTTGATAAGAGCGAAAACTTTCTAAAGTCCAACAAATTTCGTGCTTCATTCACTGCAAGACATAAAACGTCCGTGAACAAAGCACGAGGGGGCATTTGTAAGCACATTAAAATTGCACACAATCAAATAGCGACACGTGGACAAATATATTAAATTAAATTGATTTACTATTTTAATTTTGAGAATTTAATTAAATTAATTCTCGAATTAAATAGTTAAATTAGTGATGTTTAATATACACGATACGGGCCGGTCGAATTATACGAGTATCGAAATACTCGTAATTGGTAAGAATAAATTTGACTTACCATATATAGAGGAAATCAAATCACATCTCTTCAAAAAGGGAAGAGAATTAAATTAAAACCAATCAAGCCAATCAAATCGGCATCGACCAATAAGAAGGCGCCACGTGGCACAATAAAGAGGGAAAGTCTTCACTCCCTCACCCTATAAATAGGGTCCTCCCTCATTCATTTCAAAAACACAATACGAGAAGCTTTCAAGACTCTAAAGTTCTCTGTAGAGATTTAGAGTGTTCTTCAGCATTCAGAGGAGCTTCAAAGGCGTTCTTCGTACAAATCGACCAAGAGCAACGTTCGATCTGGAAATAAGGTGCTAAACCCTTCATTTCAGCGTTCTTCAAGTCAAATTCAAAAGCGTTCTTCAAGTCAAATTCAAAGGCGTTCTTCATACAAGTTGGCCAAAAGCAGCGTTCGATTCGAGATCAAGGTGCTAAGCCCCTCAAATCGGCGTTTATTCAAAGAAGTTCTTCGTGGATCTTCAACGATCTTCAGCGGCGTTCGTCCAAAAGCTCCCCAAATCAGCGTTTGATCCAAAACAAGACGTCAAGTCCTTGGATAAACGTTACGAAACTTCAAGTTCAATCGTGATCAAGATCGAAGCGAAGATCACGCCACAAAATCTTCCAACTCAAAGTCAAGATTCGAAGAGAATAATCAGAGAAGTAAAGTAGAGATTGTAAATCCACAAATTTCTCGGTTTAATCCGAAGTAAATAAAATTGTATTTCAAATTCGTATTTTTATTAATTTCACGAAATTTGTTGTTACAAATTTGGCACGCCCAGTGGGACCTCTCTACCTCTCATCTCTTCTCTTTCCAGCGAAATTCAAAGGCCATCAAGATGTCTCAGCGCAATATCTTGTTTATAAGGACAGGTCCTTCCAAGACAGTTGATGTCAACGTTGTCACGAGAAGCATGGCGAAGAGATCGTTATCACATGCTTTTTCAGGAGAAAATACTTCAACTGAAACAACTGCAAACCAACCTCAACACTACGTTGCCGTAGGTGAAGAAGGCGACTCTATTGGTTCCACTCCCCGCTCCACGTCGGACTCTTCGTCGACCTCAAGTATTGCTTCGGTGATGATGACGAATGCCTCGACTATTGAGGAGCAGCTTGCTAGCATCATGAAAGCTATTGAGGGACTATCAAAACACGTCCAAAAGCAAGACACCCAAATTACTCATCTTATGAATATGGTGGATAATGATGACGCGAGTCGTACCAATGGGAAATTAATCGAGGAACAGGACGACGCCGAAACCTCAACTAAACATCAAGCAGCTGAGACTAAACTTAGTGCAAGAGGTCTCCAGACTTCTTCTGAGAGAGGGATGGACGTCAATCAACTCAAGGAGATCATATTGGATACGGTAAAAAATAGACACGGAGAAGGATCCAAATCATCTTTCACTTATACCAAGTCGTATACTAAAAGAGTTGACAACTTGAGGATGCCAGCAGGCTACCAACCTCCAAAATTTCAACATTTTGATGGCAAAGGAAACCCAAAGCAGCATGTGGCTCATTTCCTCGAAACGTGCAATGATGCAGGAACTTATGGCGACCACTTGGCCAAACAATTTGTCCGCTCTTTGAAAGGAAATGCTTTCGATTGGTACATCGATTTGGAGGCTAACTCCATTGATAGTTGGGATCAGATGGAGCAAGAATTTCTAAATCGTTTCTACAGTACAAGGAGAACGGTTAGCATGATCGAGCTGACCAACACTCGTCAAATGAAAGATGAGTCAGTGATTGATTATATCAATCGATGGAGAAACTTAAGCCTTAACTGTAAGGATAGGTTGAGTGAATCTTCCGCAATAGAAATGTGCATTCAAGGAATGCAATGGGGCCTCCGATACATCCTACAAGGAATCCGGCCAAATACTTTCGAAGAATTAGCAACAAGGGCTCACGACATGGAGTTAAGCATGTTTTCTAGTGGAGTCGCATTACCACTGATTCAAGAGTCTCCCGGTAAAGCTTATGTTAAACCTTCATATAAGGAACACATTACAGATGTGCCTCGAGACTGGGGGCAAAGTGGGTTGACATTGAAAGAAATGCGACAGAAGCAATATCCATTTTTAAACTCTGATGTCTCCGGAATATTTGATGATCTGCTAGATGCAAATCTCATTGAGTTGCCTAAAATGAAACGGCCAGAAGAGGCTGAACAAGTTGATGACCCGAAGTACTGCAAGTATCATCGACTAGTAGGTCATTCGATTCATGATTGTGTCACATTCAAGGAAAAAATCATGCAATTGGTCCAACAAGGAGAAATTGTGTTGGATGAAACCATTTAAAGTTCCTCAAGTCGATTCTCCTTGACAAGAGACTAAACTGTTCGAGACTCTCAAATCGAGTCATTCAAGTCAAAGCTCCTTGATAAGAGCGAAAACTTTCTAAAGTCCAACAAATTTCGTGCTTCATTCACTGCAAGACATAAAACGTCCGTGAACAAAGCACGAGGGGGCATTTGTAAGCACATTAAAATTGCACACAATCAAATAGCGACACGTGGACAAATATATTAAATTAAATTGATTTACTATTTTAATTTTGAGAATTTAATTAAATTAATTCTCGAATTAAATAGTTAAATTAGTGATGTTTAATATACACGATACGGGCCGGTCGAATTATACGAGTATCGAAATACTCGTAATTGGTAAGAATAAATTTGACTTACCATATATAGAGGAAATCAAATCACATCTCTTCAAAAAGGGAAGAGAATTAAATTAAAACCAATCAAGCCAATCAAATCGGCATCGACCAATAAGAAGGCGCCACGTGGCACAATAAAGAGGGAAAGTCTTCACTCCCTCACCCTATAAATAGGGTCCTCCCTCATTCATTTCAAAAACACAATACGAGAAGCTTTCAAGACTCTAAAGTTCTCTGTAGAGATTTAGAGTGTTCTTCAGCATTCAGAGGAGCTTCAAAGGCGTTCTTCGTACAAATCGACCAAGAGCAACGTTCGATCTGGAAATAAGGTGCTAAACCCTTCATTTCAGCGTTCTTCAAGTCAAATTCAAAAGCGTTCTTCAAGTCAAATTCAAAGGCGTTCTTCATACAAGTTGGCCAAAAGCAGCGTTCGATTCGAGATCAAGGTGCTAAGCCCCTCAAATCGGCGTTTATTCAAAGAAGTTCTTCGTGGATCTTCAACGATCTTCAGCGGCGTTCGTCCAAAAGCTCCCCAAATCAGCGTTTGATCCAAAACAAGACGTCAAGTCCTTGGATAAACGTTACGAAACTTCAAGTTCAATCGTGATCAAGATCGAAGCGAAGATCACGCCACAAAATCTTCCAACTCAAAGTCAAGATTCGAAGAGAATAATCAGAGAAGTAAAGTAGAGATTGTAAATCCACAAATTTCTCGGTTTAATCCGAAGTAAATAAAATTGTATTTCAAATTCGTATTTTTATTAATTTCACGAAATTTGTTGTTACAAATTTGGCACGCCCAGTGGGACCTCTCTACCTCTCATCTCTTCTCTTTCCAGCGAAATTCAAAGGCCATCAAGATGTCTCAGCGCAATATCTTGTTTATAAGGACAGGTCCTTCCAAGACAGTTGATGTCAACGTTGTCACGAGAAGCATGGCGAAGAGATCGTTATCACATGCTTTTTCAGGAGAAAATACTTCAACTGAAACAACTGCAAACCAACCTCAACACTACGTTGCCGTAGGTGAAGAAGGCGACTCTATTGGTTCCACTCCCCGCTCCACGTCGGACTCTTCGTCGACCTCAAGTATTGCTTCGGTGATGATGACGAATGCCTCGACTATTGAGGAGCAGCTTGCTAGCATCATGAAAGCTATTGAGGGACTATCAAAACACGTCCAAAAGCAAGACACCCAAATTACTCATCTTATGAATATGGTGGATAATGATGACGCGAGTCGTACCAATGGGAAATTAATCGAGGAACAGGACGACGCCGAAACCTCAACTAAACATCAAGCAGCTGAGACTAAACTTAGTGCAAGAGGTCTCCAGACTTCTTCTGAGAGAGGGATGGACGTCAATCAACTCAAGGAGATCATATTGGATACGGTAAAAAATAGACACGGAGAAGGATCCAAATCATCTTTCACTTATACCAAGTCGTATACTAAAAGAGTTGACAACTTGAGGATGCCAGCAGGCTACCAACCTCCAAAATTTCAACATTTTGATGGCAAAGGAAACCCAAAGCAGCATGTGGCTCATTTCCTCGAAACGTGCAATGATGCAGGAACTTATGGCGACCACTTGGCCAAACAATTTGTCCGCTCTTTGAAAGGAAATGCTTTCGATTGGTACATCGATTTGGAGGCTAACTCCATTGATAGTTGGGATCAGATGGAGCAAGAATTTCTAAATCGTTTCTACAGTACAAGGAGAACGGTTAGCATGATCGAGCTGACCAACACTCGTCAAATGAAAGATGAGTCAGTGATTGATTATATCAATCGATGGAGAAACTTAAGCCTTAACTGTAAGGATAGGTTGAGTGAATCTTCCGCAATAGAAATGTGCATTCAAGGAATGCAATGGGGCCTCCGATACATCCTACAAGGAATCCGGCCAAATACTTTCGAAGAATTAGCAACAAGGGCTCACGACATGGAGTTAAGCATGTTTTCTAGTGGAGTCGCATTACCACTGATTCAAGAGTCTCCCGGTAAAGCTTATGTTAAACCTTCATATAAGGAACACATTACAGATGTGCCTCGAGACTGGGGGCAAAGTGGGTTGACATTGAAAGAAATGCGACAGAAGCAATATCCATTTTTAAACTCTGATGTCTCCGGAATATTTGATGATCTGCTAGATGCAAATCTCATTGAGTTGCCTAAAATGAAACGGCCAGAAGAGGCTGAACAAGTTGATGACCCGAAGTACTGCAAGTATCATCGACTAGTAGGTCATTCGATTCATGATTGTGTCACATTCAAGGAAAAAATCATGCAATTGGTCCAACAAGGAGAAATTGTGTTGGATGAAACCATTTAAAGTTCCTCAAGTCGATTCTCCTTGACAAGAGACTAAACTGTTCGAGACTCTCAAATCGAGTCATTCAAGTCAAAGCTCCTTGATAAGAGCGAAAACTTTCTAAAGTCCAACAAATTTCGTGCTTCATTCACTGCAAGACATAAAACGTCCGTGAACAAAGCACGAGGGGGCATTTGTAAGCACATTAAAATTGCACACAATCAAATAGCGACACGTGGACAAATATATTAAATTAAATTGATTTACTATTTTAATTTTGAGAATTTAATTAAATTAATTCTCGAATTAAATAGTTAAATTAGTGATGTTTAATATACACGATACGGGCCGGTCGAATTATACGAGTATCGAAATACTCGTAATTGGTAAGAATAAATTTGACTTACCATATATAGAGGAAATCAAATCACATCTCTTCAAAAAGGGAAGAGAATTAAATTAAAACCAATCAAGCCAATCAAATCGGCATCGACCAATAAGAAGGCGCCACGTGGCATAATAAAGAGGGAAAGTCTTCACTCCCTCACCCTATAAATAGGGTCCTCCCTCATTCATTTCAAAAACACAATACGAGAAGCTTTCAAGACTCTAAAGTTCTCTGTAGAGATTTAGAGTGTTCTTCAGCATTCAGAGGAGCTTCAAAGGCGTTCTTCGTACAAATCGACCAAGAGCAACGTTCGATCTGGAAATAAGGTGCTAAACCCTTCATTTCAGCGTTCTTCAAGTCAAATTCAAAAGCGTTCTTCAAGTCAAATTCAAAGGCGTTCTTCATACAAGTTGGCCAAAAGCAGCGTTCGATTCGAGATCAAGGTGCTAAGCCCCTCAAATCGGCGTTTATTCAAAGAAGTTCTTCGTGGATCTTCAACGATCTTCAGCGGCGTTCGTCCAAAAGCTCCCCAAATCAGCGTTTGATCCAAAACAAGACGTCAAGTCCTTGGATAAACGTTACGAAACTTCAAGTTCAATCGTGATCAAGATCGAAGCGAAGATCACGCCACAAAATCTTCCAACTCAAAGTCAAGATTCGAAGAGAATAATCAGAGAAGTAAAGTAGAGATTGTAAATCCACAAATTTCTCGGTTTAATCCGAAGTAAATAAAATTGTATTTCAAATTCGTATTTTTATTAATTTCACGAAATTTGTTGTTACAAATTTGGCACGCCCAGTGGGACCTCTCTACCTCTCATCTCTTCTCTTTCCAGCGAAATTCAAAGGCCATCAAGATGTCTCAGCGCAATATCTTGTTTATAAGGACAGGTCCTTCCAAGACAGTTGATGTCAACGTTGTCACGAGAAGCATGGCGAAGAGATCGTTATCACATGCTTTTTCAGGAGAAAATACTTCAACTGAAACAACTGCAAACCAACCTCAACACTACGTTGCCGTAGGTGAAGAAGGCGACTCTATTGGTTCCACTCCCCGCTCCACGTCGGACTCTTCGTCGACCTCAAGTATTGCTTCGGTGATGATGACGAATGCCTCGACTATTGAGGAGCAGCTTGCTAGCATCATGAAAGCTATTGAGGGACTATCAAAACACGTCCAAAAGCAAGACACCCAAATTACTCATCTTATGAATATGGTGGATAATGATGACGCGAGTCGTACCAATGGGAAATTAATCGAGGAACAGGACGACGCCGAAACCTCAACTAAACATCAAGCAGCTGAGACTAAACTTAGTGCAAGAGGTCTCCAGACTTCTTCTGAGAGAGGGATGGACGTCAATCAACTCAAGGAGATCATATTGGATACGGTAAAAAATAGACACGGAGAAGGATCCAAATCATCTTTCACTTATACCAAGTCGTATACTAAAAGAGTTGACAACTTGAGGATGCCAGCAGGCTACCAACCTCCAAAATTTCAACATTTTGATGGCAAAGGAAACCCAAAGCAGCATGTGGCTCATTTCCTCGAAACGTGCAATGATGCAGGAACTTATGGCGACCACTTGGCCAAACAATTTGTCCGCTCTTTGAAAGGAAATGCTTTCGATTGGTACATCGATTTGGAGGCTAACTCCATTGATAGTTGGGATCAGATGGAGCAAGAATTTCTAAATCGTTTCTACAGTACAAGGAGAACGGTTAGCATGATCGAGCTGACCAACACTCGTCAAATGAAAGATGAGTCAGTGATTGATTATATCAATCGATGGAGAAACTTAAGCCTTAACTGTAAGGATAGGTTGAGTGAATCTTCCGCAATAGAAATGTGCATTCAAGGAATGCAATGGGGCCTCCGATACATCCTACAAGGAATCCGGCCAAATACTTTCGAAGAATTAGCAACAAGGGCTCACGACATGGAGTTAAGCATGTTTTCTAGTGGAGTCGCATTACCACTGATTCAAGAGTCTCCCGGTAAAGCTTATGTTAAACCTTCATATAAGGAACACATTACAGATGTGCCTCGAGACTGGGGGCAAAGTGGGTTGACATTGAAAGAAATGCGACAGAAGCAATATCCATTTTTAAACTCTGATGTCTCCGGAATATTTGATGATCTGCTAGATGCAAATCTCATTGAGTTGCCTAAAATGAAACGGCCAGAAGAGGCTGAACAAGTTGATGACCCGAAGTACTGCAAGTATCATCGACTAGTAGGTCATTCGATTCATGATTGTGTCACATTCAAGGAAAAAATCATGCAATTGGTCCAACAAGGAGAAATTGTGTTGGATGAAACCATTTAAAGTTCCTCAAGTCGATTCTCCTTGACAAGAGACTAAACTGTTCGAGACTCTCAAATCGAGTCATTCAAGTCAAAGCTCCTTGATAAGAGCGAAAACTTTCTAAAGTCCAACAAATTTCGTGCTTCATTCACTGCAAGACATAAAACGTCCGTGAACAAAGCACGAGGGGGCATTTGTAAGCACATTAAAATTGCACACAATCAAATAGCGACACGTGGACAAATATATTAAATTAAATTGATTTACTATTTTAATTTTGAGAATTTAATTAAATTAATTCTCGAATTAAATAGTTAAATTAGTGATGTTTAATATACACGATACGGGCCGGTCGAATTATACGAGTATCGAAATACTCGTAATTGGTAAGAATAAATTTGACTTACCATATATAGAGGAAATCAAATCACATCTCTTCAAAAAGGGAAGAGAATTAAATTAAAACCAATCAAGCCAATCAAATCGGCATCGACCAATAAGAAGGCGCCACGTGGCACAATAAAGAGGGAAAGTCTTCACTCCCTCACCCTATAAATAGGGTCCTCCCTCATTCATTTCAAAAACACAATACGAGAAGCTTTCAAGACTCTAAAGTTCTCTGTAGAGATTTAGAGTGTTCTTCAGCATTCAGAGGAGCTTCAAAGGCGTTCTTCGTACAAATCGACCAAGAGCAACGTTCGATCTGGAAATAAGGTGCTAAACCCTTCATTTCAGCGTTCTTCAAGTCAAATTCAAAAGCGTTCTTCAAGTCAAATTCAAAGGCGTTCTTCATACAAGTTGGCCAAAAGCAGCGTTCGATTCGAGATCAAGGTGCTAAGCCCCTCAAATCGGCGTTTATTCAAAGAAGTTCTTCGTGGATCTTCAACGATCTTCAGCGGCGTTCGTCCAAAAGCTCCCCAAATCAGCGTTTGATCCAAAACAAGACGTCAAGTCCTTGGATAAACGTTACGAAACTTCAAGTTCAATCGTGATCAAGATCGAAGCGAAGATCACGCCACAAAATCTTCCAACTCAAAGTCAAGATTCGAAGAGAATAATCAGAGAAGTAAAGTAGAGATTGTAAATCCACAAATTTCTCGGTTTAATCCGAAGTAAATAAAATTGTATTTCAAATTCGTATTTTTATTAATTTCACGAAATTTGTTGTTACAAATTTGGCACGCCCAGTGGGACCTCTCTACCTCTCATCTCTTCTCTTTCCAGCGAAATTCAAAGGCCATCAAGATGTCTCAGCGCAATATCTTGTTTATAAGGACAGGTCCTTCCAAGACAGTTGATGTCAACGTTGTCACGAGAAGCATGGCGAAGAGATCGTTATCACATGCTTTTTCAGGAGAAAATACTTCAACTGAAACAACTGCAAACCAACCTCAACACTACGTTGCCGTAGGTGAAGAAGGCGACTCTATTGGTTCCACTCCCCGCTCCACGTCGGACTCTTCGTCGACCTCAAGTATTGCTTCGGTGATGATGACGAATGCCTCGACTATTGAGGAGCAGCTTGCTAGCATCATGAAAGCTATTGAGGGACTATCAAAACACGTCCAAAAGCAAGACACCCAAATTACTCATCTTATGAATATGGTGGATAATGATGACGCGAGTCGTACCAATGGGAAATTAATCGAGGAACAGGACGACGCCGAAACCTCAACTAAACATCAAGCAGCTGAGACTAAACTTAGTGCAAGAGGTCTCCAGACTTCTTCTGAGAGAGGGATGGACGTCAATCAACTCAAGGAGATCATATTGGATACGGTAAAAAATAGACACGGAGAAGGATCCAAATCATCTTTCACTTATACCAAGTCGTATACTAAAAGAGTTGACAACTTGAGGATGCCAGCAGGCTACCAACCTCCAAAATTTCAACATTTTGATGGCAAAGGAAACCCAAAGCAGCATGTGGCTCATTTCCTCGAAACGTGCAATGATGCAGGAACTTATGGCGACCACTTGGCCAAACAATTTGTCCGCTCTTTGAAAGGAAATGCTTTCGATTGGTACATCGATTTGGAGGCTAACTCCATTGATAGTTGGGATCAGATGGAGCAAGAATTTCTAAATCGTTTCTACAGTACAAGGAGAACGGTTAGCATGATCGAGCTGACCAACACTCGTCAAATGAAAGATGAGTCAGTGATTGATTATATCAATCGATGGAGAAACTTAAGCCTTAACTGTAAGGATAGGTTGAGTGAATCTTCCGCAATAGAAATGTGCATTCAAGGAATGCAATGGGGCCTCCGATACATCCTACAAGGAATCCGGCCAAATACTTTCGAAGAATTAGCAACAAGGGCTCACGACATGGAGTTAAGCATGTTTTCTAGTGGAGTCGCATTACCACTGATTCAAGAGTCTCCCGGTAAAGCTTATGTTAAACCTTCATATAAGGAACACATTACAGATGTGCCTCGAGACTGGGGGCAAAGTGGGTTGACATTGAAAGAAATGCGACAGAAGCAATATCCATTTTTAAACTCTGATGTCTCCGGAATATTTGATGATCTGCTAGATGCAAATCTCATTGAGTTGCCTAAAATGAAACGGCCAGAAGAGGCTGAACAAGTTGATGACCCGAAGTACTGCAAGTATCATCGACTAGTAGGTCATTCGATTCATGATTGTGTCACATTCAAGGAAAAAATCATGCAATTGGTCCAACAAGGAGAAATTGTGTTGGATGAAACCATTTAAAGTTCCTCAAGTCGATTCTCCTTGACAAGAGACTAAACTGTTCGAGACTCTCAAATCGAGTCATTCAAGTCAAAGATCCTTGATAAGAGCGAAAACTTTCTAAAGTCCAACAAATTTCGTGCTTCATTCACTGCAAGACATAAAACGTCCGTGAACAAAGCACGAGGGGGCATTTGTAAGCACATTAAAATTGCACACAATCAAATAGCGACACGTGGACAAATATATTAAATTAAATTGATTTACTATTTTAATTTTGAGAATTTAATTAAATTAATTCTCGAATTAAATAGTTAAATTAGTGATGTTTAATATACACGATACGGGCCGGTCGAATTATACGAGTATCGAAATACTCGTAATTGGTAAGAATAAATTTGACTTACCATATATAGAGGAAATCAAATCACATCTCTTCAAAAAGGGAAGAGAATTAAATTAAAACCAATCAAGCCAATCAAATCGGCATCGACCAATAAGAAGGCGCCACGTGGCACAATAAAGAGGGAAAGTCTTCACTCCCTCACCCTATAAATAGGGTCCTCCCTCATTCATTTCAAAAACACAATACGAGAAGCTTTCAAGACTCTAAAGTTCTCTGTAGAGATTTAGAGTGTTCTTCAGCATTCAGAGGAGCTTCAAAGGCGTTCTTCGTACAAATCGACCAAGAGCAACGTTCGATCTGGAAATAAGGTGCTAAACCCTTCATTTCAGCGTTCTTCAAGTCAAATTCAAAAGCGTTCTTCAAGTCAAATTCAAAGGCGTTCTTCATACAAGTTGGCCAAAAGCAGCGTTCGATTCGAGATCAAGGTGCTAAGCCCCTCAAATCGGCGTTTATTCAAAGAAGTTCTTCGTGGATCTTCAACGATCTTCAGCGGCGTTCGTCCAAAAGCTCCCCAAATCAGCGTTTGATCCAAAACAAGACGTCAAGTCCTTGGATAAACGTTACGAAACTTCAAGTTCAATCGTGATCAAGATCGAAGCGAAGATCACGCCACAAAATCTTCCAACTCAAAGTCAAGATTCGAAGAGAATAATCAGAGAAGTAAAGTAGAGATTGTAAATCCACAAATTTCTCGGTTTAATCCGAAGTAAATAAAATTGTATTTCAAATTCGTGTTTTTATTAATTTCACGAAATTTGTTGTTACAACGGGGGTAGTATAATTTTTGTTTGGTTGTTCCGCTAGCCTGCTAGGTTAGGATGGACTAGGTTGGACTTCCATGTTATAGAACCGACTAGTTCATGGGCCTGACCGACCAACCCAAGAACATAGCTTGGCTTGATGGGCTGAATTGGATTGGGTCGAACCTAAATTATCAGCTCTAATTTATACTCCATAAAACAATAACATGTAAAATAAACGTAACACTAGGGCATGTTTGTTTTGGGACTCACCTGTCCGGACGTGGGACGCACGTCCTATTCTACTTCGGGATTTCATTTTCGGATTTCTCCATCCAACTACATTCACCCCTAAAAATACATATACATCTTACTATTACATCTCATCCAACTACTCTTACACAATTTGATTTGACATAAAGTTACATCACATCCTACTCAAAATTCCAAAACAAACACACACACAATTACTATTTATCAGAATTCCCCCATCCAAAATTTCTCCATCCAAATTTTTTCTATCCTACCCAATCCCAAAACAAACATCTTGACTAAAACATTAGATCCGTGCACTAAGATAGATACATATGATACATTGCCAATATTAATTGTTGTATTATGCAAAATAGTTGCATGATAGAACTATGAGTTCCACCACTTAACGTTGTAAACACACCCAATTTAAAAAATGAACATATTTTACTAAATACACCACATTTTATTTCAACTTTACTCTTTATCTTAAAGTGCGCAAAAAAAAAAAAAAAATCTCATCCTCCTCTCCTAGTCTCCTTGACCTCCTTAAAATCATTTTAATCCCTATATTCTAGAGTTTGTGTGTTGGTACAGTAGGTTTAGATTTTTTTTATATGATTTGGAGGTGATTTTAATATATACAAATCATGGAAAAATATATTGAGTTTCAATTGCATAATAATTTTTTTAGAATTTGGATGTTGAAAACACCATTTATGTATTGAAAAATTTATAGATTACACGCGGTGTGTTCAGTCGTAAAAATGGTTGTACACAAAGCTAAGTGCACGACACTTACGTTCGTTCGGCCGAAATTTCATGCAGTGTAACACATCCGTTCAACCAAAAAATCATGCAGGGTAATACAGAGTACAATACTTCGTGATATTTAAAAAAAAAATTGTTCACCCATAATTCAATTGTACGTCCTTTGATTTGTTCGACCACGATTACAGTCGAACGGTGGATGACTGGTCTTAAAAAAGGCAACTTAGTCATTTAACTTGGATCTATTCTTGTCCCAACAATTATGAGATATGTTTATAATAGTATAAGGGGTGAGTAGTGACCTAACACTATTTTACATAAATAGATGTTAAATTTAATAATACAAAGTATAGTAAGTTAGCACACGATAAAAAGATATGTTTTCAACCTAAATAGTGTAAATTTCAACTTTGAGTCCATTTCAACCTGAATAAAAATTCAAATTTGAGTCCTTTCAATTGTTAAAAATACATAAATTTTGTACAAGCGTGATTGTGTGAATTTGTATTACACCATTGAGCAAAGTTATTACAGTGGGCGTGTGAGGGGAAAAGAGACAAGGGTAAGAAGGTGAAGGTGGTCAAGTTTTAGGCTTTGGGCTTACTTTCTCTTTACATCTTTGATTCTTGAATCCTCTCAAACCCTTGCTCCATTTCCTCGCTTTGTCTCTATATATATTCCGCGAAAAATCATATTAGAAGTAAAGGCAATTGTGATACTCATAGCTTTTGTGCCTAATCTGTATCTTGTTGTGCATCAGGTATCGTGGATACAAACAATTATGCTGAGAGGCCAATAGATTCAATGCCAAGACTGGAGATTTAAGGTTTTATCACAAGGCCCACAAGGCTAGGATTACGTAAAATTGGCTGTCCTTTAGTATGGTGCATTTTCTATTGGGGGCATATCCTATAATTGTATAGATGTTAAATCAGCTTGTTTCAAGAATTAGGGCATTCCTACTTTGATCATTTTTGCAAACTTTGTGTATTTTGTATTGAGAATAGGTTGTTTTCTTGCATATCATTTTTAGTATTGGAATAGGTTGTGTGTAGTGAGCTTGAATCAAGTATGGATAGGAGAGTAAGGAGGAGGGTTGTGAGGGAGGGAAAAGAGAAAGTGGAGATTGATGAGAAAGATGAGTTTGAGTGGACTAGGTTACCTGATGATACCATGATTCAGCTTTTCTCATGTCTGAACTATCGTGATCGAGCTAGTTTGTCCTCTACCTGCCGGACATGGCGGGCTCTGAGTAAATCTCCGTGTTTGTGGCAAACGTTAGATCTCCGTTTTCATAAGCTTGATGTTTCCGGGGCTTCATCACTTGCCCCTATGTGTAAGAATCTTCAGAAGCTTCGATTCAGAGGTCATGAATCGTCTGATGCTATTGTAAGCCTTCAAGCTAAGAATCTACGTGAGATGAATGTCGACTGTTGCAGGAAAATGAGTGATGCCACTTTCTGCGTGCTTGCAGCACGACATGAAGCACTAGAGTGCCTTCAGATTGGGCCTGATTTTTGTGAAAAGGTCAGCAGTGATGCTATAAAAGCAATTTCAGTTTGTTGTCCACGTTTAAGAAAACTCCGAATCTCTGGCATCCAAGAAGTGGATGCAGATGCTATCAATGCTTTAGCAAAGCATTGCCAAAATTTGACTGATATTGGATTCATTGACTGTCGAAAGGTCGATGAGACAGCCCTGGGAAATATTTCGTCAGTTCGTTTCCTCTCAGTTGCAGGGACGACTAATATAAAGTGGAATTTAGTAGCACAACACTGGGATAAGCTGCAACATCTGATTGGCTTAGATGTTTCTAGAACAGATATAAGCCCAAGTGCTGCTTCTAGACTCTTCTCATCCTCATTAAGCATGAAGATCTTATGCGCCTTGAATTGTCCTGAGCTTGAGAAGGATGTCGTTTTTTCCTGTAATAACAATCGTAATGGCAAAGTGCTGTTGGCTGTTTTCACTGACATTCTTAAAGGAGTAGCTGACTTATTCGTCAATTCGCCAATGGATGATAAGAACATATTTCGGTATTTGAGATATTCTGAGGAGCATAAGAAATCAAACGAGATGCTGAATTGGCTAGAATGGATAATTTCCTATTCACTTCTACGTATTTCTGAGATCAATCCACCTGGTTTAGATAAGTTTTGGCTTAACCAAGGCACATTTTTATTACTCAGTTTCATGCAGAGTGCCCAGGAGGAGGTTCAAGAAAGGGCAGCTACAGCTCTTGCAACTTTTGTCGTAATTGACGATGAAAATGCCAACATTGATACTGGAAGGGCTGAGGCAGTTATGCGTGATAATGGTATACGCCTTCTATTAAACCTTGCCCGTTCTTGGAGGGAGGGACTTCAGTCAGAAGCTGCTAAGGTGCTTTATTCGATAAGAACTTCTGCTTCTTTATTTCTAAGCTGATTCTGTCTTAAAGCTTTATCATATTTATGGTGGACGGAATCATATAATTTAAATTGATTTTGTATGTAGGCTATTGCAAATTTATCAGTTAATGCTAATGTTGCGAAAGCTGTGGCGGAGGAAGGCGGCATTGCCGTTCTTGTAAATCTCGCCAGCTCTGCCAACAGATTGGTTGCTGAAGAGGCTGCGGGAGGACTGTGGAACCTTTCCGTTGGTGATGGACACAAGGTTTTCTGTTATTTATTTTTGCTCTTAATTTTCGTTTCAATTTAATGCTATATTCTTCAAGTTGTGAAATCAAATTTCCATTTTAGGGCGCCATTGCAGAAGCTGGTGGAGTTAGAGCCTTAGTGGACCTTATCTTTAAATGGTCAAAGTCGAGTGGTGGTGATGGAGTCTTGGTATGTTCATAGTCATGTTCTTGCCTTTATGCTGTCCAACATAAAATGGTAGCCAAGTTGCTATAATAGGTCTAAGTAGGTTTTGGCTGTTTCTTTCATTGGTTTAGGAACGGGCAGCTGGTGCACTTGCAAATTTGGCAGCAGACGACAAATGCAGCATTGAAATTGCTTCAGTTAATGGTGTACATGCTTTGGTGAAACTAGCTCGGACTTGCAAGGTTGATGGAGTGCAAGAGCAGGTGGTTTTCTCTTCTAATTGAAAACCAATATATACTTCATATTTTCTCAAAACTTCCCACTTTGCTAGGCTGTTGTTTCGACTGCTTATGGGGTCGTACCTTCCAAAGTTCACCACTTTTTTAGTTACTTGAATAAGTCTCTAGATGTTTTTCAAATGATTTCAGATGCTATTTTCGTTACTTCATCTAATGCTCACTATTTAATATGGAAAAAAGCTCTATGAATTAAAGAAACGGGCAAAAATGTCTCCAAACTCTGATAAACATCCCTTGATCTTATTGTCCAGGCAGCTCGAGCTTTGGCAAATTTGGCTGCCCATGGGGATACCAACGATAACAATGCTGCAGTAGGACAAGAGGCTGGAGCTCTTGATGCTTTGGTGCAACTTACTCGCTCTCCTCATGAAGGTGTAAGGTAAGATAAGGCCATGCCCCTGTTCAAGTGATTGTTTTCTTTTCTAAATCCTCTAAGTAGGCCAGATCCTTTTGTGGTTAGATAATAATAGTTGTTTTTTAGCAGAAATTAACACCATTACTGTCTGATTCATAGGCAAGAATCTGCTGGTGCATTATGGAATTTATCCTTTGATGACAGAAATCGAGAAGCAATTGCCATAGTTGGTGGAGTTGAGGCATTGGTATGACATTAGTGTGTTTGTTTCTATAAATGTTTGCTAAATCATTCCTAAAAGCCCTTTAGTAATTGCTGTAAAGGTGATTGCATGTACTATATATGAGCTAATTGATCTGGGTCCATATTTATTCAGAAGTTCCATTTAAGTAGTTGTGGGCTTGCCCGTTTACCTAAACAATGTCAAAAGAGTTCCTTCACTCTCTCCCTTTTATCATCCTAATCAGTGAGTTTAACAGACTGCTTCCTCTTTCTTGCTATGAAACATTTCCATATCTGCAACATTAGTTGTTCTGTAACAAATCATATCAGACAGGAGATTTTGGCCCTTGACTAGCTTACGGCATATTATACGCTTGAGAATATTCAGCTTCCATAAAGCACTTGTGCTTATGGGCTATGGCAGCCTGATTCAATATTTTTTGCCCCTCTTAAATTGCATGAAATTGTAAGGACGTTATGGTTTAGTATATTTCAAGAGGTAGTTCTTTCTTTGAAAGTTTATACTAATAGACAGACTAATCTGCATAAGCCATCAAATATCCCTCAAATGAGACAACTTTGACAATTAAAATTCTTCCAAGACATAGTCATTTAATTCTCTATCTCACTAGCGACATTTCATTATGTTTTACACAGTAAGGGTCTGTAATTGAGCTTGAACTCTTAACGGGACACAGGAGACCTATCAGTTAAAAACTTTGCCTTTTTTCTTCCCAAACATGCTTCAATGAACTATCTTGTGTGGATAAGGACTCTCTACATCAGGTTCTAAGTGGGCTACTTTAGCTTCCCCATTCTTGAAATTGTCCACAACTATTCTACTGTGGAATCTTTATTTTTATTTAAATGCATGCATGTACTTGGATGCAACTGTAAAATTGTCAATTTTTATTTTTTGACAGAATAAATTTGTCTAAAAAAATTGATTTTATAAAACAGTAATAATATCACATTCTTATAAAAAATTTCTTGCTTACTATTTCAACCAGTATAAACTTGAAGCTGACCATGTGTTTTTATGCTAACACAGTAATTTCTGGTCAAATGTTTTATATTTGGACAAATGTGTAAGCCAAGTTTAACCCAGCCAACATTAAACTAAGGCTTCGTTCATATTGCCATGACAGAAAGTATAAATTCACCCTTAGTTCACTATAATTAATGGAGTATATGGTTTTCATAATTAATGGAGTAAATGGTTTTCATAGGATATATCCCATTGATTCACTTTCAGGGTAACTGAATTTAAAAATAGTCTGTCGGTCAAGTAAAATATACCACTTCAGCTATGTATGGCCTCCAACTCGATATATAAGTCTCGTTCTATAGGTACTTTATTAACATGGAGAAGGACTATGACAAAGTTGGAAGAATGACAATCAGACTCAATATGGAGCTTTACATCTTTCTTGGTTGACTTTTTGGAGATATCAAAGTGATGCATGCAGTAAAGAGTCATATAATGTCTTGCTTCATTCTTTTCCCATCTTTCTGGAATAGTTTTAGTTAAGCATAGCTCATGAATGGAACATTCGAATTTTATTTAGTTAACTTTTTCATTCCTCACTTGTGATATCCTTCACTTTAAGGCATCAATGTTGAATGCAGTTAGATGGAGACAGTTGCCATATAATATTGGAGCAAGTTTTTCCACTTTTTCTTAGGTTAAATTTTATATCTTTAGAAGAATGACAACAATAGGCAGAGATGATCACGAAAGAAACTAAATATCCACACTTTAGAAGAAACAATTTTCAGCTCACTCGAGTGTTTAATACTTTTCTGGTTGTTAGGTTGCTTTAGCAAATTCCAGTTCAAATGCCTCCCATGGCCTTCAGGAGAGGGCTGCTGGTGCTCTCTGGGGATTGTCTGTATCAGAAACAAATAGGTACGTTTAGTTCTCTGACATTTCTGTTTGTAATGCTTGAATTATGTGTGAGCTCCGATTAACGGTCAAAGGTGTTTGTTATTTGGACCATTCTGTACAGAGTGTTTCAACTCTGCAATCAGCTCCGTCCTCATCAGCGAATGATCTAAATGACCAAAGCAATCAGCTGAATTCTTCTGACAAATTTTAGTTTAATATATTGAGTTTTCAGTTGTCTTCTATCCAATCCCATTCTGTAAATATGCATCTTTTATTTTATTCTTACCTATAATCTATTTTTTTATCTTGTAACAGCATTGCTATTGGTCGAGAAGGAGGTGTGCCACCATTAATAGCGCTTGCTCGATCTGATGCTGAGGTATGTTTACCAAAAATAGTTAGTGGAGCATTTCCATAACTTCCCTTGTCCTTTCATTTGTACAACTACTAGTCTCTTTTTCAATGTGGCGTCTGCTTTTTTAGTTATGGGTTTACAATTTGCATTCTAGTTTTAGTAGTCGTGCTTCTGTTCATCATTTATTTTGAGCACTTACCATAATATACCCCAGGCCATGATAAAGCTCAAACTTGTTTTTGGGAAATACTAATTTATAGTCTTGTAAGTTTGCCAGTTTTTGGTTTTAGGACACTCCATTTTTCCGAATTGAATTTTGTCATGTTAACTTTCAAAATTCTACTTTTTAGTCCTTTGACCGGCTACAATGGGTTAGTAACCGGTTTTGAAAGTTAACAAGATGAAATTCATAATAAAAAAGAAAAAAAAAAGCCATGTCAGCTCAATACAGGTTGCTCACCCGCTGCAGCTGGTCAAAAGACAAAAGGACTTAAAATTAAAAGTTAACTTGTCTTAAATCAATTCAAGAAAGAGGAGTGTCTTGAAACAAAAAAGTGGACAAACTTACGCGACTAAAAAAAGCTTTTTCCCCTTTTTTTTTTGTTCGTAAGGTCTTAGATTATTGTTCACATTAGACTGAGATTTTAACAAAATTAATTAAGAGAAATGTTCTGTTACTTAAAAATCACGACTTGAACTTTCAGGATGTGCATGAGACTGCTGCAGGAGCTCTTTGGAACCTTGCTTTTAATCCTGGTAATGCTCTCCGCATTGTGGAGGAAGGAGGCGTTTCTGCTCTGGTCCATGTTTGTTCTACTTCTGTATCAAAAATGGCACGCTTCATGTCTGCATTGGCATTGACCTACATGTTTGATGGAAGGTATCTCTATCCTTTCTATTTCGATTTGTATCTCTTAGGACTCCTTTACTATTGTCTTTGCAAGAAAATATGTTTAAATATGCTAAAAAAAAATTGCGTTAGCTTTAAACAGGGCTCGACAGTTTTGATCACATACGATAGTTACAAAACAGAAAACCATGTCTCTCTTTCTCATCGGTCTATTTAATTATTGCTGAAAATCTGCTTTAAGTTCGAACAAGAATCTTGTTGTTCTCTCTGTATTCCGCAATTTGGCGCACATTATAATCTGTCTTCTGCTGCTGCCTTTGTAAACCTTCAGTTTTTTTTGAAGGGTTGAGTATTTACTACTGTAATATTTAAAATTCTGCAATTCCATATGCAGAACGGATGAAATTACAGTTGTAGGAACGTCAACGCAGGGCACTTCCCAGAGCTTAAACTTAGACGTCTCTAGAAAAATGGCTATGAGTAACATTGAAACTTTCATCATGACCTTTTATGATCCTCAAGCATTTGCAGCTGCTGCTGCATCGTCAGCCCCTGCAGCATTAACACAAGTCACAGAATCGGCCCGCATTCAAGAAGCGGGTCACCTGAGATGCAGGTTTGCTCCCATTCTCATTCTCGAGTAATTCGTTTTTAACTTCTAGTCATACATTGCCGTTAGCTGCCTTCTTTCATGAATCTTCTATACATTAAAAGTTTTAAGTTGGTCCCATTTAATGTTGAAATTCAACATATAACTTCAAAAACAAAAAAAGGTTAATTGCAAAATAAATCACAACCTTTTCATGATTTTTCAATTACAACATATTGTTTTTAAAATTTGCAATTCAATACACGACATTTGAAGTTGTTGCTATTCATCATCAACTTATTATTACCTGAATGTATCTGTTGCCTTGCTCATTCGATCAAACTTTATGTTGTTTCTCAGTAAACATGAGATTGGAAGATTTGTTTCTATGCTGCGAAACCCTTCTTCTACGCTGAAGTCATGTGCTGCATTCGCTCTTCTTCAGGTACGTCATCACGCACAAAGAGAAATCACATACACCCACACACTCGAATTCAACAAACTTCCATGGATTATTGTTGTCATTATTCTGATCACCCTTGAGGGCCTAATTGCCTATTTCATGATTTTTTTAGGCTAAACCGAAGTTATATATTTAGATAGCATGAACTGCCTGTTCATGTATGTTCGTTCATATTGCAGTTTACTATTCCTGGTGGGCGGCATGCAGCACACCACGCGGCCATTCTCCAGAGCACTGGAGCTTCACGAGTGCTGCGTGTTGCAGCAGCAGCTGCTGGTGCACCTCTCGAAGCTAAAATCTTTGCTCGCATTGTACTAAGAAACCTCGAGCATCAGAAGATTTGACGGTTGAGAGCGATATCTGCTGAAATAACGTGTCCAACATAGGTTTTTACGCAATAATTTCTTTTCCAATCGTTATAATGATACAAGTATTTATGGCTGCAATAGATTTTTATGACTACATGTCTTAGTTCTTTTTCTGTTTTTCCTAATTATAGTGTTTGAACTTTTTAGTAGCGCTGAATGATGTGCAAGAATTGCTTCAAATTCTGGTTACTTAGGTTTTATTTGGTAAATAGTAATTCTTGCACGGTTTGAAATATTAATAAATTAGATTAGGATACTCTGTGATGTGTTTGAGATGGTGCATGTGTGTAACAAGAGTTTTGTGAATTAAATATGAAAAAGTTTTACAACTTGAATATATTTGGATTGAAATGTAGAAAAATTGCGGCTTACATTCTCTAATTTAAAATTCTATGATTCTCCTTTTAGTGTTTGACTTTGACTTTGATAGTTTTCGGGCAAAATCTTCGTCCACGTCTAAGCTTTGATTTGGGAGATCTGTAACTTTAATTGAAGGACTTGATGTTTAGTTGATTGAAGTGATTTCTAATGAATGTCTTTAAAGACGTGATGAATACCTTTGAATCTTCAATAACGAGGAAAACATCGTAGGGGTTTTGCACCTTGATTTTGGATTGGATGATGTTTTTGGGTGATTTATTTTAATCTTTGGGAATGTCTTTGAGGAAGAAATGTTGATCCGATGGGTTTTGACACCTTGATCTTGTGCATTCCCATTTGTTAATGTCAATTTAATTGCTTGAATTTGAAAATTAATTTCATTTGCTTTGATTTTATTTTATTTCCTTTTATCCAGATATTTTTGATTTGATTGAGTCTCTTTATTTTTCTTCCATTTTAACGGGATATTAATATAATTTGTATTTTAACACCATTTTTAAAATACTTTTTGTGCATTAACAGTCACTAACGAGAATAAAAACTAGTCTAGTTTCATTTTGAAGATTAGGATGATAGATAATTCATCATATTATGGCTGGCTCCAAATCCTACGACACCCCCAAACAAATTCTTTGGAGTGGTGCATACTTCTTGATGAACATTTCTGTACTTTAATTTTTTTTTTTTTTTTTTTTTTTTAATTGATTCTAGGGTAAAGATAGTTATTCAGATTCTGAACATTCAGAATGTTGTGTAATAATTATTTAATTTTTAATAAATTTTACTCCCTCCGTCCCGCAATTACTTTCACACTTTCCTTTTCGGATGTCCCACAATAACTTTCACACCCTTAAAATGGAAAACCCTTTATAAACTCCACCCTCACAATATTCTCAATTTTACACAAATGCCATTACTTTTTCTACACACATACCCAAAAGTCAACTCATTTTTTTACTTTATACATAAAAGTTTACAAAATTACCCCTCAAAATCTCCCACTAAATTCACTTTTCTTGTTTTGTGTGCCTCTTCACACGTGAAAGAAATCACGGGACGGAGGGAGTAATATTTATTTCTTCAATTATAGATATTTTAGAAATTTTAAATAAAAATATTACTTCCTCCGTTCCCCTATAAATTTTATGTTTCTTTTAATTGTTTTGATTAAAGAATATAATAAAATAATAAATTTAGTATAAATGATGTGATTACTTAAAGTGGGAAGGAGAAAGTATAATTTTATCATTTTTTGAGCGTCCAGATTCTGAACAATTAGCATAAATCCTATGACAATTTTGATGCCACAAATGTTTTGAAAGCGCAACATTTTACTCTTGATATTGTAAAATGTTATCCATGGTTTTTCTTAAAGAACAGCCGAATTTACATATAAGTTCTCCGTATCATCCTAATATTTAATTTAATTCATCCTTCATTGATATTGTATTTACATGAGTGAGTGATGGCAAATTTATTTAATTATTATATTTTTCAAATTTAATATTAAAAATATAGCAGAAATGAGATTTTTTTTATAAAAATAAGCATGAACGCGAGTGGAACTAGCGCTTATTAAAAAGTCGCAGGTTGCACCCGCGCTTCTTCAACCTATTTAGTTATGATTTTTTTTTTTTTTTGAATGTATGCATAGAATGGATAAAGATAAATAAGGGAGAAATGAGAAAAAAAAATGACAAAATAAATTGTCAGACGAGAGAAAAAAGGTTACGTTTCTGTCAGAGGCGCGGTTTCTTAACTAAACAGGTTGAAGAAGCGTGGGTACAACCTGCGACTTTTTAATAAGTGTTGGTCTCATCCGTGTTTATATTTATTTTCATAAAAAAATCTCAATTCTGCTATATTTTCAATGTTAAATTTGAAAAATATGCTGTAATAATTAAAAAACTTGTCGTGAGTAATGGTAAAAAATTTAGAGAGGAGAGGTGAATAAACTTTTTAACTAAAATATTTTTCGTGAATATTTTAGTTGTTAACTTAGTGGATTAAATCAGATGGCAGATAAAAGTCGTGAGTGTGAATTGTTCGACTCAAACTGATAACTAACTTACTAACGGCTACAAATTTGATCAATTGAACAACTATAAAAAATTACCTGAGTGCGGATGTGTAGACTGATAAAAAAAAAAATTATATTTTACTTAGAAAAACTTTGTTAATTTTATACAAGTCCAAAACAGACCAACTAGCTTGGTGTTCATTTGATAAGGTGTGTTAATTTTTTGATAAATCAAATGATATGACAAGAAATATATCAAAGCAGTAAATAACACGAAAATCTATAATGGTTCAAAAACTCGACTTATACGCCCATTCTACAAACTCAGTTGTGAGTTAATTCTTTCCAAGGAATTCTTGGTTTGAAGTGTCAAGGAACACTATTTAAACTTATAACTCACTGCGAGCTTTGTTTCATTGAATTTATACAAGTTGCAATCCTCTTACAAAGTTAATACTAAACAAACAATAACCAACTTTCGATCTCTCAAGGGGTAAATAGGTTTGTAGAGTAGTTTCCAACTAAGTGAAAAATCTCTTATAGGTTATGCTTGAGACTTCACCATCTTAAATAGGGTGGAAATGGATCAGGCAACTAGGCTTTAAAAAAAAACAATGGCATGTATATATATTTTAGTCTCAAGCCTGGTCCATAGCCTGTCATATACTTGGATTTGGTCTTTTTAATAAATAGGTCTGATCCGAAATTCTTTTAAATACCTTTTAGTCATATATTAGTGTTTTTAAAAAAAAAATCTGTAACACTTATTATTATCAAATCATAAAAAGTTATTATTTAAATCTCAAATTGAAGAAATAAAAGCAATAACAAATTTATCAAATGTTAAAAAAAAAAAAAAATCAACTGTCTCAACTATTACAAAAAAAATATAACTAGTGATACTAAACTTCCCTACTTTATTTATTTATTTGAAAATCACATATTTATTATTTATGTATATAGATATATGAAATGATTTAATAGTCCTTTACTTTTGTAATTTTATTAAACTATGTCATGTAATGCAATTTTTAAATTTGCATGTTCTAAATATAGTCGATGCAAAAATTAGTCATCGGTAAAACTAGTTGTTGTAAATATTACTCCTGTGGATAGCTGACTTCTCATTTCTTCCCTTCATAAAAAATTTCAATCATATTAAACACGTCTTCATCTTACAATCGCTCAACAACTAGTGAAAGTGTCAGTGATGAATTAAATCAGCTGATTAATCAATCTTTAGTGATACAATTGGAACAAGAGGTACAAGAGCAACGACATATGAAAGTAATATCTTTCGACGACGTTTTCTAATGGGTAAAAACTTATTTCTTCGTATTGTTGGAGACTTGAAGTGTTGGAATCACATGATCCATATTTTTAATGGAGGGTCAATATTGTGGAAATAAAAAGTTTATCACCACTATAAAAATGCAAAGTGGCAATTCGTTAAATGTCTTATGGATGTCTAGCCAACCATTAATTATGATGAATACCTACAAGTTGCCGAAACAATATTGACCATCAATTGCTTATTTAAATTTTATTGTGATGTGATTGGCGTATTTAGTTCAAACTACTTGAGGATGTCTACCATTGTTTTCATCCATAGCTTGTATCAAATATATGAGCAGAGATGTTGGAAAGTCTTGATTGTATGCATCTTGTATCAAATACATGAGCAGGGATAGGGGTGTGCATCGGTCCGAAACCGGACCGATTTGGACCGGGACCGGAATCTTACCAGATGGTCGGACCAGAGACCGAACCTGAATCTATCCAATCCAGATCGGACCGGATCGGACCGGTTCCTTTTTTTTTTTTTAAATATATAAATTTTGTACAACTTTAACTATGTAATATTTACTATAATAAATTCTTTTACTATGCCCAAACTCTTAAAGAATAAATTATATCCATTGAATCAAGTTGATCACAATTGTG
This sequence comes from Galeopsis tetrahit, assembly GCA_963675135.1. NCBI lineage: Eukaryota > Viridiplantae > Streptophyta > Magnoliopsida > Lamiales > Lamiaceae > Galeopsis > Galeopsis tetrahit. Next base: position 41,306,789 of record OY776131.1, read on the forward strand.
CAAAATTTTAAAATTATCAAAATACTACTTATATATAAATATTAGCAACAGTCACTTGCAAACTTAATTTATAGGTATTCAAAAGTCAAATCAACATCTAAAAATTAATACAAAGTAAAAAAAAAAAAAATACATTACAAGTAGTTTTCAGCGAAATATATAAACCATACACAAATAAATTTAAGTGTATATAATGATTTGAAATGTAAAATAAGGAAATGATTCATTGGGTGCACATAGAAACTGAAGCTTACAGATGATACTGAAGCTTACAACACAACAGATGATAGCCAAAAGTGTGAGTACAAGAACCCAGTTTATAGAAAAGCGTTTACAGCTAGTTAAAGGAATCTGCCAGACTAACAAATTGAAAAACACAATTTATAGAAAACTCTAAAGGAATCTGTTCAGGCTAACAAATTGAATTCTTGAGTAGTGTATAATCCAGTGCATATGAGTACATGGTTTATATGAGGGCGTATGCGTGATTAATTTTACATCCCTCAAGTTGAAAATGGTGGTATTGTTTGGTTGCTTGGAAAGACCAATACTTGATCATGGAGTCCAATAATTATGCTTCAATGTTCACATCTCAAGGTTAAGGGAATGTCTCAAGGTTAAGGGAATATTGTTTATTGTATAAAAATAATTTGATAATCATGATTGTATTATCTTAGTCTAGGATACACAAGATTGGTTTGATGAACAGGAACATCAACAATATATTTATCATTTAAAGATCAATTTAAGCATTCAACCCTACCTCCCAACAAGATTTAAGTTTTGTGACGTTTAATCATGAAATAATTTAATCTCATTATTTAAAAGTTTAAATTTGTAGAAATGTGAATAATTAATTTATTTATATTAATATTCTGATAGATAATTTTGTAAATTTTATGTATAAAATAAAATAAAAGTTGATTGGATTGGTGTATGGGTAGGTAAAAAAAAGTTTATACTTAGTGTGAAATATTTCATATATTTTTTTGTGAAAAATTTCATATAAGTTTTTCATTTTTGGTAAATTATTTTCTCTCTCTCAATCACATCAATTCTACTTTATCTATTATTTTATTATACTTCATCTTTCACTAATCTATTATTATGTCCATTTCTTTGGATACTAATTTTAATGAATATTGATTAGTTTATTTATAAAGTAGATAAGTTAGGGGTACGATGAGATGTTGTGAGGTCCATTATGTAGATTGTTTAAGAATAAAGTTAGTGGCAATTTGAGTAAATAAGTGATGGTTAGAGGGTGAAGATAAAGGAGTGTGAAGGGAAAATATCAATTTTGGTCACCCAGTTTTACCTCTTTTCATATTTGGTCACTTACATTTAGTCACTATCAAAATTGGTCATCCAGTTATTATATTCTATCAAAATTGATCACTTTGTTAGTTAATCTGTCATTGACTAACGGAAACGGAGAAAGAGTTTTGAGCAGTGAAATTTTTCAAAACCTGGTTAAAAAACAAACGCAGAAGCAAGAATGAAACATGTGCAAAAATTACCAATATTTACATTATATTTATACATTATATTTATAACAGGTCAGAAGGAGTTCTGATGTATCTTCTAGAACGTGATTCAATCAAGTTGGTTTACTTTTTATTTTATAGATAATGAGAATTCTTTCTCATGCATCTTCTAGAACATGAAACTTGATGGTTAGTTAGAAAATTTCGAATGCAACTTTGTACTCTGTTTTCCAATTCTTGGTTTCATATTGAATTTGTATAATAATCGGAGATATAAACTTATTTCAATTCATTTCCCAATTTATAATTATTGGAGCATAATTTGTGGTGAATATTAATTGTAAAGAATTTTCTAAAATCCATTCAAGAAAATTTCATAAACTTGTTTTTCATTCTAAATATTTTTCATTATTGCAGATTTCTTGAAATGTTAGTCAAACAATTGGGCATTTGAAATAAATTTATATCTCCTGAGTTTCTCATTTCCTAATTATATATAAAATAAAAGGTAAACCAACGAATCACGTTCTAGATGCATCAGAATTCTTTCTGACCTATTATATCACGTTCACAAGATGCATCAGAATTTTTTTTGCACATGTTTGATTCTTGCTTCTGTGTTTGTTTCATTAATTCTGGAAGATGCATGAAATTTTTTTAACCTCAGGTTCTGAGAAATTTCACGGTTCAAAACTCTTTCTCCGTTAGTCAATGATTGACTAACAGAGTGATCAATTTTGATATAATATAATAACTGGGTGACCAATTTTGATAGTGACTAAATTTGGGTGACCAAATATGAAAAGAGGTAAAACTGGGTGACCAAAATTGATATTTTCCCGAATGTGAATATTATTATTTTCCTAAAGAATGAGCATTGGATAATAAAAAAAAGAAAAGTGGGAATAATTATTATTGGACAACAAAAAAGAAAGTGGGAATAATCAAATTGGATGGAGAAAGTATTTTCTAATGGAAAAGATTCATTCCTATTTTAAACTAACCGATTTTGTCGCTCCAAATCCTCCCAAAACGAAGTGCCCCTTAAATTTTGAATTGTTGACTGATTAGTATTTACTTGGGAAATATGAGAAGATTCGGAAAGATTCAAACAATTGCTTCTTCTTCTCAACTGTAGCCCGCGCTTTAACCGGTGACACTTCGGTTGCGGGTATAAACAACCCATAATAATACCATTCAACTTCTTGATTTAATTTAACAACTTATTATTTTCGTGATCATCAAGTAAAGATTGTGTTTTTCTTTCTGGGGTTTCGTTATTTTGATTGATGATTCTTGTTACTCAAACTCGTGATGGGTTTTGGTTTGTTTTCTTTTGGAATTGATTGATTCGAAACGGTCGTTTTTCCAAAGGTTTGATCAAAGAAAATTCAATTTCCTTCATATCTCCTTTAGATTGAAACTCTAATTTGTGTTTTTAATTTAAGAGTTGGAAGGCAAAACTGTTTTTTTTTTTTTAAATCTGCGTACTCTGTGTGATATGTATGTGTATATACGTGTAACGTATATGCTCTATGAAATGAGTCTGCAAGAAAAAGATTAGATTTCTGCTTTTTTTGTTCCTGCATTGCATTAAGAGTTTTTTTCAAGCATTGTGTCCAAAATTGAATTTTATTAGACTGAAGATAGATTTCAAGCATTGTGTTCAAAATTGCATTTGATTAGGCTGTTTATTTATAGCAGATAACTTGTCCATTTCAATATGCTGCAGCTGCTCTGAATATTCTGTTGTTGTTTGATCCATAAGGTGGATCTGATGGTTGAATTTGGAATGGGAATGGGGAAGGGAAAGGGAAAGGGGGAGGCTTCAACCTCAAATGTAGATGGGATTTTGCTAAATAAGTCGATTACGACGAAAAATCAACAACCTAGAGTTGGTGCAAACTGGACTGGTCGAGCTGCGAAAGTACTCAAAACTGAGGACGACGAGATGGTTGACGCTGGGAGCTCGACTGAGTGCTCGAGCTCGTTTGATGACTCTGATTTATCAGATTGTCATGATGATGTTGAATCAGATTTGGACTCTGATGCACCTTTTAGGTACTTTAAGTTGCATTTTTTATTTCAAGAATTGAGCTGTCAAACTGAATATGTTCAATATAGATGATTAGAGGAATTGAAAACATGTGTAATGTTTTGAGGAATGTGTTGTCTGTGGTATTAAATTCTAAAAAGTAGCCTTTAATTTGCATATATTTTTGAAGTCTTTTCATTTTCATCAAACCTTAGGAGGAAATTGACATCTGATTGGAAGGACCTTGCTCAACCTATTAAGTGGCGTTGTAAATGGATTGAACTGCAAATAAGAAAGTTGGATGCACAACACAAGAAATATGTCAGAAAACTTGAGGAATGCAAGAGGATATCTACATTAGAAGAAGGTGATGGCCGTGAGGTCCGAAGGAAGAAACGAAGAAGAACTGAGGAAGCAATTGACACACAAACATATATGTTAAATCATAATGTGTTTTCGTATATTGGTATGATTGCTTTCCTACAAAGTTATGTTTGTTGTGCCTGTTAAAAATTATATGCATAGCATTTTTGCAGAAAAAAAGAGGAGGCGTATTCGTGAGGATGCTCGCCAAGTGTCGAAGAATCCTGGTGAGAAATGACATTTATTTTTTAATTTCAAGATAAATTACTTGTAAGATTTACCTATTTGCAAGGACCCCTCTAAGTCGTGCAATTTGCAAAGTGGTCTTGATGAGGAGTTTTCTATTTATTTTTTTTCAGTCAAGATTGATTATGAGTTTAGGGACGACGATGATGAGGTGGCCAATGAGGATGACAACGACAACGACGGAGAAGAAATTGAACGCTTGTTGGAGTTGATTATAGGTATGCAATCAAGAGCGGTTGAGATGAGGAATAGACTTAGCAAGTTACCTGGTGCACAAGAGGGGCAATTTTCTAGGACGGATAATTTAGGGTCACGAAATTCTTCGTCTTCAATGAGTGATACCGAAGATGGAATGTCAAGGAGATCCTTAATTACATCTCAACTTATATCGGAGTACAATCAGGGTATTGCCCGTTTGCTGGGAAGCACATCGCACGGAGGGGTTGATGGTGCTAACTGTCATTTCACTTGTGTAAGTCTTTCTGTTAATAACTTCTACACGTATGAACTTAGTTCACAGAAGTTTTACGGTGAACTCAGTATGCTAAACAGTATTACTACTTTTAAGCTGATTCAGTCATTTAAGGTCGTTCATTCTGTGTTGTGTTCAGGAAGATGATGATGTCCTAATTGATAATCATTGGGTAGAGGTACAGGTAGAGATACCGGAGCAAATTAATATTTATACAAAAATCCAGAGGCAAAGACCTTTTGTGCTGAAAGATGAGTCTAGGCCTCTTCCTGATCCAGTACAAGTTGTCGCGAATGATCAAGCAGGCGTAGGCACGATTGACCTGGATAAAACGAAATCCTTGTTTCGCTCTGATGAGCCAAATCAGGCTACTACATCAACAAAAACTAATAATAATATTAATAGGAGGCCTAGAAGAAGAGGTCGTGCTCCTCTATATTGATGATCTACATTGAAGAAGATCTGTCATTTTGACAATGATTCTGTCAATTAAAGCAGAATAAATTGTAGAGAGAATTTTTTGTTCAATGATATTCAATTAAAAATCATGTGTACAGAATGTATATATCCTTTACAGTTTACATGGTGAAGTGGGGGGGATCTTGCATCTTCATGTGCACCTGCAAATGATCCAAGATAAAATGTGGAAGCCTTTTACTACCAGATATGAACTCAAAAACCCGGTTATTGATTTCGATGGCGCTAAAGCCTGTCTCTTTCTTAGCCCCTTTACTCACCATCAACCTTTTAATTTCTTCAACATCTCTCCATCTCCTCTCACCAGCATACAAATTCCTCAACATGATGTAATTCCCATCATTATCTGGTTCCATGTTAATCACCTTCTTCACCACCTTCTCAGCCCTCCCGACGTCCTTAGCATTACCACAAGCAAACAGCAACGAACTCAAGATGATTCCATTAGCCTCATAAGGCATGCTCTCGATCAATCTTTCAGCTTCCTCCAAACATCCAGCCCTACCCAAAAGATCGACCAAACAACCATAATGCGTAATTTCAGGAGTAAGACCAAACTCCCCCATTTTAGTGAACCATTTTTTTCCTTCTTCAACTAAACCACCATGGTTACAAGCTGACAGAACACCAAGCATGGTGATCTCGTTTGGAATATATCCCTTTCTCTTCATCTCCAAGAACACTTCTAATGCCTCCTCTGCACACCCATTGAGGGCTAATCCGTTAATCAGAGCATTCCATGTACTCGTACTTTTGGCTTCAACATCGTCAAAAACTGTTCTTGCTTTCTTGATTTCTCCACATTTGGCATACATATCAACCAATGCAGTGGAGACATTTGCAGATCTGTCCAATTTCCTCCTCTTCACAAATTTATACACCCAATTCCCCAAATCCAGAGCACCCATATCCGAAATAGCTGGAACAACACTTACAACCGTAACATCATCAGGCTCAAACACTTTACATGCGAGCAATTGCTGGAACAATACTAATGCCTCGGGTGATTTATTGTTATGACAATATCCACCAATCATCGCATTCCAAGAATACAAATTCCTAGCAGGCATCACATCAAAAAACCACCTAGCACAGTCTACATCACCATTGCTACAATACCCATCGATCATAGTCGTCCAAGACACCACGTTTTTCTCTGGCGCTGCATCAAACACCATCTTAGCCAACCCCATATCCCCTAACTTCACATACCCATCAATCATCACATTAAACGTAGCTGCATCTTTCTCATTATCAGGTATAACATCAAAAAATGTTTTTGCAATATCCATATCTCCACCTCTAATATACCCATTCATGAGAGCAGTCCAAGACACCGAACTCCTCTCCGTCATTTCATCAAACACTTTTCTAGCAAAACCCATTTGCCCCAGCTTCCCGTACATGTCAACCAACGAAGTCGCCACATATAAATTAGAGTTAAACCCATACCTAACTACATGAGCATGCAATTCCATTCCTTCCCACATTGAAGAATTCAAGCCACAGCACTTGGTCAAGGTAGAGAAAGTGTAGTTATCGGGTACAAAGCCTTCTTTTCTCCGCAAACAAGCATACATACTAATGGCTTCGGAGAACTGTCTGAAAGAAAGGTGGGACTTCATCATAGTGTTGCAAAGGAAAGGATCCGACTTTTGCGGCATTTGATCGAACAGGTGGCGTGCATGACGAATACCACGCGGGTCTGCTGAGGGGAGGGTGGATATAAGCTGTGATACAAGGTTTAGGTTGGTTTCAAAAGCGTTCCGGAGCATGAAGGCGTGGATTTGGAGGAGAGTGGCTCTGCAGTGGGTTTTCAGTTGGAGGAGAGAGAGGCACTTTCTCTCTCTTAGGCTCCATACCCATGACAAATGCGATGCCATTTCCCTCGTTACTCAATAATCATCAAACTGAACTGAAAAGCAGTGATCGCCATAACCATATAATTATGCAAATAAATTTCCCAATTTAAACCTACTTCATAAATCAAAATCAGACACATGTAAAAGAAAATTAGAAAAATTGCTAGGGAGGGAAATTTTGATAGAGTTCTCTTCCGCGGGAATGAGCCTTTAAGATTTGAAAATCTGAAATTACAAAATTACCCATCCTAGTGGGCTATCTTCAATGGACCCTTCAGTTTCAGTTAATTGGGCTTCTCCGCAGACTTGTAAGGCCAAGGTTATTTGCACCGCAATAATTAATTAGTTCACCGTTTGTATTTCTTCACGACCCATTAGATTAGTTCACCCCTCATCATTTACTCAAGATGCCATCTCCCTCTTCGTAGACTTGTAAGGCTTATCGACAATATCTTCTGTTTCGTCCAAGCAGAATCTGAAGTATCGGCCTTATTGGGTAGAATGTCTTCCGCTGTCGGTTATCAACCCACCATGAGTACCGAAATTGACTCTTTACAAGAAAGAATTATTTCTACAAAAGAAGGGTGCATAACTTCTATTCAAGAAGTTTATGTATTCGCATACGATTTGACTGATCTGGCCCCTGCTACGACATTTGCCCATTTAGATGCTACTACCGTACTATCAAAAGGATTGGCTGCCAAAGGGATCTATCCAGCAGGCAGCAGTAGATCCTTTAGATTCAACTTCAACCATGTTTCAACCTCGGATCGTTGGCGAGAAACATTATGATTATTTGCAGTGCACTTAAACTGAATTTCAACATTAACAACTTATTTTCAGTTGTTTAATCTGGTTTTGATGGCATTAGTAGGTGGTCTGATTAGTCCACTTGACTCTTATTCATTCCCATTTGACATGATATTCTTCTATATATTGACTTGCTCTTACAAGGAAAAGATTTTAGCTTTTCAATATCTAGCTCAACCCATTTTGTATGTGGTACACCGTACACTGCGGTAGCTCAAATGTTATGGACACTTCTCAAATAAAGACTTAGAGTTGTAGTTGCTTCAAGTATTTTGCCCTTACTCTATTTGCCATCGTTGTTGTGTTTAATTAGGCTTTTGTCTTCTGTTGTGCTGACAATTTTTTGTTCCTTTTCATTTGTACTTGTAATTATATTTCTTGAAGTTGCAATAAACGTTGTGGGGTTGATATCGTGTTTAATGTAGATGAATCACCGGCAGGAAAGCAGCTCCTCCGTGCAATGTTGCGCCTGCGGTGAAAGGGATTGGGTCAAACAACATTTTAAAGTTGTAGCGTAGCAAGGTTGGACATTTTTAAAGTTGTGTTTGTTTTGAATTTTACAAACCATGATTTGAATTTTGAAATTTAAAATTAGATCTAGTTCAGAATTTCGAAAATTGTTTAAAAAATCGCCACTACACTATATAAAATTAAACGTGTCCTACTAAAAAGCCAAAAACAAACTCAAACCCTACTATAAATCAAAATTTCAAAATCACCCAAATTTCAGAAACCGGTTTTTTATAGTCACTTAAAACTACACTACCAGTTGCATTCCTCTGTTTCACTTTCCATGTTCCACTTAGTGTTCTATCCTATTGAGCGAAAATAAGATAATATGTTTCACTTTCCGTGTTCCACTTAGTGTTCTATCCTATTAAGCAGAAATAAGATAACATCAGCATGCAGTATTGAGCAGTGTTCCACTTAGTGTTCTATCCTATTAAGCAGAAATAAGATAACATCAGCATGCAGTATTGAGCAGTTGCATTCCTTGCATTCCTGCATTTCACTTTCCACTACACTATATAAAATTAAATGTGTCCTACTAAAAAGCCAAAAACAAACTCAACCCCTACTATAAATCAAAATTTCAAAATCACCCAAATTTCAGAAACCGGTTTTTTATAGTCACTTAAAACTACACTACCAGTTGCATTCCTCTGTTTCACTTTCCATGTTCCACTTAGTGTTCTATCCTATTGAGCGAAAATAAGATAATATGTTTCACTTTCCGTGTTCCACTTAGTGTTCTATCCTATTAAGCGGAAATAAGATAACATCAGCATGCAGTATTGAGCAGATACTACACTACCAGTTGCATTCCTGCATTTCACTTTCCGTGTTCCACTTAGTGTTCCATCCTACTTAATGATTAACAGATGTTGTGATATATACAGTCCATTCATTTTTTCACCCTCCACATATCATTCATCCACCCTATAGAACACAAACAAAATGGAACATCAAATATGGAAGAGCCCACCCTATAGAACACAAACAAAATGGAACATCAAATATGGAAGAGATTATTTAATTCGCTACACTACACCTTATCTATTTCACCTTTACCAAATTAGCCACAACACCAGAGTCATGCCCATTTATGCACTACTATTTTCAATTCCCCGGCTCGAAACAAAACGAGGAAATAATTACACGAGTGCAGATTGTAATTGTTAAATTGGGATCTCACTTATACCATAGAGGACCACACAATGCTTATGCTTTTCTAACATTAGAGAATAGCTCCAAAGTGGAAGGTCATAATAAGTTAATAACAAATGAATGATAGAATTCCAGATCCAAATACATTCATCACACCACCTAATCTACACAATGAAACATGGTACACACGAGCCGTTTCCACGAATTCTTTAAAATGTAACTGGCAAATCATCACCAATATTAATTTAGCCGCATTCCAAAAGCACACGTCTTTCTCATCAATTAAAAAAGAAATTACAGTGGGGCGGGCACCACAAGCTAATGCCGTCAACTCGAGTCAAAAAAACTGCTGAATCCAATGTGCAGAGATCATCACGTCTTCAAAAGCAGTGACCTAGTTTTTTGCAATGACCCAAACCCAAAATAGCAAGTTGCATGACCAATTCATCCTACGATCTCCCTTAGCTTTATCTCATCAACCTATAGGATGTCGTCTCCTGCACATTATTTAAAGTCAAACAACAAAGCATTGAGATAGTGGTCCTACATAGTCAGAGAAACGCTGTCCAAAATATAAGTCGAAAGAACTACTGGTCTTGTGCCTAGTATGATGAATTTCAGCAAGTATATAGAACCGATATCTCTCCTTGAGAAGGGGTACGTAAATAACATAGACAAAACACTGGTACCAGCAAATCATTTATATACATGACACATGAAAAAATCTAAATCAGTTTGAAGGATCATATCAACTGCTACCTCTTCTGTCGACTACGATCTTGTTCGTAGTCCATCACTCCACCATATTCAGAAAAGTTCTCTTCATGCCCTCGGTAGTCAATGTCGCCCTGCTTACAGTTTGTAACTTCTGCCACAACGTAAGTAACACAACATCGACCAACATATCCAGAGCTTGTATTCATACATACGTGTTCACATAACAGAATTAACAACAAAGTTGAACAAAAAAAGATATGACATTCCAGTCAATCCTCATTTATGTATTCAAAATGGCAACTGAACAACTTATTAAGCTGACCAACCATTCTCCAAGGCTCAGATTATGGTATGCTCAGATTCTTGAGAATGGTTGTTGGAGAAAACCGTGAATTAATATAGCAAACAAGTTAGTTTAAGATCAAGTTAAAACAACTGCTACCCCCACAAGCATAACTTCAAAGATTCAGAGAGGCATCCAAGTCAAATGTAATGTACAGGCTGATCGTGTGGTTTGATTAATACAAACAATGAGCGAAATAATAAAACTGACCTTTAGAGATAGTGTTTTCTTCACTTCTTCCGCCTTTTCATCTATTTCTTTTTTGTGCTTCTTGTCCATCTCACCCATGGTGTCTGCCCAATTGATCTTCTCTTGAATTGAGACAAGAAGATTGTCTGACGTGGTCAACCTAAGAAGTTACCAAATGGGATTCAAATACACACTTCAGATGTCACAAATGGTCCAAAAGTTAGTGAAAAGAAATGGAATGGAAAGAAGTAGATGCTACCTAGTGCATCATTTCTGTAACATTGTGATCACGCAATAAACAGTTATAGCTTGGGCTAACACTATACAAATTAAGGTTGTGAATGGTAGAGTTCTCATTTCGGTAAAACAATTTAGGATAACTTTTTACAAAGAATAAGAGGGAAAAAAAAAAACCATGGCCGGATATGAAATAAAGTGTATTGATTATAGTTTATGTGATTGTATATGAATATTTTTGGATGAATAGTAAGTTGTGAGGTTGTGGTGTCTTATGAATTAATACTCATTTAAAATCGGAAAAATGTGTCGCATTGAACTCATTATAAAATTTAGGGTACAAGGATGCAATCCCTAGTTGGTGTGCACTGTTTCTTTATTGGTAAAAAAGACGAATAGTAAAAAACATTATGTAAGAAGGAAAGAGAATACGGAGTATTATTTTTTTGAAAAAAAAATGTACAAAACAAGGTATGTTATTTTGAGACTTTTGAAAGAGAGAGAGGAATTTTCATAAGGGGTCACACCTTTGCATAAAAATTTAGCACAAATTATCACACCCTAAAATACTTAAAAAAGAACCAATGCAATGTGAAACTTTAATGCACCAGTACACATAAAAAACAATTTTCCCTGGTGGAGACATTTACCAATTTGCTAGGATTTGAATCATACTACCCAATTGTCCAGGTCTGATATCCCTCCCTGCCGCAAATTGCACCTGCAACCCATTGACAAAATGGTTGGGATACCATATTTAAAATCAGAGAACTAGCAAGCTACCAGATGGTTAAAATACAGCACTAAATGGAAGTAAAACCTCAAAGCATCTTCGTAACTGGTCCAGTTTTCCTCGAACTATCCCCTGCCCACAATAGCACCGAGAAAAATTAGATTTTTTTCCAAATTTCAGAGTTTTCACTCCAGAAAATAGGATAGATTTTTTTATAGGAAGCGGTAACAAATTCAGAAAGCAAAAGAAACAATGATAAGGGAGCGAACAGATTGAACACTTATAGAAAATCAAAATTGACTGGTCATACAAAAAATTTATTGTTCATTGCAAACCCACTCGTAAGTGACATGCCATTAAGTTCAAACCAAATTGTTCAAAATAAAAAGACAAACTTACCGCATACATGCAATCGTTGATGAGAAAATCCTCCAACTCGCGAACATTTGAAACATCCAATTCCTGCATCAATGTAACGTATGGCAATACCTAACCAAGGCAAAAATAAATGTTTAAAAGATCAAAGAACTCTGGAAGCACGAAACCTTAAAAACAGACTCTAATACAGAACAAGTGATAACTAATGAGTCAAAACAGGCCAACAGATATCTGTAATACTTAAAGAATGCTATGCATCTTCACATACAATTCATGACAAGATACCTTGTCTGTCTCGGCAAGAGTCATCACAGTCAGCTGCTTCAGCTTGAGCACTTGATCAGGAACTAACTTCGGCAAACGACTAGCAACACCTGCATCACAACAAAATTATGTGGTATAAGCACCATAGAACCAAATACTACTAGTTTTCTAGTGGATCCTACTGCGAGCATTAAATAGAAGGCATACCACCACCAACTTTCGGGAAAGCCAAAGCAAACAAACATAATGAAGAGATCAAGCAATTTGAAGTAAAACTGATAACTGGGATGAAATATTTTTCGAGAGATGAGAGTATTACTCTTATATTCACTCCATGTACCATGTGCAAACATGCGGAGCAAATCAAGGAAGATACCGTTGTCAGTTCCTTCAAGCTGCACACAAGCATATGGACTAAAAATTCAGAATAAAAATAAAGAACAAAATATTTTGTTAGATTTTTTTATATTTGGCCAATATTTTAGTTTACTGGAGCTGATGATTTAAGTAAAAATCACTTGATACATCAGACGTACAATCACGCTTGTTATTTCTGATATAACAATTACGTTCTTTGAACAAATTCTTGATTTAACAGTATTCACATTTTTAGAGGCAAATGGCAGGCACCGTCATTAGGAGTCAGTATGCATTTGTAATTATATTACACAATAGGTCAAAAAAAGCACAAAGCACCTTACATTGGTTCAGGTATCATCATAAAGTATAAGATTACAGGGATGAGACATCAAACTGACACACATTGTGTGTTAAAGTGCACATGAATCACGAGTGACACATGTCAATAAATCAGTAGTCAGAGAATTTTGTCAGTGATAAATACATTAACATGATTATTCTATCCTTTAAACCTCCTCTTTATTAGGAGGGCCGAGAGGCGGAGAATTTCCATATGAAAATGATGCCTCCCCCCATCCCCCAAACACCTCTTGATATGAAGTGTTGCAATTTAACAACTTCCAACATTAATAGCTACAATCAAAACAATTTCAACAGCTTCCCTAAATCCCTCCAAGGGGAAATTGGTTATAATTTGAATACCTACTCATGAGAAAAACTGCATAACAATTTTAGAATATATCCATTATCTGTAACCCGAGCAACTAAAGCCTATTCATAACTCTATTTTTTCTGTCCGGTAAAATAATAAGCACCACCTAATAATATCTGAGAGAATTCCAAACGAGGAAGCACCAATACAGCAAACAATTTCAAAAAATCACTTCGAAAAAAATTGAATAATGATATTCTTATCCTGCAACCAATTCCAAACAAGAGACCAAATTGCAACAAAACTAACAAAATCCACTTAGCCAAAATCATAGCAAGCCGAACCTTCTATCCTCACTAACACAACTACAGCCAAATCTTCCAAATACCAAAACGGAAATTTATAAAAAGCAGTGTCCTTGCATATACAAGCATGACATACCTCGAGAACGTTGGGAACGGCGAGAATCTCGGAGAAGGCAAAAAGGTTAGAGTGTGAAGTGGCCTCGACGACAACGTCAGCGAGTGCTGAGCCATTGAGATTCGAAGCTTTCTTCACAAAGTAGTCTATGTGCTCCGCTTGCTTTTCCTCAATGTCCATTTTTCAGAATTCAGTTGATCCACAAAAACAAATGATGAAATTGAAGAGAATTAAGCGCGTGAATTGCTTTTTTGTACTTATAATCAAGTATAGATTGGCGTATACGTGTTCACAAATCAGAAAGCGTTGGAAAACTAGGGTTTTAGCGATCAATTCTAGGGTTTGGGGATTCAGAGAGGGGTTTTCTGGATTTAACAGTCCTTTCTTCTGTAGAACGCAAAGGATTTGTTTGTACAGTGGGAGAGCGGATATTTATACAGGTGCCGTGTACACTGTACTCGAGCCCACGGATGAGTCACTCAGGCCGGATCAAGTCGGTGCACTAATTTTGCACATAAATAAAAAATAATACTCCCTTCTTCTCAAAATAATTTGCACGGTTTGACACTTTTGGGACGTGATTGGTATGATTTAATAGATTTGGAATGGAATGGACATTCATGGACTCATTCTTGAGTTATTAACAATATAAGACAATATATAAGACTCATAAACTAAATGAGACAAAAAAAATTAACAAAACAATTCAGACCAACAGAGGTTACAAAATTCCAAGTTATTAACAATATAAGACAATATATAAGACTCATAAACTAAATGAGACAAAAAAAATTAACAAAACAATTCAGACCAACAGAGGTTACAAAATTCCAATTTTGCCCTGCATAATTAAAATACCCTCATAATTATATTTTAATGTCTTTAAACTCCCACTTTTTAAACCTTTCCCATCTACGAAAATTGACTGAAACCCTACCCCACTGTGTGCGATTTTCACACAGTGGAGGTGTAAATCGCCGTCCAGCCAACATCTCTCCAAACTCTGAGTCGCCCCCTCCTTCTCGACGACAGGGGAGATGTAAATCGCTGCACCAGGCCGGCCACTCATTGATTCTCGTGATTCCTAATCTCTGTCGTTTTTATCCACAGCGTCTCGGAAGAACTTTCATAGGTAATCTGATTTATTTATCGACATCTGTTGTTTTTTTTGGGTTAGATCATTTTTTGGGGGTGAGGGTGTGCGTCGATTGTCGAGAAAGGATGCCGAGCGTCGAGCGTTGAGATCGGATGCTTTGTGGTGGCGGCGGTGGGCCGATCTGTTAGTGTCCATCTTCCCGTTTTCTAAAGAATAGCGGCGGTGTTGTAGGCTTATATCCGTAAATCATGCAACTAATTCCTTGATTGAGGGAGTGAGGTATTGATATGTTCCGTTCGATATGCCGATTTAAGTTGATTTTCATTTGATTGTGATTTTTTCAATGGCTTCATTATTTGCAGTGCACTAGTTAATTTAATATTTGCTGGCCATTGTATTTGTTATCAAGAATCGGGTTGATTATTTTTTGTATCTGTTCTATTTATTTTAAAATTTATATATACACTTGATTGTGGTGGTGAAGTGCCAATTCCTTCCTTTCAATTAGACTTCTTTCATTGCTTAATTGAGATTTTGTTGGTGGTAAGAACATATAGTGATCCTGATCTCTCTTTCTCCATCATATGTGGACTTTATGCTGATTATTTTTAATTTTTTGGAAAATTAGCAGGGTGTACCTTGATTGCCTCTTGACATTTTCCTTTAACATAGATTGCCTCTTGACATTTTCCTTTATACATTTCTCCTATAGGTTCTAAGGGGATGCCAAACGGCGAAGGACTAAAGCTAGTTGAAGCAGAAGATGGAATTGAAGTAATGGAAAGATTTCAATTTCACAAAAATGAAGAGCTGAGAAACATGACGAATGAGTTAGTCGACAAATACTTTGGAGAGGACTACGGTCTTGATCCATAAACAAAATCGAGCAATTTCCCTTGGATATGGGAGTTGGAAGTGTTTGATTGATTAATCCACATTTTAAAGTACGGGTTGGTAATGTATAGGGAATTGTTATAAGAGACATTTCACCTATAGAAACTACAAATAGAGACAAACAATTTAAAAGTTAGAAAAAAGGACAATTTGGTGTATAAATGTACAATTATACCCTTCCTTTATAATTAAATTCGAAATTGCATATTCAATTAATATAAATTATTTTATTCAAATTAAGATTTGATAAAAACAGTAATAATCGGAAATCGTGGTCATTAATACACTCTCGAAAATTCAAACCTTCCTAAAACAGAGGTGGAGTATTGGAGAAGCTAATTTACAGAATTTTCGGAAGAGATGAACTTGGGGTTTTCTGCACATTTTCGTCTCGGTTTCTTGAATAAGCTTTTGATTTCGTCGACTGGAGAAAGGTATGTATATTCTCAAGAGAAATTTGTGGTTTTTTGCACATTCGCGGCAACGTTTGCAGTTCGGTGATGATCGTTTTTTTGGTTTTTGGAAAATAAATTTTTAAACTTCCACTTGCACTCTGTTTTTCGATTTGGAAAAGCTTGGGGTTTTCTGCACAACTTTTGTGTATAACTTTTGAGTCTATTTTTGCAGTTCTTTGAGTCTATTTTTGCAGTTCTTTGATGGTGGTTTTAAATTGTGCATAACTCTTGAGTCTATTTTTGCAGTTCTTTGATGATGATTTTAAATTGTGCATAACTCTTGAGTCTATTTTTGCAGTTCTTTGATGATGGTTTTTCTGGGTTTTAGGTATAAAGTTTTAAACATGCAGTTGCACTATGTTTTTCGATTTGTAAAATTTAGAGTAAAATTGCACTCTGTTAGTGGCTTTGGAAAATTTGAAGTTTATTTTCATTTGTGATTGATGATTATTTATAAGCCCTAACAAGTTTCTACTTATTACTAAGATCGACAAAGTAGATTTCGATTTATTCTTAATATACTTATTTTTTTACAGAAATAGTATATATTCTGTTTTAGGAAGATTGATTTGGATTTGTAATTGAACTGTATTGATTGACAATCAAATGCATGTCAAGTTCTTGAGAAAAAATATAAATGGAATTAGAGATTAATTGAGTTTTAATGTAATGCAGATGCCAAGGGTGAAGAGAAGTGGAATTCACATCGATGACGATGATGAGAGTGGAGGTAGCAGAAAAAGGATGAAGAAAGGTGAAAAAAAAAGTGGTAGAAAGACAAAGATAGGTAGACATAGGTATGCATTTATATAAAGTGAAAGTAATCTAAATGAACTATATTCAGCACATTATACTATTAGTTAGTCTATCAGCATTACACAATTGTTATAATATAATAATGTCACTCCTGTATTTTCCAAATTAACAAGTGTTCTTGTTTTTTATGAGTGAAGCATTAACCGATGCAAAAACAGCTAAAGATGCAAAGCGTAAAGGTTGGGTTGTTATTTTTTTGAAGTTTATAACATATTATTAATTAGGTAACATTACTTAGCATATATGGAATGCCTCTTATAGTATACTTTTGAATGCAGGAAAAAAAGTTATTGGTTACGTAATAATGTCATCTGACTCAAGTGATTTTGCGATTACATTAATTGTATGTAACAGATTATAGAACCACCTATTTATATAATTTTGTTTACTTCTATTGGCAGATTTCGAAAGTGATGAGGAGGTTGTTCCTGATAGTGATGATGAATCGAACTCTGAATCAGAAGGTATAGGATAAATATGTTGTGGCTTACATTCTGTTGATGTCTCTGTATAGTGATTAAAAGTTTTTGCAGAATTTCATTTTTTTAATGAATTTTAAATTGTTTCTGAAGATTACGACAGTGAGGAGGAAATGCGAATCGAGGAACAGATAAAAAAAAGATCAAAACGTTCGCGAAGTAAAAAATCTGGTATGATATTTTATAGTTTTACTTTGTTTATGATATTGAAGTTTTAGTTGAAATAAGAGTTACAAGTAATTCTAAATATATTTTTTATTTTCTTTGTTAGATGATGGGGGTGTTAAAAATAGTCAGAAGTACTATAAATCGAATATGCTTACTTGTTTCAAGGATTTAAGTGTGCTGCAGTTGAATGATAGTCATTATAATGAACTGAAGAAGATGCAATTTTGGTTCATCTTAAATTCAATATTGGTGAATGGGAGTGATGAGATGATTGAAAATTGCAAGAAGGTTGAGAGAGATATACAAGAGATTGTAATGAGGTTCGATGACAAGTCTGGCAACTTCTTACTTGGTTCTAATGAGTTGAATCTAAGAAAGAAAGATGTGGAACTAATATTTGGTATTACATCTGGTAGTGAGAAGGTTCCGTTACGGAATGAAAATTTTGCTCATCCAGATTGGATTCGAAGGTGCTTCAGAGAGGAACTAGTTAACAGGCCACCAAACCTTTCACTGAATAAACCATTGTTAAAGTTTAAGATAAAAGAGATAGTTGAGTTGAATGATCTTGAATCTGTTCAAGATGTAGCTAGGCTTCTTTGCTGCTAAGTGATGTGTGGTATATTTTGTCCAGTTAGAAGTGGTGCATTACCATGGTACTTGACTGCGTATTTAGAGAATTTTTCTGAAGTTTGCACGTATGATTGGAGTGGATACATAGTGGATAATTTGAAAAATCATATCAAGAGAAGTAAAGACATGAAGCCAGGTGGTTGTACTATGATTTTACCGGTACGCATGGTTACGTTTACTGAAAACTAACAACTTTACTTTTTTTAAAATCATTGATATTATATGTATTTGAATATTATCCATTTATGCAGTTCTTAATTTGTGAGCATACATCGTTAGTTCAACCCATCAATAGGAATGCGTTTCCAAGGTTTCTAAAATGGGATTTGCAAAAGCTAACGAGTGCTCTAAAGAAGAAGAAGTGGTACAGACGTACCAAGGTAACAGAATTTAAAAACAATATGAGCTACACTATTTTGTATAACTAATTTTACTATTTATATATATAATAATAATGATTGCAGGTACATACTGGAAGTTTAATAACTGAGCCCTAGGAGGAAGAACAATTTCAGGCTATATATCATTTCAGAGAATCGGTCCAAACAGAGAGATCAACTAGAGCAACTGTTGTTGACAGTAATGGAGCTAATGTGACAACTGGACCTGGTGAATCTAGTGCAACTGCTTTATATGATCCAGTTGTTGATTCTGCTGATAAGGATCAATGTCTCTTTCAGCAATCATCATACCGACCATTTGAGGTCGGTTCTACATCAAGGGTGAAAGAAGTTAGCTTGGATAATGGGCCGTCGTTTGATCTTGGAGAGGATTGCAACATTGGAAATACTTCAAGGGAAATGGATATTGACAACACTTTTTTTTTTAAGGTAGAATTACAAGATAGGAATATTGAAATTGCATCTCACGTTCACCTATCTATTACAGATAAACTCTACCAAAGACTCATATTCCAAACTCAATCTTGAGAGAGTGGAGAGTCACACAAGCAATCCATCGGATTCTTCGATCAAGAAAGATAGCAAATCTGCTTCGAAAAAGAAACAAATTGTCGCCCACTACGACTCGCGCTACAAACTCTCCAAATCATAGAAGATGATCCATGGACAACCAGTGTCAAAGGAGAACCATAATCAACCAAACGCAACTTCCAAACAACAAGAACCCACAACAGGGGAAGATGACCCACAACAGGGGAGGAGGACCCATAAACCATAAAAGGGAAGATAAAAAACAATCGTAAATAAAACATGAAATAAAGCATTAAAGAAAGCAACAACAATAAAAAACAAAAATGTAAAACGGGATCAACGGAAGAAACTCAACCATACGGTCACCGTGGCTCCGTCGGAGAGGATCTACACATTGATCCCAACAGGGAGACGACTCTTCTACAGGCCGGCGGTTTTCCAACAGTGGTGGGCGACGGTCTGACGACGAATCTACTCAAACGTTGGACGGCGACGATCGATCAAAATAGCTTCTAGAGTCGAAGAGAGGGAGAGGGATAAAAACAATTGGATTGCCGATGAAGAAGGAAGAAGATGAGCGGTGTGGGCGGTGGAGTTTTTTTGGGCGGTGCTTACTTCCTAAGCAACCCCGAGAGAGAGATGTTTTAGAGAGAGAGAATGTTCCCTTTGCGGATATTGACAACACTTTGATGATAGTATGCAATGATGTGAACCGTAATTTTGAAGATTTAGATAATGATTTTACTGATAGCAAATATTGCGGATGTGAACTGTGGGTTGGATAATATGAGATCTCGAAATGATGATGTTGAAGGCAGTGGAAGAAAAGTCGAAGAATTACTTACTGAAATTAGACAGCTTAAAGAGGATGCTGAAGCGAAGAGGGTTAGTAATGGAATTCCACTTTCAAAATTATTTGTATTAATGAATTAATATTGTTTTCTAAGACCAAGGGCATAATTGGGTATTAACACCTTAATTTGACCTTAATTGTATTGTTTTAATTAGTTTCCTTTATTTGAATATTAGTGTATATGATTGTCCTTTTTAGTAATTAAACTCGTAGGGCCCGTTTGGTTTCAAGGAAAAGGTTGGAAAGACTGATTTTTCCCAGCTTTTCTCACGTTTGGTATGTTAGTTTAAAGCCCGAGAAAAGGGTTGGCCCGAGTCTGTTTTCCAACATAAACCCACCAACGCGTGATATTTAGTCTCTGCCAAAAGGTGAGTTTATTTAGTCCAATCTCAACTCCATATAAAGGGCAGTGTAGAAAGTCCATTTTATCCTCCAACTTAATAATATTATTCCGAAAATACCCTCCATCATCAACTTAATTACATAATGCCACATATATAACAAACCCTAAAATCAATTCAGATCGTCTGCATCCATGGTGGACTCCCTCGTGACGGCCTGAAGTGCAATTAGCGGCGGCGACAGAATAAAACTTCTCCTCCATTAACGTTTTTGCCTCTACTTCATTTCTCTCGCCGTACAATTCTCCTTTTTTTTTTTTGTGAGTTTGTTTTGTGTTCTCGATTGTTTCTATTTTACTGTGAAGTCTGTGATTTTGAACCTTCTTCATTTTCGTCTGCTCGATTACTTGCTAATTTACCTACTCCAATTTCTTGTTGTCGATTTTACTGTGATTTTTACCCTATTTTTTATGTAAGTTCGGGGTGCTTTGACGTTCAGGTCACTTATCAAAATGGGTATGGAAATTGCGAAACACGTAGCCAAATAGCTAATGTGATATGATTTTTGCAGAACATCATTTGTTTTATCACAATTTTGAAGATGAGAATCGATGCCTACAAATGTAGGGCAGTCATAGAATGTCATTTTGCTTAGCATTTGAAATCGATTCGATGTTCAAAATTGATGGGTAGAAATCTGTAATTTGTGTACTTCATTTTTTAAGATGCAATGTTTTGAAATTCATTGGCTAGTTTTGCTTGATTGATGAGAGCTGTATTTTTACTAATGTTAAAATTAATTATGTAAAATGCATTCCTTAATTAGTGCTTTACGAGATAGTAGTATTGCCTCACCAACCATAAATTCCATCAATATTTATGTTCATTCATCTTGTACCGTTGAAGTGATCCAAATTAATTCATTATTTATCAAGACATAGATTGAACTAAAGATAGAAATCAACTTGGGTTACCATTAGTCCAAGCTTATGAGCGTATAATTGGAAATTCAGGGATATACCATTATTATATGGACCTCTGTACATTTTTTTTCCTTCCCAGTTCCCACCATCCATTATTATGAAAGATTGGTTACAACACTAGTGTGTGATGAATTAGGAAATGTTTTATATATATAGTTGTCTTAAATAACACTACTACATTAGTTTACTTTCAATAGTGCAGGGCTATTTTTATTTTTTTGACAAAATATAGTGCAAAGCTATTGTGTGTAGTGAATATGGTGTTAACTATTAACATACTTGGAAACCTAGGGCAATGTTACAGCTGCAGAACAGTAAACTACTTTGTGTAATAGTGTTTCACAACATTTTATTTGCTTATGGATGCTTGTTTAGTTTTTTAATATTCTGATTGCTCCTTTATTTTTGCAGAAATCAACCTAATACAAGAGTTTAGGGAGGCTGGATATGGTCTCTACGATGTCTGATACTGTGTCTTTGAAGAAAAATGTCTAGATAAGCTTGTGGATGGAATGTCCTCTGCAGTACAAAATATGTTATTGTTCAAAGTTTTAATTGTTGTACAAAATAGAAGTTGGGTGAATGAGTTTTGCTTGATTGTTGAAAACAGAGGTGAAGTGGAGGAATTTTGATAGTTATTAAAGTTTTGATGGTTTAAAAAGATTTAATTGTTACAATTTGCATTTTGCAAGAAATAAACTTTTTTTCTTTGGATGTTAATTATGAAAATTGAATATCTATTTCTTTGTTGTTTTCTTGCAAAATGGAAATAAAATTATGTTATGAAGAATTAAGAGAATTTGTAAATCTGAAAGGTACTAAAGGGTAGTGTTGGAATATGACAAAAAAATTGTATTAATCCTACTATCCAAACTACTTTTTTGTTAAATATTCCAAATTTCTTTAAAATACTATCCACCAATCCAAACATAAGAATAATTTAAAAAAGTTAATCAGTGAACAGTGTAATCCCAATAAATCCTATCTTATTTTATATTTCCTGTCCGACAAACCAAACTAGCCCGTATGTTATTAATTTTGTGGGTTATTTCCATATTAAGAGTGTGCAAGTAATTTTGAGATATTTCAATTAAAAAAGTGTGCAAGTAATCACGGGATGTTGTGGGTTAAGAGTGTGCAAGTAATTTTGAGACATTTCAATTAAAAAAGTGTGCAAGTAATCACGGGATGAAGGGAGTAATAGATTTTGCAAACCCATTCATCTTGAATGAGTAATTTGAGTTGAGTTACTTGAGTAGTGTTGACTGAGACCCGACAAAATAATACCCGAACAACATAACCCGACCCGTCGAACGGCGAACGGTGAATTTTGGCGGATTTTGCCCGTTCCTTCACGTCCCGGCCCGTTTCAGATCTCTATACACCGCCCTTGACAACTTCATACCTATTCTATTTTTACTCTGCCATTTCGATACCGCGCGACTGTGTGAAACGCGATGGAGAAACCGGCGGTCGATTGGCGAAGCAACAGGGTGGCGGTTCAAGCCACCAACGACGATGCCTCTGCTAGTAAACTGTACGGCCTTCTCCGTTCTCTTTCTCATGCTTTTGTATAAACTCGTGTTCTGATTACTTAGTTTAATTGAGACATGGATTAATTCACGTCGTAAGCATACGCTAATTATACGGGGAAACGTTATATTAATGGTTACGGAAGGATAATACGCTGGCAGAATTAGGCGTGAAAGAGCAGCAATGTACGGTTGACGCTATTTTATCGATTTCCCCCTTTTCTTTTAGTTGGGGATTGTTCCTATTCAATGCGCCTGATCTCTTATTTTGATTTTTTCGTTTTTTTAATGAATCTGGTTGAATGTTTGGCTCATTTGATATCATTGACGCAATTTGATTGGAATTTGGTCAGTTTGTGGAAACTGCAACACGATTTAGCAACCAACACTAGAGAAATGCTGAAGACCACGTTGGCATACTTTTAAAACACTATGATGTTGTATCATGTCGGCTACTCTAGTTGTGTCCTGTGCTTGTGTCGGTTGGTCATTTTTTTTTCCAAGTATTCTGACCTTAATGCGGAGGTTTAGTTCGCAATATCTTTTAGTTACACATCCATGTTAACTGATTGATTACGGCCCGCGTCTTCTTTACTTGGCCAAGGCAGTATTAATATAACAAACAAATTAAGGTGTTTCCCTCATGCACATCCTTTCACATGTTTGACTTGCTTTTCTTTTTAACTTTTCATAATCGGGTATCCACTGTTACTAAGAAAATCTATAATTTCCTAACTTTCAATTTTAGTATCTGAATAAGATCATAGCCTCGATTATATGAACAAAACCAAGAAAGAAAAACTTTTTTAGTAAGTTCTTTCCTTGAGAAGTGCCCTTTTGGGAAAAGAAGAGTAGTTACTGAAGATTTACTGACAAGTGATCCCAATTTGAAAAGTGCAGTGTGGCAAATTATTGCTACTTGTGTAGCATAACATATACCTCTAGCCTTAATCTCAAGTTAGCAAGTAAACTGCCATGAGTTGTCATGATGATGATAATGAATGTCATGCTTGCTGCCTTGCCCCTGTTAAGTGTTTTTCTAGAACTTCATTTTGATATAAATCTGATGTGATAACAAGTAGCAATATCTTGATTCTAGTAACTCCTACTGATGCTATCCAATTTTCTGTAAAAAGGTCTTGCATTAAAAAGGGATACATGAAGGACAATTATGTTCATTTGTTCGTTAAAAGGCCTGTCAGGAGATCCCCAATCATAAATCGTGGTATGATTAGGATATTTCATTAAATTTCCTGGCATTTAAATTTCTTCTAATATGGATGGTAACATGATAGTATTTCTGTACTCAGTTCCCATTGTTCTTTTTTTTTTTTTTTGCATATTGCATGTATAGGGTATTTTGCTCGGTACGCAGCACTTCGGAAGCTTCTTTATCAGTTTCTTGACTGTGAGATAGACATGGAGGAGAAAGGCAACAAGAAGCAGATATTGTCCCTTGGAGCTGGCTTTGATACTACATTTTTCCAGTTGCAGGTGCTTGCATTTTCATGTGAGATATTAGTTATTCCTTGATATATGTTTGTTTTGGTGGATCCTTCCACTATATAATACACCCTCCGTTCCACAATTGTTTGCACCAAATTTATGGCACATAAACTAAGAAAAAGTGTAATGAGTGGAGTGTTGAGGGGTAATTTACTGATTTTGTAAACTCTTATGAATAGAGTAAAGAAACTGATTGGATTGAGTGTAAAAGTAATGACATTTTGTGTAAATATGTGAATATTGTGAGGGTGGAGTTTATGGAGGGGTTTCCTTTTTGGGAGTGTGCAAACAATTGTGAGACGGATGAATAAGACAAGTGTACAAACAATTGTGGGACGGAGGGAGTATTTTTTTACTTTTGGGGTAAAAAATGCCCCCTGATACACAAGATGATGCTGGTGTGGTTCTATGACACCCTTCTGCTTCTTGTTTTCAATACCTTCATTATATCTCCACACCATTAAATGGTAGTTATGACTTATGAGCCCTCAAGTGAAGTATTGCCGTTTTCTACAGGATGAAGGGAGAGCGCCTTATCTTTATGTGGAATTAGATTTCAAAGAGGTAGAAATCATTTCTCTCCTCAGTCTCTCTCTCTCTCTCCCATTACTTCCTTTTTATGCAGAGACTAAGGAGAGAAGACAGTTGTCTGCCATTTTTTCCTCTCTTGAATTAATATCTATCATTACCATCCATCTCATTATTACTTATAGTAGTGAATGTGATGGAACCTATACATTGGAACTTTTGACCTCTAGTTTGTCTGACAGCTCTCGTGGTTCTCTCATTTATTAGGTGACAAGTAAGAAAGCTGCTCTTATTGAAAACTACAGTGAGCTGAGGGGAAAAGTTGGTGAAGCCACACTAATCTCTCAAGGTAAGATCGTTTGGGTTGCTGATGCTTGCAGCTTGCTCTGACTTTAACAAGTGTCAAATTTTCTTAACATAATAATTCTCTTACAACCTCTCATCCTATGTTTAAAAAAAAGGGTTAGGATATGCTTTGTCTTTTCCCCTTTACTGTTTTGTTCTATTATGGTGGGATGGAGAGACCTCCAACATTTGCTTGGAAATAGAAACATCTCTCTTTTCTCAATAACTATATCAGAAACCTGTGCTACATATTATGGGGCAGGTATATGCGGGTGCATGGACAATACGTGAATACACATAATCAGATTGTTTTGCATATATTTACATTTCTAGGATCTATTCCGTTGTAGGTGACCCTGTACTCAATTGTTCATAAAATTATTGTTTCAGCCAGTGAGTGTCTGATGAGGAGCATCATTGAATGAAATCTCTTTCATTTTAATTGATATTGTATTTTCAGTTTCCCTTATTTAGTTTATGACTAATTATGGAAGTGCACTGGTAATTTTGGTTTTGATTCAGCAGCAGTCATCCTATTTACAGAAACTTATGACATTTTTATACTGAATTTGTTCAGAGAAAGGAGAAGTGCTGGGAGATCACTACAAACTCCTCCCGGTTGACTTGCGTGATATACAAAAACTAGATGATATATTATCTTTGGCTGGTATAGATCCAAGGTATGTGTATTTTCTTTGATTAATATTTTCATTTACTTCATTACATAAGTTCTGCATGAACTACTTTGGCAAAATCTGAAATTTTATTTGCATTAGTTCTCTTTTTATGATCATTCAAGTGCTGCACTTTTCTACATTTTTTTTCTAAACCTCTGATGGTAATTATCTAGTGAAATTTGGTTGGATTTACTACTTAATTCAGAGCTAAAATGTTGCAGCTCCATGATTGTACTCTGAGATTGTTATTCATGTTATATTACCTTGTAGTATTATTAAAGCTTACCTTATAATGTTGGCTGGTATTATTTCAAATTTCTCCTCCCTACCCTTCATGTACTCAATTCAGTTGCTTCAGCTATATATATGTGTATACATCACTTATTCAACTCTTTTCCTGGAAAAAAACCGCCAGCTGTACATGTCATGTACAAAAAGTGGATGAATCAATTACAAGAATAGAACCAGATTTTTTTTAGTGTTTCTATGTTTGTGAGGATAACTTCTTTGATTAATTGTATCCTGCACCCATTTATCAGAATTTAGTTGCATGCTCTTTTTGTTAGTTCACTTTTTTCATGTTATTTTTCTGCATCTGCCCTCTTTTATCAATTCAGCTGTTTTGTTCTAATGCTATCATCAGTTTGCCAACTTTTATAATTGCAGAATGCGTTCTTATATACTTAGATCCAGAGTCCAGCCGTGCTATTGTTGGATGGGCTTCTAGAACATTTTCTACAGCTATATTTTTCTTATATGAGCAGGTAATGGAATCTTTCAGTCTTCTAATATTGGCTATGGCTTGTTTATTAGTTTTATTTCTGATATGCTCTGTTTTGTTTGCTTATTTTTATAATGTTCCTGCTTATTTCATCTTTGATTATTCAATTTAATTGTACTATGATTGCTTAAACATGTGTGTGCTGTCATCAGATTCATCCAGATGATGCTTTTGGACAACAGATGATAAGGAACCTGGAGGTACAGTTGCATTATCTTGATATACAAATGAACTATGTATAGGATCAATGTTAATATATGCTTCCTCCATTCATTATTTTTTTTTGGCTCAAGTTGCTTTCTCTGAACGGTTAATCGTTTCCTTTTCCCCTTCTCATGCTCTAGTGAAATATAAGATTTTTATGAATAGTGTAACTAATATAGATTGGAACTCAATAGTGAAGAGCCAGTCTCAGTTTCTTAACACTCTTGCAATTCAGTTCCCAAACTGTCCAACTAAATCTTACTGTTACTATCCTTCCCACTGCATGAAAAAATAGCAGAGTAGAGGAATGCAATTCCCTTTCTGAAGCATTATAAATTGGATAACTGAATTTGAAGCATCTGCCCCATAATTTATTACTGTGGTGGTGAAATTTGGCAATCTCATGCTCTTCAACACTAATATTGCAAGAGATTAAATAAATCCTGTATTTCCCATTGGAAGGAAATTGAAACAATCAGTCCTAACTCATAAGATATAGCAAAATGTCTTTTACGAACAATTGACTTAAATGGTTTTCTTCTCAGAGCCGGGGATGTGCACTGTTAGGCCTTTATGCTACACCAACCTTACAAGCAAAGGAAAGGCTTTTTCTTGATCAAGGATGGCAGGTATTCTCCCATTATGACACTACATTTTCATTGTCATAAAGTAGAAAATATTATTAATGTGTTGCATTGGTTTAAGTTCAATATTTTTTTCTCGGTATCCTTGCATAGACTGAAAATAATTTCTTCTTTTTCTTGGATCATTTTCTGGGTTTCTTCTGCCCTCATGCATGGCTTTTGTGCTTTCTTAACTACTAATATCTTATGCTTGCATTGGTTGAGGTCCTTTAGAGAGCTGTTGCGTGGGACATGCTGAAAGTTTATACCACATTTATTGAACCCCAAGAAAGAAGAAGGTATATATTACTCAATTTATCAAAGATGTTAGAAATGTTTTTGAAGATGCTGCCTTTTGTCACCTTTATGAGTGCTAAAATATATAGCAGAATTGCACCATGAAGTGCTATGCTAGATTAAAATGATTTCGATTTCTGTTATTTGTTGCAATTTTTTAAGCTGCTGTGCTCATGGTTTCTAAAATTGGAACTGAGAAATCCTTTGAGGAAATTGAAATTATTCCCCCAAGTAGTACTGCCACCCTTCACCTGCCTCATCAAGCCTTCCAATCCCCCCGTCTCCGTCTCCCCTTCAAAATACCAGTCCCCACTCCTTGTTCCCATCTTTCATGAAATCCATGCTTCCCCATCATCCTTCAAGCCCAACTACTGACCTTTATCTCTACTGGGTGAGATGGAAAGCAGCTATGGGGTTGTCTGTGTGCTATTTGGAATGTTCAGGAGGAGTGCATATTTGTTCTGATCCTGGCGAGAGTGAACTTCGGATAAGAAATAGCTGGCTGAATGGCACGACTGGAGGAAACTGCAATATGGTTGGAGATGAAGATTCATATTTTTATTTGGGTGTTTGTGTGTGTGGTACGGTGTTGGCTATTGAATGAATTTGGGCATACACCTTTTTTAGGGCTCAACACAAAGTCACAAATATTCACTAGGCCCCCTGCCTGCCTACCCTACCACACCCCATTTGATTCTTTGGGAAGATTAGATTAGTAAAGGAAGCAGCATGATTATCTGAAAAGTTTTAATTATATTTTGAAGATTCAAGGCATTTCTCCTTTTGTTATGAATGTTGGAAAGTGTTTTGTATATGTCTAAAGGTTTAATTCTTTTCCAGATCCATGTGTATCCTTTTGCTACTTTTTTAAATCCTCTTTTTACTTTTCTGTAATACTTGTAGAATCCTTTTAATCATTCTTATCCTCTACTTGGAATAGGATTGAACGGCTGGAATTGTTTGATGAGTTCGAAGAGTGGTACATGATGCAGGCAAGTATCTCATTGCTTTTCTCCTATGATAGAGAAACTGCTTCTATCCTCTTCGTACATGAGAAAATAATGTATTTTGAACGTACGTGCTGTGGGATTACGTTGTCCCTGGTCTTGGACGTTTAAGGATAAAACTTCTAATAATTTCTGGGATGGAAGAGCCTAAAATTACTCTTCTAATGTTTGTTTTTGTGAACTGAACAGTGTCTTCTGGCTTCTCAGCCTCTTACCTTCAATGTCAAATTTTTTTATTGTGATTTGTTCCATTAAATACTAAATCTACAAAGTTTTTTGTATGATGGCTTAAATCAGCTATGCCTGGGGTATATGATATTACTAAGTAACCTGAAGATTATGCGCCATGAAATGCATTTTCCTCGGCTTTTGTGAACTTTTTATTTGAGAAAAGAAAAAAAAGTTTATGAATGCATCCTTCCACGACTAAGTTTTATGAGAAATTAATAAACATTGCTACCATATCTAAACCTTTCTAATGATTCTGAATTTACATAATTTCAGGAGCATTATTGTGTGGCTTGTGCAGTCAACGATGCAACGGTATGCTTTTTTCTCTGGGATATAAATCATTATTGTTGACCTATTGTTTTGTGTGTGGCACTTAGGATATGCATGTATTTTTTTTCTTGGTTACATCAGGGTCTATTAACAAATTTTGGTTTCCCCAATGAGGAGAATGTGACGGGTTCCCCTACAGCAACAACCACATGATAAATCTGAGAGTACAAGAGAAAGCACGTATCTGGCATCTGCAAACCCTTCAACCTTGTCTTGGGCTCCCATTGAGGGTTGATGAACCAGTATGTCCATAATCTCTTGTCTAGTTTCTAAAATGTTTGTGGATCAATATTTATTATGTTGTTATTCGACTCCAGTGGGAATCTCCTTTTCACTAGTTGATTGATGAAGAAACATGGTAGAGCACTATTTTGTGGGGTCCGGGATGCAAATTCCTCTCTTTTGGAAAAACTAACTCTTGCATAGTTGATTCCTTTTTCTAAATTGTGCTCCCTGAGTTTACTGTTTCTCGTCAGTGTATGGATTGACCTTTTGTTACAATTTGTAACATAGAATTGGTAGATGTGTTAATGTTTCATCATCCCCCACTTGTGTACTTCTCAGATGAAGGAGATGTAGGGGCCAGATTATCATCTTATTCTAAGTTGTAACTGTGGTATGTATGCTTTAAATTGAAGTTATTATTTAGGAATTCACAAGTCTTTGTTTCAAAATATGGTATTGACCAATGAGAGCCCCCAACAAAGCCTACAAGTACTGTACTGTCTTATAGTCGCTATAGTTGCTACATTTAGTGAAACACATATCAGTATCCATAATCTGTTTTAAAAAAGAGATTAGAAGAGACAGGGGCCCTTTGCAAGAAAGAGGTAGCCTGTAGCTGCACCACTTGGGTTTAGCCTGTTGGAATAATCAATAGGTGGGGGCTAGAAGATAGAACAAGTTCCTCTTTGTTTTTTTACCTTTTAAAGAGGAAGATGGGAATACTTCCATTATCTTGTAGTATATGGATTGCAGGATTTAAATACCATACTATTATCCCATCTTTAGGAAAACAATAGTAATTATAAGCGGATGAATATTTAAAAGGCAGGCATACTCATTATGTGGGAAAGCATACCTTTTCTGAAAGTGTAATTAAATAATTAAAAGAAATAGGAAGGAACCTAAATAAAAAAATGGTGTGGGTGTAATTTTTGAGAGTTGGGACCTAGAGAGAAAGGGGTGTGGAAAATAAGTTTAATTTCACATATTTCAACCTTTTACTTTCGCACCCCCTATGTTGTCTTTGATTCCTTTATCCCAATAAAGGGATCCACTCAACAGGGGCACATTGGAAGATTAAAGGCCACTTTTTTGGGCTCTATGGTTGAAAATGTTTTGCTGGGAATCCATATCCCTAACATGACAATAAAATATTTCAACTATATCTTGGATTGGAATGTCCAAAAGTTTTTCAAGAATAACTTCTTCTAGGTTAACACTTAGTAGCCCCTGTGTTTGATTACAATAAATCAACCAAATCATATGTATAAAAGTAAATTGATATATGGTACATGACTTGTATTAGTATTATTGTTAAAGTTGTAGATAAAACATCATTTCAAATAGGAATTTAACTGTAACGAAATGGGCAGCGTATGAAATTCGGAAACTAGTTACCTCCTCCGTTTCAAATCAGTTTTTACATATTTTTTTTGTTCTACATTAGTTTTCACATCAAAAAAATAAAATAAAATTCTCACTGACTCTTCAAAAATCTTGTTTACTTTTTACTGTCATTATTTTTTCTTTGCATGTTGTATTGTAATGTTTATACTGACATATATTAATCATATGCTTGTATATACATATATATTGCTATTTTTAAATTCAAAATGGGAATATATTCCCCACATAACTCGAACGTTTTCTTGACTATATAGCTTTGAATATGCCATCTTTTTTCAGAAAAGGCACAAAAAGGTGCGGAGGGGGTTGATTACTTGATTAAAGGTAATAAGTTAAATAGTAAATACAAATAATACGCAATAGGCCCCCCACAATAATTCTTATTTTCATCTTAGACTTACTGTGGTTGCCGTTCAAGTGAATCATATCTACTCGTACGATGATTTTCATATTTTTTTTAAAATGGAACGCATGTATTTGTATATTGATAAAAAATCAATAATTTCTTTTTTTCTAGTTGATCACATAAGATTTTGTCTAATATGATTTGAAATTTATTAGTATACAAGAACGACAATGACTCCATAGTGTGCGTCATCGGTTAAACAAATTATAAAAGCTCAAAACTTTGGCTTTAATTGGGGTCCTGTAGATGGGCGGTGAAATTGGTCTCCTCGGATTAGTCGATTTTTCGATCGAATACTGTGACATTAAAAATAATTGTTAAAAAAATAGTACAGTATATAATGTTTTTTTTTTTGAAGATTAGGAAAAGTCCACTTAATTTACTTGAAATTCAAAGGAAATATTATTGAAAATTGTTGGCATATAATTATTTATTAATTATAGAAACCAAGAAATGTTTGTGGCTTGGTGAAATGTTAATCCCAAGCACCTATCTATAATAGGATTATAGCTATAAGCATAAACCTACATAGACATGGAGACTTCTTGGAGATAAAATACAAAGATCAGATCCCAAAAGATAAAGACAACACTTTGACAAACAAATCTTTGTTGTAATTATACTAATAATCAGTCATTATAGCTAGCCTATATTCATCAATAATTTACAATTCAGAAATACAACATACGACGAATGGGCCTTACCCCGGTCCAAAATCTTACCATTCGTTTTTTACTTTCTTTCGGTTCTTTCAATAATCCAAAATTCGAAAGTGAGATAGATCAAATATTTAGAGTACTATGATATTATGTGTTCGAGTCATAGGAGGATGGAAAATAACATTTTTTTAAAAATCCAAAATTCAACTTCTTCTGATTTATGTGAATGAGGAAGACTTTTAGGTTATGTTTATTTTGGGATTCATCCGGCTACACGTGAGATGTTGCGTCTACTGTCGAAAATTTTAAAATTCAAAAATTTTCTATCGAACTACACATACTCTAAAAATATCTATAAATTTTACTATTAAATCAATCACTCATGTACAACTGATTTGACATAAAATTATATTATATTCTATTCAAAATTTCAAAATAAATGCATACAGTTACTATTTATTGTGATTTAAAAATTTATAATTTCTGCATTCAAATTTTCACATCTTATATAATTCGAAAACATAGTGTTTCAAGTTTATTTGAATAGAATGCATTTGAAACTTATTAAATTAAAATTTATGTGAAAGGAATAGCATAAAAAGAAGGTTGACAGTGTAGCTATCCGTCCCTAGAAAAGAAACACCACTCATATTACCATTATGCAATATGCAGGAGTGAATATATAATTTAGGATTAGATGGAATTAAATCTAAATTTCAAATTAGAATATGATGAAAAACGTACTCGGACGGAAAATTTTCAAAATAAACAATTCTAGATTTAAGTGGTGTTTTCAAACTCATTTTAACACTGTATAATCATCTTTATCTTCTTTTTTTTAATCTAATATTGAAGTTGGTTTGAAAACACTAATTATTACTCCCTCCGTCCCATACTTGAAGGCACAAATGAATTGGACACGAGTTTTAATGAATAAATTGTTTATTAGTATTGTGTAAGATAAAGTAGGGGTAGTAAAGACTTTTCAACTTTATAAATAATATTCCCTCCGTCCACCAAAAGTGTGCTCATTTCTTTTTTTGGGTCAACAAAAAATGTGCTTATTCTATTTAAATAGTTAACTTTTAAATATTTTTTTTACTTTACTAACAAGATTGAGTATCTACCAAATATATTTTATACTCATTATATTAAATATATTCTTTATACTTAAAATATGATTTTTTTAAAAATGTAATATAAAAAAAAGTGAGCACACTTTTGGTGGACAAAGGGAGTAATAAAGTTACTTTTTAGTGTAATAAGGTAGTGACATTTGTTGTAATATTGTGATGTTTTAAGGAGATTGTTTAAAAGTGTTTTTACTATTTTATGTAATGTGCCTTCAAGTATGGGACGCCCAAAATGGTAAAATGTGTCTTCAAGTATGGGATGGAGGGAGTACTATAAATTTAATTTTCACTATTTAAATACACCAAATCAAATGCACGCGTTTCTTAGGGTGTGTTTTGAAACTATACAAACTGCTTCCAGAATCACTTTTTTTTGAAAAGCTGTCACAACTTTTCAAAAAAAAGTGATTCTGGAAGCAGTTTGTATAGTTTCAAAACACACTCCTTAGCAGGCATATACATTAATCTCTCACTTTTTAATTAAGTGTCACTTTGACTTTATTAATATTTTCAATATAAGTGTCATTCTACTTTTTTTTTTCTTTAATTTTGACAACTTTACCCTTATACATTATACTTTCTCCATTTTATTTACCTTGATTTAAGTTTTTTTCCCTTTTAAATATAGTACTACTAGTGTAGAACCCGTGTATTACATGGGGTTTTAAATAAATATTTTAATATTCAATATTATATCTTAATTTATTTGCGTAATCTAATTTTTTTTAGCATGATATGTTATTATAATTATATTTAAAAAAATTGATTGGATATAATTTTAAATTCAACTATTATAATGTAAAAGAGAAACTAATGTAAATGTAATTATATTATACCATTCAAAATAAATTAATAAACGAAAACACATAAATGGAAAGATTGTGTTGTAATTTAATTGAGATTTTGGAACTTTTTTTTAAACAACATTAATAGTTTAGTTAGAAGGTTTTCTATAGACAAAATATTTTTAATATATTTTGAATCTAGCTCTACACTTAAAACTCTGAACATAAAGTTGATCATATGTTATGTGATAATACAGGTCTTAAAGAAAATAAATCAACGTTGAAAAAAAGTATATTTTTTATTTTTATTAATGATCATCGCAATAACACAAACGAACAGAGATCTGCTTTCTCAAGCTTTACTTGTATGATTTAAAAGACTTAATATCAGAATGTAAAATAAAGTAAATTTAAGATAATTGGTAAAATAAATATATATATATATATCCTTCTAAATTAGCACCCGCGTATTACGCGAAAAGTTAATAAAATAAATATTTATATTATAAATAATTAAATAATTTTATAAAGTAAATTTCAAATAAAATGGGTGAGAAAAAGACGAAATGAGACGTTTAATTTTTAATATTTAATAAATATGAAAACAACTTTTAAAAAAAGTATAAAATTTTGAAAAAAAAAAAAACAAATTAAGTAATAATAAAATAACTCTTAATAAATTATAAGTCACCCTTCAATATCAACCACAACACCATAATTAAATAAATATTTTGGTTAATTGCTAATTAAATCACAACCTTTTCTTCATTTGCAATTTAATCTAAACTTTAAGATAATTGCAAAAAAAATCACAAATTTTAAATATCGTTGCAATTTAGTCTTTTTTACAATTTCAATTGTGTTCGAATCTAAGATAATTTAGAGTTTTTAATGGCATAACAACTCCTTAATAAAACAATATTATTTTTTAATCAAATCAAATATCATAAGATATGATTTAGGGACAGAGTAGACTTCCAAAAAGTCTAATTTGCAATAATATTTAAACTTGGTGATTTATTTGCAATTATTTTAAGGTTTAGATTAGATTGCAAATGTTCAAAAGGTGGTGATTTAATTTGAAATTAACCCTTTTTAAAATTAACAACCTCAATTATGACACATAAGCCAAATTAACCACAAAATGACACATAAGCCAAATTAACCACAAGATGACACATCATCAATTTAAACTCCCTATTAGTATATAAGGGGATTCTATATTATAGGAGTTATATATAACAAATTTGTTAATCTTGTAAAATAATATAATTATTTATATAATAAATATGTATAAAACTATATACTCCGTAATAAGTTTTACATATATATTTTCGAGCTTTATTTTTTAAATACATTAAACTTATAAATTTAAAATAATTACAGAAAAAATTTAATTGAGATATAAGATAAAAGTAATTATAAAATAAAATTCAATACACACAAATAAAAATACATTTTAGATTGTATTTTACTCAAAAGTACATTAAATCATTTAAAAATAAACAAAACTAAGAATAAAATGAATACTACAATAAAGTTAAGTAAATAAAATAAAAATGATTTTAATTAGTCAATATTAATATAATAAAAACTTCAAACATTTCACATCAACTATGTACAACACCTTAAATAAATAATTAATTAGGAAGAAAATTCAATAGTTAATAGGAATATAATGTTTTGAAATAGTTTAGAGATCATATCTTACTCAACCAATAACTTAATTACACATCATACTTTTTAAAATTAACAACATCCTTAAATTATGACACATAAGCCAAATTAACCACAAAATGACACATAAGCCAAATTAACCACAAGATGACACATCATCAATTTAAACTCCCTATTAGTATATAAGGGGATTCTATATTATAGGAGTAGTGTATTATGTATATATAACAAATTTGTTAATCTTGTAAAATAATATAATTATTTATATAATAAATATGTATAAAACTATATATTCCGTAATAAGTTTTACATATATATTTTCGAGCTTTATTTTTTAAATACATTAAACTTATAAATTTAAAATAATTACAGAAAAAATTTAATTGAGATATAAGATAAAAGTAATTATAAAATAAAATTCAATACACACCAATAAAAATACATTTTAGATTGTATTTTACTCAAAAGTACATTAAATCATTTAAAAATAAACAAAACTAAGAATAAAATGAATACTACAATAAAGTTAAGTAAATAAAATAAAAATGATTTTAATTAGTCAATATTAATATAATAAAAACTTCAAACATTTCACATCAACTATGTACAACACCTTAAATAAATAATTAATTAGGAAGAAAATTCAATAGTTAATAGGAATATAATGTTTTGAAATAGTTTAGAGATCATATCTTACTCAACCAATAACTTAATTACACATCATACTTTTTAAAATTAACAACATCCTTAAATTATGACACATAAGCCAAATTAACCACAAAATGACACATAAGCCAAATTAACCACAAGATGACACATCATCAATTTAAACTCCCTATTAGTATATAAGGGGATAACATAAATCATGGATAAATCTTAATTATTGTATACATGAATATCACCTACAATATTGATCACATTCATTACTAAACATAAATTTAATATTAAAATTCATTATCATTAATGAAGAGTAAAATGGTCCATAATTATATATCATAATTTGTTGAAAATTGTTAAAGTGACACTTAATTAAAAGGGGAGGGAGTAGTATTTAAATACTACTATTTACAAATTACAACCCAAAGAAGAGTTGTATTCTCGTGTGTGTATATATATTATACGGAAATGATATAGAGCCCACCAATTGTGCCCACCAGTTTTGCCCACCGCCTATGTGGCATTACCACGTCAATAAATTCTTATTTATATTTAATTTAAACTTAATCTAATATCAATATTTTATTTTTTTATCCATATCAATATTTTAAAAAATCTTTTTTTATATTTAATTTAATATTATCTCTATCAAATTACGCTAACTAACGCCATAAATCTTTTCTCAAATCTTTCCATCACCATTAATTTTTTCTCAAATCTTATATGTGGCATGAGTTTAATGTAATATTAATATATTATCAAATCTTAATTGAATCTTAGGGTTTACGGTTTTAGGGTTTAGGATTTTAGGGGTTTAGGGTTTAGGGGGTTTAGGGTTTAGGGTTTTAGGGGTTTAGGGTTTAGGGGTTTTAGGGTTTAGGGTTTTAGGGTTTATGAGTTTAGAGGTTTAGAGTTATGTAAATTAATGTAGTCATTTTTACGGAAATGATATAGATATAAGATGGTGATAGAAAAGATTTAAGAAAAGATTAATGGGTTAGTTACGCATAAAATAAAATATTGATATAAGATTTGAGAAAAAATTAATGGTGATGGAAAGATTTGAGAAAAGATTTATGGCGTTAGTTACGCATAAAATAAAATATTGGAAAGATTTGAGAAAAGATTTATGGCGTTAGTTAGCGTAATTTGATAGAGATAATATTAAATTAAATATAAAAAAAGATTTTTTAAAATATTGATATGGATAAAAAAATAAAATATTGATATTAGATTAAGTTTAAATTAAATATAAATAAGAATTTATTGACGTGGTAATGGCACATAGGCGGTGGGCAAAACTGGTGGGCACAATTGGTGGGCTCTATATCATTTCCAATATATTATATACCCTTATATACTAATTCTAAATCTATTCTCTCCTAATCTGCAAAAAAAAAAAAAAAAATCTATTCTCTCCTACGTGGCGCTCCATATTCTCTCCTTTTCAATTTTCAATTTTTCTTAAATTTCTGCATTTTTTAATTAAGCGGTTTAGTTTAGTTTCCTAACTTCTATCCACTCCAAACTTATTTTCTTCAATTTAACTTTTGTTATTTTATAAAAATTAGGCATTTTTTTTCTTTTTTTTTATCTAATTTTAAATTTAAATTCTTTTTTCTCCTCTTTTTTCTTCTCTTTTTCTATTACTTTTTTTAATAAATATATAAATTTTTTAAAATGTCTCGCGTAATACACGGGATTTTACACTAGTATTTATATATTTACAAAGAGGTTAAAAAATATAATTCAAACCTCTCAACTTCAATTCGTCATGTGAATAAATCGAGGTGTTGTTTAATAGCTAAAATTTATTATATTTAAATTAAAATGATATCAAAATTTTACAGATTTTAAAGAATAACTTATCCATAATTTTAACTATGGAACAACTTATAAAAGGTTTTAGTTATCAAAAGCAAGACCTTGATATAGTTTTTATTGGGTGATAGTTTTATTAATTTTAAAAAATATTGTGGTAGATTTATTTTACATAAAATGGAACATTGTGATAATTTTCTTGGACACAAAAACTTTTATTAATTGAAGTTCACTCTAATTTTCTTTTTTCAGTACCCTCCATCCCCTTAAAGCTACACATGAGTTTTCACGTGATGAATAAAAATAGAAAGTTAGGTAACTTTCACTAAGATGAATGGAGTATATGAAATGTTATTGTTTAGTGATTTCGATAAGAATAATACATAAAATTAAATATTTTTAATATTGATACTTTATATGCTAAAAAATAATACTAATTATTATACTAAACATATATACTTTAAATGAAGTTAACGTGAATTCGAGTTCATACGTGATTTACTTTATTTGATAACTTTTCAATTGGTAGATTGGTAGATAAGATTCCTTTCAAAAAGAAAAATAAAATTGACAGAACAGATTGAGTCAGCGTTATGTTGTCCTTTCGTTTATCCAGGTCATCAATTTTGGATGGGAGAATCCAGTCGATGATGGTATAATATTTTAAGAAAAATGTATATTTTATATAAACAATACTATATGAAGTAAAGCAATAAAGGTATAATTGGACTTTCAATTTTATTTTAATAAGATAAATGGTTAATTCAATGACATTTGATGTAATATGTGATATTTTAAAATGGTATTGTGTAGGGGTGTATTTTAAAATATGTATGAGATTAAATGTGATTAAATTTTGTGGAGGAAATGAGTATTAAAAAGGTATATTGAAAAAATAAATCTAAGTTGGCAATTGAAATTCTACAATGCATTCATGAAAAATATATGTAACAAATCAGTATAATTGATATTAGTTTGATAATTAAATGAAAAGTATAAGTGAGACAATGATTTACAGCAAAAGATTGTATATTAAATTATATGTGTAATATTATTATAAATGTTGACAATTTTATCCACTAACAATTTGATTTCAGAACCAAGACATTCAAGTTATATAAATCTTCTTTATCCTACACTATTAATACCATTCTTATAAGAATTAATACTAATATTAATTGCCTTAATGCTTAAAATTAAAAAAAAAAAAAAAAGGAAAGAAAAATGCAAATGATACACTTTATGAGCCGGCCAAAACTACTTAAATTTTTTAGATATGAACAAAATAAATTATGGGATATCATATAGTATGAGAAATAGCCTTTTTATTTTATTTTTAATCTGGGGGGAAGAAATAATTTAAAAAATGATTTATTATTTAAGTCGAGGAAGAGCGAAGCCATTGCAGTGGCAGTATGTGAAACTCTCTGAAAACAAAACAAAACAAAAATAAATTCATCAAATCCTTCCTTCTTTGATTCTTGATTCTCAGCTTCCTTTTTCCTCTCAATCTCCATTTTCTGTTTCAAAATGGGTTGTTCGGTGTCCAAACTTGATAACGACGACACAGTGCGGCGGTGCAAGGAGCGCCGCCGCTTCATGAAGGAGGCTGTTTACTCCCGCCACCACTTAGCCGCCGCCCACTCTGAATACTGCCGTTCCCTCCGCGTCACCGCCTCCGCCCTCGTCGCCTTCGCCTCCGGCGAACCCTTCTCTGTTTCCGAGCACTCCCCCGCCGTCCTCCTCCGCACTAAAACCCCCACCTCCGCCCCTCCCCCTCCCCTTCATCGCCGTCCCCCCTCCCCCTCTCCTTCACCGTCCATCCATCCGCCTCCACCACCACCTCCCATGTCCGCCGCTTCCTCACACAAACCGTCGCCGCCGCCGCCACGGCGTCGAAAAAAGCACATGAAACTGCCGCACATACTTTCCGACTCAAGCTTCACATCCTCCCCCCCTTCGAACCCTAATTTTGCCTACAATGCAAGAGCGAATTCAACCTACTCTGCTACACCTTCACAAACATCTTCAGTTTGGAATTGGGATAATTTCTACCCTCCCCCTTCACCTCCCGACTCAGAATTCTTCGAGCAACTCCACAAAAACAACAAAAACGAAACTCCAATCCACAGCGATCATTCCGATGATGACGATGATCATCATCGATACATTGAAAATCGTAACGACGATAAAGCTTCAATTTCAAACTCTACATCCAATTCCAACGTTCCAAGTCAAAATCAGAATCCCTTGGCTGGAAATGAGTCCAAGCAATTCGACGATCGAGCATCGAATTACTCTTCCTATTCACAGAAGAATCACACGATAAGCGAAGAGGAGGATGAAGAAACGGAGAGAGAGGAAGTGCATTGCAGTGAATGGGGAGACCATGATAATTACAGCAGCACAAGCAGCAGCTCCAGTGATGAATTGGAGCTGAAATCGAGATCCGATTTCGGAACAAGGTCCGATTATGAATCCGTTAAAAATGATACGAGAAATGTGAAAGTGAATGAAAAGGCCAGATTCTCGACTATATCGGAGAAGCTTTCGTCTGAGGAAGATGGAAAGTCGTCGGAAAGTTGGGGGAATGGTGAGGGTAGAATTGTAGTGAGGCACAAAGATTTGGCGGAGATAGTGGCGGCGCTGGGAGAGTATTTCGATAAGGCTGCTTCAGCTGGAGAGCAGGTTACTCAGATGCTCGAGGCGGGTCGGGATCAGCTCGATCAAAGTTTCAAGCAATTGAGAAGTAAGAGTATTGTTTTCTTTTTCTTATTCAAGTCATGCTATGAGCTAAAGTACGTTTTGCATGAACTATGTTTACCGTTTACATGAATTGGAATTGATTTTGAATTTGGTGTTATAGAGAGAGTGTATCACTCTAGTGGAATGTTGAGCACGTTGAGCTCGAGTTGGACTTCAAAGCCACCATTGACGGTTAAATATCGGTTCGAGCCCAGCTCGATTGAACAATCTGGTGATCCTAAGAGCCTGTGTTCCACTTTGGAACGCCTCTTGGCGTGGGAAAAGAAACTATATCAAGAAGTCAAGGTAATACATATGATGATTTTTCTTGTAGTATGTAGTAGTAATACTTTTTGGTTGCCTGTGTCTGTGTGTGGTTGTATGGTGATACTGCTTTCGTACACAAAGACTTGCCTGAGTCCGTTCACAAATTAGCACAAATAAGTACCCGTCTCTTATTCGTAAGTGCTTATGATAGCACCATTGTTTGTTTAATAGGCTAGAGAAGGAGTGAAAGTTGAGAAGGAGAGGAAGTTATCAGCACTTCAAGGCCAGGAATACCGGGGGGAAGAGGAAATGAAGGTTGATAAGACAAAGGCATCAATTCAGAGGCTACAATCTCTAATTGTGGTCACATCTCAGGCTGTTTCAACAACCTCGTCCGCCATTGTTGCATTACGAGACTCTGATCTAATCCCACTGCTCGTTCAACTTTGTCATGGGTATGCCTGACTTGCAAACTCAACTGTTTTCCTTATTTCTGTACTCACAAAAAATATTATTTACTGCAGTTTCATGTACATGTGGAGATCAATGAATCAGTATCATGAAATCCAGAATGACATAGTGCAGCAAGTTCGGGGCCTCATCAACCACACGACGAAATTCGAATCGACTTCCGATCTCCATCGCCAGGCGACGCGTGATCTTGTTTCAGCTGTGTCAGCTTGGAACTCCAGCTTCTGCCATCTGATAAAGTTCCAACGTGATTTTGTTGGTTCTCTTCACGGATGGTTCAAGCTCACCCTCGTCCCCGTTAACAACGAACCAACTAGTCCTCGTCGTCCAGTATCCGAGGTTTTTGCATTCTTGGATGAGTGGAAGCTGGCTCTGGATCGCGTTCCAGACACAGTTGCTTCTGAAGCCATCAAAAGCTTCAACAACGTCGTCCAGTCAATATCGTTGAAACAAGCGGAGGAGATTAAGATTAAAAAACGAAGTGAAAGTGTGTCAAAGGAGTTTGAGAAGAAGGCTTCCTCTATCAGGAACCTTGAGAAGAAGTATTACCATTCATACTCTATGGTTGGGATAGGGCCTCCGGATACTGGCGGTTCGGGTTTGGATGCAAGGGACCCACTGGGGGAGAAGAAATCGGAGCTGGCTACATGCGAAAGGCGGGTGGAAGACGAGATGGTTAAACACTCCAAGGCTGTAGAGGTGACGAGAGCAATGACATTGAATAACATTCAAACAGGATTGCCAGGAGTTTTTCAAGCTATCACTAGTTTCTCTGCTATGATAACAGAGGCCCTTGAGACTGTTTGCAATCGCTCTTATGCCATTTGATTTACATTTTTTTGGGTTATTAAGGCTAGTTAGTTAGCTCATTTAATTATCAAATTTTGGTTGTGTGTGATCATCAATCCCATTTGTTGGTCTCTGTACAGTACAGGGAAGTGTTTTGAATTTGATTTATCATGTTGAAAATTTCAAGAGTTTTTTGTCTTTGGCATGGCATGTGATGTGATTGGTTTCTTTTCCCTCAAAGTCCAACTCTTGAGAAAAACGCTTCTACTTCCCCTCCCTCTGCAAATTGTTGAAAAACGCTTCAACTTCCCCACTGCAAATTGTTGAAAAAACAAGAGACAGACAATTGGGTTTACACATCAGTCTTAACCGTTTTACTTTTTGGAGCCAATAGTCGTCTTGTAAAATATGGGCAACAATAAGAAGAATGCTATGGAGTGGAGTATATAATTGTTTCGAGGGAAAAAATAAGACAATAAAAGGTAGATCATATAAAAGAAGAAAATAAATCTAGGACCATAAGCTCACATGTCGAACCAGAGGCCGGAGTGCCATTAAAACCTTGCCTGGGAAAACCCTTCTTAGGGATAAAACTCAGGTCAAGAAAAAAGGTACACTTCTCTAAAAATCAATGTCTATAGAAAGCAGTATATAAATAATTATGCAGAAATGAGAGTAAAAAGTTTGGTGGGTAGCCTCTCCAGACACAATCAAGGCCAGTCTTGGCCACATCATCCGCCGCCTGGTTGGCCTCTCTAAAGACGTGTGAGTATCTGATGTGCATGTCCTGTGTAAGAGGGTGGATCTGTCTCCAAATGCCTTGCAGACACCAAGGAATAGAGAGGGATTGGTGCTCATAAAAGTGTCAATCATGAGTGTCGAATCCGACTCAATCCAAAGAAAGTGTCATCCCTGATCATGTGCATACTTGATGGCCATAAGTACCGCTGCCAACTCAGCCTCAAAAGGGAGACCCCAACCCAC
Organism: Galeopsis tetrahit; assembly: GCA_963675135.1. Lineage (NCBI taxonomy): Eukaryota > Viridiplantae > Streptophyta > Magnoliopsida > Lamiales > Lamiaceae > Galeopsis > Galeopsis tetrahit. The sequence continues at coordinate 41,350,239 of OY776131.1, forward strand.
CTTAGTAGCAACCGCAGCCACGAAAAATCCCCTGAAGGTCCTGAATACCGTCCCCGCATGCAGATTACCCGGGGAAGAAGAGGCACTACCGTCCGTGTTAACCTTGTACCAACCCGGATCAGGCGGGAACCAAATCACTGATGAACCTTGTCTCGTTGGCTTGTGTCTGCTCGAAATACCAAGAGCCCTAGCAATCAGTAGATCCCGAACTGTGCCGTCCGAAAAACCCCTAGCTATGTTGTTGGCCTCCTTAATGCCTGAAATGATCTGAGCCATACATCTCCTAACAGAGGGCGAAACCCCATCGAATATTACCCTGTTCCGCAGAGTCCAAACGGCCCAAATAGCAGTGACGAAGCCCGCCCTCCACAACTCCAAAGACTGCGGACCCAACTGAACTCTAGTGGCCTGAAGGAAGATGTCTAGGAAGGTGACCCCTGTGTGAATCGTGATCCCAAACATGTGAGTCAAGCTGCGTAAAATATCCAACGTGAACAGACAATGGCCAAGCAGATGGTCTAGCGACTCAGAATTCCCGCGGCACAGCACACAAATCGACGGACCCTGAATCCCAAAAGACGAGAGCCAATCCGCCGTGGGCAGCTTGCCCCAAACTGCTCTCCAAATCGCAGTGGATCGACACATTGGTATAAAGATGCCCCAAATCCATGATGCCCAACCAAGCCTAGGTAAGAGTGATCTGAGCAAATCATATGCCATGCTGGAGGAGAGTTCTCCTGAAAGGGAGCCCTCCCAAATACGTTTGTCAGGTCCCCTAAGCACCGTGATCTACAGGATATCCCTGACAATCTCCGTAAATCTCATGATAAAGTGTTGGTCCCTGAACGAGTAGTGAATGGTATTAAAGTCTAGAGGGGAGGGGTGAATAGACTTTAAAACTTTTTCAAGAGAGTTGGGAACCTCTTCTGATTTCTATGTCAACTGGACTACAAGTCTGCTGGTCCAGATGACTATAGTGATCTGATGAAGAGATTATATGCGGAAGTTTAGTAGGCCTTGTTTAGACTCGTTCTTTTGTTTCTTTTTTAAAATACCAACTTGTTTACTTAATGAAAATACTCAGCTGATGCTGGTTTGAAAGTTATGGCCTTGATTTGAAGACAGTTGAAAACACAATATGCACTATATAAGATAAATGAAATGACAATAAAGTAAAGTGCAGAATGTAAAAGACACCAGGTTTATAGTGGTTCGGATATACGTTCCTACGTCCACTCTCACGTCCTAACGTGATGTTTAATCCCTTTAATTTACCAAAAATTACAAGGGCCTGTCCTTTATAGTCCCAAGGGTAGGACTTTGAGATCTGAGCAGTCGTAACTGCTACAGTCTCCACAAGTGATTGTAAGCACTTGCACTTTGCAGGGATTCAAAAACTTTAACCTTTCGGTGGGGGTTTGGGGTTTTTGAATGTTTCCAACTAATGGTTCAAGCTTATAATATGCTTAACCACTATGCCTAAATCAATGGGTATACAATAAGAATAGGATTCAGGTTCTTTGGTTGGATAGAAATCACTTAAGAGCTAGAGATGTTCTTATGGATTCTGGGCTCTTAGAGAACTCTCAATACAATGTGGCTTTATGCTTGATTGCTTGTTTAGCTTGTTGAATTCTCTTGTTGTGACTTCGTGTCTTGTGAGTTCTCATCCTCTTGTATTTATAGTGGTGATTGCTGCAACTAGCCGTTGGAGTTGACTAGCCGTTGGGGGCAATCTTTCCATATTGGCTTGATTCCTTGATTCCAGCCGCTTGATTGCTTCAATCCTGGGATCATGTCAATCTTCTAAGTAAGGTAAGTCTTCATTTGAATTGCAAGATGACTTTGGGAATCAGCCGAGTCCTGGACGAGCACATTGTCTTCTGATCTTCACTCATAGTCTTCTGACTACTCGTCTGGCCTTATGTCTTCTGTCTTCTGATATCAGTCGAGTAATACTCTTCTGATCTGCCAATTCTCTGTGCTGTTTTAGGCCATCTTCAATCTTGGACTCCATCAGATAAGTAGGTATACAAGCACCTTACTTAACTGGTCTTCAAGGATCTTCTAGTCTTCATGTCTTCTACTCTTCTCATCTTGAGGATGGGCATGTAAGCCAGGGCTGTGCTGATCAGCTGATATCAATACAGTTGATCACACAAGACTAGTCTAAGCTGTTCTATACAAAGTCAGCTGATCCTATTACATTTATAAACTCTAAGTGTTTTGGCCATCAAAACTATTCTAACATCAAGTGGGGCTTAGAGTGAATTTAGAACCCAACATAAAGCACCTCGGAAAGTGCCAGCAATCATCATAGAAGATATCCCCAACCGTGGAAGTGAGGGTAGGAGCGAACCAGTCAGGCAGACACATCCTCTCAAAGATAGTATAACCGAGCCAATTGTCGTGCCAAAAGCTGATACGGGATTCTCTACCAATCAGCCACCTCGACCCATCCCTAAGTCTTGTATCATGCGGACGAAGGCTAGGTCCAATAGAAGAGACTCTACCATAAGGTCTTAGCATGTGCTCTGAATTAAAGTGTCTTCGATGCAAAACCTCCGTATCTGGCGATTTGTTCTGAAGAATATCCCAACTCAGCTTACCGAGAAATGAGGCATTCGCCAGTCGTATAGAACGAACCCCAAGTCCTCCTTCCCCCAAAGGGGCACAGACTCGCTGCCAAGAAACCGAACAAGCCCCATTCTTGCGGTTCACATCCCCCTTCCAAAGGAAGTTTCTCATAGCCGACTCCACCTGTCGTAGCAAAGAACTGGGCCATTTGTAGACCATCATCGAATGTACCAAAGAGGCCGTAATGACTGAGTTAATCAGGCAACGATGGCCGGCAAGGGACAAAGTGCTACCCTTCCACCTACTAAAGTTAGCTATGACAGAATCTGCAACTGGCTGTAAATGTGCTTTCCTTGGACTACCGCGGAATATTGGAACCCCCAGGTATGTGAAGGGGAGTGAGCCCTCAGCAATGCCAGTAATCCTGAGTGTCCTACGACGTAGCCTCCGAGGTACAGCTCTCCCAAAGAACACCCTGGACTTCGAAGGACTGTAGATCTGACCCGACAGTCGCCCATACCCTTGCAAGATGGAGTGCAGGTTCCTGGCGTTAGCCTCTGTGGCCCGTAAGAATATCATGATGTCATCCGCGTAGAAGAGGTAGCGGGGGACATTACGAATGGGCTGGAGTCTACCTCTGTCTGTCTCCAAATCGATCCATCTTCCAAGAGCCTCCTCCGCGATACAGAACAATAAAGGAGATAAAGGATCACCTTGACGGACACCCCTCGTACAAGAAAAGTAGCCTTTCAGCTCCCCATTAACTAGAACCGAGATCCTAGCTGAATCCAGAACACCCCTAACCATAGAAATGAAGTCTGCTCTAAACCCCATCCTAGCCAAAACCGCCTCCAAAAACTGCCAGGAGATCGTGTCGAAGACCTTAATCATATCCACCTTCAGTGCCATATACCCACGAATCCTCGGATAGTCTAGGGTATTAATGGCATCGGAGGCCAGCGCAATACACGTGTGGATTCGCTTACCCGGAACAAATCCAAACTAATAAGTAGAAAGGCAACCGCTGATGAAAGTACCAAGTCTCGATGACAAAACCCTGGTCATAACCTTGAAGATGAAATTACCCATCACAATCGGTCTAAATTCCTCCACCCTAGTGGCTCCCTCTATCTTAGGAATCAATGTCATGAAGCACGAATTTAGCCCAGGTGGCAAAAGCCTACTAGTAAAATAGTGTCTAACAACAACTATCACATCATAATTCACAATGTCCCAGCAACTTTGAAAGAATGATCCCCCAAAACCATCTGGTCCCGGAGCGCTCGAAGCATCCATTCCAAATACTGCACGCCGAATCTCTTCAGTCGAGGGAACACTCAACAACAATTCATTCTAGTCAGCGGTCACTATAGTGTGCATAAAACCATCCAGAATGGAGGCATCAAATGATGCAGACATATCATCAGCGAACAACTGAGAGTAGTAGGCAACCACGTGGGCACTAATGGCGTCCAAGTCCGTGGTGAGGTCCCCATCAACAACCATCGAAGCAATACTACCCCTGGAGTTCTTAATACGTTGGGAGATATGGAAGAAACGAGTGTTCCTATCACCATCAGTCAGCCACTGCAATCTGTTCCTCTGTGTGTAGAATTCTTGTCTGGCAGAGAGCAGACTGTTCAGATCGACCTGAGCCTGAATCTCCTCCGCAGAGTTGGCCTCTGAGTCCCCTTCCAACTCAATACGATGTTGAATATCCGCAAGATGTCGAGTGGCCGTCTCAATCTGAGTGAACACATTTTTTAAGACCGTCTTGTTCCAAACTCGCAGAGCAGGTTTGAGTCTCTTCAACTTCCACATAATCCGGACAATGGGATTCAGATGATCCATCTTGCAAGGGTATGGGCGACTCATTAAGAATATAATTATTTTCTTATTTCGTAAAGTCACTAATACTTATTAAAAAAAAATTGGAGTCCCAAACCTATTCGTAATGTCCCCCGCTACCTCTTCTACGCGGATGACATCATGATATTCTTACGGGCCATACCCGACAAACGAGAATATAATTATTGGGTAGGTAGCGGGAGCTAGGAATCTGCAGCGAGGGAAAAAATAAGAATAAAATCAATAAACAGAAACTTAGATGGGTCTTTCTATCGTCAGGAAGGCTTCGCCCATCCTGACAACATGAAGCTCTTTAAATATCGTTGGATCAACGATCTAACGTATATGATCTTTTTAATATGATTGCACTCTGCATTAATGCATTTGCCCTATGCTATTTGCAATCGCCCTGCATCGCCCCGTAAATAAATTAAATAAATAAATATAAAATGTCCAAAATACCCTTTAAATTAAAGATTAGGAAAAAAAATTAATAACATTAACAATAAAAAAAAAACTTATTAAAATTCATTTTTTAATTACCGATCCTCAATCTTTCAGAAAATTATCAAATCATGAAAATCTTAAATCTCAATGCTCTAACAAAAAACGATGTTCATCGTCTTCAACTACTCGATGCTGAACATGAGGAATGAGTGAAACATCTTTCAACTACCCAGTGCTGAACAAGAGGGGATGGGATGAGCGGCCAAGAGGAAGGTATTATCGCTCATTTTATTTCAGTGCAAAGATCGTGAGCAGGAAGAAGAGATGCTGAAAATTGGGGAAACAAGGACCTGCGCTTGCTTCTTCATAGGAGAAATCCAAATTCCAAATTCGCATTCAATTTCTTCAAACGACACGATCAAGATTTGCAGGTGATATTTTCCCTAAATTTAACGAAAGTATTTGTTTCCTGCTATTTAATTCACGGTCCTCTTCGACAAAATTGTCTTCTTCTCTATCGGCAAAAAATAGTTTCACTATATTGTTAGTGTGATTTAAAGTAGTAGGGTTTTTCAATTAGTTCTTTCTCTGTGTGATTAACTTATCTGTAGATGCATTGGATGGATTGCCCCTTATTGTCAGAATATCAAATACAGTAGAGAAAATGTTACTTGTTTCAATTTTGTTTTGCTTTTCTACAATCATGAGCTTGAAGTAGGAGAAATAGAATCCATTTGTGAGGACGGAGAAAATTAAGAAAATTGACATGTGTGATCTCGATTTATATGACCAATTACCTTTTATATTGATGTTGTCAACAAAATCCTCCATATGATCTTCTTTTACAGTTGGTGCATCTAATAATACCCACAAATAAACTATATTTTTTAGTTCAGATATCTCTCTTGTTAATTGGCCATTGAGTGACACATGTTCAACATACTTCATCTAGAGAATGTGCATAAAGAAAAAGATGGAGAATTATTAGGAAATATAATCATGCCTTCAACTTAGCAAAACCAACTTAGTGGATCCGATTAAATAGAGCCTTTCGTAGAAATCCAATAGATATAAAAAAACAGCGCTTCTTGGACAAAATAAGACTGTCATGAGTTGAGTTTTTGGTTGGATGATTTTTTTTTTTTTTTGTAAGTAAAATTTTATTCACTAACCGGGTATGAGAATTACCCCGAATGAAATGAGTAATACAAAGCCAAAACTCACATCCTCTCAAGAGTTTGAATACAGAAGAAATGACAAAGAGTAGGTGAATGAATTAATGCAGTAAACTGAGGGGCTTATTAGCCCAATCTATGAATTTGCCCCTGCTGTCTCTCAAGCCTCCTACTCCCGTCCACGTCCAGGTTCGAGATTTCAGTTCGGCAATTAGTTTCTCTAGGCACAGGGGTTTATTGGTTGGACAAAATATAATGTTATTCCTCTCTTTCCATATTGAAGCATGAGCTTTAGAATAAGAGTATAAGCTGAGTTTTTGGTTGGACAAAATAAGTGGTTGAATCATATGTTTATTTTTGAAGAAAACATGTGAAATGATCAAGGTTATTCCTTTAACTATATGGAATTCATTCACGACTTAGTAGCTGTATTGTTTAGCATAGCCTTCTTGGGAGTCCATCTTTCTTAGCTATGGTTTGATAATTAATCTATGTTCTTAATCTACTATGTGCTATTTCATTTGGTACATATCCAGGTGACTTGTTCGTATTTTTGGATAAGTTTTTCCCAAGTATATATTTTCGTTCCAAGGACTTAATTGAGTGTCAATGAATCCCTAAAGTTGCAAGTTTTCATGCTATTGTAGTAACTAAACGTGTTTGTTGGATTTTCGGGAATTAAAACTCAAGTATTAAACTAAATTAACCAAGATAAACAAGAAATAGACAAAAGTAATAATAAGCTATCTAACTTTCGAGAGAAAGTGCAAGAGAAGGGTATTGCCTCGGGTGCTTCCGTTTTGTGGGTAATTCAATGAGTTAACGAATCAATTGCATGAATGAACCTATAAAAATGGGATAAGCTAAAGGCTATCACTCGTGTGTGTAGACCAATCCCTTGTGAGGCTTAGGTGAACACGTGCATCGATTAGCAATTATATAGTCTAATCAATACCATAAGCTCCTAAGATAGTGTCTCATAAACACGTTCAACACGGTTACTAATGTGTATGAGACGCCCTTTCACTAATCTAATAGACGACCTCTAATCGACTAGTGTCTAGTGTCGTCGATCTAAGCAATCAACCCCCGGTCGGTGTAGCTAATTACTATGTTAATTCTAATTGATTAATTCAAGCTCATACACACACTCTTAATCATGCAACCCAATACGGTCGTTGAAGTCGACAAAACTAACAATGCTAGCTAATAGGGTGAATTAATCAATTGAATCATGAAAATTACAACACTAGAAACATATACACCCAATTCCTAAGATAATCATGCAATTAATCTATAATTACACTAAACACCCATCAAAACATTCACACCCAAGGCAATAAGAGTTTAGCCCATGGTTCTAGAAGAGAATTTCATGATTAAAGCAACTAATAACATAAAACTCATAGTAGAATAACAAGAGATTGAAGAAATTAAGAAAATACCAAAATAAATTGCAAAATAGATTAATATCACCTTGATCATGAAAATGTAGCTACAAAACGATGTAATAGACGATGCCCGATGATAATCGTAGCTTGATTTGAAGTAAAAACCACTAATCTATCTAATTTAATGAAGAATCTAAACTAAAAATGAAGAACACCTACAACTATGTGAATGTGTGTGTTGAATTGCTTGTAAAAGGAGTAAGAGACCTTTCTAAAACTTAAATTTGGTCTATTTATAGTTGGGGTAGAAGTCTTGAATTAATTTTGCAATTAGGCCCTTGAAATATGGAGAAAATGGGCCAAAAACCCCGAAAATGATGTGACCCGGCCGGGTGGCTCCCACCCGGGCATGCCACCCGGCCAAAATTCGAAGCAAACAAGATTTCAGCCTTGCCCGGGTCGAAACCACCCGGCCGGGTGGGTTTCACCCGGGCGAAACTCGAACCTCCTAAAAATCTGCCCTTGCCCGGGTCGTTTCTACCCGGGTATGCTTTTTCGTCTCTTCGTATCTCGAGCTTCCGACCTCCGATTGACTCGATTCTTTTTTTCATTCCACTCCGTTTTTCGAGACGAATCCAACCGTGCACTCCTCTTCCTGATCCAGTAAAGTATGGTTGGTGTTTTGCTCCAAATTCCATCGTATTTCCTACAAACTCGACAAAACACAACCTTTCTCTCATTTCGGCTTAAACAATCATATTCAATGTATAATTCAATGAAATCAACATCAAATGAGCTTCAAATATGCATCTAAATAGTGTAAATTCCACCCGAATCAACTCCCCCAAACTTAAAGTGTTGCTCGTCCTCGAGCAACGAAAGAATTACAATGTGAGGGTGAAATTTACAACTAGATGATCAATGAAAGATCCCACGTATCAAATGACATGAAATGAATTCTTCTTCCTCAAGATACATTCTCAAAAATGATCACAAGTTCAATATTGAAAATTAAACTAATTACCCCACACATGCTCAACATACAATAACAAGTGATGGTGATGACAATATCCAAATGCTCAAGTTCAACTCACAAGATATAGTGTTTCTCTCAAACACTCAAACAAATTAAGGACAATAGATACTCATCAATCAAATCACGCATTGCAATTGCCATAAGCTTGCCCAAGCTCTACCATCTTTCCACCACAAACATGTTCAACTCTGAGATCAATAGGTCTTAACCAAGGACGTAACGTTGGCTCTTTGGACGGGGTATGATGAATATGGAGGAAGTGACTTGTCTAGTGGGGAACGAAAGTTGTTTTTCAACACATCAAGCTTATGCTCATAAGGTTTATACACCTTCATTTTCACTTTTCATTCAACTTTCTCACAAGCAATCATCTCCTCATCTTTTTGTAGAAAATTTCTTTTCTTTTTAAGCTCTTGGGGCTCATTGTCCCTCTTTTCTTTCTCAATTTTTCTATTCACTTCCATCTTTTTCTTTCTTTTCACAACCTTGCCAATTTTTCTCTTCAAACCAAATGCACTAAAGCACATGTTTTACCACTTTCTTTTTATTCTCCACTAGATTTGGATATCAAAGGCTCAAAAGGCTAAGTGGTTAAACATTGTAGGTTGCCAAGAGAATGGGAAATCAAGCTCAAACGGGCTAACTACGGAAAATCTCTTCGGTTATTGGGAAAAATTTGGCTAAGTGACTTGTATTACGAAAGATGGCCTACATCATATCTCAAAGTATCACACAAGTATGATCTCAAGCAAGAACTTGGGCAAGTTATAGAAAAACAAGCAATGAATTGATCCACTCTAGAATGAAATAAACCGGATTAATGCATCGGTTCAAAGCTCAACTCTCACCGGTTCATTCAAGACTCAAATATTCATCAATCATCACCACACATAACTCATTGTGCATGCAAAACATCTATAGGCAACAAGATGACAACAACACAAACAAGATGATTCATTCCAATTATGTACACATTCAAGGAATCAAATTCACAACAAATCATCATCAAATGTGTCTCAATGATCACTAAAGCTCAAATTGCACACACACACAAAAGTACACATTGGTGTCAATAGAAAATGTAAAAACGAACATACCCCCCCAAACTTTTTCATTGCTAAGCAATTAAAAGTTTGGAAAAATAGTTTTGCAATGATATTGACACAAAGTGCTAACCATACAAATCTACACACATGGGCCACTATCCCAACAATTAACACTAAGAGTAGCTAAGCAATCAATGTCATGAACAAGAATATAAATTCCACTACCCCCCCCCCCCCCCAAACTTAGTAATTGCTATGCAATTCCTAAGAATTGGGGTGGGCGTACCTCTTACGATTGCTATAGCTACACATTCTTCTAAGCACAAAGTTCCACTTTCAATCCACTTGTCCATTCGATCCAAGCTTCTCCAACTACATCAAAACTCACAAACACATCAAACTAATCTAACAAAGCATAAAAATGAACAAGAAATGAAAGAAAGCAAGTAAAAATGGGTTGCCTCCCATTTAGCGCTAGGTTTAACGTCCTATGCCGGACGGAACTTAACAAGTTCAAACTTCCCTTTCTTTGAATGGAGGATGATAGTTCTTGACATTGTGCTCATCGGTGATGAACACTTCATCCTCCTCACTTTCCAATGCAATGCCTCCTTCATAGACCAATTTCTTCATGACCAACATTTTTCGTTCCTTGAGCTTCATCTTTCCAAGGACTTCCATCACTCCCAAAGTGCCCCATACCACCGTATCTCCAATTTCAAATTCCTTCTCAATCTTTCTCTCCTTTGAATTCTTTCTTCCTCCTTCTTCATCTTCACTACCCTCAAGGGACTTATCAAAACTCTTATCCTTATAAAACTCCCCCAAACTTAAGTTTTGCTCAAGTTTGGGAGTTTGCTTCAATTTGTTATCATCTCCCGGATCTTTCAATGGGACTTTTGGTAATGGCTCTTTCACATAAATGTCACATTCTTGGATGGAAGGGGATTCCTTCTTTCTTTGGGAACTCTCAATTGAGCCATACTTGGAGAAAATCACTTTCTCTCAATTCACCTCCAATGTTACCTCCCCTTTTCTCAAATTGATGTTTGCTCCCCCCGTGGCAAGAAACGGCCTCCCAAGAATCAATGGGATATTTGCATCTTCTTTCATATCTAATACCACAAAGTCGGCCGGAATGATGAACTTGTCAATCTTCACCAATACATCTTCAATGATCCCTTTAGGATGGGTGATGGAACGATCCGCTAATTGGAGAGTAATTGATGTGGGCACTACTTCTCCAAGTCCCAAACGCTTGAAGATTGAAAGTGGCATCAAATTGATGCTAGCTCCCAAATCACAAAGAGCTTTCATCATGGGACCATCACCAATCTCACATGGGAGAGTGAAACTACCCGGATCCTTGAGCTTTTCGGGAGGAGTTCGTTGAAGGATAGCACTACACTCTTCGGTCAACTTGATCTTCTCATCATCCACTAGTTTCTTCTTGTTTGCTATTGCATCCTTTAGAAACTTCATGTAATGAGGTACTTGCTCTAAAGCATCCGAAAGTGGAAGATCAATGTGGATTTTCTTGAAGATATCCAAAAACTTCCCAAACTTCTCATCCATTTTCTTCATGTATCTTCCCGGGTATGGAAGTGGCTCATATGTAATGGGCACCCCCCATTTATCACAAGGTACCTCAAGCTTCTTCTTCTTCAAATCTTTTGCAATTCTCCACTTTGGAATTCTTGGAGCAACCTCTCCACTTCCAACTTTCTCTATCCTCTTCTTTTCCTCTTCCTCCCTTTCTTTTGCCTTCAACACTTCACCATCTTCCAATTCAATTGAAGAAACTCCATAATGTTCACCACTTGAAATTGTAATAGCATTACAATGCTCACGTGGGTTTACCTCGGTGTTTGAGGGAAATTTACCCTTTGTATGTTGAGATCCGATGGAAGTTGCCAATTGTCCCAATTGGAATTCCATTGATTTTTGATTACTCATAAGTTGGCTAATCATGGATTCCATTGATTTTTGGTTACTCGTGAGTTGGGCAAGCATCGAGTCGGTAGATTTTTGGTTACTCACGAGTTGGGCAAGGATGGAGTCGGATGCTTCAGATTTCTTCTCACTTGTCTCCATTCTCTTCATGAGGAGTGCAAGAAGTTCATCCGTGGAGGACTTCCCTTCTCCACTTGGGAGTTTTGCTCCGGGATCAAATCCGGGAGGATATTGAATAGCACCCTTAGGATTGGAATATGACAAATTCTCATTCCTCCGAAAATTCGGATTTTGAGGGGCTTGGTATTGAGGGGATGGTCCCCCTTGACCTTGAGATGATGAAGATTGCCCTTGGAATCGGTTTTGAGGAGGAGCTTGATATCCTTGACCACGATTTTGATATGGTGGTTGGCCTTGATATTGTCGATTCCCTTGAAAATTTTGTGGATATCCTTGTTGACCCATGTATTGCACTTCTTCCATATGTCCCAATTGAGGATCTTCTTGCACAAAGGATAAATGATTATCTCTTGTTTGAGATAAAACATTTACCTTTTCAATGAGTGTAGACATCATTGCTCTTATGCTATCATTAGCATCTACTTGGGCTACCCGATTTTGTGCTCCACGGTCTACTCTCGTCTTGAAAGTATTGCTTGTTATCCCCTCTATTATGTCATTGATCTCCTCCACCGATTTCATCCAAATTGAACCCCCCGCACAAGCGTCAATGTGGTGTTGATCTTCCAATCGCAACCCACCAACGAACCAACAAGTTGTTTGTTCTATTGGGAAACCATGATGGGGGCATGTGATGAGAAGACTCGTAAACCTTTCCCATGCTTCTTTGATTCCCTCATTTGGACCTTGTTTGAACGTAGAGATCTTTTGTTTGGCTTCCATCGTCTTTGAAGGAGGGTAGTACTTCAATAGGAATCTTTTCTTCAAATCTTCCCACGTCCTCACTTCTCCGGCGGGAATGCTTGATTGTAGCCAAGCTTTTTCTTTCCCCGACAATGTAAACGGAAATAGCCTCATCTTTTTAGCATCTTCCGACACTCCATTTTGCTTGAGAGTGTCGGCTATCTCCAAGAATTGAGCAAGATGTTCATTCGGGTCTTCCTCAAATCCTTCCTCCGTCCTTCCTTCAAATTGTCTCTCCCTCAACATCCTTAATAAGGAGGCACTAATCTCAAAGTTGTTTGCCTCCACCCTTGGTATTGCCAACCCATCGTAATGCTCCCTAGGTTGAGGCTCAAAATATTCCCTCATTGGCCTTCCATGGTACACACGTTGAGGTGGAGGAACGTATTCTTCTTGGATTTGTTGAGGTGGAGGATATTGGTAAAGTGGAGGGTATGGGTGTTGATGGAGTGGATATGGATGAGGTGGAGGTGGTGGATAGTAGGCTTGTTGTGGAGGTGGATAAGGGTAAGGATTGTATCCTTGATATGGAAGGTGGTTTTGGGGTGGATATTGTGGATTGGGAAATTGGAGATTTGGTGGAGGGTTTTGAGGGTGATTACCTCCTTGTTGATTCCCAACTTGGGGATTATCTCTTTGAAGCTCATCATCTCCAATTGGTGGAGGATTCAACTCTTCGTTGTTCTCCATCTCAAGATGCTCTACGACTCTTTGATGGTTTCTACCTCGATTTCTTCTCCTTGCGTGTGCCTCAATCTCAAGATCCAATGGTTCCAAATTTCCTCCACGAGATCTTGTGATCATACACCTACAAAAGACAAGTATCAAAGCCCACAAAGAGAAACGAAAAACAAGATAACGAAAAAGAAATGCTACTATCAATAACACTCAACAAACTCTAAGTTTCACTAATAACACTCGCTTAAATCCCCGGCAGCGGCGCCATTGACTTATTCGTATTTTTGGATAAGTTTTTCCCAAGTATATATTTTCGTTCCAAGGACTTAATTGAGTGTCAATGAATCCCTAAAGTTGCAAGTTTTCATGCTATTGTAGTAACTAAACGTGTTTGTTGGATTTTCGGGAATTAAAACTCAAGTATTAAACTAAATTAACCAAGATAAACAAGAAATAGACAAAAGTAATAATAAGCTATCTAACTTTCGAGAGAAAGTGCAAGAGAAGGGTATTGCCTCGGGTGCTTCCGTTTTGTGGGTAATTCAATGAGTTAACGAATCAATTGCATGAATGAACCTATAAAAATGGGATAAGCTAAAGGCTATCACTCGTGTGTGTAGACCAATCCCTTGTGAGGCTTAGGTGAACACGTGCATCGATTAGCAATTATATAGTCTAATCAATACCATAAGCTCCTAAGATAGTGTCTCATAAACACGTTCAACACGGTTACTAATGTGTATGAGACGCCCTTTCACTAATCTAATAGACGACCTCTAATCGACTAGTGTCTAGTGTCGTCGATCTAAGCAATCAACCCCCGGTCGGTGTAGCTAATTACTATGTTAATTCTAATTGATTAATTCAAGCTCATACACACACTCTTAATCATGCAACCCAATACGGTCGTTGAAGTCGACAAAACTAACAATGCTAGCTAATAGGGTGAATTAATCAATTGAATCATGAAAATTACAACACTAGAAACATATACACCCAATTCCTAAGCTAATCATGCAATTAATCTATAATTACACTAAACACCCATCAAAACATTCACACCCAAGGCAATAAGAGTTTAGCCCATGGTTCTAGAAGAGAATTTCATGATTAAAGCAACTAATAACATAAAACTCATAGTAGAATAACAAGAGATTGAAGAAATTAAGAAAATACCAAAATAAATTGCAAAATAGATTAATATCACCTTGATCATGAAAATGTAGCTACAAAACGATGTAATAGACGATGCCCGATGATAATCGTAGCTTGATTTGAAGTAAAAACCACTAATCTATCTAATTTAATGAAGAATCTAAACTAAAAATGAAGAACACCTACAACTATGTGAATGTGTGTGTTGAATTGCTTGTAAAAGGAGTAAGAGACCTTTCTAAAACTTAAATTTGGTCTATTTATAGTTGGGGTAGAAGTCTTGAATTAATTTTGCAATTAGGCCCTTGAAATATGGAGAAAATGGGCCAAAAACCCCGAAAATGATGTGACCCGGCCGGGTGGCTCCCACCCGGGCATGCCACCCGGCCAAAATTCGAAGCAAACAAGATTTCAGCCTTGCCCGGGTCGAAACCACCCGGCCGGGTGGGTTTCACCCGGGCGAAACTCGAACCTCCTAAAAATCTGCCCTTGCCCGGGTCGAAGTGACCCGCCCGGGTCGTTTCTACCCGGGTATGCTTTTTCGTCTCTTCGTATCTCGAGCTTCCGATCTCCGATTGACTCGATTCTTTTTTTCATTCCACTCCATTTTTCGAGACGAATCCAACCGTGCACTCCTCTTCCTGATCCAGTAAAGTATGGTTGGTGTTTTGCTCCAAATTCCATCGTATTTCCTACAAACTCGACAAAACACAACCTTTCTCTCATTTCGGCTTAAACAATCATATTCAATGTATAATTCAATGAAATCAACATCAAATGAGCTTCAAATATGCATCTAAATAGTGTAAATTCCACCCGAATCACCAGGCTCTTCTTATTCCTCACTCGCTATCACATATTCGGTAATCTATAGGGCCAGTTTTTTTACTTTTGTGTACTTCTAATTTATATGTTTCTCTGATCCTCTCTTAATCAAATGAGAAGTTGCTTTTTCAGTGTGTCGCTATTAATTGAAAAAGAACAAGTTTAAGCTAGTTAGTGCATTCTAATCAAATTCTTGTGGTTTTATAAATTTGCAGGGTGCTGATTTTATATGTAAAAGTTGGTATTTTGTGATACTTTTAACTTATCGATTATTCAATTTTGCATGATTTGGCTTTCTTGCAGGATGGAGTTTGTTATCCATTTAGTTTGATTCAAAGCAATTTTAAATCAAGTCATGAGTCATTTTTATCAATGCTTGCAGCTGCTTTGGTTATGTGGTCTCTAAGAAGACATTGGATTATGGTCAGGTAAGAAACTTAATTTCTGTTTGTTTTCATTAATGTAATTCTATGTTGCATCTGTTAACAAATTTTAACTTTTTCTAGGCTGGTGACAATGTGGGTCTTCTTCTATGAGGCTTGAAACATGATGAGGTTTTTAGAGGAATGATTAGTTTCTAATTATAACTTTTAAATCATTTTTTTATTCTAATTTATATGTTTCTCTGATTTCCTCTCTTATTAAATGAGAAGTTGCTTTCCGCGTGTCGCTATTAATTGGAAAAGAACAAGTTTAAACTAGTTAGTGCATCCTAATCAAATTATTGTGGTTTTATAAACTTGTGGGTTGATGGGGGAAATCACAGATGATATTCCGGAGGTGGACGAGATTAGGCACATTTGGATCAAAAGAGTCCCCTTGAAGGCTAGCACGATTTCTTGGAGGATGTTTCAAGAGAAAATTCCCACATTATTAAACTTGAGGAGAAGATAATGAGAATTTTTCGTTATTATGCAAATGGTGTGGAGTGGCAGAGGAAAATACAGACCATTTGTTCTTCTTATGTCACTGCACGTCCAGAACTTGGAAAGGAGTTTATGAATGGTTTGGTTTGATCTATGAGGAGGGGGACTGCAGGTTGGCACACTTTAGTTATCATGGGGCAAAAGTTAACATCAAATGGAAGCTTACGTGACTGCTACTATGGCATTGTATAATATGGACAATATGGAAATCTAGGAATAAGACTTGTTTCTCGGGAGCTGCTTTTGAGGAGGAATTTATTTTTGAAAGCATTAGACGTACATCTTTTCAATGGCTAAAGGCAAGAGGTATGATGCATTCTTGAAACTCCTTGGATGATTGGAGAAGGGAACCAACCGAATGTATTTGTTGAGTTGTGTTATTAATGTATTGAGAGCTATTTTATTTTGGTTTATGTCATTTCACATATGAGAAAATTAAATTCACACTCAAATTCTTAGTTATCCATGAATTTGGTTTTCCTTGCTTCTGTCTTGATTGCACTCTACTTTTTCGTGGTATTGTGATATTTATGTTAATCAATTTAATAATTGATAATTGTATCATGATTGACACGCTACCAGCTATAGACGGTTGATTACGCATGATAATGAGATGAGCAATTAGCAATGCATATAATTTGTACTGCTAAAATGATGATCACAGCAACAATTCTTGTACTGCTAAAGCAAAAATCATCATTCTTTATTATAATAACAGTAAATTCAGCAATAAAACCAATAAAAAAAAATCAACAAACCTATTCTATGAGGAGTAAAAATCAGCAACAAACTAATATTAAAAACCAACAACATAGCAAACTTTATAATAGCAGTAAATTCCGGAATAAAGCCAATAAAAAAATCTGCAAACCTATTGTATGAGTAAAAATAAGCAACAAGCCAATATTAAAAATCAACAACAAGCAGTGACGGAGCCAGGATTTTTAAGTCGGGGGCCCAAAAAATAACACTAAAAAAAAATTAAAAAGTGAAAATTTAAAATAAGCTCATGAAGTACTACTAATATTTATATAATAAAAATGATAAATTTAATTACATTAACATCTAAAAATAACATAAAGCATGAACATTAATTAATAACTATAATTTAAGTTACATAAATAAATAATTATTTCTCCTATCACATGATGTCACAAAATTCACAATCCAATAAATTTTTGCTCTATAATTATAGAAAATAGAGTAACAACAAGGTGTATATATATTCTTGATCTTTAAATATGAAGAATCCTACAAATTTAAAATTCAACAAGGAGACAAAAGACTAGAAATAAATTTAATTATAAACTAATTAAAACAATAAAGAATATATATAATTAAATTAATAATATAAAAAATTATTACCTTGGAGGAGTGGAGGAGTGGAGAAGTTGAGGAGTTGAGGATTATAATATAAAAACGCCGTGAATGAAAGAAGGGAAATAGGTTGAGAATTTTATAATGAAAATTGCGTGTACAGTATTGGGCCAGAGAAAATAGGGCACATATTACCATATATTTAATTTTTAATTATTTAAATATATATGTGTAAAATTACTAAAATACCCTTGATTTTTTTACAAAATTGGTGGGGGGCCCACTGCCCCCCGGGCCCTTGGTGCCTCTGTCATTGACAACAAGTCAATATTATATTCAACAATCCAATACTATAGCAACATGCTAATATTCATAAGCAAAAACCACTAATATATGTCAAAATTTTAAAAAGATAGGGGTGGTTCATTCCATGTCGATACGCGCTTAGAAGCTATTCCTCATCTTCATTATCATTATGTTGTTGCTTTTCCTTCTGACTTTTCTGATTCTTGCTTGATCCACAATCTCCTAAAATCATATTCGAGGGAGAGGATTTTAGCTTTTTTCATATGTAAAAAATAAGTTAAATCATAAAATTTATTTTGCATAGTTAGCAGCTAGTCTAAAAAATACGAGAAGAGAGCATTTACCAGATTCAATGTTTATGACTTCATCGGAGCGCAATAATTCTTCAATCTTGGTGCCTTGGTTGGATTTTGAGGTACTCTTTTCAGAACCCTTGTTCAATCCTTTTGAGCAGGAACCGATTTTATGTCCAGGCACACTAATTTAATTTAAAACAATAAAATCAAGTACTTTCAATTTAAAATGAATAAACAAAAAAAAAATATTGATATTAGTGAGATTGCAATATGACATGATTAAATTGAATTTATTTATATTTTGTTTTGTTGGAAACAGTGAGACATAATCTTAAACTCTTGAGTTTGGAATTAATTTATGGTTTGTATAAATTAGTAGCACAAATTGTTGAATTTCTAATTTTCATATATAAATTAGTGTAGATCCGATTGAATTTACAAAGGGTGGTCATTTTAATAGCTATTAAACCTATTTCAATTGATTTGACAAATCATATCAACTGAAAATATATGAACGAATACTTATATATATTAGTAGAAGCAACAATTAAGATTTTTTTTTTTTTTTTTGTCTGTAAAATGGACACTATTTAACATGATCATTGTACAATGAATACAACCTGCCTTGGTATAAGATATACCCAGCACAAGAAAGTGACAAAATAAATTATAAAACAACATTAAGTAAGGAAGAAGTGAGATATTAGAGTCCGTGTTCCATATGCTCTCTAATACCCCTTCAACACTCCATTACTGCTATGGGATTCCAGTTCCATTCCCTGAAGTCATAGTCCCAGAATTTAATCTCCTTGTTTGATACTCAACTCCAAACTCTTGCTTTGATCTCCTCAGTAAGTTTACTCCCTATTGCGTCGGCGTCTCTAAACGCTTTATTATTCCTCCATTTCTATATTTCAAATTTTCACCGCCATTGGTCTTCTTGATTTCTCCTCAAAGTGCACCTGTTAATCACAGAAAGCATATTGTTCAATACTTCTAAATCTATTCTGGCAATTATTCAATTCCAAACATAAGCATTTCTTCTGAATGCACAACTGGAGATTATTACAGTTATTTTCCTATCACAAAAACAATTGTAGAATTTTATTGCATATAGTAGGAGAATACTAAAGAGTAATATATATATGTAATAGTCATATCCAACCAGCCATTCAAGCGAATTGAATTCACCCATGGCATTGTTGATTTCTTTTCCATACTATATATTATCAGACAAACAAATATAGCCAAGGAAATTAGTACTACAGTCACTCAGTCGGACAAGGCACTCCTAATAATGAAATTAGTCTATATTTGTATATAGTGACCTAATAATGAAACTAGAGAACCCAGGTATCCACATTCAGACACCATTATCACCATGTATTTTGCAATAACTCTACTAATTTTAAGGACACTTTCAGGAAAAAAAAAAAAGAAGGGAATTTCTGCTATTTAGGGCCCAACCGAGCAAAACGCTTCTTTTATTTAAATCGCGGCTTCAGTAATTCGAATTATATCGCAGCCCATAGTCATATCTTGCTCTCAACATCGGAAAAAATCGAAAAAATATCGTCCCCATAGCTGCAAATTCAACAACACCATGCTTAATTTGTGCAAACAAACACTACAAGTAACATACTGCAAGTTTAAAAACAATATTGTATATCAAATTACCTATCAAGAAAACAGATAGGCCAAGCATAACAACTTCAACTTTTTCCCCAGAAAAAACGTGTTAATCGATGAGCTGCAACGCCTAATGCCCCACCCAACATTGTTGCAATCACTCAAAATTACATGATAACTCAACTCCCAATATTTGACAAATAAGAAAACAGATATATACAATTTTCTCGAAAATGACTGTAAATCAAATTGTCATTAAACAGGATACCATAGAAGTTCCCACCGTGTAAGACCTTACAATCATCTTGGTCTTGGTACGAATGACCTCAATCTGAGGGCCCAGTCACCGGGGAGAAGTTCTTAGAGCATATCGATCTTGTTTCGAAATCTGTAACAGATTCGTTTCGTGCAACTTCACGGCAGCTTTAGCATACACGTTGTCGCCAAGAATGTGTTCCATTATCGCAGTAACTTCAATTTGACCCGGGTGATGCTTCAATTTATGCGTTAAATGATCCGAGAACTGGGGTTTCCCGTTCATGACTTCTACAAACATAGCAGACATAACCCCAAAGTTTGTTCCTACAGGATGGAGGCTTAGGTTGAAAATTGGGATTTAGGGTTAAAGAGAATCAACGGTGAAGAACCACTTAATTGATTTTGATTAGGAATGAAACTGTATTTTTTAATGTTTAATTGATTTTGAGTTTTTATTTTATTAAACAATAAAAATGGAATAAAATATTAAATTTATAAATATGTGAGATTTCACTTTTAAAAAAATTGTAAGGATATTTTGGGAACTTCATATATATTGTTTAGATAATTAATTATTTCAGCTCATTGCGAAGCTAAATCGCACCATGACAAAGAAAAATGAAGTGTCAGATTTTAATTGGTTTCCTGTTATCAGGAAGTGCGAACACCCTTCCTGACGATAGAAAACCCCAACTTAGATAAATTGGAGTAACACTCATTAAGAATATAATTATTTTCTTAGGAGTATTTCGTAAAGTCACTAATACTTATTTTAAAAAAAAAATTGTACCCAGACCGATTGATGGGCCTGAAAAACCAGGAATCTGAGTTGGGCTATAATACTCAAGCCCAACTTATTAAGCTAAGGGTGGCCTCAGCCTAATACGAAACTTTACCTCATTTTTTTCTTTAATCATAAAAATTTATATAAAATATAATTAATTAAGATAAATTGAGTCACAAATTCAAAAATAGTAACTTACAAAATTTTAGAAAATGCATTAATTAAACAAATTTTATGTATAAAATATTTAATTGAATTAATACTCCTTAATTCCCACACCCACCAAATTTGGGGGAAATTTTTTTTTTTTTTTTTTTTAATGGAAGTTAAATACCCATCTCTTTTTTCCCCTCCCCATGACTCGAACAGACCTAAGGCCCCATGACTCGAACAGACCTAAGGCCTAGGTAGTGGTGCTCTAACCAATTTGGGGGAAATTATGACCTAAGGCCTAGGTAGTGGTGCTCTAACCAATTTGGGGGAAATTATGATGTGTGCCGCTTTTAATCTTCAATTTGGAAAAATGTAACCGCTATTTTTATTTTGCAAAAATGTCTCCTAATATTATCATTTTGACCTAAATAACTATATATATACATTTTTTTTTGTGAAGTAATGGTGAAATATTATACAGTTCATTTGTAAATAAAGTAATTGTATATTATTTGTAAATAAAGTAATTGTTTATTAGTAAATTAATGATCATTTGAATAAATAATTTGAATAAATAAGTGATGATTGAAGAATGAAAATAAAGTAATATAAATAATATTATTTTTAAAAAAATAAATGAGAACAATGAAATTGAATAATAAAAAATTCAGAGAATAATAAAATACATATATTTATTATTTCACCTCTTAATCCAGTTTCACAAAAAACATATAAATTGGATAAAGTTACACATTATACTCCAGTATACTAATGTGCTGTACAAGACAATTGAAATAGAGGAAGCCAACTGAAACATCTAAGCCTATATATGCTAGACCAATTCTTTCTACTTTTTTCAGTAAATAATAATTAGAACTTTGATTCATGTGATACAACATAATTTTTTTTAATTCAAAGTGGATTTAAATTGCTCAAGAGATTGTTGAAACAAGTGTTCCAATTTCAAGCAATTACCATAGTCCATAACTGAGGCAACCAAGCAAAGCACAGAGCAATGAAACTAATAGAATACAGGCTAACACTATTACACTACTACATGTCTGCTAAAAGAACTCAAAGTCTAGAAATTTACCACCAGGTTTCACATCTGCTCCAACAGCCCTTTTGCTGCCACTCCCCACAGGCCCGGGCCCCAGACTACTCAGGTCTACCTGCCCGGACATCGCTGGGAACTCGGCCTCGACTGGTCTGGGCACCTCGGGCGGCGTACTACACCGTATCAGAGCCCAATTCACCCCTTCAAAGAAAGCATGTTGCTTTAACTCTGTCGCTCCTCTCTTCACCCCAACCCGGTTTTGTGGCTCCTTAACAAGTAATCCCCTGATAAGGTCCCGACTGGCATAACTCGTTGCTGGCGAGTCGGGAAATTTGAGCTGCTGCCCAACTACATTAAACAACGTTGCCCGATTTCCCGAACCCTTGAACGGGGTTTTACCGTAAAGTAATTCGTACAAGAAAATACCGAATGTCCACCAGTCAACTGCACTCCCATGGCCTTCTCCCCTGATTATTTCCGGAGCTAGGTATTCGTGTGTCCCGACAAACGACATAGATCGTGCTGCAGTAGGTTCTGCAAGAAGCTCGGGTAGGGTACCTGAAAACTGCCCTGATTCTGCTTTGGATTTGCCCGATTTTCTCTTGCCTTTTTGAGGGAAGAGTCGGGGAAGGAAGCACGTGGGTTGAATGCATGATGATGTGGGCTCCATGCATGCTGGCTGCACACAGAATGCAGCTCCTCCTTCTGAGTTGAATGCGGAGCTTCTGATTAGGGTGGGTGAAACAGCGCATCTAAGGGAAAGATCGAAATCTGAAAGCATGATGTGGCCGTCGTCACGAACCAAAACGTTTTCGGGTTTCAGATCTCTGTACACCACTCCAAGCATGTGGAGGTACTCTAGAGCCAATAGTACTTCTGCTGCATAGAACCTGTATCCAAACAAAGAATAGTATCATGGCTGAATGGTTTTTAAATGATTTTAACATTTTCTAGCAAATAAGACCAGAGTGGTATGTATTTTGAAATTGTTATAATGTTTATACCCTTGAAACTCTGGAGCTAAATTACTTTGTAACGTTAAAGATACGTTGACAGGTATGCAACAATTCCAGTACACACTCTCACATTTGAGTAGAGATGAATTTGCTCCAAATTCTGATTTGGGATTTAAGTAGCTCAGATATTATATTTAAATGATATAGGAACTTGAGATGCTACAATGTGCATTGGGCTAAATATTAAATCATGAAACAGCATAAGATCAAGAACCTAATAATGGATCTGTAGCAACAGTCCACATCAAACTTAACACTGGGTTCTGCTATTATTATCCGAAAGTACAACTTACTTTCTAAGACTTAAGGGTCATGAGATTTGCTACACAAGAATTTAATTAGTAGATGCCGAACAGATTCTATCTACAGACTACAATAGCAAGAAAAATGCATGAAAGCTCCTTGCTATGAAATTGTTCGGAAGAAATCAGGCTGAGGGACAGAATACACTCTAAATTCACATGGACCTAGGGGGATCCCGAAAAGCTCACCTCCCTCATTCAAAGAATCAAAAGGGAAAATGTTGAACTAGGAATAGAAGATTAAGTTTTTATGTTGGTACTAACAAACCTTAACCACACAAGTTTGTACATACCTTGTTGCATATTCTGAAAAATGTTTTCCTGGCTGTCGTTGCCTCAGCGTATGCAAATCTCCGCCAGGACAATATTCCATTACCAAACAACAAAATCGATCCGTCTCAAAATGAGTGTAGAGTGTTGGCAAGAATGGATGATCTAGCAGCTGCAAGATTTCTCTCTCCGTTTGAGCCCTGTTCAGCTTGTTCCTGCTAGCAAGGGATGCCTTATCCATTACCTTCATCGCAAAGAAACACCGAGTCGAACTCAGCTCAGACAGATACACACTCCCAATATCCCCACACCCAAGTCTCCTCAGTAACTTGAAATGACTCATGCCTAAAATACCATCACGTGTTCGAACAGCAAGTATAGCCTTCCACCTGGGATCATTTCCTTTGTGAGGCTTATTTGCACCCCCAGTGAGGTTACTCCAGTTGCTATCATCACTAAGGCCACTGCTATCACTTGCTCGACTAAGGCTGGTTTTGGTACTCTCGAGAGAATCCCCTGGAATGCTCCCTTTCGTAATACTCTCGTAGTTTCTGTCCACACTAAGCATGCCATCACTCACTATCCCATCACTTCGATATGTGCTAGCACAGCTAGTCGCAATACTCATTGTCCTAGCAACACCAATACTATCAATGCTACTATGTGGACTCGGAGGCAATGAAGCATCCCAAACACATTCTTTTTCCTCAGAATCTGGGCGTGGGCTTGCCTCGGTATTTTGTGAAGGACGAGAAGCAGCAAATGGAGATGAGATGGCTGCTAAATCGTGAGAATCTTCAACTAAGCTCTCAGGTGGTGAAAGTAACGGTGGGCATCGTTTGGAACTTGGTACACGGAGTGAAAGATCTTCAAGAAACGGGCCCTTTTTAGACAAGTTTTTAACCAGGCACTTTCCATCCTCGTTGTTCCTGCCAATCGGTATATACACCGGTCTCATCATGTCTGTATCTATAGGCTCAGGAGGGTGACTCACACCATGAAATGAAGTAGAGCCCGTTTCTTCAAACGAATCATTACTGACTGTAAAGGAAAGAACATCGGGCATCAGTTCTTCATCCTCCTCTAGGAAGCTCTTCCCTTTCCATGATAACGGAGGAATGCGTGAATCGAACTCTGGAAGCTCTCTTAATTTGGATGGTATCCTAATCTCTTGTTTCAACAAAGGGGGGAGAGTTTTAGTGGCCTTGTTAGGATGAGGCAATTGCTTGGGAAGTGAATGCATTTCAGGGATCCTTTCCATATCAGATCACCGTTTATCATCAAACGTATCGCCCTTTACTAGATTACACTGCCAATGAACAAAAGAATATCAATATATGATTTCCACCCACATTTCAGTTTTCACCAACATTCAATTATATTCTGTAACATATAGGGACCACCACAATGACCCATCAAACTCAAGAAAAAAAAAATGAAGTAAATTCAAAAGACATTCCTTCAACATTCACACAACAAACAAACCACATACCATCCACAAGACTGCTGTGGTGTAAATTTTAAACCAAAAACTGAGAAGTAAATTAAACTCTTAAAAAAAAAAAAAGCAAAAGAAAATTCATAATTGATGGAACACGAGAACCATAAAAGCAGATCTTGTGGTTACAAAAGAATGAACTAATTGCTTAATTATGACTTACTTTGCCACATTAAGTATAAAGTTCCAGAAAACGAATGAAACGGTTAAACAAAGCTTCTAAACTTTGATCCATTTCATTTATGTTGAGAAAATATTTTTGTAAAAACTCAGAACCAGAACATCCGAGCTCAAATTAGCAGAATGTCACCATTCCTTTTGCATTACCTTCCTAAAATCTGAAAGAAAGCAGTAAAATCATTAAAAAAAATGTACCATTGCACAAGAATGCATCCAAGCATATTTTTACACCGAATGACTGAATGAGAGAAGGACACGGCTACAAGAACAATTACACTGACTTAGATTCCACGCAAACGCCATAACCCAATAAATCTCAAACAACAAAAAACAAAAGAGACATTTCACACTTGTTTAGTGAAGCAGAAGTAATATCCCAAAATACGCAACAAATTACCTGTGCATACGAGCAAAATAGGAGTCGATGAGAAACAAAAAATGAGAATAATAGCAGAAGTGAGGATAGGAGTAGGCTATAGAGATTAGAGAAAGCTGAGTTTTGTTCAAAGATTACAGCAGCAGAAAAGGAGGGATTTTGGGTATATGGGTTCACTTTACTTTTACAGAGGAATTAGGATCAATAATATCAAACCAAGAATTTGTTGCTTTTATTTTCACTTTCTTTTCTATTATTCTGGGGCTTTGGGCGCTTTAGTCATGTGTAAACTGTGATGACTGTTAACAAAGAGTGGGAGGAGAGGGATTTTGTTTTTTTGCGGTATTTATTAAAATATTATTATGGGGTGCTGAATTTCTGCGTGCTCAGTGGATTAAAATTAAATTATTAATTCAAATTAAATAAATAAATAGGTAAAACACCTTTCACTTGTATGTATTCCATAAAATATTTATACTAGTCTATTTGTGAATAAAATTAGTAACAATTTGAGTAATTAAGTAATGATTAAAAAGTGATGATAAAGTTAAAATATAAGGTAAATATATACTGTATTTGATAATATAAGGTGTGTATATACGTTTTCCTATGCTACAAAGTACAAAGAATTAAGATGTGGGGTTGAAAAGAAAAACATTACATAGGTGAGGATGGGAGTGAAACGTACAAGGACAAGAAGAGCGGGGGCATTATTGTCTAGTTGGGGTGGTGGGGATAGCAGGGCCGGGAGTGGGGACCATTGGTGGGGCAGCAACTGCATCTCCAAAGGGGAACACGTCCTTTCAAAAGGCTAACCACCCTACGCAGCAACCGCTTTGTCACGTCTCCTCTCTTCCTTTACAACAACAATACTATGGTCTATGTAGAAGTGCACAAAATAAGATCGGAATCGGACCGGACTGAAAGTTTCCTGTTCGGTCTTCGGTCCTTCAAATTTTAGATTCCGATTTTTCGGTCCAGTCCGGTCTAAGATCGGAATTTTCCGGTCCGGACCGGTTTGGACCAGAATTTTTTTTATTTTATTTTTTTTTATCAATACACTTTCACTTATTTTTCAAAACCCAAGTAATTTGTGAGGATGTGAGGTAAAATTGTTGAGATCTATTACATTTTTTTAAATATATAATTTAACAAACATATTTAATTTATTTTTAGGGTCAAAAGATCATTAATAATAATATAAATAAAATTAACATTGGCGTAGATTGATTTAAAATAAAGAGTAACACTTTGATTTTCATACACAAATTCATCAATATTTTTCTTGCTTCCATAAACTTGAAAAAAAAACTTAAAAAAAAAAAAAAAAAACCGGTCCGGTCTGGACCGGATTAATTACGGTCCGGTCTCCGGTCCATGCAATAGTGAAAATTCCGCATCCCAGTCCGATCCGATCCGGTTTTGGACCGGTGCACACCCCTATATCTATGAACCTGGTTCATTTATTTTATTTTTCGTGTTTTAATATAATAAGTGTCATGATAAAATAAAATATGAAACATCAAAATTGAAACAAGTAATTTTTTTAAATAATACTCCACCGTCCAATAATAAATTTCACATTTTTTTGCCCGTCTCATAATGTACACAAGTGCAACAGTTGTTTGAAATATTTTATATACCAAATATGTTTAATTATGATCATTTCTAAATATTTGCAAATCATATTTACTTGTGAATTTTGTATTGATTTAACTTAATTAGTTATATTTCATGAAATATTTCATATATAAGTTTTTGTGTATTACAAACTAGATTCTTACCATATTCACAATTTTACACAAAATGTCATTATTTTTGGATTCTCACATATACATAGTTCAACTCATTTATTTACTTTATACCCAAAGATTTACTAAATTATCACTCAATATTCTACTCATTACTTTTTTTTTTTAAATGTGTGTCCTCTCACATAGTCTTGAAGTTTATTTTGGGACGGAGGGCATAGTACGTCTTTCGTTGCATTAAATATCTAGAGTTCGTATAAGTTTTAATGTAGGAGTTGTTTATTAGTTAAGTGATAAAAAAAAAATGTTGGTATGATGGTCAATTGGAGAAGAAAAAAGGAAAGAACAAAATGAATGAAAAGTAATGGCATATTTTAAAATGTTTTAAAAAATAGTTAAGGAATAAGAAGTCACTTTATTTTAACTTAAGAAAATGTTCAATTGAATTTGAGATACACACTTTAAAAAAAAAAATCAATCAAGTACACGAGGAAAGGAGTACTAATAATGAGAGAAATAACAAAAATATTTTCTTGACAATACAAAATCCTCCACGAAATTTATTTAAATCATCTAAATATTTTTGTAATTTAAAATAATTATTGATGAATAACCCAACCTTACATAACCAAACTTTGTGTTTGATTATTTGAATAATACGAAATCATTGAGTTTCGTCAATCGTCACGCTACTCTTGAAGTTGACCTGATGATACAGAAATTTATGAGTGTGCTCGATTATTTATTTGATTGGCAGAGTAATAATTTAGGTTTATAACAATAACAATAATGTTGGGTAGAAGAGGAAATTGAACAAGAAAAGTATATGTAAAATGTTTATTGAGGAAAAAGACATATGAGAATGAGAGGCACGCTGATGCAGCAGAGTATAAAGAATACAAACAATATGTCACTGGTCGGATCATTTTTCCTTTATTAATTGCAATAGTCCCAATTTTCCAACATTTTACTCCTTCACGACAAATTAGTCTTCTACCTTTAATGCTCTCTTTTTACAATTTTCCTTTTTCGTATTTATATATTTTTCCCTAGATTTACCTCATAACAACCTTTTTTTCGTATATTTTTAAGTACATATTCGTCGTCTATAAGTTTTTCATTTTAACATTTTAATTCGTTCATATATAAGTTTCACATATTTTTTTAACAAATATCTTCTAAATTTATATTCATGTACTTCATTCTTATTTACATATAATGTCAGGAAAATACCACTTTTGTTACTGAACTTTACAACTTTTCAGATTTGGTCATCCATATTTAATTACTATCAAAATTGGTGACTCACTTATTATCTCCAATTAATATTAATATTAAGAATAGATTATCAAGTTCAAATAATTATAAATAGGAAAATGAATTTTAATAATTAATTATTTTGAAATAAGTTTTTATTCTCAATCATTATACAAATTGAAATATTATTCTAAAAAGTTTGAAAAACAGATAACAAACCCAAGTTTAATAATTTTCAACACAGTGAATACAATAATTATAAACCATCGAACTGCACACTATAATTATAACTGCACACTATAATTATAAAAACAGAGTACATGACAACCACAATTTGACTAATTTGGCTTGCCATCACTCTCACTTGTTTTTCCTTTGGTATTTTCCTTGTTTGTTTGTTTGGTCCTTTTGATGAATACTGTCAGTCTGTCACTCTTTCCCATGTAAGTAACTAGATTTGACATAGTAATGTAATTCACTCCTCCTTTCACAATAATTGGATTGTGTACCCTCCTTGATGATTGCACAATCTATAAAATAAGAAATTAGTCACGTAACATTACAGTGATTATAAAATGACATTGTAAGCCAAGACACACTCATGATCCCTAAAATAGAATTGGCATATGCTTCCTTAAATGCCTCCACACTTTAAAAAGGATGCCTTGACACTGTAAAAAAAAAAAAGGTGTACATAAGACTCTGGTTGCTCATCCCTACACTAGATGGCTGAATATCATGTTTACAGGAGATCCCTGTTAAATCTCATCTTCTACACCTGCATGATTTTTGTGATATGTCTACAGTGTGTTAGTCGAATGGTCTCATGATTTGAAAATGTCAATTATCTGATTTCATAGGAATGCATTCAGATGCTTTCTTCATATTTACAGTGTGTTACTCGAATGGTCTCATGATTTGAAAATGTCAATCATTTGATTTCATAGGAATGCTGCTTTCTTCATATTTTTTGTAGTGTCAACTTGATTATAGGGCATATTGCATGCATCCCTATTCACTTGCAGTTTCACCATGGCATGGTGATGGTTGGTTGGTCTCTTACAAGAAGAATGAGTGAGTTGAAGCTCTCACACATGTTATTGATCAAGATATCACATTTTGGAAAAGCATGTTGAAGCTCTCACACATGTTATTGGTCAAGATATCACATTTTGGAAAAGCATTGAAGTATGCTCTGGACCACTGGGGATGATTTCACTTTACAAGCTCAAAATTACTCTATTGTGATTTTGGAGTTTAAGGTTAAGGAATTAGATGAGAAAAAATAAAATTGTCTTTTCTCCGTTAGTAAATGACGGATTCAATAACAGCAGCATTAAAATTGATAGAAAATAATAAGTGAGTGACCAATTTTGATAACAATTAAATGTGAGTGACCAAATCTGAAAAGTGATAAAGTTCAATGACAAAAAATGATATTTTCCCTATAATGTCACTTAATTGTATTTTTATCACTTACCTTTTCCCCCTCTCTCTCCCCATCAAGAGAGGATTAACTAAAAATAAAAAAGATGTTATATATTTAAAATTCATTCATTTATTTTTTAATTTATGAAGTAGATTTAAATTATGAATTTAAAATTTATACTTAAATTCGTTCGTTCAAACACAACCTCATATGAAATCAGAATCTCATGAAATGTTCTGAATTCTCCATCTCTCAATAAATTTTAGCTTTTAAATGATAACTAATTCTTTAGATAAGTATAGGATCCAAAAATAACTCAAACATACAATTATAAAGAGGCACATGGTTTTTGTCAATAAAATTACGTCACTCTCCCAAAAACATTTCCAACATCATACACGCGCACACTCTACTCCTCTTCCCATAAACAAATTACCACCATCTACTACATTGTAAAAATCAAATATTGTACGATTAATGACTAAATAAAAAATAGTAAGCGAAAAAAAAACCACAAATTTAGTTTAAAGATGTTAATCTAATCGTTTCCACAAGAGACCATAACTTCAAAAAAAAAATATATATATATATATATACTCATAGCAATATAAATAATTACATTAAAATACCATGAGTTTTTCTATATTCATGTAAATACAAACATATGCAAAAATATATAATCATTTTGAGAAAAATATATATTATCATTATCCCACATTTCAAATAATACACAATTAATATAGAGTGCATAATATGTGCAAAAGATTTTGAAATTGTGAAATCGTATGTGAAAAATCTTATCCCATTATCAACTTTAGCAAACAAAACGAGGTGTCCCATAAATATATCTCTAATTTTATTTCCATGGATTTTAGACATAGAACAGAACAAAATAATTTAATAAATTGGTATCAGTTACATATGTAACTAGTTTCTATTTAATATTTGAACTAATATTATATTGTATTTGAATTAATAATATAATGTATTTGAACTAATACTATATTATAATTACCATAACTCATGAGTAACATTCATCCATTTAAAAGAATTGATTATGTACATTTAACTGGTATACTTGTCTTTTCCCGATCTTTTCTTCATTCTCCGTTAATTATTTAGTTTCAATAAAATTTTGTTTCAAGCAACTTTTAAACTCATATATAAAACCAAGATTATTTTTTATTTTCGTAATTTGCTATATTGTTGTCTACACTACACCTCTAAATGAAACAAAATTCCATTCAAATACATATGTTAGTCAAAGTCCTTGATCAGGAAAAAACAAAAAGAAATGAAGACAACAATTAAAGTAGTAATAAAAGAATACGATTTAATTATGTTGATGAAACTTTTACTATTAATGGGCACAATGAGTTGGATAAAGAAGGTGTCAATGTGGGTCTCCGATCCCATTAAAGCTTGAAACGTAGTGATTAAAATGATTAGCCAAGTATTTCACACCACTTAAATCCCCAAATCTAACGATTATAAATAAATAAATGTTTGCATGATACTTTTTTGTGGGCCATGCTTTGTGGAAAGTGAGGGTTTGAAAGTCTGAGTAGGAGTATTGGAATTAGGGAAAGGGATTTAAGCATTCAATGGTGTGGGTTCTTTATTTGATTCCTTTCTCATTTGAAAATGTCATTCAATTTGATTGCAACTAGATCATATGAATTATGAAAATGTTATACCAACTTAATTTTTTTTATTGGTGAAAGTATTTATTTATTTAAGGAGGGTACAAGTGATACCCAAAACTGTTTACAGAGTAACACAATCTGAGGTAGTTAATAGATTAGAAAACTCGTTCTTCTAAGTGTTTCTTCCTCCAATGCATCTAAGAGGGTCCACAATCCAGTTCTTGAACGAAAATCTCCGGGTATAATATTTGATGGTGAACCAGCTCCATAGTCTCGCCTTGAGTTCTTCATTGAATCTTGGGCTTGAGAGCTCCTCATTCCTGAATATAGCTGCATTTCTCCATTTCCAGATTTGCCACACCACGCAGAGTCATATGCATGTTGCGTTCTTCTTGTTGTTTTTTCCTCTCATGATGCCGCCAAAACCTAGACAAATATCCAGGGACTCGGAAGGTAGTGCAGTCGATATCTTGAGTCAGGCCAGACAATCCATCCACAGTTTATAGGTGTGGATGCATTCAAAGAAAATACGTCGCTCTGTTTCTTCATGAGCTCCGCAAAAGACACACCTTAGGTCGTCACTTTGGTTATACCAACTCAATTACAAAATCTAAGTTTATGATTTCGTCTAGTCGAAAAATCGATTAACGAAATGAAGGATGTCAATTCAGGTTAAAAAATATTTGTTAAGAGTCAAAGGATTATGTAGGTGCTCGTCAAATGTCATGTCAGAGGTCGTTTACGATTCACCTTTCCTATATTGAAGGTCACCTCCCTAGTCAATCACCTTGGTCGACTATGCTGGCGAGCAACCTTCATATACATCTCTACCTAGGACAAGCAACCACCTCGATCAAGCTAAATTCTCATACGAAGCAAGTCGTCATGCGTGTAGGTAGGGTAGTGAAGTCAATAATTTAGTCAGTTCGTTTACGAGAATTATGCTTATGAGTCATCAATTTTTAGTGGACAAATGTGACATCTTATAGGATGCATGACTTCATTTAAGATCACATTAATTATAAAGAGAACAACACACAAATGTAATATAAATAGGGTTTTGGACCATAAATAAAACACTTTTAGCATCATTAAGCAAATTACATTTTCTCACTAAAAACTTTGTTCTCTCCTCTCTAAAATTACTCAATATCTATTTTATGCTTGTTGAATACTTCAAACCGCATAATACACCTCCACACATCAATTAATAACATTTAGGGGTGGTCCTGGTCAGAAAACGTGTACGGTAATCCTAGATGGAAGGGCTCTAGCTAATGTGACATCTTCGCCACCCACATTAATTTCGAGAGTATGTTCTGATCCGGAGGAATGTATGTTGGTGGGTTGTTTTCTAATGTATCCACATCGAGCCATGTTGCCATCGCCAGAGTTGTCAATACTGTGTCATTGCTAGAACCCTTTCTACCAACATTGTTGCTTTCTTACAATATTTTTTCACTGAAAGATTTTGAAGATCGAGAAAGAATGAAGAAGCTAAGGGCATGTTTGTTTTGGGACTCACCCGTCCGGACCACGTCCTGTTCTACTTCGGGATTTCACATCCGGATTTCCCCATCCAACTATATCCACCCCTAAAAATACCTATACATCCTACTATTACATCCCATCCAACTACTCTTACATAATTTGATTTGACATAAAGTTACATCTCATCCTACTCAAAATCCCAAAACAAACACACACAATTACTATTCATTAGGATTTCCCCCATCATACATAATCCCAAAACAAACATCCCCTAAGTGATTTACCTTGTCTCGTCAGAAAAAAAATGTCGAGAAATTTTCTTCAACGCTTTCAATTGTTAGTGGAATGTGCAAGGGATATTTTCATTTTTTAAGAAAAGGGTTCAAGTGAGAAAATAGTGAAAGTGAAAAGGGGAGAAAAAGACCCTAAATATAGGAAGGCGGGCGGGGCCAATTTTTTATTTTTCAAAAAAATTGGGGGCCTACGTGCAAACGACGCACCCTCATCGACTTAGTCACACTGTTTCAAATTCGGTGTGAGCCCTATGCTACCATCATTGCGTTGTCGTCTTTCATGTCACCTTACGCCTAGAAAAGATGCAAATACATAAAATTCGAAGGGTTACCTCGAGACACACTCCTAGCCATAATGAGTAGAAATCAAGGTCATGTCGACAATATGTTAGGTCACTCTCCAAGCAAAGCATTGAAGAGAGACATATAGGACAAATGTTATACTCAATCAACATTTCATAAGATCTAAGTCAATGGTCCTGTCCAGCCAAAGAGTCAATCAACGAATTGGAGGATGGTAGCTCAAAGTTAAAGAAGGTTAGTCAAGAGTCAACTTGTTTCATGGGTGCTCGTCAAATACGATGTCGGAGGTCGTCTACGACTCACTTCGACCACATCGAAGATCACCTTCGTGGTTGATCAGGTTGGCGAGCACCGTACGTATACATGATGTCCACCTAGGATGATCAGGCACCTCGACCAGACTAGATTCCCATATGTAGCAGGTCGTCCTACGTATAGATAGAATAGTGAAGTCAATAGTTTAGTCAGCTCGTTTACGAGCATTGCGTCTTTCAAATTTTAGTGGACAAAGTGACACCTTATATGACATACAACTTCATTTAAAACAATGTTTAATTGTAAAATGAATAATACACAAGTGTATGTAATATAAATAGGTCCATTGATCATAAATAAAACACTATCAACATTATTAAGTAAACAAAATTCTCTCACTACAAATTTTGCTCTCCATTTTCTCTAAAATTATATCAAGCCACATAATTCACTTCCACATATCAACTAACATTATGGTTGTATTTTAAGTGTCACTTCCCGAAGAGAGTTAAACCCAAAATTTTGTTTAGATATTACTCCTTCAGATCCTAATTAAGTGATGTTTTAGGGGAGGAAGTTTGTTTCTAATTAATTAATTGTTTTTCGACATATTTTTCCATTTTATGTCTCATTTACCTCTACATTGATCCCACAAATCTCTCCAATTTCGTATTGAGTTAATTAATTAAGGGAGTTGAGCTAGTTAAAAATAAACTATTGAGGAGGGAGTAGTGTTTTTACCGAAAGAGGGTTTGGTTTAAGTACGATGTGAGTCAATTTAAGATTATTTATAAGTAAATGATTTCAGATGATATTTGAATTCATAAATCTGAATTTGATATTTAGAAAAAATGGGTGTCCATATTTCTAGTCTAATATGTTGGATAAAATTTAGGGTTAATTGCAAAAAAAATCACGACCTTTACAGTGTTTATCAATTACAACATATCCTTTTTTTCTTTGCAATTCGATACACCATCTTTTTAAATTTTGCAATTCGATGCATGTGTTTATTTTTCGACAACACAATTGATGTGTATACACTGAAGCCGCATTAAAGTTCTACACAAATGTCCAAGTAAATGTCATGACTGATCAATAAAATGTATTTTTTTTTATTTTAAATAAAAATAATATACAAAATTTTACATTATTTTTTTTGGACTGTGATTTGAAGGACGCGATTTTATTCTTTTGAGTTTTTGGAGAAATGATACTAATAATTAAATTGGTTTATAGTTTTTTTTAAAATATTTTTTTTAGTATTGTTTTTAGTTTAAAATATTTTTTTTTTAGTATTCTTTTTAGTTTAAAATTACTTTTTTAGTATTCTTTTTAATTAAAAACGTTTTAAAAATTAAAAAAATAAATTATTTATCATTCGTGACATTTATGTGGCACCTCGACAACTCTGACAATCATATCACAATTTTAATTGTTGTCAGAAAATTGACAGATGTATTGAATTGTAAAACTTAAAAAGGTGGTATATCAAATTGCAAAGAAAAAAAAGATATGTTGTAATTGATAAAAACTGTAAAGGTCGTGATTTTTTTTACAATTAACCCTAAAATTTATATGCAACGACATTGACGGTATTATACCATAAGATAAATATTAGATAAAAATTGTATGAGATGGTCTTATACGTTTCACTATATATTTTCTATTTTTTTTTTTTGGTGCAGTTATCCCATCTTATATTATATATTTTACTTTTGAGTTTTAACAAACATTTTTCTACTATTTTATTATATGCTATTTATTATTTTCTTCTCTCCTATTACATCACTTGAACTGTATTTATTATTTTATAATATTTTTTAATTTTTATGTTCAAAAGCTATGAGTAAGGGGTATATGGTATGTGAAATTATAGAGCTTTAATTCAATCATATTTAAATGAAGAATGTGATTCAAATATCACCACTGTCACATTTTCGAGGCTATATCACACACGACTCACTCAAAATATAAAAAAAAAAAAAAAAAAAAGTCATTTACATAGTTATTATCCCTCATTTATGGAACAACTAGTCTGATCCGTCCCCTAGCCGATTGACCAATTATTTCTCAATTATGAGATATTATAAGTATAATTTTTTACCGATATCACAACAATATGGGATAAAAGTATTCATCCATTTAAGTAAACATGATTTTGAAGTTACTTTAGCTGGCTCAAAACATTGAGTTGTAAAAAAATGTTATGTTAATAAATATTGTACACTAATTTTCTAACAACTTTATCATTCCTAGGCCTCTCCATATACAGTCGACCCCTCTCGGCCAGGTCCCTCTTTTTTATAGTGTAAGCAAGTTTTTGTTTGGGCCACGGTTATACACACACTGATTTATTGAGGACACCCGCTTGCTTAGCACATCGTGTGAATGTCCCCAAAATACCCCATTCTTTCCCATCCCTCTTCACAAGTGTCGCCGGCCTCCCGGCGCTTCCTCTCCCTCAAAGCTGCCTCGACTGTAAAAAAAAAAATCATTGTCGCACCGTCCAACCGCCCCCTCCTCCAAGCGATGCGGCCGCGGCTGTTATTTGCATCCCTACCCCGTTCACGTCGACCGTTCACATCCTTCCTTCGTCTCTTGATTTTCAGGTTAGTTTTTAAGTTTTTCACCTCCGTCCTTCTCTTTATTTCTCTTCGATTTATTATTCGGGTAAATTTTGATTTATGTATTGATTTCGATTTTTGTTTTGAAAAGTTAGACCTTTTTCGATTTTTTTTGGAATGTATTCATTGAGATGTGTTTTTTTTTTTTTTTTTGAATGAAATTGTTGTTTGAGTTTTTTTTTCCATTTATTCTCGTGTCAAAATGGTACGGTGGTGACGCCCGATTTTGGCACGGCGGTGGTGATGGTGGGGCGATGTTGAGTTGAAATGATGAAATGAGAGTGGGTGTACTAAATACGAGAAATTTATTTAATTTTATATGAGGGGTAGAACTAACAATTCTCAAGTAATTCATTTGTAAGAAAAAATGTCGGTGGGTGTACTCACTAAGTCCATGTGTGCGTGTAACCTGAACTTTTGTTTGTAGCCAAACGGCCCACTTTAATCAGTCCAAAAACCCATTATATTATTTATTGGGCTTTTCAATTTTTAGGGGCTTTAAAAGGGGTTTGACTATATGCACCTCCATTTCGGAGGGATGCACTCCCCCGATTGATGCACCCCCCGATAGATGCACCCCCTCTGAAATGTCATAAATGTCTTGTATACCAATTTAATGCATATTACTACACACACCTCATGTTAGATGCACCCCACAATTTTATTACCTTTCCTCCCTCTTCCTCTTTAAACTCCAAAAAAAACTCCCACAAAACTTAGTTAAAAAAAAAAACTCTCGTCCAGTGCCTCCCTTCGCCGTGCCCTGCCGCCGTGTCCAACCACCACCACCCATCGCGCTCCCTCACACCACGAAGTCATGGACCCACGTAAAGGTATGTAGTTTAAAGCTTTATGTTATGGTGTTAATGGTTATTTTCTTGTTTTATGTTTTTTTGAAAAATTAATTGTAATGTATGGTGTTAATGGTTGTTTCTTATGTATAGAATGGTGATTTTGTAATGCTATTATAACATAATTTGAATATGGTTTTAGTTATGGTTGAGTTTTAGATTTTAGGGCTTTTTATTTGATTTGTTGTTTAGTTGTTTGATTGTTTGGTTTGTGTTGGTTGTTGTTGTATGATTAATAGAAAACGGGGGGAAAAGTAGTCTGAAATCAACCAAAACGAATGAAATCGGGGTAGGAGGCATCGACACTGGTTCATCGACGAGGCCTTGTTTGGTCGACGTCCCGATGTCGACAGGAATTAATTTTGTCGATGAACCAGGGTCGACGAAAATTAATTCTCGTCGACATCGGGACGTCGACCAAACATGGCCTCGTCGATGAACCAGTGTCGACGAGAATAAATTCTGGCGGCATTTGCATACCGACCCCATATATTTTAGTCAACTACTTGTTGTCGACCACTTTGAAAATTATATACGTATATGTATGAATGTCTACCATTACCATACCATATGGTGTTGATATATCAAATGATTGATTGATTTTATTTTTCATTTTATCAGTGTACAAGAGAGTAAGGCCAACTGCGTCTAACAGGAAGAAAAATAAGGATCAAACTGTTGAGTCCCCTCAAGAAGTTGCACCTCAAGATCAAAGTGATCCACCTTAAGAAGTTGCACCTCAAGATCAAAGTGCTCCACCTCAAGAAATCGCTCCTCCGCAAGCACAACCTCCCGTTTCTCCACAAGCACAACCTCCAGTTCATCCGCAAGCACAACCCGCCTCTCCTCAACAACAAATCACATCTAATAAGAACCTCACCGCCGCTTTTATAGAGAGATGGCATCCCGAGACCAACTCATTTCACTTTCCATTCGGTGAAATTACCATTACACTAGATGATGTCTTCTGCATTACCGGGTTACCAGTTGAAGGTCGGCCAGTACGGTCTTCTCGTGTTAATTTCGTCTCTTCTTCTTCTTCTTCTGATCTTAGTAGATTGTTGGGTGTAGATGTTGTTGTTGCGAAAGGTTTAGTAAGTGGTTCACGGGGGTCTTCGGTCAAGCTAGAATGGTTGCGAGAGAACTTCATGAACAAGTTTAATTCTGAAGACTGTGTTCAGGTGTTGCGTTCTGCCAGGGCCTACGCTTGGTATACATTTGGGTTCTCTTTGTTTGCGGATAAAACGGGCACTCGTGTGTCACGACGTGACTTCGGTATTTGGATGATATGTAAGGATTGCATGAGTATGTATGGGGAGCAGCCACATTAGCTTATTTATATAGACAACTTGGTTTGGTATCGAGAAATAAGACCGCACAGATATCAGGCTATTTGACTCTACTAGAGGTAAAACTCATACTTAACACTTTTCCATTTTATTTTATGTTTTGCATTTCAACATTTTGAATGGTTGTTATTTTGTAGGCTTGGATTTACGAACACTTTCATGTCTTGGTCAAACCTCCCCATCACATGGACTTCGAGACTGGTCAACCGCTATCAGCGAGGTGGGCCCCACAAGGATATGTCGGGCCGTCGATGCCACGTGTGCAAGCATTCCGAGAGCGTACGGATGCCCTAGAACCACATGAGGTGTGAACTTGACTTATCCCCTTTCACTTGTGTCAATTAATAGTGGGTGCTCAATAATTTACATGAAATGTAGGTTATGTGGAATCCATACCACTACAAAAAATGCTTAAATTAGAGACCAAAGTTTTGAGACCGTTTTGAAAAAATTACGAATTTTGAGACCGATTTCACTTCAGTCTTTAATTTTATGTACTCAGACCATTTAGAGACCATATTGTTGGTCTCTAACCCGAAATTAAATTTCTAATTTTAAATTTTGTTTTGAGACCGCATTAGCGGTCTTTAATTGGTATTAAGAATTCTAATTCACAAAATTTATTTTGACCGCCATTTTTTGCCCTCTCATTTAGCGGTCCTTTTGTGAATGCGGTACCCATTTGTAACCCGTCTATAAACCCTAATTCATTTGTACCGCCTCTTTCACTTTACCCTACGCAATTTCTCACGGCCCTCACTCACGATTCTCTCTTGCTCTCCCGCTGCGACTAGAGCTGGCAAATCGTGTTGCCCGGCCTAGCCCATCTGTCACATCCCAATTTTGGGCCTAGATGAAAACACCAATTAAATAATATCTTTTAAAGAGACTTTGAAATACTGATGTAAATCAGGTTTATTACTATTTTATAAAAATATTTGCAGCGGAAGTAAATAATAAAATAATGAAAATTTTGGAAAGTTTAATAAAGAGACGTGACTTTGTATAAAAATTTAAACCATCTCAAAATTTAATAAATTAAAAAGTACATGAATTAACTTTCAAAATGAAATAAGGGTTTAAAATAAAAATCATATCAATCTCTACTATCTCGTAAGAAAGTTTTATAAATAAATAAGTAAACTAGTCCAAATAAATTTTATAAAGTGATAATCGTTTTGTCATCCACCGCCCCTCCTCGCCATCAGCTCCTTAATCTGAAAATGTTAAATAAGGGGTGAGCAAACAACAGCTCAGTGGGGACAAGTTTGTCAAAACTAAATACAATAAGCAATTAATCATCAATTCACGTTAACATTCATAATATCATCAATTCAATAAATCACATTTAACATGTATACCTCAATATGTAATAGTTCAATATCATCAATTCAATAAATCACATTAAACATGTATACCTCAATATGTAATAGTTCAATATCATCACCTCGTTTATAAAGGTCAGATGACCTATCCTCGTTTATAAAGGTCAGATGACCTATCCTCGTTTATAAAGGCCTGTCCTCGTTTATAAAGGTCAGATGACCTATCCTCGTTTATAAAGGTCAGAAGACATATACTCGTTTATAAAGGTCAGAAGACCTATCCTCGTTTATAAATGTCAAATGACCTATACTCGTATATCTTTCACATGAACATCAATATAATGACAATTACATTTAATAGTGACAAATATAAGTTAGAAATCGTAATTTCACATTAATATCAAAATAATCACATATCGCATTTAATAATGACAAACAAATCAAGGTAGAAATCCCCACCTCAAAGTTTAGTGAAATATGTTTGATGAAGAAAGTGTAGCTTTAATCCTTCTCATGATTTTCGTCACCTAACATAAATTCAAATAAAATTACACCTGCTTACGAAAATGAATTAATATTATAAATATACACACCTAGAATTTGAAATGGATTTATATATGTGAGAATCTATTGAAAGTTTATTGACTCGAACATAAATAAGACTTGGACAATTTCATTTTTATGCAGTTTGACAATAGTAAAAGGATTTGGAGTAAAAAGATCTTTAAATATAATTTTAGAATGAAAGTAAATCTGTAAATCAAAACTATAATAAGCATACTGTAAATTCACCAATTTGGTATATCATTGATCAAACATATAAAATAAAATTTCCAGTTCGGGTGTATTCATAATCTAACTTTTCTAATTAAAATTAAGGATTAAACAATAACCATTCATAATCTAATAAATCTTGAAACAAGAACCTATGCAATAAAGTAAAAATATACTCCGTATATCATATGTTTATACACGCACATAACAAGAGAGAGATCGAGGCCATCAACATGTACAATTAGCGAGAGACCCATAAATCCATGCAATAATTCATAGTAGTAGAAAAAAATACAGTGTGTAGTTGGCGGCTGTAAAACACAGTGAATAAACCCTAATTGAAATTGAGAGGCGTATATATTTTTTTGAAGTAAAAAGATTAGGATAAATCTCATATATTTATG
Organism: Galeopsis tetrahit; assembly: GCA_963675135.1. Lineage (NCBI taxonomy): Eukaryota > Viridiplantae > Streptophyta > Magnoliopsida > Lamiales > Lamiaceae > Galeopsis > Galeopsis tetrahit. The sequence goes on from OY776131.1 coordinate 41,391,417, forward strand.
TATATCAAGATTGGGCTTTGACTTGAGGGAGAGTAACATTTAAATGGACTTTGAATAATTATCTCAATAAATTAATTAAAAATATATAAATTTAAAATAAATAAAGTAAATAATTAAATATATATATATATATCTTTATTAAAAATTTACGGGTATTACACCATCGGACCAAGCGATGTTCGTGGACTGGATCGGGCTGGCCCATGAATTAGTCAGGCCTATAAAATGTGAGCCCAACCTAACCCACTGGGCTAGCGGGCCGGCCCAGCCCATGAAATAATTTTAAAAAATAATATGTTTAGCAAAAATTATATATATAAATCTTTTATCGGTCACATACTCATATACAATTGTTATTTATACAAATAATTATAATTAAAAAAATTCAATACTAATGTGTTTTTTTTTTTATCGGTAAAAGGAATTATATTAATACTGGGTACAAGAAATACCCGAACCGTTCATTGTACAAGTTTAATCATCATAGATAAAACAGACAGCGTTTATAACTAGCTTAGTGTCTCATACCATGCACTTGAGTGGGTCTGTCACCCAGTCCTTGAAGGATGAAGTGTTTCGAGTGAGATATTTGACTGTGAACCAGCTCCAAAGTCTTGCCCTTAGCTCCTCCATGACCTTAGTGATCGATAAAATCTCGTTTCTGAAGAGGGCCGCGTTTCTCCATTTCCATATGAGTCATACCACACATAGCCATGTACATGTGGCGATCTTCTTCCCGTTTCTTCCTTTGATGAGGCCTCCAAAACCTAGGAAATTGTTTAGTAATTCTTATGGTAGTGCTGACGGTATTTTGAGCCAATTCAGACATTCCATCCACACTCGGTATGCTTGGGGGCAATCAAGGAAGATGTGTTTCTCAGTTTCTTCACTTACCCCACATAGTACACACCTTAGATCATCGTTTTGGTTGAGGATGTTTCTTCTTCTAAGGTTGAATCGTGTTGGCAGCCTTCCCCATAAGATCCTCCATGCGTGAACCTTGACTTTCGGGGGTGCAAAGTTCTTCCAGATGCTTTTGAAGCCTTGAATCAGCCTATCGTCCGGTCGAGTGTCTTGGCTTTGGTTAAACAAGGTCGAGTACGTTGCTTTTGTGGAGAACTTCCCCGTATTTGATGCCATCCATTTTCACGAGTCCTCTATTCCGTCTTTGGGTTTGAACCTGTCCACCATAGATATCAGATCGTTAAAAGATGTTAGTTCCCTATCAAAGAGTGCCCTTCTCCATCTCCATCTCCATCTCCATGAGTCTCCCTCCCAACTACCCATTTTCCCTACTGTTTTCCCTTTGTCTATGCTAATCTGGTATAGTCTCTTAAATCTGTCTTTTAGAATTCCCTCCCCCGTCCAGTTCTCTTCCCAAAAGAAAGAATTTTTCCCATCCCCTAGAACCTTATAAAGATTCCCATGAAACCAGCCCCCATTGCCCTCACCTATCTCTTTTAGAATGTCCCTCCACCAAAGTGATACCCTCCCTGTTGGGAATAGGCCAAGGCCATCCCCCCCCCCCCCAACATTCCCATATCTAGATCTCAGTACCCTAGCCTACAAACTGTTTTTTTCATTTAAATATCTCCACCCCCATTTTTCCAGTAGCGTTTTGTTAAAAAATCCAATATTTATAACCCCTAGTCCACCTAGTTGTTTCGTATTACAGACTCTTTTACACTCAATCCATTCTACTCTCTTCCCATTACTCCCACCCCCCCCAAAGAAAATTATGTTGTAGCCTCACAATCTCACTCATGGTTTTCTTTGGTATGTGGTAGAAAGACAGATAGTATGTCGGAAGAGAAGAGATAACCGAATTTAACAACGTGATCCTACCATCCATTGAGATCTTCTTGTCGTTCCATCATGCAATACTAATGTATTAACTATACATAATTCATAAACGGTCATAATCAGTATAAAATTACACTATATAACAACTTCAAATAAAATTATAAATAATTCAAAGTTAAAATAAAATAAAAACACAATAATATTTAAATATAAAATACTTTACTTATTTTAATTATCTATTTGCCTAAAGAAAAAATATTGATCGGGCCAAACAGGCTCGGCCAAATTCAGTCTAGCCCATTAGGCCCACCGAACTCATCGGGTCGAGCCAAATAGGCCTAGTTCTATATGGGTCTCTAATTATAGAGCCCAAGCCATACTAGTTTTTGGGTTGGCCGAGCCGGGCCATCGGGTTGGGCTCAAATTATCGGCTCCAGTCGCGAAAACTCCGACTCCGTCCCTGTTCTCAAGACGATATCACCGATGCCGCCTCTTCGCCGTCGCCTGTTGTTTATCAATCGTCTACACCGAATTTAAGTCAAGGTAATTTTTGGGTTTTTCTGTTTTGATATTTTGTTTTAAAGAATTGATACTATAATATTAAAAAATAGAGAGAAATAAATTGATGAGAAAAAAATATTAGATGAGTGTGAGATTAAATATAATAAAATAATAAATAAAGTATAAATTATGTGATTGAGAAAGAAAAAGAGAGAAGAGAAAAAATAATATGCAAAAAAAAAAAAATTGAATGAGAAACGTATTGTGGAATTTATAGAGGGATGGAGGGAGTATATAATAAAGAAATTAATTAATACAATAATAATTAATTTTAAAAATTACACTAGACAATTATTTGTCAAAGTGGTGGGTGCCCAGTAATGGGCACCCATCCACCCGGGATCAATTCCAACCAAAACTAAATAAATGGTCATTTAAATAAAGTGGGTCGGGTCAGGTGGGTCGGAGCGGGTATGTTTCGGATATGGGTTCGAGCCGGGTGCGGGTATGGGTTCGGGTTCAGGTCGGGTTCGGGTTCAGGTCGGGTGCGGGATTCGAGACCGTATGTGGCGGTCTCTAAATTAAAGACCGTTTTGAGACCGTCTCATGGCCCGAAAAAAGTTCGGGCCGACCAATCGTTTGAGATCGTTTGTAGACCGCAAATGCGGTCTACAATTTAGAGACCTAAAAAAATTGGTCTATAATTTGAGACCGATACATGAAAACGGTCTCAAAATATTTGAGTCGAACCTAATAGTGACCACCAAAAAACGGTCTCTAATGCGTTTAGAGACCATTTTTACGGTATGTGGGGATATCGTGGAGCCGTACATGCCAGATAGAGTCCTCCTACAGTTCGGGTTTGTCTAGACGATACCGGAGAGGCATCTTGTTGCACGTGCTGAACGAAGTGCTAAACCTTAAAAAAAAGTCCAAGCTTTTGTGGGGGCATTTGGGTGATTATTTTGAGACATGGGACATGCACTTGTTATCACCTGAAAGACGCGAAGACAAGGCCAGACTTCTGTGGGAGAGTGCTCCGGACTACGGACATGGTTCACGCCTAACTCCCACGTGTTTTTGTCGAACCCAGCCACACGTACGACGGCATCATCCGATCGAGTACCCATTACAGATGATGTGTGGCTTATGATCAGCCTCGCTCAAAATATGATGGCTCCCCTGCTTCAGAGATGGAAGGACGGAGATACACCGCCAGCGGAAGAGCTTGCACGGGTTATAGAAGCGGCATGTAGAACACTACAGCCGCCACCTATTGCGTTGGCATCATCGTCAAGGCCACCAAGAGGAAGGGGCAGGGGAGAAAGTCGAAGGAAAAGGGACAAGGCATACTTTGGATGATAATTTTTTTTAACGAAATTTGAATGTTCGGATGTTAATTTAGATAATTTATGAGGAGTAAATCTAACATTCTTATGATTGGGGAGGGCATTAATGGGAGGAATGTGGTTAACCATTTTTTTTTTTCATTTTTTTAAAGTCTTTTAAATTAGTAATGAAAAGGCCCTTTCCAAAACTTCCACAAAACCATCTACAAATGAGTGCCTTCAACTTAGAGCCGGCAATTTGGGCCCGACCCGATGGACCGGCCCGACCAACTCGAAAATCAATATGGACCGGGCTAAGAAAATACAAGCCCATTTAAATACGGGTCAATTTGACCCGACCCATTTGGCCCGATGGACATGATGGGCTAGGTTAATTTAGCTCGACGGGCCTTAGGCAGTCCGTTTGGCCCGATGGACATGATGGGCTAGGTTAATTTAGCCTGACGGGCCGCAGGCAGCCCGTTTGGCCCGATCATGTTTATTTTATTTTTTACATTTTTTTAATTTTTATTCAACAATTAAAAATAAAATTACTGAATTACATAAAAGGAAATTTTTTTAGGATTTTCACTTTATACTCTTTCTATATATATTGTCGCATGTGGGTGAATACTGAAGTCATTATTGGTTAATGGCAAAATGTTAATTTGTTTAGTAAATGGCTAGCTGTTATTACCGTTGTTTGGTTGAATGGTGGTTAATGGCAAATTATTTGGTTACTGTTTAGTAAATGGCTACTGTTTCTATTTGGATGATTACGAAAGTTTGACATGTTTACTGATTTTTTTATTTTTTTTTTTGAAAGGGACATGTTTCTTGAAATTAATTTCAACTTCTTTAGGGATATTAATTCATTTTTCTTATTTTATTTTTTAAATTATTTTGACGAAATGAATATCGAATCAGATTTAGCGGATGAGTTTGTTGATGAGTTAGACTTATGAGGAGTTATACATTAAATCACTAAAACAAGGTACTTCGAAAAACAAATTGTTTTCTTTATTTCTATCGAAACTTTAAATTAGGTAAAGGGTGCGGTTGGTGGATTTGGTTCCCAACACTTAAGACTACCCATCCAACTCTCTCTCTCTAATATTCTCTCTTGCGTAGAGAATAAGCACCGCCCAAGCCCAAAACTCCTCCGTCGTCTAACAGCGCCTGCCCACTAATATAATTCCAGCTTGAAATTTCAGCGCCTGCCGCCACGCCGCTTGAAGCACCGCTGCGCCGCTTGCAACACCGCCGCTCGCCGCCGCGTCGCTTGCAAAACCACCGTTCAATGGTTGGGCGAAGGGGTTTTTTTTTAGGGATTTAGTTGGGATCAATGGGTGAATCTCCCCGTCGGAGCCACGGTGACCGATCGGGTGAGTCATCCGTTTGATCCCATTTTATTTTCGTTTTTTCCTTTCTGCATGTTAATTTAGTCTGCTTTTTAATTTAGATCTGGTGTTTTTATGATCATTTTTTTCTTTTCTTCTTCCTATGCCGTTAGTTTCTGCTTTCGGTATTTTCCCTGTACCCGTTGTTGGTATTTTCCCTTTCCCCGCTGGTTTGTCTTCTTCCCGGTTATGATGGGTTTTCTTCCCGTTTTCGGGTTTTCCCATGGTGGCACTTTGTTGTGTCTGTTGGAGCTGGTAGGCCTTGGGTCCGTCTTTATGTGGTTTGGGAGGTTTGTAGCACGGCCGTTGCTATCTTCTTAGATCGCGAAATTTCGTGGTATGCTGGTTGTTCGTTGATCCTTCCACCCTCTCACGATTGAGTCTGTAATTTATGATCTTTTGGTAGAATTTGCTGTTTGGATAGGTGAGGGCAAGTGATATGTAATTTAACCCCTATCTGTAATTCTACTACCTTCAAAAAAAAAAAAAAAAACTTATGAGGAGTTATTTATAATTCTATTTTGCACTTGTCGTGTACATTAATATTATAATGGTTATGGTCATTTATGAATTATGCATAGTTACTCGTTAGTATATATTTTTTGCTAGAAAAAAATAATAATAATGTAATGGACTGAGTTGGCCCGCTATCCCAGGATGGGCTAGGCTGGACTGGGCTCCAAATTTATAGGCCCGACCAGTTCATGGCCCGGCCCGACCTAGCCCATGAACATGACTTGACCTGTTGGGCTGGGTTGGGTTGGGTTGGGTCGGGCTGCCCGAATTACTAGCTCTATCTAGGGGTAGTTTGGTACGGTATACCAACCATACCGTTATCATACCGAAAATTTCGATATTGAAAAAATTCATACCGTTATCGTACCGAAATTTCCGGTATTTAAAAATTCATACCGATACCGTACCGTAATTTTGGTATATCGAATTTTCGGTAGGGTATATCGATTCATATCGAAAATATTGAACCATCATTTCATATCAAAATACCGGTATACCAATTCATACCGAAAATATTGAAGCATTGTTTTATACCGAAATTAATTATTTAAGATTTATTTTATTTATGTTTTAATAATTAAAGTTATTTTAATTTAAAAATAATATAAAATTGTTATTTTATTAAGGTTTCGGTATATCGATATACCGTTTCATACCGAAATTTTTTCGGTATACCGAAATACTGCAGTATGATCATTTTCCATACCGTTACCGTACCGAAAATTTTGATATTTTTTCGGTATAAAAAGCTCGATATACCGAAATTTCGATATATTTACCCACCCCTAGTTCTATCCAACTCCAATGCAATCTTCTTTTTTAACATGTTATTCATAGTTTATTTATTTTTTGACAGTTTATTCATAATTTATTGAAAACTACATAAAATACTAGCATATATACATATAAGTTTTACAATATAAATAATCACAGTGATCAAAATTTGTAAAAAAAAGTATAAATAGTTCGATTGACCATACTTTTTTACTAAAAAGTATAATTACTAGAGTTCGATTTTTTTTAACTGAAAAAAATCCAAATTTGACAAATTAAAAACACAATAAATGAGCTACAAAGTAACAAACTAGAGAAAAATGATCAAAATACTCATTTTGTTGGGAAGTTATTGGGTCCACCACAACTTCTGTAATTAAAAAAATGTTGTATCATCGTTGATCTGAAATTTTCTTCTTCCTACATTTCTATATCTTTTATACTCACTTCACATTTTATACTACATTTCTTGATCTACGTGTAAAACGTAAATGAAAAGCGTATGACGAGACATGGAGCATACTTTATACTCTATTTTGTTATGATCAAACTTAAAACACATTCATACCTCGTATTTTTGACCAATTTTTTCCATTCTATATTTTTATATATTTTTACATTGATTAATCACTTTTTCACATGTTCATGCCAACTGCTTTTATTTTAAATATAATGTATTGGGTTTGAATTGAGAAGGTGCCAACAATCTTTTTCGATGAATATCACGTGAAGAATATCCTCAATTGTTCGATATAAGTTACCGTTCAAGACTATAAATAAATTTCGACATGTATAAATATATACGATAATGTGGCGCTCTGCATGGTATAGAGTTTGGAAGAAATTAAGAATGACAATTGAACAGTCCGATCCTGCCACGGTCTAGATGTGTATAGTGAGGAGGGCCATGACCCCCTTTCATCGATAAATTAGTGTATTAGTATATGCATGTCTTAATGATTATTTTTTATTTATTTTTAATTGGCCTCCCCCAATTAATAAACTAATTTAAGCTAGCCAGTAATTGCTTAATTTTTTTCTAGACCCAATCCTTTACTCTGCTAATTTAATTTATTTTCTTCCCAATCAATCACACACCCAATAAAGTAAATCATACTAATACAGTACTCACCAGGTTTGTAATTTTAATTTATACTGTATATTATTATTTTTATTTTGTTATTTGTTAATACACTATTTTAATTATTCTCCAATTTTTCAAATATTTAATTCATATTTAGCATTTAATTTAAAATGAATTCTTTAGATATTAATTGATGTATTTATAAATTTTGTTTTCTTAGGTCAAAGATAAACTGGAATCAATATAATTAATGGTTGACTAAAAGTTAGAATTTGGAATTTAATGTAGTCTTTCAATTAATTAATTTGTATTTGATTATTTCGTAGATGAAAAAACTATGAACAATATAATTTTTCTTTGAAAAGAAAGAATAAAATTACCCAACTATCTAAGTTAAATCCATTTATAAATAATGAGGAAAGTCGTCCTACAAAATCATTAAGGACCAATCATTAGAACGTGATCCAGAATTACGACCACCAATATGAAAAGTGTTAGAGCATATATTCAAGTTGGACCAATACTTGTTGTAGATTTAATGTTTGTAGGTCCCTAGTTGAGTAGATAATATTGAGTAAGCTAAGAAAACGTCTAGAGGGGGTGAATAGACTTTTCAAAATCTTTCAATATATCAAAGTACACAATGCGAAAATATCAGATTAACAATGAGCCCAACAAATTTATACTCAACTAATTCGAGAACTTCTGTTATGAACACTAGTCTTATCTATTTTATATGCAGATTAATCAATTAAACAAGTAATCAATCAAACAACAAATAAAACAGTAAGTAAATCAACACACAAGATTTATAGTGGTTCGACAACTTGTCTACATCCACTCTCACAAGCCCAGTTGTGAAATTCTTATTACTCTTCTATTCGAGTAGTGTGTTCTTGTGGCTTTAAGTCCCAAGAAATAAGACTTTGATCTTCTCGATTATATCACCAGATATATCTTCGATCTAACTAGCTATTTTACAAGTAACTAGCAACTTGAACAATAAAAGAAAAACTTCTCTAGTTCAATAGTAGCCTTCTTCGAATTCTTCACTTGTCTTCTGGCTTCAACTTTCTGAACTTTAACTCTGTGAGTTTCTTTGCTCTGAATATCTCTTCTTAATTTGCTTCGGTATATCAGTAGTTATCAGTGTGTCAGTAGTCTTGAATCGTAGAATACCTTGGGGTATTTATAAACATCCAACATCAAGAACTTTCTGTTATCAAACTAACATTTCTTGATAACTGACTTCTAACCGCTTCTTCTTATCCATCCACGCGTTTTTTCAGTTAATTAGTTATTCCATAAATAACTCTTCAATATATATCTTCACACGCGTTTATGACTTAAGCATTTCTTCTTACTTGCGCACTTGTATAGTCTCCATACTTAGACAAATCTTCAGTCTTTACTTTACTTGTCTTGTCTTGCGCATCCAGTCTTCCAATCTTCAGTAGACTTCGATATAGAACTAACACTATACTAGTCCTATCATCTAATCCTAACAAGACTATTACATTACTTCAAGCTTTATAACTCAACTTAGTCAACTTAAGTCTATACATCAATATGCAAACATAAACTATGAGCTTCTATACATCATTTAATTCGCTCATCATAAAACCTAACATATATATAGTAAAAAACGTACTTATCTTTCAATCATACTTAAACTTTTCTTTCATACTTATGTACTCTACTGATCTTCTCAAGATGACTTCCATAACTAGATCAGTCAACACTTAAAATATATTCAAGTCTTCTTTTGGGTTATCAAAACTACTTCTCATCATCAATTAGGACTTGTATTAGGATTCATATCCCAACAATGTTATATTCTGAAAATTTTAATAATAATTAATAGTATATTATATATAAACTTAATAATGTATGTTATAAATTTAATTACTTAAAATTTTATTGTTGACCCCCTCAATTACTCATCCTGGATCCAAGCCCGGTCCTAATGTTAGGCTAACGAGACGATCGATTCAGACCCATAAATATTTCACTTTTTTAGGGACCCATTTTTTAAGATATATTTTACATATATATATATATATATTATAATATAAAATATTAATATAACTATATAAGACGAGAAGTGCTAAAAAAGTAAAAAGAATTAGTGAAGAAGGGGAGGAAAAATTAGGAGAAAAAAGTTTCAACAAAGGCCTAATTTCATTTATATTTTTAAAATTTTCACTTTTTCAATTTACATCATTTTTTTCCAATTTACATTATTTCCGTCGAAAAATTAAAATTTTGGACTAATAGTTCAATTTACATCCTTCAAATTTAAAAATAAAAAAATAATATTAAATTTTTCTAAAAATCTCATTAAAAATTACTCGTATAAAAATAAAAAAAATTTAAAATTAAAAAAATCTAAAATTGTCTAAATAAAAAATTCTAAAAATCTCATTAAATTTTCTAAAAATTATAATAATTACATTAAAAATTTGAAAAATCTCTTAAAATCTATTAATTAAAAATTAGAAATTCTAAAATGTGTAAAAAAAAATCTATATTGTTAGTTCTTTAAAAATTATTTTACATTATGTTTTATAAGTTCTATAGAATAAAAAATATGAAGGGACGAGACTTTTTTTAAAGTTTGATTCAAGCCCAAATATTCCTAGGACCGGCCCTGTCTGGATCCGCCACTGCAATGGCGGATCCAGTGTAGAAATTGGGGGTACAACAACTGTACCCCCAAAATGTTTTTTTTTTTTAATCTTAGGAAAAAAAATTAATTCATTAGTTAATTTTGACACAAATTATTTTAGTTGCATCCCCATTTCATTTCTCAACTCAAATTAAAAAGGCTTAACAACAACCTTTTGTTCCCAGCAAAGTGAAAGACTGAGGTTCAACATTTTAAAACTACTTCAATTTTCTTACAGTCTCAAAAGTTAACACACAATACTTCTTAATTTTCACTGTTGAATGATGTTATGCATTTTTTTTTTATTTAAATTGCACTAAATTGTATTGCTTTTATTATTAAATGCTCAATCCGGTGAAAATTAATAATAAAAAAAATTGTTCGTCCCAATGAAAATGAAAGATACTCATTCTTTTTTGGCAAATAACGCTCTCTCACATTTCAGTATATTCTTTTTTTTCAATGACGAAGGAAGTAGTATTTCACCCCCGAATTTTAAATTCTTGATCCGCTACCGCACCACCGCATGGATCCGACGCAAGCCAGCTCCATATATGTTTGAATCAGAACTTTTAAAAGACACATATGAAGGCTTCGTGTATGCTCAAATATAAAATAATCCAAAAAATTATTACAATTGTGAAACATCATTTGAAAATTACAATACTTTATTAAATTAGTGCGGGAGTTTTATTATATCGACATAAAAATGATGTTTCACAATTTAAAATATATTTAAATTTGTTAAAATCCAAGAGATTTAAGAATTGGTCAATAGTATAAAATTAAAAATTATTTGGATAAATAAAAGTAAAAGCATAAATATAAATAGTGCACACAAAAAGACATCACACCAAACACGCCCTAACTCTGTGAAGCTGAAAGGCGGTCCCTTCCTTCTATAAATACACGTCCATACCCAAGGTTTTTCTCTTTTGTTCAAAGTAGCCTTCTCCTTGCGAGGAGCGCAGCCGCAACACAGTTTCTTGAAAAAAATTCAGAAACATCAATCAACGGCTAACAGAAACATATAACAACTATACCGAAACTATTTGAAAAAACAAAATCCCTGAAAGATATCTTTTGGAAACCCAAAGTCTCAGAATCGAATCCAGAAACCCTAGATTTCACTTCCACAGACTCCATGGATCTACGCTTCCCCTTCTCTCCTGCGGAGGTCGCTAAAGTCCGCTTCGTCCAATTTGGCATACTAAGTCCCGATGAGATTGTAATTGTTACTATTTCTTGTTCAGTTCACTATTGGTTAGGGTTTTACTCCGTATCAGTCAATGATGCTGTGAATTTGTTTTGTAGCGACAAATGTCAGTTGTGCATATAGAGCACAGTGAAACGACGGAAAGAGGTAAGCCAAAGATCGGGGGTTTGAGCGACCCGCGGCTCGGGACAATTGACCGGAAGATGAAGTGCGAGACTTGTATGGCTAACATGGCTGATTGCCCTGGCCACTTTGGTCACCTTGAACTGGCTAAACCGATGTTTCACATTGGTTTCATAAAGACCGTGCTTAATATTCTCCGTAGTGTGTGCTTCAATTGCTCGAAAATTTTGGCTGATGAGGTATATTTAGTGCCCGACTTGGCTATATGAAAATATTGGAGAGACCAATTTTCTAAAATTTTCGGGTCTGGGTCTCTTTTCCGTATGACATTTAGTATATCTAGTACCGGAGTTGGTTTTTTGAAAATCTAAAAGACCATTGTTTGACTTTTTTGGAATTGTGGTATAGTATTTCTACCATTCAAGGTGGGTTGCTTTGATCACTGCCATCAAATTATGGAACCCCTTTTGTGCAGTTCAATGACATGTATATACTTACAGTCATAGGGAAAAGTTGTCAACTTGATTTCTGATTACCATGTGAATTGCATTATCCATAGAGAATTCTTATTGTGCATACACTCAGTTATGTTGCACGTGAGATTCAGTGTTAATGCTCATTAACAATTTGAAACAAATGGAGACAATTGCATATTTGACAGTTTTGATGGGTTTATGTATGCATATAGTTCATCTAGTTCCCTTTTGTTATCATAATTCTTCATCTGTTGTGCCTTCAAAAGTTAGGTTGCTTATGGGAATGCATAATTGTGTATTAAAATCCATTAGATGTGCTGTGTGATCTGAATGCATTAGTTTCAATGGTGCTTTGAATGAATTAATTCTTCGTGTATGTGATAATCTTACCAGAAGTACTTTATTTTCTACAACCATTGGTCATTAACTGTTTTTATCTTCATAGGAGGACCCAAAATTCAAGCAAGCAATGAGAATAAGAAACCCTAAAAATAGACTAAGGAAGATATTAGATGCTTGTAAGAACAAATCCAAGTGCGAGGGAGGTGATGAGATTGATGTGCAAGGTCATGATTCTGATGAACCTATGAAGAAATCTAGGGGTGGGTGTGGTGCTCAGCAACCAAAAATCTCTATTGATGGAATGAAGATGGTTGCTGAATACAAGCTCCAAAAAAAGAAAAATGATGACCCGGAGCAGATGCCTGAACCAGTTGAACGGAAACAACTTCTCTCTGCAGAAAAGGTGTTAGACTACAGTTCATGTGAAAAAAGAATGTTGTCTTTCTTATTATAATCTGAAGTACGCTTTAGGTTGATTTTTGTTGCTAATCCCAGTAATTTGTAATGGCTTTTCATTTCAGGTCCTTAGCATACTGAAAAGAATAACTGATGAAGATTGCGAATTACTGGGGTTGAACCCAAAATATGCTCGCCCGGACTGGATGATTCTTCAAGTTCTTCCAATTCCTCCTCCTCCAGTTCGACCTTCTGTAATGATGGATACTTCATCTAGGAGTGAGGCATGCCTTTTCCTCCCGATCTACAGTTTTTAGTAGCTTGTTAGACCCTGAATTGTCAGAATTCAATTGGTATTTCTGTGCATCAAATAAATATGCCAGGCTCTGTTCAATGAAAATTAATGAAGTTGTTGTTCCATTCACTCTTGGTTGTGGCTTTAAAGTTGTAGTATAATCTGAATTTTGAATCTCTTAATGCAGGATGACTTAACTCATCAACTGGCAATGATCATTAGGCACAATGAGAATTTGAAGAGGCAGGAACGAAATGGGGCTCCTGCACACATCATATCAGAGTTTGCACAACTTCTGCAGTTCCATGTAGCTACATACTTTGATAATGAATTACCAGGACAACCAAGGGTAAGTTGATTCTCTTATTAATTTCCACTGTGTATGAAGCTCTTGAGTATCATCTAACCAGTTAAGCACCTTGGTATACTCAAGGCTACCCAAAGATCTGGTAGGCCAATCAAATCAATATGTAGCAGGCTTAAGGCAAAAGAAGGTAGGATCAGAGGCAACTTGATGGGCAAGAGAGTAGATTTTTCGGCTCGGACTGTTATTACTCCAGACCCAACCATCAACATTGATCAATTGGGAGTTCCGTGGAGTATTGCGCTAAATCTCACATATCCAGAAACTGTAACCCCTTATAACATTGAAAGGTGCACCTATTTCTGTGCTTATTTTTATTTACCCCCTTGTACACTTCCTTTTCTCTATTGACCGGACGTTGACTTCAAAAACAGGTTGAAAGAGCTGGTGGAATATGGACCTCATCCACCTCCTGGAAAAACTGGTGCGAAGTATATTATTAGGGATGATGGACAGAGGCTTGATCTGCGGTATTTGAAAAAAAGCAGTGATATGCATCTAGAACTAGGATACAAGGTTAGAATTTGTGTTGTATCATTATAATGATCTTGATGTAGAGTGCTTATAGGTGCCTCATTTCTATCTTATTATTACAGGTGGAGCGGCACTTAAATGATGGAGACTTTGTTCTATTCAATAGGCAACCGAGTCTCCATAAAATGTCCATAATGGGGCATAGAATCAAAATTATGCCTTACTCAACTTTCCGCCTTAATCTTTCCGTTACATCGCCCTACAATGCTGATTTTGATGGGGATGAAATGAATATGCACGTTCCCCAGTCATTCGAAACTAGAGCCGAAGTGCTGGAACTGATGATGGTTCCCAAATGCATTGTGTCACCTCAAGCAAATCGGCCTGTGATGGGAATTGTGCAGGACACGCTTTTAGGATGCCGGAAAATTACTAAGAGAGACTCATTCATCGAAAAAGTAACTTATGATGCCTTTTCTATTTTAAGTAGTAAATCAGAAATGTATTTACATGAAATGGCACTGTTATATGCAGGATGTGTTTATGAACATATTAATGTGGTGGGAGGATTTTGATGGCAAAGTACCTGCTCCAGCAATTCTTAAACCTAGGCCTCTTTGGACTGGAAAACAAGTGTTTAATTTAATTATACCGAGACAGATTAATCTATTGAGGTATTCAGCATGGCATCAAGAAACTGAAAAAGGATTTATTACTCCCGGAGATACTCAAGTTCGAATAGAAAAAGGAGAGTTACTTACGGGAACTCTATGCAAGAAAACACTCGGGACATCCACCGGCAGTCTTATACATGTTATTTGGTATGCTTTTTCTAGATTTTATTCCGAATCATTGCTTCATTTTATGGTTTTTTAATAAGAATCACCGAGCATGTTTTATAGGGTATGAAATGTTTGTACTGCTTATGTTCAAAATTGTGATGCTCTTAACTTTGTGAAATGTTTTATAGGGGTGGTTATTCGTGTTTATGTGTCTTGCTACCATGTACGCTTATGAACATTATTATATTATAAATATAAAGTCAAGTATAATTTTAATTAAATCTGAAAATTCGTGTTCTTTTGTTGGCTTTTGTATTATCAATTTTATTGTGTCATTTATCTCTGCGATTTATTCCGTGTTAAGAATTGCAACCCTTTCATAATTTCATATAATGAGCTTCAAGTTCTAAAATGAACTTATTTCTCCAAGATGCCCACACTTTATTTATTTAATAATGTGAAGTTAGTATTACCAACCTCTCCTTGCAATTGAACAGGGGGTGGGGAAGGGGTAATACTCTAGATTGATAATAAGGAAACAGAATTCAGGGGGTTCATTATTGTAATCTTGCAACGTGAAGGGGTAATACTCTAGAGTGATAATAAGGAAACAGAATTTCAGGAGGTTCATTATTCTAATCTGGCAACGTGTTATCTGAACGCATAAATATTTGGAAAAAGAAAAAAAAATCCGCATGTCTTCCTGTTAAATATGATGATGAAAGGTTCATTTAGGTCATCAAGAGAGAGAATCAAGTTCCTTCTTCAAAAGTTCAAAGTCCTCTCTGGATTCAATTTCTTATAATTTTGTACATGTAGAAGAGTACTTCCAGTTTTTCTCCATTTGGGAAGCAGTTTTGCTTTTCAATATCCTGGATTCTATTATAGTAACTTGTTTTACATGGGTTTTGTAACTCTTTATGGATTGTATACGTGATATATAATATGACCTTATTATAAAATACCACTATTTCGTGATTGGTTAGAGTCGTTAGACTATAAGACTAAAAGTGCATCAAGCATGAGATGATGAGAAGGTTGCGTGAGGTAATGCTTCATAATGATAGCCTGTTGAACCTCATTCTGTGAAATGCTTTTAGTATGTTGTGCAGCAGCAACACATAGCACATGGATTATCATTTCATTTGTTTAAAATTCTGGGGTTATAAATGTAAGTGCAGGTTCATATTCCATTGTGGTACACTGGTACTGGTATTTTGTATTGATGTTTTAATTACTGCATTTGAACTTGACACATATAATTATGAAGCCATCTTGAAACTTTTGGATGCCAGTCCATGATAAATTCATCACTGTTCTGTTTTTAATTTATGGTTTCAGGGAAGAGGTGGGTCCAGATGCAGCTCGCAAGTTTCTGGGACATACACAATGGCTTGTCAACTATTGGCTTTTACAGCAAGCATTTAGCATAGGAATTGGTGATACTATTGCTGATAAAGCCACAATGGACAAGATCTTTGAAACTATTTCAAATGCAAAGAACCAAGTGAATGAACTAATTAGAACTGCTCATGAAAAACAGTTGGAGGCTGAACCTGGTCGAACTATGAAGGAGTCATTTGAAAACAGAGTGAATCAGGTTGGTTGAACTTAAAACATTCTTGTTTGCTTCCAACAGCTTGATGATGCCTGATGTGCTTTTTGTGTCTTTAGGTGTTGAATAAGGCTCGTGACGATGCTGGAAGTTTTGCACAGAGTAACTTGTCAGAAAGTAACAACCTCAAAGCTATGGTCACTGCAGGATCCAAGGGAAGTTTTATCAACATTTCTCAGATGACTGCATGTGTGGGGCAACAGAATGTTGAAGGCAAGCGAATTCCTTTTGGATTTGTAGGCCGTACACTACCACATTTCACCAAAGATGATTTTGGTCCAGAGAGTCGTGGGTTTGTGGAGAACTCATATCTTCGAGGATTAAGTCCTCAAGAGTTCTTCTTCCATGCTATGGGTGGTAGGGAAGGTCTTATTGATACTGCAGTGAAAACATCTGAGACTGGATATATCCAGAGGCGATTGGTAAAGGCTATGGAGGACATCATGGTGAAATATGATGGGACTGTTAGGAATTCCTTGGGTGATGTGATCCAGTTTCTCTATGGAGAAGATGGTATGGATGCAGTGTGGATTGAGTCGCAGCCTCTGGAGTCACTGAAGCTGAAGAAATCAGGTTTCAGTGACATGTATAAATACGAGATTGATCATCCCAACTGGAATCCTAATTATATGTTGCCGGAAGCTGTGGAAGATCTGAAAACAATACGTGAAATTCGCAGCGTGTTCGATGCAGAAGTTCAAAAACTGGAAGCCGACAGGTTTCAACTTGGGACAGAGATTGCCACCACAGGTGACAACTCTTGGCCCCTACCTGTTAATATCAAGAGGCTCATCTTAAATGCACAAAAAACCTTTAAAGTTGATTTCCGGAGGCCATCTGATATGCACCCAATGGAGATTGTGGAAGCTGTTGATAAATTGCAAGAAAGGCTTAAGGTGGTTGTTGGTGATGATTATCTGAGCATGGAAGCCCAGAAGAATGCTACTCTTTTCTTCAATATATTGCTTCGCAGTGCTTTAGCAAGTAAAAGAGTTTTGAAGGAGTATAGACTTACCCGTGAAGCTTTTGAATGGGTTGTTGGTGAGGTAGAATCTCGTTTTCTGCAGTCACTTGTTGCTGCTGGGGAAATGATAGGATGTGTTGCTGCACAATCTATTGGTGAACCTGCTACACAGATGACTCTAAATACATTTCATTATGCTGGTGTGAGTGCCAAGAATGTTACTTTAGGTGTACCAAGGTTGAGGGAGATTATTAATGTCGCTAAGAAAATTAAAACACCCTCTCTCTCTGTATACTTGAAGCCTGATGTGAGTAAAACTAAAGAGAGGGCAAAGAATGTCCAATGTGCTCTGGAATATACAACTTTGCGTAGTGTTACTCAAGCCACGGAGGTATGGTACGATCCAGATCCTATGAGCACTCTTATTGATGAAGATGTTGAATTTGTGAAGTCCTATTACGAGATGCCGGATGAAGAGATTGACCCTTACAAGATTTCTCCTTGGTTGCTTCGCGTGGAGTTAAACCGAGAGATGATGGTGGATAAGAAGCTTAGCATGGCAGATATTGCAGAGAAGATTAATGCTGAATTTGATGATGATCTCACATGCATATTTAATGATGACAATGCTGAAAAGCTTATCCTTCGTATTCGTATCATGAATGATGAAGCCCCTAAGGGTGAATTGACTGATGAATCGGCTGAGGATGATGTGTTCCTAAAAAAGATTGAGGGTAACATGCTTACAGAAATGGCTCTTCGAGGCATACCGGACATTAACAAGGTGTTCATAAAGAACAGTAAGGTGAATAAGTTTGATGAAAATGATGGGTTCAAGGCAGAGAATGAGTGGATGCTGGATACAGAAGGTGTTAATCTTTTAGCTGTCATGTGTCATGAAGACGTGGATGAAATGAGGACAACAAGCAATCACTTAATTGAGGTTATCGAAGTTCTT
The DNA here is from genome assembly GCA_963675135.1 of Galeopsis tetrahit. Classification (NCBI taxonomy): domain Eukaryota; kingdom Viridiplantae; phylum Streptophyta; class Magnoliopsida; order Lamiales; family Lamiaceae; genus Galeopsis; species Galeopsis tetrahit. The sequence goes on from OY776131.1 coordinate 41,409,496, forward strand.
GGAATTGAAGCCGTTCGTAAAGCTTTGCTTGATGAATTGCGTGTCGTCATATCTTTTGATGGTTCTTATGTGAACTATCGACACTTGGCAATATTGTGTGATACCATGACGTATCGTGGTCACTTGATGGCCATCACTCGTCATGGTATTAATCGTAATGATACTGGCCCCATGATGAGATGCTCATTCGAAGAAACAGTCGACATTCTACTTGATGCTGCCGTCTTTGCAGAAACAGATTACCTCAGGGGCGTAACTGAGAATATCATGTTAGGTCAGCTTGCCCCTATTGGCACAGGAGATTGCGCGTTGTATCTGAACGAAGAGATGCTTCAGCACGCCATCGAGATTCCTTTGCCCAGCTACATGGAAGGCGGGCTGGAGTTCGGGATGACTCCTGGCCGTTCACCAATGATGGGAACCCCATATCATGAAGGCATGATGTCCCCAGGCTATTTGTTGAGCCCAAATGTTCGGTTATCTCCCGTCTCAGATGCCCAATTTTCTCCCTACGTTGGTGGGATGGCCTTTTCTCCTACATCTTCTCCCGGATACAGCCCGTCATCTCCTGGATACAGCCCGTCATCTCCGGGATATAGTCCTACCTCCCCTGGTTACAGCCCGGCTTCCCCTGGTTATAGCCCGACATCCCCGACATATAGTCCTAGTTCTCCTGGGTATAGCCCTACAAGCCCTGCATATTCTCCAACCAGCCCATCTTATTCTCCTACTTCCCCCACCTACAGCCCAACATCTCCCAGCTACAGCCCCACGTCTCCCAGCTACAGCCCCACGTCTCCTAGCTACAGCCCAACATCTCCTGCGTACAGCCCCACCTCTCCTGCGTACAGCCCCACATCTCCTGCTTACAGCCCCACATCTCCCTCTTACAGCCCAACTTCACCCTCTTATAGCCCAACCTCTCCATCTTACAGCCCAACTTCACCTTCCTATAGCCCTACCTCTCCATCTTACAGCCCAACTTCTCCATCGTATAGTCCAACCTCACCTGCTTATAGCCCAACTTCGCCTGGCTACAGCCCCACATCTCCAAGTTACAGTCCCACATCTCCAAGTTACAACCCTTCAGCGAGGTACAGCCCCTCCCTGCAGTATTCACCTACAAGTCCAAAAATCACACCTTCAAGTCCATACAGTCCTTCCTCTCCAAGTTACAGGTAATTTTGCCAGAACATTGTTTCAGTTTTTACTTTACATGTGAAGGAATATAAACTTGGTTGACATTGTCGTTACCAATGATAATTCACCAAAAAGTAGGCAAAAAAATTGATTAGTTTGTGTGAAGGTGAGTTTACTTTAATAGATAAATGAGGCTCGTTGCTTACTATGATGCCCTTCATTGTTTGTATGGGATAGATCAAGGTTTATTATACTGTTTGATTGTTCAAGTTGATCCCTGCTGCATTTGATTGTTCAAGTTGATCCCTGCTGCATTTGATTGTTTATCTTCTTTTAGTCTGTTCAATTGAATGCATGAGAATATCTTGATATGATGATATTCGTATCTTTAAAGATACTGCATTTCCCCCACTTTCTTTCTGCAATTTGACATGGGATTGACATATTTCTGTTTACTGCTGTTTGCAGTCCAACTTCGCCTTCGTATTCACCGACATCTCCATCATATTCTCCTTCAAGTCCAAGTTATAGTCCTGGCAGGTATATTCTCTAGCATTGCTTTATTTAAGGGCTTATTCTTGTTGGTACCCCACTCCCCCCGCTCTCCAAAAAAGTATCTAACAGCGCTTGCTGCAACTGAATTAATTTAAGTGAGTTTTATTGTTTGTAATACAAATTTGATGCACTCAAGCTGCAAAAAAAATTAAAAAGTCCCACCTAAATATTATCCTTTGTTTTGTATCTGGTAAGTACCCGTGTAATCCTTTTCCTTGAATTGGGATTTCATCATTTTCTTGAGGTTTCTTGCTAAAGTTGTGTTTAAATTTATTTGGTGGGTGAGAGTTCTTTGAGAAAAAAACAGTGAAGTTGAGAGTTTACTAACCAGGTTGTTACAGTGTTCATTTCTTCATTCTTAACTGTTTGGTCTGAACACAAGGAAAAACATCTTTTACACCACAACCCTTTAGTCTTTTGGCCATGTCTGATTAATAAAAGTTTATTTTCTGAAAATTTGTAATTAAGTGCATGCCTTGGTTCGTTTTTCAATTTCGTTCTGATTTAAAAAAGAAATTAGAGATTCTATGGGCTATAGCCATTCTTATTCAGTGAATACAATTTCAATGCTTTATTACTATCGACATCGGCTTATATTTCTTAGAGAGAATCAACTATCTAATTATTAAGTGAAATCTAATTCTTCATCCCCTACAGTTCTGGAGCAAACGCAGGCTATAGTCCAAGCTCTCCACAATTTAGGTGAGTTCAGATTGCAGTCTACTTAAAGTTCAATTCAGACAGCATCTCGCTGCAATTTTGTTTATTTCCGTATTCCACCTGGCATATCGTGTGGATGCACTTGATGATGTTATGTAGGATAGGATGCAAGGAACCTCAGTTTCATTCATTTATGCCTAATTTTTTGGCTTGTGTACAGCCCAAGTGCTGGATACTCTCCGAGCGCACCAGGGTACTCTCCGTCGTCAGCGAGCCAATACTCGAACGACAAAGACGATAAGAGTATTAAGGATGACAAGAGCAGCCGCTGAAGTGCTTGGTTGCTAATTAATTGAGAGCGTCCTAGATTTTTATTTGTGGTTTTGGAAGATTATGAATGACGTTCTTCCTTGTAAAATTCATTTGTGGACACTGATGGTATATACAATGACGATCGTGTGTCGGGTTGTCAAATGTATGTTCAAGCCTCAAGGCTCGTCTGTCTGGATTTATAAATTTTGAAATTGATATATATATTTGTAGAATACTGTTGTTTTTATGTTTTAAATAGAGACCATTAAAAACATGTGTTTATAATAAATTTAGAAGAATGAAACAGATTATTTGAATACACATTCTCGTCTACTAAATTTTGGATAAGGGGAAATAAAATAAAGTTCTACTCAAGTAAATTGAAAAAAGCAAAGATAAATTATTGAACGTATATAAGTAATTTGACAATTGAGTGTACACAAATGCTCTTAATTGTTATTGATAAAAATATGAAGTGCGATTCTTTAGTTAAAAATTGGATTTAAATAAATAAAATAAATTTAATTTAAATTCCGAAAATAAAAGAGAAATTAAACCAAAAGCCCAAATATGTGGCCCAGTATCACATATTGGGCCCAGCCTGTTTTGTAATATTCAAAACTAAAAACTAATAAAAATAAATAGAAAATATAAGGAAAAATCTCAGTACTTATACGGTATACTTGTTCCGCAAAATATATAACGATAAATTCTGAAATTCAGAATAAACTCCCAAACACACACACTCTCTCTCTACTGTGGATTGCGGCTAGGGTTTCACCAAACCCTACCTTACCTCTCGTACTTTTACGCTCTTCACCATTTCCAGATCTGTTATTCTCGTTGTAAGTGATGATGAGTGAACTGCTTCATTAGTCGATTTTACTTGCGAGTAATCTGAAAGCTAGCGGCTTTGTTATATTAGTGCTGTGGAAAAAAAATGGCAACAGTGAATCCATTTGATTTGCTGGGGGACGATGGTGTGGAGGATCCATCGCAGATTGCTGCTCAGCAACCTAAGGTTGAACTGAAAAAAACCGAAGCTCCATCGACAAAGCCTGCGGCTGGAGCAAAGCAGCCGAATAAGACAGCCGTGCAGCCTAAGCTACCCACCAAACCTCTCCCCCCGTCTCGGGCCGGTAAGCTATATATTCTCTTTATAACCGTTTAATTATAATTGTATTATTTTGATATTCTCGTTTTTGAAGTAACTGGGTACATTGATGTTCTGATTCGCCATGGTATTTGGAAGGCTGTTCACCTTTATATGACTTTTATTATGACTATATGTACAATTAGAGGGACTAGTGTTTTTTTTTTCTGTTTTAGATTGGTTGTACTGTTAGTTTGGATAAGAGCTCTAAAATTAGAGTACTAATTTACAATTAGTTGTAAATACTTGTTAATTTGAATCAGTTCTTATTCCGTTCATGCATTTACTGACATCCTATTTTTCCATTTGAGTAGTAAGAGAGTCAAAACCTGATTTTGCTCGAGGTGGACATGGTGGAGGTCATGGTTATGCTCGTGGTGGTCGTGGTGCTGGGTCCTACAGAGACTCACAGCAGAATGAAAATTCTCATGGGAACAGGGAAATATCTGTGGGTCAAGGTGCATCTGATGAGGCTGGTGCTGGAAAACCATATGAAAGACGAGGTGGCTATGGTGGACCCCGAGGTGGTCGCCGGGGTGGTTTCAGCAATGGAGACTCAGGAGAAGGTGACCGTGAGCGTCCTCGTAGGCCATTTGATCGCCGCAGTGGATCTGGACAAGGGTACATATTCTTTTGACCTTGTTCCCATTTGTTTATTTTCTGTCTGTTTGTGGCATGTTTGCAAGATAAATTAAATTTATTTGCAGAAATGATATAAAACGAGATGGAGCTGGCCGAGGAAACTGGGGAACTCAGACTGATGAACTAGCCCAGTGAGTATTTTCTTGGTGCCTTTGGTCATTAGTCTCTGTTAATATGGTGACATGGCCTATCGTATGAATGTTCACATTGCATAAACATTTCTGCTACACTACTATTTTCTTAACTGCATTCTTTTTATTTATAGAGTTGCTGAGGGAGTTGTTGATGAAGTTGAGAAAGTTCCTGATGTGGAAAAACTCTCTGGTGAGGATGATGCTGCAGTTGATGGAGAGAAGGAGGCTGCAAAAATTGAAGTTGAAGAAAAAGAACCTGAGGACAAGGTGAATAACTTATCTAATGGAATATGTGACTTCCAAGTAATTTGATTGCACTCTTATCCGGGCAAAGAATAATTCCGTTCCTTGTGTTGATTGAAACACTTAATGAATATCAAGAGTAATATCAAAACTTCTTTTTTACTTGCATATCATTCTTAAGCGCTCATCCTTAAACACTTTTATTTGAAGAGGCCATCCTTTCTTATGTATTTTGTCATTTAAAATGCTTAGATTGATGACCATGTAACTAGTCTGAGTTTATAGTTATGCTTGATATTGCAATTGTCTATTGCAGCCTAATTTAGGGTGTGTTTGCAAACAATAGTAGTTGATTCAAAGTGATTAAAGTTGATTTTTGTAGTAAAATTGAAAGTAGATAGTGTTTTAAAAATAAGCACTTCTAATCAATTTTTTAAATTTTATGGTGTATGCCATACAAATCACTTTTTTATAATTTTACAAAAAACACCCTTATTACATTTGAATAAATAATGGATAAAAATAAAATATTATTTAAATTGTGAGGGCAAAATTGTAAAATTAGTGAATGTAATGATTAGAAGCACTTAGAAGCATGGGGAGGGGTGCTTGACCAAAAATGCTTTTAAGTGATTAATTTAATCACTTACTTGTGTTTACAAACACTTCAAAAGTGATTCTATTTAAAAAAGAAGTGCTTTTAAGCACATAGTTTTGTTTGCAAACACCCACTTAATGTACTAACTGATAGAATTAGTCTGTGACATCTGCCTTAGCTTTTAGTTGTTCTCTTAGCTATTCGTTTTCATTTGATATTTACCTTGAGTTGAATTTGTGAAATAACTGTTACATCATCACCCATTAGGAGATGACTCTGGAAGAGTATGAGAAGGTCCTTGAGGAGAAGAGGAAGGCTCTTCAGGCACTTAAAACTGAGAGCAGCAGGAAGGTTGATGTGAAAGAGTTTGAGACCATGCAACAACTTTCAAACAAGAAAGCTAATGATGAAATATTCATCAAACTGGTGACTTCACTTACACTTCTTATTTCCTACTGAATGAATTTGCTGTGATTTATTTATTAACTCAATTAATCATCTTGTGCAGAGTTCTGATAAGGATAAAAAGAAGGAATTGGCTGAGAAAGAAGAAAGAGCCAAAAAGGTACTGTGCATTTGCATATGTGTATACTCATGTGAGGCTCGTAGTAGAATCTGCATTTATGTTATGTCTAAACACTTGCTAGTCTTTTGGTATGTGATCTGGGACGAAAGATGTGTGGCTGTAATGTTTTTTAGGGATTAAGTGATTCTTATTTCATAATCTGCGTTCTGGAATTCATGTCTGCTAAAATACTATTGAAATCGCTCATGGATTATCTGTTATTTAAAGGGTGATTTTTTTCCTTTGGTAGTGAATGATTGACAATTCAGTACTGTAGAATGTGATCATTATTATTATTTCTGTACTAATTATTTGACTATTATTTTTGGAATGGTTCAGTCTGTGAGCATCAACGAATTCTTGAAGCCTGCTGATGGAGATAAGTACTACAATCCAGGTGGGCGTGGTCGTGGGCGTGGGCGTGGTGGTTTTAGAGGAGGTTACGGTGGAGGCAGTGAAATGAGCAGTGCCAGAGCTCCTTCCATTGAAGATCCCGGCCAGTTCCCTACCCTAGCTGGCAAATGAGATGTTTACTGATGTAGTATTTTCTCTATTGGTTTGAGATGTTCTATGTTTCTTAGTTTTTCTACAGTTAGGGGTTACTTGGACCATTTTTACCTTTATGACTTCAGATATTTGTTAGTCAGTTTTGATTTTAATTTAAAAAGTCAAATTTTGTTGAGTCACTTTTTTTTTTTTTTACTTTACTGTACTCTCCATATTTAATTAAAGGATTAATATTTTGTTTTAACTCAATTATTGTCCAATTGTACCTCTGGTTGTAGGCTAACGGTGGCAAATATGTGAGATGAAGTAACTCATTTATCTTTCTAGTGAATTTGGATATTCTGAAGAATTACTACCATTGAATTTTATCGGCCGTGATGCAGATCGGGGTACATGTTGACAGCATAATTTTTATGTCATAATATAAGTTTATTTTGATGAATGCAATATTTTCTAAATTTCCTTCTTCGACATTAGTCGTTGTAGGGGGCTGTCTCGAATCTGGATTCCTAGGCCGTTAGCTGTCCCGAAACAGTCTCTCCCATTGAAGGGGCTGATTCGTCTCAATCCACCATTCCACCTTGTTTCCTTTTTGTTTTATTGCTCTATTTTCGTTTGTTTGAGGCTTTGAGGAGTGTATTTTTTTTCTTTTTCTTGTATTTTGTTTTAAAAAATAATATTATTCACACAACTTTATTTATGCTCTCCAACGATTATTTATTTATTCAAAATGTGGTAGCTTCAACTTTGGTAAGAATCGATATACCAGTATAATGGTATACCGTACTGAAAATTTGATATATCAAAATTATGATACGATATCGATTTTTTTGTTTCAATATTAAAATTTTGAACCAGCCAATTACTACTAATACTTAATTAAATTAAAAACAAATACTAGATTTCTGTTTGTACCCAACGCGACTCACGCGAGCCTCCATAGATATAGATAGAGCAAAACAAGAATAAATTCCCCGTCTTCAAAAAAGGGAATAAAAACCACCAATTTCGGATAAATTTCTCCCTTCTGCCTCCTCACTCTCTCTATATACACGCCTAGGGTTTCACCAAACCATTCCTCTTCTCTATATCTTAGTCTCGCTGTAAGTGACAGTGAGTGAAAAGCTTTAATAACCATCAATGTCGACAGTGAATCCATTTGATCTGTTGGGGGACGATGATACGGAGGATCCAGCGCTGCTGATTGCTGCTCACCAGCTCAAGTTTGAATCAAACAAAGAGGTAGCTCCATCGCCAAAGCCTAAGCTCCCTACCAAGCCTCTCCCCCCTGCTCAGGCTGGTAAGACCTTTTTATTCTTCTAATGAAAAATAACGTCGTATTTGAATTACCATAATTGCGTTGAATTGAATCTCCTTACTGTTTAGTTACGCAGAGTACGTGGTTTTCAGTGTGTGTTTTGATATATTATTCTAGGCGAGCTGGAGATTAAAATGTTGGATATTTTCTGTTCTGTTTCTCTATTTGTATGGACGTTGAATCTTATTTTATTAGCTACAAGGGAGATAACTTTTTAGTACTAAAATACTGGCTGTGTGTAATTTTATTTTGAACATGCTATTAGTTCTATAAGTTCTTAATCGTAAAATCTTTGTTATTTTTTCCTTTTTCTGGTTTATGATGATTAATTAACCTTTTCAATTGTTGATACGAAGTGGTTGTATATAAAATTATAGTTACAACTAGTTGGAAATTCTCATCTGTTTAATTCGATTCATATCCATTGTTTTTTGTAATCTATTGTTCTTGCATTTATCCATGTATTTGCTTTCTAATTTGAGTAGTTAGAGAGTCAAAACCTGATTCTGCACGAGGTAGCCGTGGTGGAGGACGTGATTATGCTCGCCGTCAGGGTGCTGGTGGTGGGCCCTACAGAGACTCAACCCATAATGAAAATTCTCAGGGGAAAATGGAAATATCTGCTGGTCAAGGTGCATCAGACGAGGTTGGTGCTGGAAAACACTATGAAAGACAGAGTGGCTATGGTGGACCTCGTGGTGGTCGCCGAGGTGGTTTCAGCAATGGAGAAGGTGACCAAGATCGTCCTCGTAGGCCATTTGATCGCCATAGTGGAACTGGACAAAGGTACGTATTATTTGTTTCTTCTGACTTGGTTCCCATTCGATTATTTCTGTCTGGTACTTGCCATGTTTGCTATATAAATTAAATTTCCTTGCAGAAATGATATAAAACGAGAAGGAGCTGGCCGAGGGAACTGGGGAACTCAGACTGACGAACTGGCTCAGTGAGTATTTCCTCTTTGGCCATTAGAATTAGTTAATATGGTGATGTGGTCTGTCATATGTATGTTTGCATTGCATTTAACCTTTCTGCTACACTACAATTCTCCTAACTATCTCCTTTTTATAGAATGGCTGAGGGAATTGCTGGTGAAGGTGAGAAAGGACTAGATGCGGAGAAGCTCTCTGGTGAGGGAGACGCTGCAGTAGATGGAGAGAAGGAAGCTGCAAAAAATGAAGATGAAGAGAAACAACCTGAGGACAAGGTGAATAATAGAATATGTTGCTTCGATTAGTTGAATTCTTATCCGGACCAAGAATTATTCAATCCTTTTCCACGCTGAATGAAAAGTTAATGAAATCTTGTAATGTTTTTTTTATTACTTTATTACTTAACTTCTTTTACCTGCATATTATATTTAAGTGCCCATTCTTATACCCTTTCTTGTTTTTGGAGGGAATACATTCATATGTCTTCTTGTCATTTATATGCTTAGGATGATAGCCGTGCAACTAGTATGAGTTTCTAGCTATTCTTAATATTGCAATTGCCTACTGCTGATTACTTTCTAGTACTAAATTACTATTGATACTCCTATTTATTCAAAGTAACCTGTGACATCTGCTTTAACATTTAGTTGTTTCATTAGCCATTCAATTTCATTTAAAATTACCCGTGACTTGAATTTGTACAATAACTGTTGCATCACTCTATAGGAGATGACTCTGGAAGAGTACGAGAAGGTCCTGGAGGAGAAAAGGAAGGCTCTTCAGGCACTGAAAACTGAGAGCAGCAGGAAGGTTGATGTGAAAGAGTTTGAGACCATGCAACAACTTTCAAACAAGAAAGCTAATGATGATATATTTATAAAACTGGTAACACCACTTACACTTCATATAGAAGGATGTTACTGACATTTCTCTTCCCAATTTTATTTTTAGTTTGTTCATCTACATATTCGTTAATATATTAGACCATTTGTGTTTGTGTTTTATTTACTAACTTGATTATTCATTTTGTGCAGAGTTCTGATAAGGATAAAAAAAAGGAGTTGGCTGAGAAAGAAGAAAGAGCCAAAAAGGTACGATTCATATACACATGTGTAATACTTGTATGAGGCTTGTTGTAAAATCTGGATTTACATTATGTTCGACACTTGCTAATCTTTAGGTGTTATACTGGACTGGCTGTGATGTTGTCTGGAGATAAAGTAATTTTTGTTGTTCCATTATTGGATCATTTTTTATTTTTTTAAAAAATTTGGTAGTGGATGATTGACACTGAATGTGACACACATCATTATATTATTATTTCATTCACTGTTAGTTGCTCCATTTGATAATTATTTATGAACGATTCAGTGTGTGAGCATCAACGAGTTCTTGAAGCCTGCTGATGGAGATAAGTACTACAGTCCTGGTGGTCGTGGTGGTTATAGAGGAGGTTTCGGTGGAGGCAGTGTAATGAGAAATGTGAGAGCTCCTTCTATTGAAGATCCCGGCCAGTTCCCTACCTTAGCTGTGAAATGAGACGTTAATTAATTCTCTGTTGTATGTTTTCTTCAGTTCTTCAACGGTTTAGGGGTTAGTTGACTCCAGATATTTGTTAGTCTGTTTTGTTTTGAATATGGAAAGTTTAATTTTGTAGCGTCTATGTATTTCTCACTTTACTGCATATATTCAGAGATCTAGTCTAATTCAACAGTGCCAAAAATGGATGAAAATACTGCTAGAAACGAGTGCCAAAAAATTGGAGTTCATAAATTCTATTTTTTGTTGTAGCTCCTGAATGAAAGATGCATGAGATCAATTAATCTATGCAGTCACGTGCAAACGAAAAATATTACTGATTTTGTAAATGAAATTCATGTCGGAAATAAATGTATAGCACAACTACAGCCCATGTATTTCCCCCCTTTTGTTCTGAAACGCGCATGTATTGGCCTATACTTGAACACTTAATTGTACTTTTATTAGTTGGTAAACATAATACTGTATTCAACTTTCTTCCAATTTCCAATTTGGCAGTTGAGCAATTAGAAAATTATTATGCTAAGCATTATAATCCATTTCATATACTAAACATGCGGTCTATTTAGATATGTTGGGCCTAGGCCTAGCTTTAGCTTGTTTCATGCTAATCTAATCTAATCTAATATGAATAAATTAAATAATAAATAAATAAATCCTCTTCCATAGAACAAAACAAGAATATATATATTCCCAATTTCTGATTAACCCCACACATTCTCTCCCTTTCTTACTCCTCACTCAAACTCCCTCTCTCTAATCCGAATTGCGGCTAGGGTTTCACCAAAACCTACCTACTCCTCCTACTCGCTGTTCTTCACCATTTCTAGATCTATTGATTTCGTTGTAAGTGACCATGAGTGATTAACGAATTTTCTCCTGAGTAATCCTGAGAGCCAGTCGCGTGTTGTGGGGGAGAGATGGCGACAGTGAATCCATTTGATTTGCTGGGAGACGATGACGCAGAGGATCCATCGCTGCTGGTTGCCGCTCAGCAGTTGAAGGCTGAACCCAAAAAAACCGTTGCTCCATCGGCAAAGCCGGCCGCAGGTGCGGGTGCCAGACAGCAGAATAATACAGCCGCTCAACCAAAGCTCCCTACCAAGCCTCTCCCCCCGGCACAGGCTGGTAAGACCTCTAAAACCCTGATCCGTTATTACTTATATCGTTGATTATCCTTTTTGTTTTTTTTATATTTTTTGCTGTGCAAGTGTTCTTATTGTGATTTCAACCTTTTACCTAAGCGGTACATGATTTTCTACCCTCCTCACTTTTCTTAGTGTATGTGTTGATTTATTCTAGACGAGCTTAAATGTTAAGTTTTGAATTTGACTAATTTGGAGGTACACTCACTTGATATAGGAAGTTGTTCAATTCAACTTTTTTATGGCTTTTTTGTTTGCGTCATAGTGTACCAAAATCGAAGTCATTACACGTTTTTTACACATGTTGGTCTACTACTCTGTTTCACTTTTTGTATGGCAGTGACATCTTGATATAGCTAGAAGGGAGATAAAATTTTCTAAAGATCCCATGCCATTTTTAATATACTATCAGTTCTTAACACTTGTTAGTAACATGTGTATCATGTTAAAGATCCCGCACATTTGGAACTTTTTTACTTCAGCATCAATAATTTTGGAATAGGTGGTTTCATTGTATCTTTGTCTGCCAAGAAGATAAAAATAAACACTAAAATTGAAGTAAGTTAATCTTAAATTTTAACTAAGTTAATGACACATCACGTGTAGTCTTGATTGCTCGTGTAATAGTGGTTTGAGTTTTTTTCCTTTCATCAACTTTTGGATTTTTTGCATGCTCTATAGACTATAGGTCCATTGATTAGGTGTTCAACAATACTTGTCTTTGGTGCAATAGTTTCTACCGGGCATGATGTTATTGTTTTAGATGGTCGCACATTCCTTTGTATGGTTTAACTCAGTATGCCTGATATGGTTCCTTGATTGCTTTAAGAGAGTGTAAAACCTTTGCTGTTTTTGTTTCTTCTGATTATGGAGGATTTATTAACTTTTATGATTTTTGAATACAAAAGCTCGTGTATAAATTTATAGTGTCCAAATAGTTTTTCAATTTGCTTCAACTCTTATACATTGTTTCGCATGTTCTATTGTTTGTACATTTGACCACAATCTTTGCTTTTCCATTTGAGTAGTTAGAGAGTCAAAACCTGATTCTGCAAGAGGTGCCCGTAGTGGAGGGCGTGATTACAACCGTGGTCGTGGTGCTGGTGGTGGGTCCTACAGGGACTCATCCCAGAATGAAAATTATCGTGGCAACAGAGAGATATCTGCTGGTCAAGGTGCACCTGACGAGGCTGATGCTGGAAAACCTTATGAAAGGCGTGGTGGCTACGGTGGACCTCGTGGTTCTTCCCGTGGTGTTGGTCGGCGAGTTGGGTTCAGCAATGGAGAAGCAGGAGAAGGTGACCGTGATCGTCCTCGTAGGCCATATGATCGCCGTAGTGGAACTGGACAAGGGTACTTTTTTTGTTTTGTTTCCCATTTTCATATTTTTCTTTGGTCTCTGGCAAAGCTTGCGAGATAAATAAAATTTCTTTGCAGAAATGATATAAAACGAGAAGGAGCTGGCCGAGGGAACTGGGGAACTCAAAATGACGAACTGTCTGAGTGAGTATTTCCTTGTTGCCTTTGGCCATTATTTTCAATTAATGTGGTTAATGTGTTCTCTTTTTTTCTTAACTATCTTTTTTTTTGCAGAGTGGTTGAGGGAGGAGTTGGTGAAGTTGAGAAAGGTCCAGACACTGAGAAGCCCGCTGGTGAGGAGGATGCTGCTGTAAATGGTGAGAAGGAAGCTGTAAAGAATGAAGTTGAAGTGAAGGAACCTGAGCCTGAGGACAAGGTGAGCAACCATTATGATAGTTATGTTACTTCGGAGCAATATGATTGATTACTCATCCAGACCATGACTTATTTATTGATTGGAAAAATTAATGAAATCTTGTGATATGTTTGTGAAGAGTAATTGCATAACTTCTATTTTACAAGCCTACTATATTTTAACTGATCACCCTAGAACCCCCTCTAGTAATTAAAGAGAACTTCATTCAGATGCTTTGCTGTCAGTTATAATCTGAGGTTGAGGGCTGTGTATGTTTAGTGTTGCATTTTGCCTATTACTCACGTACATGTAGGTATTATTATACAATAAGCCTATGGCATCTGCCTTGTTATTTACTACTCCCTCCGTCCCGGAGGAACTTGCACCCTTTGACCGGCACACATTTTAAGAAATGTGTAAGAAAAGATGTAATGATTGGTGTTTTGAAGGGTAGTTTTGTAAACTTTTATGAATAAAGTAAAGTAAAAAGTAGATTGAGTGTGAAAAAGTAATGGCATATGGGTAAATATGAGTATATTTCAAGGGTGAGGGTTGTGAAGATATTTCCTTTTATGGAGTGTGCAAATTGGTATGGGACATCCATATATGGAAAGTGTGCAAATTCCTGTGGGACGGAGGGAGTAGTTTTTTTTTTTTTTTTTAGCCAATCATTTTCATTTTAAATTAGACTTGAATTTGTGAAATAACTGTTACATCAAACTTTAGGAGATGACTCTGGAGGAGTATGAGAAGGTCCTGGAGGAGAAAAGGAAGGCTCTTCAGGCACTTAAAACTGAGAGCAGCAGGAAGGTTGATGTGAAAGAGTTTGAGACCATGCAACAACTTTCAAACAAGAAAGCTAATGATGAAATATTCATCAAACTGGTGACTCCACTTTCACTTCCTACAGAATGAACTTCCACTCTTTTCTTTTCTCTTCTCAAATTTATACTATTAGCTTGTTCTTCTATTTATTAGCATAGTATTTAAAAAGGTGCGCCTGAGGCGCATGAAAACAGTATTTAATTTGGCCTAGGGCTTAAGAGAAAATTGGTAAAGAAAGAAGAAACTGATTAAAAGCTCAGTTGCCACTGTATGTGCTAGGTTTATTTTTCTACTTATGCTGAGTTTTTAACTCTCCTTGAAATATGTAGAGATTTGCCAAAATCTTTATTCCGGGATTATATCTCCCTTTATATAGTACATGGCTAGGAACCCTCTCGTTCCTTGTGCCCTAAACAACAATGAATATTAGTTAATGTAGAAGCAGACCATTTGTGTGTGTGTCATTAATTATTTAATTGAAGGATTCATCTTGTGCAGGGTTCTGACAAGGATAAAAAGGAGTTGGCTGAGAAAGAGGAAAGAGCCAAAAAGGTACATTTCTTGTTCATATTTGTATACTTGTGGCATTTTTATTACACTCGGTCATTCTAAAATTGGGTTGCATTTTATCCGTATAATTCCATCTAGTTTGATCATGCAATCACAGATGTGGCTTCTACAACAATTTATGTTTTGCTACCTACATTTTATTATGACAGCTGATTTAAGATTTGCTAATACATTATGTCCAACACTCTCAATTGTAAAAATCTCAAATTCTAATCTTTTGGCATGTGATCTGATATGCAAACTACTATGATTGTTTTTGGTAATAAAGTATTTAAAATTTTCTTTTTCCCCAGTTTGTTTCGTAATCTGCATTCCAAACTCCATATCTGCTAAAACTAGTATTGAGGTGTAATCTATTTGCCTTTGGAAGTGGATGATTGAGAGAAGACAATCCTGCAGAACTTTGAAAACACATTATTATTTTTATTATTACCATCATTTCAACGTTTATTTAATTATTAGTTCTTGAACTTCACAGTCTGTGAGCATCAACGAGTTCTTGAAGCCTGCTGATGGAGATAAGTACTACAGTCCTGGTGGCCGTGGTCGTGGACGCGGGCGTGGTGGATTTAGAGGAGGTTACAGTGGAGGCAGTGAAATGAGCAATGCCAAAGCACCTTCTATCGAAGATCCCGGCCAGTTCCCTACCTTGGGCGGCAAGTGAGACGTCCTGCTATTTATCTCATTATCTCTCTCCCAGGTTGGGCAGGAGTGATTTATAACTGGAATAATGTTCTCTGTATCAAAAGAGTTCACAAAGTTTATGCGCTTGAAATGTATATCATACTCGTGTAGTAGTATTTTCTCTATTGCTATGATATTTTATTTGGTTTTCTTTAGTTTTTCTTCAGTTAGGAGCCTACTTTACTTTATAACTCCACATATTGAATTCCAGTTTTGTTTTGAATATGGAAACTCAAATTTAGTTTAGTCTGTGCACTGCATGTTATTCTTTAGACCACCCGCACAATTAAGTTTTAAGTTAGTCAAATGTTTTTTACTTTTATTTCAAAAAACTCTTAGGTTGTGTTTGAATGGAGGGATTTAGTTATGGATTTTAAATCTATAATCTAAATTCACTCTATAAGTAAATGAATGGATTTTAAATATTTAACATCTTTTTTTAATTAAAATTGAGAAGATTTTAAATTTTCACTAAAATCATATCATTTGAATTTCATTTATTTTTAACTTCTTTCATTTAAAATAACTTCTCAATATGAGTTCCACTATTAAATTATACTACCTTCGTCCTTCATGTGTTTTACACTTTTTTTGTTTTGTTCTTACTGGAGTATTTTGCAAAATCTCCATCTTTTTTTCATTTCGAATTCTCTTTATTTTTTTATTTTCTTATTTTTCTACCTTTTCACCATCTCTTTACCTTGTAAGAATTTGATGCATTCATACAAAGTTTTGCTTTGACTTAAAAAAAAATGTGCCCACGATAATATTGCAATTTTACTTTAAAAAAAAAATAAAAAAATACGTGAGGATTGTTTTGGATGAGAGATAGTAATTCACATGAGACTTCTTACCCCAATAAAATAATTGATATTTAGAAAAGTGTAGTACAATATTCAGTAAAAAAAAAAAAGATGTCCAACTATCTAAACAAGTACTGAACATAAAAAACACAAAATTCTGAAAGTCTAATTAAAGCTTTTCTGTGTCACTGCATAACTGCATGTACGCCTAATACAAATACCCGAATAGCCTACAACCTCCATTCCGTTGACAAACACAACCAAAGCCACCTAGAGTTGGGGTTCCCACCCGATCCAGCTTCACGTGATACCTAATGACTACTTGCATAACTAACACATAATTAGAGAAATCAAAACTATACTCCAAGAGTTCAACCACACCAAAACCACCCAAGATCTTCTTTACAATTGCATGTTTTATTTTTCGACACCATAGCCACACCAATCAACACTTTACCTATAATACAACTATTAATATATCCAATTGTAATTGCATCATGCAATTGGTACAATTGTGCTATAATTTTAATTTGATAATAATGTGATGGATAAATTTTTTAATTAAATAATTAAAAATATATCTAAATCATTTAAAATCCAATTATATTGATATTCAATTAGTTACAAAAAAAAATTGAAAAAAAAAAGGCAACATGGATAATAGGTGGAGATGAAAAACATAACGAGTCCTAGATTGCACGTTCGCGTTGCCGTTACCCCTCTTTATCTAAATCAAACTTTTTTCTTTTTTTCTTTTGCTTTTGTGCTTTTCTAACTGACCACAAAATCATTCCTCTAATTTTGAATTGTGGGGTTATAACTTTTATTAATCTAGGAAACTTTCAATTCTTGCATGGATTGTGGTGATTCTTCATGCCACTCTATTAATTAATTAATATCAAAATTATGATATGAGTTCGACGGAGTGTATTAAATTTATTATTCATTATTCACTATTATACATGTATAAATAAATTATAAATGGTACGTTTAATATAATTAAAGAAAATAATGACCCTAGAACTCTTATGATTTAAAGCCACAAATTTGGACTACCTTCTTTCACAATATAATACTAATGGCTTAAACTTTTTTCTGATTAATTAAAAAATTATATTGGGCTGTACCATACTCAAAACACAAAATAATAATAATGCAAGTTTGTTGTGTGTGGGGCCAAAATTTGATGGACTCACAACAAAGTATAAAATGGTCCAACATTCCATGTGAGAAAATTGCCTAATTTTATGTGAATGAGTTTTTCTTATTCCTCTCACCAAATCATATTTTCCTTCTTTTATTATATATATTTTTTTTACAATTAATAGGAGATTTATATTTGGTTCCTCTAGAGAAGTGTTTAATTCTTCTCCTTCCCTATTTTAATTTATGGTACTTAATATAAGAATAATGATTTAGTCCATAATTGATTTAGTAAAAGATCTTTAGAGATTTGTATATATTTTCCATATCTGTAATTACGTGTAGATTACTCTGTAAACCCTAATTGTAATCTTTATATATATTGAATAGACTAAATCAAAATCCTCAATTGAGGTAAAATATATTTTCTCTTATTCTTTCATGGTATCAGCCTAACAAGGCTGAGAAACCCTAGTTTTTTTTTACCGAAATTCTCTTCATCATGGCCGGTGATACACCTTCTTTTTCCACCTCCGTTTTTGATTCGACTCTTACTCTACATGCTATGACTCACCTAGTCACCATTAAACTCAAACCCACAAACTATCTCATGTGGTATGGTCAAATCTATCCTCTTCTTGCCACTCAGAAATTTCTTCCCTACGTTAATGGCTCGCTGCCCGCTCCATCTACCAAGATCCCCACTGATTCTGGTGATTCCTCTAATCCTGCCTACGATGAGTGGCTTGGCAAATATCAAATAGTTAGAATTTTTCTCTCCTCAACCCTAACTGAAGATGCCATGGCTGTTGTTGTTGGATGCTTAACGTCCACTGCTATGTGGTCTACCTTGGCTACTGCTTTCAATCGGTCATCCAAAGCTAGAGAGCTTCGTCTAAAGGACGAATTGCAACTTATCAAGAAAGGCTCCCGTTCTGTCACGGAGTATGGTGCTACGTTCAAGAATCTGTGTGATCAACTTCTTGCCATGGGTTGTTCGATCGATGATACTGACAAATCCCATTGGTTCCTTCGCGGATTAGGTACGGATTTTCATGGCTTTTCTACTTCTCAAATTAATCTCACGCCTCTGCCCTCCTTCCCTGAGTTATTGTCCAAAGCCGAGTCGCACGATCTGTTTACAAAATCGCTCGACTCCGCTTCTGCCTCCTCTCAGTCACCGGCTTTCCTTGCTCAGCAGCGATCAAATAAGAAACCTGGTAATGTTTACCAGTCTGGTTCGTTCCATCAATCTGGCCGTGGGGGATATAATTTTAATTCTAATCGTGGCGGTAATCCTGGCCGTGGTGGTCGTTCCGGTGGCCGTGGTGGTCGTTCCGGTGGTCGCTATCCCCTTAATTGCCAAATCTGCCGTGGTGAACATTATGCTCGAGTGTGCCTAGAACGTTACTCTTCTCCTCCGCAACAAGCCAATCTTGCTCATGCCTTTCAAAATAGTTGTTCGATAAATCAGAACTCTCCTGATTGGTATGTCGTCACGGGTGCCTCATCACACATGGCTAATTCTACTGATGGTTTGGACTCCACATCGAACTACTCTGGTTCTGATAGGGTTGTTGTGGGAAATGGTAACACTCTTTCTATTTCTCATACTGACTCTCATACTTTATCTCGTGATTTATCTCTACTGAATGTTCTCGTGGTTCCTCATATCACGAAGAACCTTCTTTCTGTTAGCAAACTTACGAGTGATAATCCGATGAATGTTGTTTTTTCTCACGACTGTTTTGAAATTCAGAATCGGATAACAGGGATTCTTTTTTCTCTTATTCTTTCAGTACTCAATTGGTAGTAGTTATACTTTTCACTTATATTGGATAAGGCTCTCAATTATAGAAAAATCTAGTGCGCGTACTACACAATAATTTACAGTATTATTGATTTTAAAGGTTTATTTGTATACAAAATTGTGATATTTTTACGTTTTTTAATTACAACATATTTTAAAATTTTGTAATTCGAATGCATAATTTTTATTTTATTTTTGCAATTATATCATGACAACGAAAAGATGAAGACGAAAGACGTAGAAATAAGTGAAATGAAAAGTAAAAATCTAATACCCCTAATAAGAAATTAATGAAAGACTGAGATTAAGTAGAAAAAAATGAATTGTGAAGATTTAATATTATATGCATTTTTAAGAGGAAGCTAGTTCTCATTTGATGAGTAAGGAAAAACTACGAAATATACAAGATAAACATAAGATAAAAGGGTTGAGCATTATGCAACAAAATAATTTAAATAAAGCTAAAAACATGTGTGAAACCCGTTTTATGTATAAAGATTCGCGAGACGGATTTTTTTTTTTTAACTCATATTTTAATTTTTTAGATAAAACATTTATTTTAAATTTTTTCAAATTTTATATTTATAAAAGAGTAATAATATTTAAATAAAAAATGATACTCCATATTTTTAACAAAAGTCACTTTTTTAATGGGTAAAAAACTAAAAATAGCTCACAAATAAAACATCTCTCAATAGTCAATTCCCTCTCCCAATACACGCTTATCTCTTCTTTCATTTTTTTAAGCGCTTTTATCTTCTTTCTTTTTTATAAGCGCTTTTATCTTCTTTCAATGCTAGACGTTGCGTATTTATGTATTGTTCCAATTTTTTATATGCAAATGCAATCACCTAAAACACACTTTTATGATGCTTTTTTCCATATTTTAATGCGTAAACGTAACATTAATAAGGGGCCACGTTTTGCTCAAAAATAAAATAAAATACTGGACTAAAAATAATAAGTGGCCCACGTTAAGTGGAAACGAAATCTAGCTTCATGATGCTTTTTCCATATTTTTATGTTTTTTTTTTCTTAATATGTGCTCTGACAATAATACTATTATTCTATATTTATACTCCAATATTCTGATAATATTATAACAAAATGTAATTCAGTAATTCTTAATTATGTCCTATTAAGACAATTTAACCTTTTCATCAATACTTCAAAACATGAACAGTGGAACGAAGTGAAATTCAGCCCTTACATTTAAATACGGAGTATTCAATTGGCCCGACTAAAATTAAATAATTAATTACATGGAAAAAGTGGTTACACCAGTTTTGTCTATTTAAATACTCCTTTTAAAAACTAGCTCTAGAGGGGTGATTTTTGTTATTTTTATATTATTAATTTTAAATATAGTCATATCTTTTATTTTTTAATATTATGTATGTGTTAAATATTTTCTCTCAAACTTATTTTTAAATTATAAATAATATGCATTTGTAAATATAATGCATTTTCTATTGTAGGTTTTGACTAGATTAAATATGAATGTTTGGTCTTTAATTAATTTATTTTAAGTGATTATTGTTTTAATTAAATGTGTGATTGGAATTTTAATAAATAAATTAATTTGGATAATGTCAGATAGGCTCTGATATAAATTGGAGTATTTTAGTGTTTATACGTAGAATTATAATGCTCAGCCAGGGATGATTGATATACCTCAAATATTAATTAATATATATGCATAAATTTTAACGGTATAAAATAAATTTAGTAATTAAAAATACTTAGTACTTCATTTGTCCCACAAAATAAATTTAGTAATTAAAAATACTAGTAATTCATTTGTCCCACAATTGTTTGCAATTAAAAAAAAGAAACTTTTTTATGAACTCCACCTTCGTGATATTCATATATTTACATAAAATGTCATTATTTTTACCCTCAATTCAATCATTCTCTTTACTTTATTCATAAAAATTTACAAAATTACCCGTCAACAATCCACTCATTAATATACATTTTTTTTAGTTTGTGTATTTATAAAGTGGTGCAAACAATTTTGAGATGGAGTGAGTACTATATATATATATATATATATATATATATATATATATATATATATATATATATATATATGGACAAATTAAATATTGATGAAATTCACAGTGTACGTACAGTTATAAAAACATTACAAATGTAATTGATTTTAATCATTAATGTGATAGTGAAACTTTCCAATTTTAATAAAAACTCAATATTATTAATACAAAGACAAAAATACATGATATTTTTACAGAAATGAACTCAATCAAATTGAGACTCGTGTAAATAACTAAATACACATATCATATGACACACGTCGAAGTAAACTTGCTACTAAATTTATTCTATATATTAAAATTTTGCTTACTTTTTTTATATATATATTTAAAAAAAATTATATTTTAATTATAAAAAAATATGTAAAATAACGAGTAAAAAATATTGTTAGTATCTCAATTGTTAATAAAGTAGAAAAATACTAAAAAATTAACTATTTTTAAATAGAATAAACATATTTTTTATGGATAAAAAAATATAACTGAACAAAATTTTAGTGAATGAAAGGAGTAATATATAGTAAATTAATTGTTTCGAGTATAATTTATAATTATGTACGTAATAAAAATTGACACACTTAATTATATACAAAGTAAATTAATTTTAAATGTATTTATAATATACAATACAAACTCTTATCACACAAATCATTAACTCATTATTTACCTATCATTGAAGTAAATTCGCTATGTCATATAATTATTTGCACGTCTGCAATTAATATAAAAAGAAAATACAAAGTATAATATGTGAAATTAAATAAATAAAAAGTGTTTTTGATAATTTAGTGAAATGTGAGATAACACTATGCTCAAAATAAGTGATAATTTTAAAAATAAAATAATATTATAAAATACTATTAATTTTATATATTACTTTTATATTAAGAGTAAGTAAATAATTTTGGAATAAAAAAATTACATATAATGACCATTATTATTATTATTATCCATCATAAAGATGATGAATTTTTTTTTTTTTTTTGAAGAAAGACGGCAAAAACCATTCAATATGCCCATCATAACATTTTGTGGGTAGCGTACATGAGGACTCAACCTTCTAGCTGCTTGCAAAATTGTGTGGTTTAACATTAATGCATGTTTGTTTTGGGACTCACACGTCCAGACGTAACGTTTCCCGTCTTGTTCTAGTTCAGAATTTCACATCCGAATTTCAACATTCAATTACATCCGTCTCTAAAAATATCTATATATTCTACTATTCTAATAATACAACATCACTCACTCTTGCTAATTGATTTGACATAAAATTATAGGGGCATTTGTTATAAGAGTCATTTCACCTATAGAAACTACAAATAAAAACAAACATTTTGAAAGTTAGAAAAAAGAACAAATTGGTGGATAGATGTACAATTCTACCCTTTCTTTATAATTAATTACATTAGAAAATTCCATATTCAATTAATATAATTTATATTATTCAAATTAATATTTCATAAAATTACAAATCATCTGAAATCACGGTAATAACTACACTCTCAAAATTCAAAACTTTTCTAAAAATGAGCTGGAGTATTGGAGAAGCTAAATTACATAAATTTTGGAAGGTAGAAATTTGGGGTTATCTGCACATTTTTAAATTTGATTATGCAAAATTCACGAGTGTATATTTAATCATGGTGTTATACCCTAAAAATATCTAATATAATTTGATATAAAAAAATAAAATATGTTGCATCAACAAAATTGTTCGACATAATTTACATTTGTTTATAATTTATATATATAAAAAGAGTTTTTAGATAAAATCTACTTATAATATTAAACTTTTAAGTAAATTGATATATAAACATACCATGAGTCTTATTAAATTAGGAATAACTTCTCCATTAAATTAGGAATAAATGATTGTCATATTAATGTTAATTGTAACTTCTCCATTAAATTAGGAATAACTACTCAATAAGCATTAATTTTAAATTAAAATGACTACATGTTATTAAAAAAAAAAAACGGTTTAAGCACAAGAATCAATAAAATAAAATAATTAAAAAGATTTACACATTTTAATATGTGTTGCATATATGCAAAATTCACGAATTTTATCTTTATTTATAATTAATATAATCACAATATTATTACATAATAATGGTGTTATCACCTAAAAAAAAATATATATATATAATATAATATAAGAAAACTAAATGTTATGCAACAACAAAATTGTCCCACAGAATTTATATTTGTTTATAATTTATATATATAAAAAGAGTTTTTAGATAAAATCTACTTATAATATTATTCTATTAAACTAATTAATTTATTATTTATTGATTAAAAGAATATAGGCTTGGTGATATGCTAAAGAGAAAAGGCACATTTCGATATATGGAACATATATGCAAATAACATGATTTTATCTTTACAAAACAAATTAATATAATCATAGTATTATTAAATAATCATGGTGTTATACTGTTATCCATCCTAAAAATATATAATATAATATAAGAAAATTAAAATATTAGGCATCAACATAAATGTTCGATAAAATTGATCTATATTTATAATTACTCTTTTAACTAAATCGAAATATAAACATTGATGGGTCTTATATTAATGTTAATTATTAAAAAAAAAAATAAGAGGTTAAAATCAAAATATAAAAATATATAATGTAATATATAAGAAAAGTAAATATTTGAATTAATTTATGGATATCATTGAAAGCATATAATATATTACATATAATTGTTAATATTTGTTAAAATATTATTATAACATGGATGGATACCATTTCATTGGAAGTAGATAATATTCTGCATATGCGCATTTTACGTCAGAATAAATGCGAAAATAATATTAATTGATTGCATATGTGCATATGATTAATTAGATGTGGGAAACAAAGTTACATTTGTAAATGTATATTAGTAAAATAATATAATGACTGTCTTGGTTTTGATTGAAGGGGGATAAGTGTAAATAATACGAAACCAAAAAAAAATGATAAAAAATATTACAGATGAACAATACTATAAGATAAACACCTCAAATATATAATAAGAATACAAATGAATAAAAAAAATTTATGTCAAACCAATAGAACTGAAAAATATAATAATATTGAATAGCGATTCAAACAATTCTACTGCTTCCTAATCACCGCATAACATATGATTACCACCTAGATAGTGGCTTGGTACAGAAACCAAAAATCCATATCTAAATCAATAAATTTCAAAATGAATAAGCAACAATAAAAAAAGTGAAAAACATTCTACTGGACAACATTAGTTTTATCAGTTCCAAAAACACATGAACATGTCAAGGAATCATGCCTGCCCTTTTTACCACACCTCTTACAACTGGTAGGTTTTACTTTGCGAAATTTTCCATAGGACGTCATCCTCTTCTGCTTAGGTCTTCTGGGTGGGTTCTGCAGAATTGAAGAATGATTGTCGATTGTTGAACTGGAAATAACTTCATTTTTTCCTCATATTGAAACTTCATAATCACAGAATATTCCATTTTTCGATTGTGATTTGATCCACGAAAATATATGGAACAATCGATTAGTAAACCCTAATATGCAGGCTTGTATAAGAAAGATATGGATTAAAATATGTCATATGCAAGAAAACGATGAATGAGAATGGTGAAATCTTGAATTCTGGAAAAAAACGAAAGACCGAAGAAACTGAAATGGTTCTACAAAAAATTTCTTATTTTTGAAAAGCAATGAAAAATCAATAGCAAATTGGGATACGAAAGGTAATTAATCAATTAACGAAAATTTGGTAGTGATTGAGTAATTTGTAGTTTATAAGGGGAATGAGAATTTAATTTCAATTTGAATAACAAATAAGTGGAAAATGGAATTTCAATTTCAAATTTATTCTATTAATCAATTAATATTAATTTTTAAGATCAAGGGTATAATTGGGTATTAATACATCAATTTGACCTTAATAGAAATGTTTTAATTTGTTTCATTTGTTTGAAAATGAGTGTATAGGATTGTCATTCCTAATAATTAAACTCAAAATTATATAATATAATACAACATCACACACTCTTACACAATTGATTTGACATAAAGTTATATCTCATCCTACTCAACATTCCAAAACAAACATACACAATCACTATTCATCAGAATTTCTTCATCCAGGATTTCCCCATCCCCATCTCCCACATCCTACATAATCCCAAAACAAAGGTGTATTGGTTGTGGATTCTGTATAATTTTTTTGGATTTTTAAAGTTTCGGGGTATTCAATTCGTATTTTAAAAAGTCTTTAAAAATTCGGAGGTATTCAATACGAATTTTAAAAAGTCTTTAAAAATCTTTAGGTTCTCCTCCAAAAATATAAATAAATCCAAAATCTCTTCTAAAAACAAGAGATTTCAACGGATTCTCTCAGAGAACTCTGAAGACTAAAGATCAGAAGAAGTAGGAATGACAATATTGACCCGACCCGCGAGCTTTGGGTCAGGTCAGATTCACCCCGTATTGAGTATGGGTCGGGTTTAGATCTTATGCCCGACCCGCGGGTATCCGCCCCACCCCGAATTAATATATAAACTTTATATATATATATTATTGCTTTTTTATATATATATTATTGGTAAAATAAATTATATATATATATTTTTTTTATTGGTAAAATATTTTATATAATATATACAATATTAATTTTAAAAAATTAAAATTAACTCTTTAACTCTTTGCATCAATATCGGAGTTTATGAAAATTTATGTAAATCAATAAAAAATGGGTCACACTTGCGTGCCGTAATTTTTTTAAGTTCACCCCATTTTTTTTTACCAAATTCTTTTTACCACAGTTATCTGCACCCGCTCATTTTATAAATTCACCCAAAATATTTTTTAAAAATAATTACATTTAAAATACTATATTATCCTTTTATTAATTTACATAAAATATAATAAAATCAACCATAATTTGTATATTTATAATTTGCAACCGGATCATTGTCGAGTTACCGTTGATTCACCACCAAGTCATCCATATTCTTTTTAATTTTTATTCCCTCTCCTCTTTTCCTTTTTTGTTTCCATTTTCAATTTTTTTTCAGACTTTTTATTTCTTTCAATTTTTTTCCCTTTTAATTTTTTTCTCTTTTTTTTTTTTTTCAAATTTTTTTATGTGTATTTTCTTAAATTTTAATACAAAATAATATTATAGTCGATAATACAATAAGTAATAACCAGTAATACAATAATGAGTATTACCATGAACATTAATCAGTAATATATTATACAAATAACAAATAATTTCACAAATCTAATTATATTCAATAATACCAAATTTAATTATCAGTAATACCATATACATTAATCTGTAATACAATAAACAATAATCAGTAATGCCTTAAACAATAGTAATAATTCATTTCACATAATCAGTAATACCACGAACAATATCCAGTAATACTACAATTAATAATCAATAATACCGTAAAGTAATCATTAATATTAATTCAACAGTGTATTAATATGGAATAATCAATAATACCATAAACACAAATCAATAATACCATAAATAACAATCAGTAATACCATGAAAAAAAAAAATAGCATTACCACAATTGTATCGTACTTCCCTTTTTACTTTCATACCCCTCTTCCACCGTTATCATCACCATTCAAGAAAATTCCATCAATTTCTTTCATTATTATTATGCATTTTAGTAATTTCTTTTTTTAAGATGAACAATTCGCAGATCTTCAAGCTTGGCAGAGGGGAAGGAGAGTGGAATACACCCTTTGTCTTTGTCTTTTTCTCTTTCATTCATTTCTTCTCCTCAATTCCACTGAGTCCTCTTTGCGTGCTACCTCCTCTGTTTTGAATTCCCTGTCAGTAGAAAACATTATCTCCTTCAATTTAGGGGTTTTTTCTTTGCCTCATTAATATACAGAGCAACCTACTGTATTTCTTTGGACATCTTCTACACAATGGTCATCAATTTATTAAACAAGCTCACCACATTGCTATTGCAAGAACAGAGCAACAATGATATTTACATTCATACGTCTTAACTTACATTAAACAAAAGACAATATAGACAACAATTTTAATTGAGTTCCTTCTAGCTTCTACCTAACCTTCTCTTCAGATTTCTTTCCCTTTCTCTAAAGAACTCAATCTAAAGATTTGAAATCCACAATATCCACAGCCCCACTCAAGTACAAGGCAAACATTCACACACAAAATAAGGACCCATAAAACCCCTCACAACAGAGTACATAACACAAAAAAGAGGAGACAAAATATCAAACACCTTAGCTGCAAATTTGACGAAATCGTGACAAAAAAAAGTACCCAAGGTGATACTTGTCGAACAGGATGCGGTGGTGGTGCATTCCAACGATTGGGCTGCCGATTGCCGGAGGAGGCGTCAAATTTTCAGAAATCCCATGTAAGAAACGTCAAAACCACCGGTTGAGCAGCCGGTTGCCGGAGGAGGCGCGGAGGACTAATAACTGTTGCTGAAGCATCAAGGCCTTAGCGGCGTCGTTGCTGATTCGGTGCTGCCGCAGCTTCGACGCGAGCGCCGTCGCCGAGTGCTCCTCCATGTGCGGCGACGAGTGGTTTCCGACCAGGGAAAGGAGGAGGCGACGGGTGTAGGCACGGAGAAGAGCATCTGTTGGAGAAAATCGTCGTGAGAGGAAGTTGGATCGAACATCTGATGGTGGTGAATTTCCTGAAAGGATGAGATTTGAAGTTGTCCTGCAAAAATGGAAGAAGAAGTTGAAGGCGGAGAGACAGACATTGAAGGGAGAAGTGGAAGGAATTGATAAAATTGATTCTGAAATAGTAAGGGGCCACCGTACACTCGCGTGTACATGAGAATTTGGCATAAAAAATATATATTCCACAGTCCTGTCAAGTTTATGAAAATCCATATAAATCAATAAAAAAAGTCAGTCAAACTTTGTATGGACTCTATGGATTTTATTTTATAAATCCACGTACTTTTTAAAGTACAAAAAAATACAATAGAATCTCAATTGAATACATCCTCCTAAATCTTCAATTTTGTTATTCCACGTTTTATTCTAAGAAGTACTATTATATAAATGATTGACACGTCACATTAAAAAATAATCAAACCTCTGTAATATTGAGATATTGAGACGACAATTTCAATAGAGTAAAACACGAAAAGTGCAACAAATGATTCGAACCGAAAATCGAAAATGGGGCCTCTACTCTAGTCACCAATAGCGAGCGAGCAGGCCACCAGAACTCAACAGAAGTGCATCAGCACCAGGGCCGGTCCTAGGAATATCGGGGCCTGAATCGAACTTTAAAAAAAGGCCCCATCTCTTCACATTTTTTATTCTATACGAATTCGTGAAACATAATGTAAAACAATTTTCAAAGGACTAATAATATATAATTTTTATCAATACTTAAAATAATACGACAATAGCGTTCCAAGCAATTACATAAATAGGACTCGTCTAACTGTTTTAGTAGCAAAAGTATTAATCAAGTCAGAATAATCAAGTTGCTCAATAATTCCTTGCTCAATTGATAGCATTGCTAGTCCATTCAATCTTTCTTGTGACATGGTTGATCGGAGGTAAGTTTTAATGAGCTTCAACTTTGAGAAACTTCTTTCTGCACTTGCTACTGTAACTGGTATTGTCAACAAAACCTTATAAGCAATGTACGCATTTGGAAAACACATATCCACTTTCTTCAAATAATTCACCACATCAATTGCAGATTTTGTTCCTGTCGGTAAAGAGCACTTCAAAAATGATAACTCCAAAAATAACTCATTGCCTTCAACGTCGGAAACACCATTATGTGTTAGAGAATTTTGAAGATTCATACAAGACCTCAACAATCTTTCATCATTAGCACTTCGTAACTTCTCCATATTGAACAAAAATCCAAAAACCTCTTCATATTTTTTGAACTGTGTAAATCGGGATTCTATGGAACCCCGAGCTTGATCAATTATAAAGAGAAAGTAATTAACTCTAAAAGAATCCTCGGCTGACTGTGATATTTCTTCACTGCTGGTTTCACCAAATTGCTTCTTTCTTCGAATAATACGTTTTTCTCTAAATACAGCTTCAATACCCATCTCACTTGCCATTTCCTTAGCTTCACCCATGGCCTTATCAAAACCAGTTTTCCTATATTCTTCAAGAAATGAAATAAGCCCTTGCAAAAGAGTGATAGCAACATCAATATCCATGTTCTTAGATTGAAGAAATTTGCTAACACGATTGATTGCATATAATAACTTGTACCAAATAACCACACTGAGTAAGAACTCAAAATTCTCAAATTCATACAATGCCAAAGATTCAGCTTCACTTTTTGTCTTGGGATCTTCAATATCATTGGTTAAGTCAAATAAAGGCTATCATAATTCGAGCTTTCCTGGATCTTTTGGTCAATGTTAACCCAATTACCTGGATCATCAAGGCTATCATAATTCGAGCTTTCCTGTTGAATAAACTCATCATCATTTTCATTCTCATTGAATTCATCCACATTGGTGAGTTGAAGAACTTCTCCAGTATTCTTCTTGAGTGGTTCAGATACATCTTCGATATCAATATCATTCTCCTCTAAGTTATTCGCACGTTCTTCATCCATCAAATTTTCATTTGCATTTGAACTCTCTTCTTCGACTATTCTTTTGTTAGACTTAGAAGGAAAATACTTGTTCATATCTCCGGCTTGACTTTGGATTAATTCATTTATCCTTAGTCTCTTTTTTCTCTTTTGATATCCAGATGTGTATTTAGGAGGCATGATGATACTATAAAATAATAAAAATAAATAAAGAACTAAACAAATAATTCATATTCCATTCATATAATCATATTCACATCATCAATAAAAACGTAAAAAGAACAATGAAGTCATATTAGTAATATGCAAGCAGCAGGGCGGCAAGGGTGAATTTTAGGCCTTCTTAAATAACAATACAAAAAATAAAGTAGAAAATCTCTCATAAAATCAGTTTAGATAACAATCAATGAAGTACCTATTTGATGATGAACATAAACAACCCTCTGGCCCTTGTTGAGTTTTTCCAATCCCTTCTCAGCTTCTTCTTCACTGTTCTTTTTTTCTTTCTTAGGGCTGCCTTCTTTTTAGTTTCTAATGCCTAACTTTGTAACTTCTCAGTCTTATATTATATGCGTATAAATATATTATATATAAGATATATGTATAACACAGCGTATAAAAGATTTATGTATAAGAGACTTTCCAACTTCTCTTTAATCTTATATGTTATATGCTTATTATATATATTATATATATATAAGAGATATTTTAAAAGAAGATACATACTATATATATAAGAGATATTTTAAAAGAAGATATATACTATATATATAAAAGAAATTTTTTAAAAAAATGGGCCCCTAAAAATTTGGAATATTCCTGGGCCTGAATCGGTCGCCTCGTTGGCCTAACATTAGGACCGGGCCTGATCAGCACAACTCATCTTCCATTTTTAGACGCAAACAAACTACCAGTATTCTTCCACTACCGAATATATATATATATATACACTCCACATATATAGGGAGACGATGGCCAAAATCCATCTATATATACACCTATGATCTATTGATTCTTCAACATATAATAATAATAATAATAATAATAATGGACACATACATATGATTCCACAGAGAATCACAATTTCGAACTCCTCTCATTGGGGTGATATGTGGCGGATCTTGACGAACCAATCCACCGTTTCTTTATAAGAAACGGAAACGGCGGCGTTGAGTTAGGTTCATTCCACATTTCGCTTCACTTTCTCGAGATTCGAATTTGATTCCTAATTTCGCCGAATTAAGAAGAGTTAACCGCGTTTTTCACTTCGGAATTCAATTTACGAAATAAACAAACGGATTTAATCGGCTATATACGGAACAGGAATAGTTAGGGTATGGATTATAGAGGAGGCGGCGGAGAATCTTTTGTAGCGGTGAGGCGAGTGTCGAACGGCCTTGATCGTGGAACTTCTTGCCATTCTACTTCTGGTATATTCTTTTTCCAATGCTCTCTTTTTTTTTTTTTTTTTTTTTTCAATCCGTGATTTTGGTTTTTTTTTTCCCTCTTTCTCTCTCTCTATATATATTTCTTTTTTCAACTGACATCATTAAATCGTTATCACCGTTTTCATCTGCTTTCTTTTCTCTGTGAGAGTGTGCCTATCTTCAATGAACTTTGAATGTGTTGGTTATATGTACGAATGTTCGGTGATTGTTGTGGAGAATCTGGATCTGTGAATTGAAAATAATTACGTCAACTGATGGCTACTTGCTTTGAAATTTTTGGTCAGTTTTCTTGTTTTGGTTGGTTTTCTGTTAATGTTATAGATGGAAATTTTACTCATCTAAGTTAAACAGTATGGGCTTTAGCTACGGTATCGTAATATTTTGGTTTCAATGAAATTTATGCACTACGTTTTCAGTTTACTCAATTTATTAATAAGTAAACTCACAATGGTTATAAGAAAACGAAAAACTTGTAATTTTGTTTTTGGAGATTGGAATAGGAGTTGGGAGCCCTAAAACCCTTTTTTTCTTGTTTGACTAAAGGTTGAAAGATACATTATATGCTTCACTTCAAAATACTTTTAAACTGCTCTTTTACGTTAATGAACCTGATTCGAATTACCAATGTTAATATGCTTCATTATTCTTTTTGCTGTTTGTTGTAAAGGTTTTTTGTGCTTGAGAGCGATATGTATGGTTATATTTTTCCTGTATGAGATTTGAATATCTGCAAAATAGGATCTGATGATGTGATCCTTTCCTTTTGTTATTCCTGTAGCTCCATTATCTAGTGTTTTTAGTAGTATAAACAGAATAACATTTCTCTTTAAACTGTGCACATAACCATTGCTTTCATTCTCATAGATTTAAAAGGGTAAAAGGCCCGCATGTGATTGACGTTTTTGATCACCTGCACCTCTTACTTGTTATCTCAAATAGAAATACAGAAAAGTGTAGGCAAGCGAATGTGGCTATTTTCTCAAAAGAGTACTGCTTTGTTTATTTTCAAAACATTAACAAATAATTTCCTTTTGTTACAGCGGAGGTCGTTGCAGGATCAGCTGCATGGCTTGGTAAAGGACTTTCATGCGTTTGTGCCCATGGGAGAAGAGATAGTGATTCCCGACTATCATTTGATTTGACACCTGCACAGGTAATATTGTGCAGTTCTCATCTCCTGTACTGAGATTGTTTATCTGCCATCGCTTCTTAATAGATTTTATACAAATTGAAGCCTGCAACAAAGCAAAGACACATTTTTATCAGGGAACTACACTGAAATTTTAAGCTTAGTGACATTCTCATGCTATGATTGCATTAATTAGTCTAATTGTACACAGTTAGTTCTCTTGTTACTGAAACACAACTGAAAGTTTTGTATGTAGAAGACAACTTTGGTCTACTTTATCAGAGAATTAATTCGCTCATACAAGAAGGAGAGAAACAAAAAGAAGGTGTTGCTCATAAAGACTTCCTACAAGAGAACTGTCTGTGTACAATTAGTCTAATTAATGCAATCACAACATGACAATAACACTGAACTTCACCAAGAAGAGAATTGATTGTGTATAATTAGACTAATTAATGCAATCACAATATGTTTAAAACTTGTTTGGTAAT
Source organism: Galeopsis tetrahit (assembly GCA_963675135.1). Classification (NCBI taxonomy): domain Eukaryota; kingdom Viridiplantae; phylum Streptophyta; class Magnoliopsida; order Lamiales; family Lamiaceae; genus Galeopsis; species Galeopsis tetrahit. The sequence continues at coordinate 41,442,207 of OY776131.1, forward strand.
TAACCTGATTTTTCCTTGTTTGGTTTAGTTGCAGTTCCACAAATCAAATCTTCTCTTTATAGATTGTTCATTGTTTCATGTATGCATACTGATGATAATACCACTTAATGTGTCAGGAAGAATGTTTAGAGAAACTACAGAATCGGTTAGATGTTGCTTACGATAATACTGTTCCTGAACATCAGGTATAGTTTATAAAGCCACTATGCATATATCAACAGTATATATATGAGAGAGTCTCATTATTTACTATATTTCCATCTGCATTTGATAGGAAGCTTTGTGGGCATTATGGCATGCTGCCTTTCCTGGGAAGGAACTCGATGGTTTAATATCCGATCAGTGGAAGGAAATGGGTTGGCAGGGAAAAGATCCATCAACTGATTTTCGGTATAACATTCTCAACTTTGAACCTTTTCTCGTTCTTTTGAAATATTTGACTTAACTTTTTGTCCATAAAACTGAGACATGGCTTATTGTCGTAGGGGTGGAGGTTTTATTTCACTGGAAAACTTGTTGTACTTTTCAAGGAACTTCCCGGTATGATCACTCTCTTGCCTCCATCTCTCCGTTTCCTCTGTGAGACACGTGCATTTCTTTAGATGCATGTTTGTGTGCTTGTGTGTGTTCGCGTGTCAAAATTGTTTATACCACTAGTATTTTTTCTTATGGTTGTTTTGATTCCTGCTTCTCGTAATTCATAAAATTGAACCTCAAATGCCCCCCTTGGTCTTGCTCGCATATTATTTTCTTTCTAATTCATGGGCTGTTTCCAACTCAAATGGTCTTAGGTTTCCGTAATATTGACTAAGGATGTCTTTTACGATGAATGGAAGTATCAATCAATTTCTTGGTCTGTTCTCAATACTTAGTGAAAGATTTGCTTCCTTCTGGATACTTATGGTTTCAGGAATACAAAAATTCATAAATGTATTCTCATACATATGAATGTTTCTTATTTCTTCTCCTAGACTCTAATGTCTTTGGTACTTTTAGTTGGACTGTGGAGTATATCTCCAACAGTATGATCACACTTGGTGCACTGATCTACTTGTTGATCTATACGATCCCGATTTCAATGCTAGGATTTCATCCTATTTTTTCTCAACTAACCTTAACCTTCGTTTCATCCATAAATCTTGACCCTAGAATGCTTTTCTGTAGAAATCTTTTCAGGATCTTCTTTACAAGCAGGAAGGTAACCGAGCGTTGTGGGAATACCCATTTGCTGTAGCTGGGGTGAACATCACATTCATGCTTATTCAGATGCTTGATCTTGAAGCAGGTGACTTGTGTTGAATGTTATGATATTAAAGTGTACACGTTTAAACTTGACAATTTCATCCTTTTCTTGCTTTCTTTCTAAAAAGACCTGAATCCTCGTTCCTCAAACTACTTTTGCAAATAATTTGTTCAGTGGTAGCTGGAGTCTCCATTGTGCAGTTTTATCTGATGTTTGTGTATTTACTGTTAGAGGCAGAACCATAACTGAATCAACCATTTCAGTTTTAACTGATTAATAAACAATTATTGAGTTTAATCGGGTTAAGTTGCTGCTTATTTCTATATCTTGAATTCTCCAGAGCAGTTTATTTTCTGTCTTGGTGCTTAGAATGTTTGAATGAAGTCTGTCTCTTCCTTTATTGACTGTTATCCTTCAGCACTATGTTGCACTGGTATGATGTTTGCTTGGTCCAAATACTGGTTTTCCAAATTCTATTCATCTGATCTTGGTTGATCTTGTCAGCAATGTGAAATAAGTGCTTGCTGTTGTTCGTTGTTCAACACCTCTTCTTTTGCCTCATGCAGTAAAGCCCCGAACTCTTGTAGGAGCAACCTTCTTGAAATTTCTTGCAGGTAATGATTTATTCTTCTGAGAGAGTCATTCTGCTTAGTTGAGAGAAAAAAAGCTATTAGTTTGATGACAAACAATTCATGTACTTCTTGCTCCACTTATTGCAAGTTCCTTTATTCGTTTTGGTTGGCAGAAAACGAATCAGCATTCGACCTTCTATATTGTATCACGTTCAAGCAAATGGACCAACAGTGGCTTGAAATGCGTGCTTCTTACATGGATTTCAATGTAAGTTTTCACCACCTTCACTTGTCATACACTTTCTGAAAGAGTCTCAAGTGAGGGAGATTCAAATTTTGCTGCTTTTCTGTTAAGTTTAAATGTCCACGTGTGTTGATCTTGCTTTTGTTTTTGGTGGTTGGTTAGAGTGTGATGAAAGCTACTCGTAATCAGATGGAGAGCGAGCTTCTCCAAGATGGCATCGCATGCCTAGAAGACTTGCCCTCATACAGCCTCCTCACCCGGTAGCTTATAGGCGTAGACTTCTCCGAATGATCATTCCGAAATTATCCATCTACTCTACAGCTGTTGCTCTTCATGTCGATAATGTACAAAATGATAGTGAAGCTCTTCACTTACCACTTCATTTGGACGGATATGTATATGCTGATTGATAATCCTAAAATAGAATAATATTGTGTCCATTTTCTGCTTTGTTTTGGAAAATAACATGGCAGTTGATATCTTAAAGCTGTCATAGCATCAACCCCAAACAGTGTTGTAAAACCTCAAACTGAAGACAAAACACATTAAAAAAGACAATGTTGCAATTCCTTGTGAGAACCAAAGAACAATCTCCTTCTCAACAGCATCACTACCATGAATATTTTCCATTTCTAATTACTTGATTTGGTCAACGTTAAAAAAGAAAACGAAAAACTAACCTGCCAATATCAATTATCTTCCTGGCGGTAGTTACAAGTACAACATTCTCACCATTGCAACAACAGGTCCCGAAACAATGTACTCACAAACTCCATCAAAGAAGGCCTTTGTAGACAAATCAGCTCAGTAAAAGCATGATCCATAATCATGAGATTGTCGGATACAATGTGATGAATTTTTTAAGGCAACAAATCAGACAAAAACTTATATGCAATATCAACACAAATTAGAAAAGTGATAGAAAAATTCGCGGATAGAACTAGTTGACGGTCTTATGAGTGTGGTTGGTATGATGGCGCAGGTTACAATGATGGTTGGGAATGTGCTTGGACGGACACTTGAGGTGGAAACTTTACTGTCTGGTGTTGTGTGGGGGGCGTTGTCTGCTTGGACTTGGACCGTCCATTATTTCGACTTCTTAAGTTACAAATTCCAGACATTCGTGACCCAACAGTTGTTGGATTCAGGTATGAGCGGTTGTCAGATTTGTGACCCACTGTCATATGCATCGGTTAGCGGGAGAGAATGGTGCGGATTTTCGTTTTGAGTATGGATCTTGGTTGTGGGCTGAGGGTAGGGAGCCTTTCAGAGGGGATGGGGTAGCTGAATTGATCGGCCTGGTTCCTTCTGGTGTTGACCCTACTCTTATCTTAGTTGGGGCTGCAGAAGGGTTGAATTCGGGGGTGGGGGAAAGTTCAGGTGTTCGTGCACTAATGCTTGTTGCCATTAAAGTTAGTGACGATGGTCAGGGAGAGTCCCTTCTTATTCCATTGGAGTTGGCTTTGTTGTTTTTTTCTCTCTCTCTTTTTCCGACTTGTTTTTTTTTTTTTTTTTTTGTAGTTGTCCTGTGTGGTTGATTTTGTTTCGTTGTGTTGCGGCTTTTGCGGTTATAATGGAGTGGTGGACGTGCATGCAGTCACAATCGCACATTCATTGACTTCGTCGTGTTGGGTTCCCTTTGTTTTGGTGGCGATCTGGGTCAGTGTTCATGCTGGTTTGCTAGTGTTGAATGTGCATGCAGGCATGTCTTAATGAGATTTCGTGAGCTTTCCAGCACTGAGTTCCTCTTTTGGCTAGTTTGTTCAGTAGTTTGGGTTTTTTTAGATAGTTGAACTTGTTTGAGTTCAACTGTAATCTTCTGTTTAAGAGTATACTCTTTACACACTCAAGAAAAAAAAAAAAAAAAGTAATACTGTATATGAAACCCCAATAATAATTAGGCAGATAAAAATATCCAATAAATTTGTAGCAAAACTATACATAAGAAATTAAGAAACAGAGTTAATGATGGTTAGAAAGAAAATCAAACAAACTCTTTAATAAAATTAAGAATGGCAGCGGCCCTTCTGTTATCAATGAGATCAATATTATGAAATCCGACGTCGTCGAAGCGCGCTTCCACCTGCACCCCTCTCTCCACCAACATCTGAACAAACTCCTGCTGCCGGTCCACCAGCGGATCGCCGCCGAATCCGATCACCAAACATTTCCCCAATTTCCTCACCTTCTCCTTCATCGCCGGATCCGCCATCGGATTACAGAACCGGTGGTCCCGGTCCGTTCCTTTCGGCAGCGCCAGCTCCCACAGCAGATCCACAACCGGCAGCGGAAAATACGGATCTGTCGCTAGCTTTAACTCGCTCTTCATCCGCTTCTTCCCTCCGAAGAACGGTTGGTTCAGAATCGTTCCGGCCACCTTCATCGGCTGCAGCCTCATTTCCGGCAGCTTCAGCGCCGTGTTGTACGCGATGTTCGCGCCGCAGCTCGCGCCGTAGAGGTAGCATCTGTTCAAGAGATCTAATTAAATTAAATGGTGATTGAGATGCTATCAAATTCGGTCAATTACCTGTTTAGATCGCCGTAATCTTTGATCCATTGGTCGCCGTTCTTATCGGAACCCTGATTGTTAACCCAAACGATGGCGTCCATGGCGTCTTCGTACTGAGCGGGGAGGCGGTGCTCAGGAGCGTGGCGGAACTCGACGGAGACGACTATGGAGGGGATCTGGCCGGAGATACGGTTATTGTACTCGTGAATGATGGATTCCGCGACGCTCATCTGAATCCATCCGCCGGGGTGGAAGTAGAGTATGATTGGGAGGCGCTTGGCGGAGTCCGGGAGTTTGGAAGGGCGGTAGAGTCGCATCCATGTTTTCTTCTCGGCGTTGAGTGTGACATCTTTGCTGAGAACAGCTTGGCTGGAATCGCTGTTCACGGCGGTGGTTGGAAGCTTCATGTAGCGGGTGAGTGATCCATCTCCATTCAGAGAAATGTTGAGATGATCGTATGGATCGAACTTTGACATTTTTTTAAAATTTATTTTCTGAGTAAATTTTTTTGCAGCAGCTGAGTTAAAGTATGAATACTCCCTAATTTAAAATTTAATTTCTGGGGAGGATTTTTCTCTTTTGCGTACAATTTTTTTCACCTCAATAATGAATGGGTTATCCTTGAATTTCGTTGGCCAAATTTTTACCACATTTTCTTTTATGTTTCACTTCTTCCAATTTCCATTTCAAAGATTTTTTTTTTGGACCTATTAAAAAGGAACAAAAAAGAAAGCAATGAATTATTAGGATGTTCACAACTCAAATTGTTACACGGTGTTTGTTCTAGTCATCGCAACGAGGACAATTAAGATTTAGTAAAGACGGATCAAGAGTCAATACCTAAAGGTAGATCTTTCATGCCACCTCAATAATCGAGGTGACGACCTAATTGCCACTTGAATTGGCCTTTTTGTCGGCCACCTTCATCGTTCTAACTTCTAAGTGACGAGCTCATCCCACATTGCTATCCACTATGGTTGAACAACCACCTCGACAAGAGTTTCAACCCACCTTTGCCGATCAAGTCTACCAATCAGAGCGAGAAGTCTACGTCATCTCGCCACTACCACGTCATTTATGTAGTCTTTTCAAGTCATAAGGTTCATGTGCCATCTACTCAAACAACTTGTGCTTATGTGTAGTATAAATAACTTTTTTGATCAATGAAAAGAAATGCAAACTCACCCTCTTCACAATCTCTCTAGCTCTATGAAGAACAATCAACAAAACAACTAGCGGATATCAACACAAATAAATGAAATAATATAGTGGATAATCAATTTCCAATAGGCAATACTAGACCATTTCTCCTACTCCTCCAAAAAGCAACCCAACCCCAATCTCTATTCCTGATCCAGGGAGGCCTTCTGAACAAGTGTGGCAAAATCAAACCAACCAGTAGAATAATCCAAGCCACGCCCTGGATCTTCGCCTCTGCTCTCGTCCCGGAGATATTGATATCCATTGCAGCACTGTACGTGAGGAACATAGAACACAAGGCTACTAATAGCTCTCTGTGTAATGGGAACCCTGATGTCAGATACATTATAACAAGGCTTGATGAAATGAATCCTAACGAGTTAAAAAACACGAAAATGAAATCCGATACAAACGCCGCTAGTTTCTTATTATCAGAACTCATGGTGCTCAATATCCGGGATTGATCGAAGAGTGCAGATGGGGGGTTGATTGCACCTTGAAAGGTGACAGTGGTGATCAGGGCAGACACAACTAACAGGACGTTACGCGTGTCGCTAGGCGAATCTCTCTCCCTCTTGAACTTGAAGTACTTAAACCAGTTTTTTGAATCTTGTTCTGATTGAGGATGATCATGTGGCTGAGAATTTGTTTGATGATCATGAGGTGGATCTTGTGGTGCTTGTGAATCTTGAGCTCTTTTTGCACCCCCTCGTTGTAACGATTCTCTGATCTTAGCGTCGTATGAATCTTGCATCACAATGTCCGAAATGTCAAGAGCTGTTAAGCCCTTGAAATTTCGTACATTGAGTTTTATTGTTCCTCTAAGGGACGAGTTTGGATCCAAGAGCAGGTTCACACACTGCAAAAATCGGAAATTAGTATTAAACAGTTCCCGGACCAAAATGTCAAAAATTGATACTAAAAAATTATTAAGGTATCCCACATCGGATAGAGAGATGGTCTTGGGTGGGCTTATAAGCCTGGGCAATCCTCTCACTTAACACCTTGGTTTTAAGTGTAGAGTTAGGCCTTCTAATTTGGTATCAGAGCAAACTCTCTACTTTCGATGTCTGGATCCCCCACATCGGATAGAGAGATGGTCTTGGGTGGGCTTATAAGCCTGGGCAATCCTCTCACTTAACACCTTGGTTTTAAGTGTAGAGTTAGGCCTTCTAATAAAAATAATAACTGAGTGACCAATTTTGGATCTCTGATCACGAAGATGGCTGCCCTTGTTATTCAACAAGACCGGTTGGACATGCAACAACAAGAATTGATCGCTAGCCTTCGCGTTCATCTTCCCGGTTTCGGTGACGTATACGGCGGTCCCCCCATATACGACGACGATGTCATTGCTCCCCTCTACGAGGAATCTGTGTGTGACGACGATGTGTATGATGGCCCTCCGGTATTTGATGAGGTATTTGATGAGTACGACGATGATTGTCCACAAGAAGATTTTGTGATGGATGACGAGGGCCTTGCTTTGATCACCCGACAAGCATGTTTCCCTCCTCCTCAACCGGATAGTCATACTCTACGTCCTTCGATATTTCAGTCATCTTGCACAATGGGTGGTAAGATATGTCGATTTTTAGGCAATTCGGATATTTGCGAGCATGTTGTTGCTAAGGTTGCAGTCTATAATACGTGGTCATGCTTGCGACGTTCACCCGTTTTGGTGTCTTTTACGATCGGTTCGTCTTACAAGGTGTCTATTGGTTGCGTCTCGTCGGGTTGGTTTTCTTGCATGTTAATCCGAATACCTAGCAGCTACCTCTTCGTTCTCAATTGCGTCGCTATGATGTTTTCAACGTCATGGATATTATTATGCTTTCGGATGGACCTCGCGATGTTTCCGATTCGAGGGCGAATCGTCTCCCACCCGGAGAGAATGATGGAGATATTGATGGAAATCAATATCAAATATTTAATTAGATATTTATGCTTATATTTAGGAGATTTGTTTTGATTTTTATTATATTTAGTATTTATATGTTTCTTACTCTCCAAGTATATTTTCTATTATAAATAGATGAGTTCTAGAATGTTATTAGGGAGTTGAATTGATTTGAAAATAGATGATTTTGTCCCTTCGATTTATTCTCGTCCCTACGGTTTATTATCGTCCCTTCGGTTTATGTGTTCGTTCATAAGCTTGCGCTGCGTCAATAAAAATAATAACTGAGTGACCAATTTTGACAGTGATTAAATGTGGGTGATCAAATCTGAAAAGTGGTAAAATTCAGTGACCAAAAGTGATATTTTCCCCAGCAAGGACGTACCGCGGACTGTTTGGTGGAAACAGCAAGGTGCAATACAGTATTTCCATCCCCATCCTGATTATTGATGATTGAATACTCGTTGGTGAGTTCGTGCAGCAGCCATTTAACAAGCTCGTAAAACGCGTCGTACTGATAATATTTCACAGCAAGATGAAGGGCAGTTTCGGCATGAACTGTGACATCTTGAATGCAATCTGGACAAGTAGACAACAATTCATTCATGATGTCAATTCTGCCCTTCACAGCAGCATAATGCAGAGCAATTCTGTTGTCTTTGCCTGTGAGTCGTCCCACATCGCGACTATGGCTTAAAATCGTCTTGACGATTGCTAAGTTCCCCATGATCACGGCTATATCCAACGGTCGAAAACCATCTCTATTCATGTCTCGAGCCATGCATGTCGTGTTGAAGATCCATTTTGATGAGCTCGTTCACGAAATCGAGCTGCCCCGATTTGGTTGCCACGTGTAGAACCGATTGAGCAAGAGATGTTAGTCTGATGTCAGTTAGAATTGATGGATTTTGTTGGACCAGTTTGTGAAGAACCTCAAGTTTTCCCTCACGAGCAGCTTCAAACATCATTATTCTATCCATTTTTTCACAAGTTGGGTCCAATTCAAACTAAAATATGACTATTATATCGGTCTACATATATGTGAAATGTGCAAAATTGGTCCTTTAATTATGGTCATATTTGTAAAGTATCTTCGTAAATCCAGAAATAAGTGGGCACATGTGTAAATCTATTCTATCTTAAGGACTGAACTTAAAATAATAGTTAAAGTCAACTAATTCTAGCGCAAGGTTTGAACATTACCAGTTTTTCGGTTAGGTATAAGAGACGTGTGTAATCATTATTCTTTCAAGGCCACGACAGCTGAAGGTCAACGATGATATTGTTGAGAATAAATTTAATTTTTTCCATGAGAAGTAGATATTTTGTAGTATAAATTGTGGTACTAGCTAGGGGAGGGCCATAAATGTAACTTAAAAAACAAATAAACAAGTCAAGGCTTCAACAACTTCCTTCTCTTCTTTTGTAATCCCATTTACTTATCTCTTTAGGCAGGTGGTACATTGATGTGTTAATAATTGGATTGGGAGATCGATATCATTTTATAATTTTATGTTATTATTTTTAAAAAATATATGTAAAATGTGTCATTTTAAGGTAAAAGTTAAAAAGTCTCCTCGATATAAAAAACATAAACATCAAAAAGAGCTACAACAAGCTAAAAAATAAAAGAGTTAAAAACAAACTAAAACAAGAAGACTAACAATAAATCAGAACCTAAAAAACAAAACAGAAAAGCGAGTCAACAAATTGGTCTACCAATTGACCACTGTAAAAACGGTGCCTTTTAAAAAGATTAAAACATTGGCCCGAAAAACAAAATTAAAGAAAAAATTGAAGCTACAAAAACAGTGACGACGGTGGTGGTGTTTTTTAGAGGAATATTTCCGTTAAAGAATAAAGTCAGAGAGAAGTAGGAGAGTGAAAGAAGAAAAGAGAAGGGGTGGTGGTGAAAGAGGGTAGAGAGAAGGGAGAGCTATGTTCTAATTTTGTTAATTTAAATATTGCACGACATTTGTTGTACACAAATGTTTAAGATTGAGAACTTAAAGAATTGAATTAGTAAATGAAATGAAGAAGACGAGTTTTTACAATCAATTTGATCTACATTCACGGAAAGACATTGATTTTTTTTTTGATCTTAAGACATTGAATTTTATTGATCTTCAATCCAGCAAGGCAATACAAGAGAGATTTTACAAGAGTTATTACAGCCTGACACTCTTAATCATGACTCTCAAACTGAGAATTACATAAACTTGTGATTTTTCCCTTAACTTTGAAGCTGTATTTGTAAATGACATATAAGTGTTTATGGCTTGATTTACAGCCTGATACATCAACTATTAGATTCTAGAAAGTTCTAAATAACCAATTCATAATAAAATAACTAACATGTCATGTGCTGTTGTAACTGAAATAACTGATTTATGACACCAGAATCATATTTGAAGGTTACACTAATGGCAGGAAAACCATGTTTTGGGTGATCCCTTCTTACAGTTTCTAATGACCCTGGTTAATATAGGCATAACCCCTGGCATTACATTTGACAATACAATAAATAATATAGTTACAAAACCAGGGGGTGAAATTCCTACCATGCAAGTATTATAAGTTGCTATTAGTGCAACAAGAGCCACTTTAAGCTCAAACTGTAAGGGAAGTCCACATGTTAGATAATTCATCATGTGTAGAGACATGAAGAAACCTATGGAGTTGAAAAAAAGAAAAAGAATGTACCACACTTGATTGTTAGTGCCCATCACAGACTGTCCAGCAGTGTGGCGTGGGGGCTGTTTCGCTGTCCTGTTTTCAGCAGCAACGGGCCAGTAGTCGTCCTGCCATACGCCTCCAGGGGGGCTGAGCACCGCCTGATACGTGGCTGTCACGATTAGGACAGCTATCACGAGCAATGTGTTTCTTGCTGTAGTTGGAGCCTCTTTGGTTTTGTCGTACTTCAAGTACTCGTACATTTTTGTAGCAGCGGATTTGGGACGATCCCTCTTTTGTCGTCCTTGCTCGTTTGGTGGTACTTGAGCGGTGATCACCAAGTTTTGCGACGATCCTGCCCCTCTTGTAGCTCCGGCTAGAGTTAGCATTTCCTCTATTTCACAATCACCACCTTGTGATATGATTACATCAAGTGGGGTGAGGCCCTTTTTGTTCAAGAAATTAACCTCCAATTTATCTTTGTAAGAAAAGTTGTTGTCCAACAACAAATCAACAACCTGATCACAAGTATAAGAAGATTAGTACTTGATGGAGTATAAGTGGTCTAGAAACAAGAAAATCACCTCATATTGCTTTCTAAATGATGCAAGGTGTAAGATGGTGTTTCCTTGTTGATCCTTGTTGTTCAAAATATCCTCGTTCTTGTGTGAGACGACGTACTCACACAAGGCCTTGAAGGGTTCAAATTGGTTGTTTTTAACAGCCAAATGGAAGCAAGTTTCTCCTCTAGATGTCACTTGTGTGATGGAATCTTGACAAGCTAAAAGCAATTCTGAAATGACCTCTGTTCTCCCTTTGGAAACTGCATAGTGAAGGGGAATTCTCCTTTCTGCCCCTTTGAGCAGGCAAAGATGGCTGCCCAATTTCAACAGCTCTTTCACAACCTCTATATCCCCTCTACCTGAGGCAATGTGTAAAGGGCTCAAACCATCTTCATTCAATTCTTGAGCGAATTCCGCGCCTAAATCCAAGACGAGTTTGACTAAATTAACATGGCCCCCCATGCAAGCCATGTGCAATGGAGTCTCTCCTCCATTAGATAAAGCCACAGCGGATAACACGAAAGGATACTCGTTGATCAGCTGATGCAGTGTGCCAACATCTCCATTCTTTGCAGCCTCAATCAGCTTTCTCTCCATACTTTGATAGGTATATATCTTTGATTCTTATGATGATCTGGTTCCATAATTCATAATGAAAAATACATTAGAATTGAGTGGCTACAAGTTATTTATTTGGATGAGTGAAACAAAGATATTTTGGTAAGTCATTGTTTTAGTCAATGGATGTGTACTAATTCATATACTCTTTCTTTTCAAACCAGTTAATGCTTTCATATTGGTCAACCACAATGTTAAAAACTGGTTGTGCAGCAGTAACTTATTTTCAGTAAAAAGGGGTAAAAATCACACAAATCTGCAAGTTGAAAGACAATCATAGTAAAACCAGAATTTAGAGAGGACATGTGTGAATATATTCCATCTTAAGGACTAAACTTGCAATTTTCCTGAAATAATAGTTGAAGTCAACTAATTCTTCCGCAAATTTTGAACATTAGCAGCTAATAAAATATAAGATCATTGGTCATCACACGTTTTCAGTTTAGTTATTAATGAAAGACATGTTTTGTTGTAAAATTGGGTCCTGCTAGGGAGGGCCATAAGTGTAAATATATAAAAATAAATAAACAGGTCAATGCTTCAACTTCCTTCTCTACTTCTGTATTCAAATTTAGGCTGTGTTCGATCCGAGACCAAGGTGTTCAACTATTTTGATTGTGTTTTCTAGTCAAATTTAAATGACGTTCTTCCTAGAATCTTCAGAAATTAACTTTTAATTCAAAATACGGTGTTGCATACTTGAATTCTTGTAACATATCATCAAATGCAAGCTCAAATAACGTTACAAATCTTTAAACTCAAGCTCGGATAAGATCTGTTGTGTATCAGACTTGGTAAATCCAAGTCAGTCTTGAAGAGAGAATCAGATGAATAAATTGTGATTACAATCTCAAAACAATATCTTCACAAACCATCTTTTTAGTGATTCCTTCTTAAAATTTCTAACCACCATGGTTAATTTAGGCATCACCCCTGGCATCACAATTGACAATACAATAAATAATATAGATGCCACACCAGGAGGTGAAATTCCTACCATGCAAGTATCATAAGTTGCTATCAGTGCAGAAAATGCTACTCTAAGCTCAAACTGTAAGGGAAGTTCATGTGTTAGGAAATTCATCATGTGTAGAGACATGTAGAAACCTATCGAGTTGAAAAACAGGAAAAGACTGTACGACACTTGATTGTTAGTGCCCATCACAGACTGTCCAGCAGTGTGGCGTGGGGGCTGTTTCGCTGTGCTGTTTTTAGCAGCATCGGGCCAATAATCGTCCTGCCACACGCCGCCTGGGGGACTGAGCACAGCCTGATATGTGGCTGTCACCATTAGGACAGCTATCACGAGCAACGTGTTTCTTGCTTTACTTGGTGACTCGTTGATTTTGTCGTACTTGAAGTAGTCCTGCAATTTCTTATACGCGCATTTGGGATGATCATGCTCAGGCGCGTTGTTTCGTGGATCTTCAGTGACGATAAACACGTTTTGTGACGATCCTGTCCCTCTTGTAGCTCCGGCTAGAGTTAGCATTTCCTCCATTTCACAATCACCACCTTGTAATATGATTACATCAAGTGGGGTGAGGCCTTTTTTGTTCAAGAAATTAACATCCAATTTATCCTTGTAAGAAAAGCTATTATCCAAGAGCAAATCCACAACCTGATGGATCACAAGTGTTGTTAAATTAGAAACATGTCAAGAAAGTAAAAACACCATTAATAGTAGTATTAGTACTCACCTCATATTGCTTTCTAAATGAGGCAAGGTGCAAGATGGTGTTTCCTTGTTGATCCTTGTTGTTCAAAATATCCTCATTTCGCGAGACGACGTAGTCACACAAGAGCTTGAAGGATTCAAATTGGTTGTTTTTAACAGCCAAATGGAAGCAATCTTCTCCTCTAGCTGTCACTTGTGTGATGGAGTCATGACAAGCTAAAAGCAATTCTGTGATGACCTCTGTTCTGCCTTTGGAAACTGCATAGTGAAGGGGAATTCTCTGTTCTCTCCCTTTGACCAAGCAAAGATGGCTGCCCAATTTCAACAGCTCTTTCACAATCTCTATATCCCCTCTACCCGAAGCAATGTGTAAAGGGCTCAAACCATCTTGGTTCAATTCTTGAGCGAATTCCGCGCCTAAATCCAAGACCACTTTGACAAAATTAACATGGCCTCCCATGCAAGCCATGTGCAATGGAGTGTCTCCTCCATTAGATAAAGCCACGGCTGATAACACGAAAGGATACTCGTTGATCAGCTGATGCAGTGTGCCAACATCTCCATTCTTGGCAGCCTCAATTAGCTTTCTCTCCATATCGATCTAGTGAGACTTTAGTGAAGGCAATGATGAGAATGTGTTTGTTTTTATGATCATCTGGTTGTATAGTTCAACTCTACAAAACATAAAAAAATGTGTTAGAGTTTGGTGGTTACAAGTTACTCCATTTGTTTGGATTAAGTCAAAGAAAGATAGTTTATTTGTTGTTATTGGTTTAGTCAATGGATGTGTGGTAGATTGTTAAAAACCTAGTACCAAGTCATAATGAATTGAAATAGAAATACTATTTTGTTTCAACATCAGACCATTTATTTATAAATGATGAGACACGTTTAGGAGTTTGATTGAGTAGTCAGTAGCCACCTCCACTGCAAAGTCTCAATTCATGAATATGCATTAACCATTTGTTTTCCAAGCTTGTTGTTATGAATTTGTCAACATTAAACATGCATCCTGCAGGATATATATATGTCTTTCTGGGAAGGAATTGAAAGTTGTAACAAAAATATGAGAAAGAATTAATCTTGAGACAATGATTGATTAAGTTTATAGTTTCATCCATTGTACATCATCTTACTTGTATGTAAAATGAATTTATTAATTTTGTCAGCAAAAGTATATGCATGAACTCTTCAAGGGGACTATTGCAATTTATCAGATTTAACCAAACGAGGCTTTACTTGTAGGGAATATGTGGAGCAAAACTATCTATAAGACATTTTAGTACATGGAATAAACAATTACTACAACACATTTTAACCGTCACATTGCACGTTCTTTGAAGATGTAGATTCCAGGTCTATTTTGCTGATGCCTGCCTTTTAATGCTTAAAATGCAGAATCAAGAGTAACAGGATCCAGTATATATCAAGAATTGTGTCAAAACCAAATAAATTGTTTTAGTTAATTTCTTTTGCACTCAAATATATTGTCAATCATTTACGCTTCCAAAAAAAAAAAAAGTTTAAAACAAGTATTTGATCAAAAGTACAAAAAGTACAAAAAAATACAATTGTTATAATGATTTTTTTAGCACGAAAATATATTACTACCAATCACTTAATTTTTAAAGTATCAAGCTTTAAAAAAAAAAAAAAAACTAGAAATCCCATTAAAAGTATCAACTATGCATTCTGGAGTATTAGAAGTTTAGAACTAATTATATTTTCATAAGTTAAACATCCAAACGTCTGCCCATAATTAGAAGCTTAAAAATCCGAGTATTCTCAATATTAGGAGCTATTGGTGAACGGACCTAGAAGCAAATCCACAGTTGCCTCATACTATAATACGATCA
Source organism: Galeopsis tetrahit (assembly GCA_963675135.1). Taxonomy (NCBI): domain Eukaryota; kingdom Viridiplantae; phylum Streptophyta; class Magnoliopsida; order Lamiales; family Lamiaceae; genus Galeopsis; species Galeopsis tetrahit. Next base: position 41,457,263 of record OY776131.1, read on the forward strand.
ATCACCACTACCCAATTTCCATCTTGTCCCTCGATGTACTAGGTCTTGTCAAGAAATCCTCCGGCGAAAAATATATACTTAGCTTTTAACGGTCGACATATCAAAGTGCCTAGTTCGGTCAAAATGCGCCAACCAACCTTTTCAAGCATTGCTCTATTGAAAAGATGAAGGTCAAGAAATTTCATTCAATTCCTCTGTATCAAAACTATAAGTTAGTTTCAGTAGTTAGTTTGTTTTACAACTAACTCTTGTAACTTCTCATTAGTGGTTATCTTCTCTTGTACATAACCATGATCAATGGGTCACACAAAGTTAATGAAAATCATTCTTCCCGTCTCCCCTCTCTCTCTCTCTCTTTCATGGTCGATCCATCGCCCACCACCTCCTCACCTGCCTCGGTGTTCGACTCTACTCTCACGCTTCATGCCATGACACATCTCATCACCGTCAAATTAAAATCCACAAACTTCCCCATGTGGTATGCTCAGATTCACCCTCTTTTGGCTACTCAGAAGTTCCTCTCATTCGTCGACGGATCTTCTCCCGCGCCGCCGTCAACAATCTCTAAAGATGGCCACTCCGAACCCAATCCAGATTTTGTCTCTTGGACAGCAAAAGATCAAATCGTTAATGTATTCTTGGTTTCAACTCTTACGGAGAAAACCATGGCTGTCATCGTCGGGTGTCGCTCGTCGGCAAAAATATGGGCGAATCTTGCAACCGCATTCAACCAACCGTCCAAGGCTAGAGAACTTCGTCTCAAGGACAACCTAGACTATCAAAAAGGGTCACCGCACTGTTGCTGAGTATGGTATTCTCTTCAAGAATCTTTGTGATCAACTCGTTTCTATGGGTTGCACTCTTGACGACACAGATAAATCCCATTGGTTTATTCGTGGTCTTGGCCCTGAATTTCACGGTTTTTCGGTATCTCAAATCAATGTCTCTCCACCTACATGGAGCCCCATAATGCTCACACCTATTCGCCATGCTCTGTTTGCATATCCGTAGACAATAACCTGCTCGCCAGGGCTCCCTCGCCTGTCGCTCCTCCTCCTCCTCCTTTCCTTCCTACTCCTCGCCATCCTCCGTTGGCTCCTGTTCGCTCTCCCCCTCCTCGACAAGACATTCCTCGCCCAAGTCATGTTATGCGTACTCGTTCCAAGGATGGTATATTCAAACCTAAACATCCAGTAAATGCCTCTTTCCTCGCCACCAATGCCGTGCTCGCCTCCATTCACTCTACTAAAGAATCCAAAGGATTCAAATCTACCTCCAAATTTCCTGAATGGGTCGCAGCCATGGATGCCGAGCTTTAAGCTCTTCATTCCAATAACACTTGGACTCTTGTTCCTCGTCCTACCGATGAAAACATAATTGGCTCAAAATGGGTATTCCGCACAAAATTCCTATCTGACGGGACAATTGATTGCCACAAGGCTCGCTTAGTTGCCTAAGGGTTTTCTCAGCTTCCTGGGTTTGACTACGACCACACCTTCAGTTCGGTCGTCAAAACTTCCATAACTTCCATAACTCTTGTAACTTCTCATTAGTGGTTATCTTCTCTTGTATATAACTATGACCAAGGGGTCACTTTGAGGTTAATGAAAATCATTCTTTGTAGTGCAACCATTTTAACACTCTGTTTTCCTTTCTTCCACATATACCCCTCAAGTAGTCTACCTAATTCCAGACAAGTTCTCTCTTAAGCCCTACCAAAAAGAGTTCATCATCTTTTGAAGCTCATCAATAAATGATGGAGGTATAAAAAAATGTATGGTCAGGAAAGCAAACTTTATTAACGTTTCTTTTTCGACCTTTCTTATTTTTCCATCTGTGAAGCCTTGTCCATAACCTGTCCTTAAGGAAGCCGAAAATCTCATGTTTCCTCCGACCCACCAACAAAGGTAGTCTCAAATATCACTTAATATTGATGGGTTGATGAACCCAAAAATGTTCTCCACAACAAGTTGTTGATTTGCACTCACATTTTCATTGAAAAAGGTGTCAGGCTTGCCAGAGGTCCTTTCATACTCATCCAATACCTGCATCAGATTTATCGTCTTCTCTTGTGTAGCTTGATAAAACAATAGACAATCATATGTGAACTGAAGGTGAGAGATCACGAGGGCTTTCCCGCAAACCCTATGCCCATGCATACATCCTAGGCTATTGACCGACGAATGAGAGTAGAAAACCCTTTAACGCATAAAATGAATAATACATTGAATTTACAATAATTTATAATTATGTGGTTATTAACACTTCAAATATTACTTATAATACACTCATTTTATAATTGTAATTAATTTTTATAAAGGATAAGTGCCAATAATCGGCAAAATTTGGTGGGAATAGTATTCAATAAGTATATTGGAGAAAATAAAATTTAGAAATGTTAGCACATGTTGAAACTCAATTAGTGATGTAATTCTCATATGTTCATTTAGTCGCTCCGCTCTTTCTTAAAGAAACCTGCCACATGTCCACGTTTGACTGGGGTGGGGTCATCACAGTTGTCTAGACGAGTTTATATCAATTACGGTTTGGTCGGTTTGATTTTTTTTTTCGTCTCTTTTTTGTTTGTTTCCCCTCATTTTTCTTAGAAAAATAAACTACTGCATAAGAGATGGGAGAGATTGGTGTGAAAAAATGAGTTGAAATTGAATTATTTATAGAAAAATATTAAAAAAAATGGGCAAAATCGTTGGTTTAACCGCCGAACCACCAGTTTCGATTTTGAATATTCGTAATCGAAACTGAATTTTAATTTTATGGTTACGGTTCAATTTTCAAATCAGAACCGACGGTTCAAAATCAGACGGTTCAGTCGGTTTCAATTTCTATTTTGCACATGTCTACAACCGTCAATCCTTGTAGTCTCGTATAAGGGATGAGGGATGACAGGTTGATACTTTTCATCAACCATGATTCGATTCTTGGAAGGCTTTAGATCTCTTTTTTTTTTTTTTTCTTTTATAAATTAATTTTTTTAAAATAAGGAAAATAGTAAGCTTAGAGGGGGTCAATAAGGCGAATTAAGCATTAGCAAGGCAGATAGTGAGTATTGAGAATTAAGTTTTTTAAGGAGAAAAAAGAAAAGAAAAAAAAAGGAAGCCCACGCGGCGACGCCTCTGGTTTTGCGCACGTTAACACCCGCCCATCTCCAGCCCGTAAGCGCACGTTAGCCTCCCCTCCCTAAGCGGTGGCCTCTCATCTTTCTAGAAGTCAGCCCGCCTGCCGCCCCTTTAACAACCCTACCCCACCGCACTCCTCTCTCATTCATTATGCCACAACCACCCTCCACCACCCACGCTCCTCCTCTATACTCCTCCAGATCTCTTATCCCCCATGGCTACCATCTTGTCCCCTTCTTCCCCTTCTGCTCACGACGACGACCACATCCCCACCGCCACTCTCGCCCTCCCCACCGTAGCCTCCGCTTCCCGCCGCCTCCCACCGCCGTGTTGGTCCCCTGAAGAGACTGTTGCCCTAATCGAAGCCTACAAGAACAAGTGGTACTCCCTCCGCCGCGGCAACCTCCGTGCCAACCACTGGCAGGAGGTGGCCGACGACGTCGCCGCGAGATGCCCCACCACTCCCTCCAAGACCGCCGTCCAGTGTCGCCACAAGATGGAGAAGCTTCGGAAGAGGTATCGTGCCGAGATCCAGCGCGCCGCTGCTCACGGGGGAATCCGCCGCTTCACCTCCTCGTGGGTCCACTTCCAGAATATGCACTCCATGGAAAAGGGCCCCAATCCGACGCCGCCCTCCTCCGATGACGACGACGATGATGCCGATTACAATAACAGCGTCAAACGCGTCAACGATTTGTATAATTACAACCAGAAGGGTGTTTACGCCGGTCAATTGCCTGAGAGTAATGGTATTCGGATCAAGATCCCGGGGCGCGCGGCTACAGGGCCTCCGATTGCGAAGGTTCTTTCGAAATTTGAAGAAATTGGGGGTCCAAACCCTAACCCTAGATTCGCAAATCCAGGTGCTGGTTTCAATGGGGCAGCTTCTAGTAAGGTTTCGAGAGATGGGTTTCTTGGAAGGGGGGAAATGAGGAAGAGGGAGAGGGAGAGTGAGATGCCGAAGAAAAACAAGAGGGATGATGGTTTGAGTGAGCTGGTGGCAGCAATACACGCATTGGGGGATGGGTTTTTGAGAATGGAGAAAGCAAAGATGGATATGGTTCAGCAGATTGAGGAGATGAGAATGGAGATGGAGCTGAAGAGAACGGAGATGATACTGGAGTCTGAGCAGAGGATTATTGATGCATTTGGTCAGGCCTTGTCTGAGAGAAGTATGAAACGGCCAAAACGAAATTCACCTGAGTGATGAAATGTATTGGAGGTAAGGGAATGTGATCTCTCTTTAATGGTTGAGCAGTGAAGTGTGGGATGTGTAATTTGGAGCATTCAGAATTGCTTTGTTCCTCAGGTTGTTCCTACATTATATCTGCTTCTTAACTTTAGCTTAGCGTTTTGGAAGTTGATTAGAGATAGCTCTTCTTCACCTTGCACTTTGAAAAGCTATGATCTCATTAAATATGTAAATCAGAGTTGATTTAAAATATCTTGATGCACTTTTGTTTTCTGATATCTGTTTCTTGTGGTATTGCATGACTTAATAGTATCCTATTTGAAGAATGAATGATATTAGAGTATTGTGGGAACATAGATAAGATGTGAATGAATCAATGAAAAGAATTTAATCTTACCCACCAAGTTTGATGTTGATGTTCTTTGAGAAATAGCTATGCCATTGTGTATGTCATCTCAGGGGCATTTGTTGTCTCTGAAGGATCTCAGAGCCCATCTTCATCATTCCCATTGCCAAATGGATGGATTTCTATATGAGGATGGATCTCTTTATCATATAAAGAGATTCAAAGTGCTCATTGTTCAAAATGAAGTTCCTGGAAGTTGGCATTCGGATTGTATAACGTTTGTAGTTGTTCTCGTCTGTTGAGTACTCTTCAACATGATTCGAATTCTACCATTTGAGGGTGAATATTTCATCTTAAAAAGATATGTTAACTCTTGCTCATGTTAATCTTTATTCTTGAACTTGGATTTAAGAAAGGAAAATCTGGCCAGGAATAGGTTTCAATCATGTCATCTCATGTCCCAGAAAATCTACTTTTCACTTCTTTCCCTTGAATTTTCTCTTCAGTATTATTGTCCATCTCATTTTAGCAGTGAAAAACGGTATTGTATTGTATGTCCCTAATGCATCCCACGTTTCATTTTAATACAACGTTTGAAAATGTTCAATAATAACTTTTGTCAAATTAAGACCTACCACAGCAACACCACGCCAGGAACAAAGAAGGATTTCGTATCATCAAGATTCGGGATTTAAGTTGTCAAAATCATATCAGAAATCAAATATAGGAGTAAATATTATGTATGCAAAACTAAATTCCAATTGCAATACTATATGTAAACGATAGGAGAATAAGGGACGTTATGTACAGTTGATACAATCAGAAACCAGATGAGCCAAATTTCTCCAACACGTTTTCATATCAACGTATGAACATAACGAGTTTCCAATGCAGCAAGCAAGCTCTCAATACAAAACCAACATGACATAAATAAACTTTGAGTTTCTCTATCTAAACTTGGGAGGATTCAAAAAATTGTTCAACCTCTGAAATGGTGCTCCGAGCATCATCAATTTCTGCACCCTCCTTTTGGCCAGACTCCTCCACTTCAGCCTGCACCAGTTAGATTGCTTATTATATGTACTGTATTATATACATTTGGATCGGCAAAGTTGAACCTAACGACTACAAATTAATGAATTTGATATTGATTGGAGTTTCAATATCGTAACTCAAGTCCTTAACCACCAAAAAATTTGTTGCCATGGATTTCAAATCCATCCTCAAATCATTCAGTCCAAACTTCAAGAACTCATCTCTGTCTAAGATTTTCAATGAAATTATGGCATTAAAGTTGGTTGGTAGAGTAGTCAAGAGTTTAATCTTTTAATTACACAAATCAATCTTTATCTATCACTAGATAGATTAGGTAAAGCAGCAATCAAGACCAAATTTTGTCAGCAAGAAATTACAGAAGCAGGTAAAATTATCACTCACCAAAGTGCCCTTAAGATCAGTTAAAGCAGCCTCTAAGCGCTTGTGGCAGTCAGGAACCATCATCCTAGATTCAGCCAGCACATTTTCCTGAATACATATTATAAATCAAAAGGGAAGTTTCAAAACCAAGCACAAAAAGATTTGATTCCATCAATGTTATTCTAGCTAGCAAACACATAATTTGGCAGCCAAAGAACTCTACAGCGGTATAATTTGAACACGGTTGTCCTAACACACAGATAGCTTCACTCTAACAAATGAAATCTCCTCAAACCTCTGCCTCACTACACATTTAACATTTCTCCACATGAACTGTATTATTGGTTTAACCTTTTAGTATATATATTGTAGCAACAATCAATTGCCCATTTGCACACAATCGTTATAATTGCATCCTAGTACTGTATAATGAAAAATGGAGTAAGGCTACAAGTCTATTTATAAACCAAGAAAACCTTCACTATAACTATGTGCTACAGTTGTCAATCCCTCGACTAACATGCTAGTTCCATTCACCTTTGTTTAATTCCACACATCCTTAGACCTTCAAACTTATGCTTCATAACAAACCATAAACTATGAACACTAGCATTTCCTATGTAAGGGATATTGATAAGCAATCTCAAGTGCCAATTGCATAAACTAGCCATCTGCAAAAAAAGACTCCAGTTTCATACTAACCTCATCATGCCAACAAATTTTTAAGTACAAATCAATATACCAGTACAATACAGTAATACATAACCATAATACTAAAATCCAAAAGCAACTTTCAAATGTAGGTAACACATAAGATCTCACACAGTCACACAACAATGTAGGTAACACATAAGCAATAAATAAACAGTATGGTTAATCACGAGTAAATTAGGGCAAACGTACCTGCTGCTTAAGGTCATAGGGATCGGCCCCATTGGACTTCATATCGGCGGTTTTGGCAGCCTCTCTTTCGACCTCTTTCTCGTAGGAGTGGAGCTCCTTCAATATTCTCTTACAAGTTGATGTCTTTATCTTCAAGTTCCTCAAAGTCGCCATTTTTGGCCCTTCTCTTTGTTCTGTCAATTCAATGATTCAAAATCAAATTCCTTAACCTTCAACACATTAACCATAAAACCAGAGAGAGAGAATTTACCTAGCTTTCCTGCGGGAGATCTAAGCTTTGAGTAGCAAAAGGATGTTGAGCTGTAATTGTAAGATATTTTTCAGAATTAGAAAAAGGGTTTAAGAATTCTTTTGATTTATATTTAAAATGATTTATTTATGCTATTTAAAAGCTTTTTTTCAGGTTATTATATACTCTCCCACTGTCTCATCTTAACTTTTATACCTATTTTTTATTTTTTTAGGTCTTTAAAAACTCTATCCATACAATATTTAAAATATTATATTTAATGTTATTATTTTTATGGTACATATATACACACAAGTCAACTCAATTTTTTTTTTTTTTTTTATAGAACAGTAAGTATAAAAGTTAAGTTGGGACGGAGGGAGTATAAGAATATACTACTACTACAAATTATGTTTTAGGGGTGTAAATGAGCATTGATTCGAGTAGTATCAAACTCGGACTCGATTGTAAGCCTTGATGCTCGAAACTCGAACTCAGCTCGTTGAGAAGATTGATAAGTTCGAGCTCGACTCGGTAACGTCTAAACAAATTTCTAAACTCAAGTACTGAAAGTCTGAAACTGCCCTATCTTCCTTTTTCTCCTAATTCCTTCTGCCCTGAAATCCTTCTCCGACTCTACCAAATAAAAACGTGCTTATTGAACATACAATCAAATCAATCCGTCAAAAAAAAAAAAAAACATACAATCAAATCAACAAACACATTGACATTGAAATAAAATTTGAATTTCAACAGAAAAGAATAACATTTCACTGCTTGAACATCAATCAAAATTAAAAAAATATAAAAGAGAAAGAAGAAGAAGAAATGTTGAGAAATAGTACTCTATCAATTGAAAAGTGCGCTGGAGACGGCCGGGGAGTGAAGAGTTGTTAATTCTTAGATCTGATAGTGATTATAAGTAGGTTTATAATCTTATTTCTATTTTAATTTGTCTTTAAAATATAATTATATAAAAGTTAATGATAAAATGATAATGTGGAGCTCGATATGGTTCGCGAGTTTCTATGGTTCGCGAGTTTCTCGAGGTGAGTATTTCTAAATTTGAACTTGAATTCAATAATTATTTAAGTAGTTTGAATTCGACTCTATTAAATTCAAGTTGATTTAAAAAAAAAAATTGAGTCGAGCACGAATGGCTCGTAAATCGAATCAAATCACTTACACTCTAAGTATGGTAAATCGTGGAAAATGTATATTTTTTATGACATGAAAGTTGTATGAGATGAGTTTTCGTCACTTATAAATTCTATAACTTGTGGACTTATGATCTTAAATCGTGTTTTGAAACAAAGTAAAATGCAAACTATAAAATGAAGTTTTATCACATATATGAGACCACTCCACACAAAACCCCAAATTTTGTATTATTAATTTATTATACTCGAGTTTTTATCAAATACTCCTTCCGTCAACCAAAAGTGTGTATTCTTTAGTCTACAAATAATATGTTTATTTTATTTAAATAGTTAATTTTTTAGTATCGTTTATACTTTATTAACAAGATTGAGTATCTACGAACAATATTCTTTACTCGTTATCTAACATATCTTTTTTATAATTAAAAAATATTTTTTTAAAACAAAATGTATAAAAAATGGTGAACATTTTTTGTGGACAGATTGGAGTACATATTTTTATTAATTTCCTGTTTTTTCAAATAATATTCAGAATATTTAACAAATATGTTTACCATGTAAAATAATAAATTACTAATATTACAAAAATGAAGGATCCAACCAAATTTTGCTATTTACATACAAAAATATTAATAAAATGAAAGGTGCTAGAGGAGCGATAATCAGAAAAGGAAAAAATGCTAAAGGGCCTAAAATCATATCAAGCCGAAAAAGTTACGCCAATAGAATTTAAAAGTAGGTAAAGTTGAGGGAAAATAGAATTATTAACATTATATTATACAATATAAAATGGATCATGCATCGGTGATGAGATGTAGGGCAGCCCGGAAAGATCTTGCAACTATCATTATACAGTTTAATAATTGAAAAGTGCAACACCATTTACCAAAAAGTGTAAGTCAGTAAAACTGAAAAGTGCAATATGGACTAGAATGCATAACATGCACTCGAGTCCATAGCAGACCAACCCAAATCTCTGAGGATGACAATCATAATCTGACTAGGGATTTTACAATGGATGAATTTAAATTGGCTCTCTCACAGATGCATCCGGATAAATCTCCGGGCCCGGACGGCTTTAATCCAACTTTTTACCAGAAGTATTGGGATGTGATTGGGGAAGATGTGTTTAGGGAGTGTACGTCGTGGCTCCGTAATGGTAGCTTTCCTTAAGGTTTGAGCAGCACGTTGGTGACACTGATTCCTAAATGTGATAATCCAGAAACAGTGAAAGATTTGCGACCAATTTCGCTATGCAACGTCGTGTATAAACTGGTCTCCAAGGTTCTTTGTAACAGGTTAAAGTCTATTTTGCCAGACCTTATTGATGATGCGCAGTCGGCTTTTGTATCGGGGCGTGCAATACAAGATAATATTATCATTGCATTCGAGCTCATTCATTCGATGAAATTGAATGTTAAACAGAAGACGGGTGATGTAGCGTTGAAGATTGATATCTCAAAGGCATATGATAGAGTTGATTGGAGATACCTCGAAAGCATTTTATCAAGACTAGGTTTTTCTCCGAGATGGATCCATTGGATGATGATTTGTGTTAATTCAGTGAGCTACAAGTTTCGGGTAAATTATGATATTGTGGGACCGATCATCCCCGGAAGAGGGCTCCGACAGGGAGACCCTTTGTCCTCGTACCTATTTATCCTGTGCTCTGAAGGTCTTTCAGCGCTCCTTCGTCAGACTAATCAGCAAGGGCAGATTCATGGTAGTAGGGTTTGTCGACGAGGCCCGATCATTTCACATCTTTTATTCGCCGATGACTCTCTTCTATTTTGCCGTGCCACACCGTTGGAAGCTGCCTCATTAAAAAATGTGCTTCGTAAGTATGAGGCTATGTCGGGCCAAGCCATAAACTTTGGAAAATTTGGGACGTATTTTAGTTCTAATATTAGGCAAGAGGTTAGGGAGAAAATTAAGCACATCTTTGAGGTGGATCAACCTCTGAACACGGGTAAGTACTTGGGATTACCCTCCTTGATTGGCGGAGGAAAGAAGGATGTATTTTCTTATATCAAGGAGCGGCTTTGGTCTCGGTTGGAAGCATGGTGAGGTAAGAAAATATCCAAGGCAGGAAAGGAGGTGCTCATCAAATCAGCTACTCAAGCTATCCCGACTTTTTGCATGAGCACTTTCCTCCTCCCGACTACGTTAACGGATGAATTGCAACGGATGCTCAACTCTTTCTGGTGGGGTAGTGATTCTAACCCAATGAAAGGCATTAAATGGTCAAGATGGGAGGACTTATGTGCTTGGAAGGATAAAGGTGGCATGGGGTTTCGAAATTTGCAATTGTTTAACATAGCTATGCTAGGTAAGATGGGTTGGAGGTTATTAATTGAACTAGATGCACTGGTGTGTAGAATTCTCAAAACCAAATACTTTCCAAATCTGATTTTTTAGCATCAACTATTGAAAATAGACCCAGCTACACATGGCGTAGTATATGGGAGACAAGAGACTTAATTCGAAGGGGAATTCGATGGAAGATAGGGGATGGAGAAAATATTAGGGTCTGGAATCAATGTTGGGTGGATGATGATAAAAAAAATTTGATTCAGACGTTATGTGCCCCGTTAATGGAAGATACAAGGGTCTCGGAACTTCTCATTCCGGGTACAAATAGGTGGGATTCTGAACTTTTAGAGGAACTATTAACCAATGAAGATGTCCAACGAGTCCTCCACACTGTTATCCCGCCGACGGGGGGCTCGGATCGCATGATGTGGCACTTCTCTCGAAACGGAATTTATTCGGTAAAATCTGCTTATTGTCTTGCTGCAGATTTGGTTCGTAATGAGATGGGGGAAACGGAGGGTGAGTGGGGAAATATTTGGAAATTACGTGTACCGCCGAAGGTAATAGCCTGCACTTGGAGGATTTGTAGGGGTTTTATGCCTACCTTATGTAATCTGTTTAGGAGGCGAGTTGTGGAGATAAAGACGTGCCCGGTTTGCGGTGGGATGGATGAAAATATCTGGCATATCTTCTTCGGCTGCAATTATGCTAGAATGGTGTGGCAGAAGGCGGGCCTTGAACACACAATTGACTTTTGTGCTAGCCGTGTCGAGTCAGTTAGTGAGATGATTTTTCTGCTTATTCAGGAACTCAATGTTGAGCAGCGTGAGTTTATGGTTTGCAGCTTGTGGAAGATTTGGCATGAAAGAAATAATCTTGTATGGAATGGTAAAATGCTAACAGCTACTATGGTTCCACATGCAACATCCTCTTATCTTAGAGATTGGAAAGAGGCACGTAAGGAAGGAAGAAGACAAGTTGTACAACCAAAGTGCAAGGCATGGCACAAACCACCCTCAGGTTTTATTAAGGTTAATATTGATACAGCTTTGTTTGAAAGTACATATGACATGGGTTTTGGGATGGTTGTTCATGATGAAGAGGGAATTTTCCTTATGTGTCGTTCTGTTTGGATGCCGGGCAAATATAGAGTAGACGAAGGAGAAGCTATGGGGGGTTCATGAGGCGTTATCTTGGATAAAGAATTTGGAGTTTGAGAAGGTGATAATTGAAACTGATTCTCATATCGTGGCGCGTACATGGAATAGTAATGAAGAAAAAAATTCGCCTTTAGGGAGTATTATCGAGAGATGCAAGTGGATGGTGCAAGGTTTGCAACAAGTGTTGGTGAGTTGGGTGTATCTGACTTGTTCGTATTTTTGGATAAGTTTTCCCAAGTATATTTTCGTTCCAAGGATTTAATTAAGTGCCAATGAATCCCTAAAGTTGCAAGTTATCATGCTATTGTAGTAACTAAGCTTGTTTGTTTGGATTTTCGGGAATTTAAGATCACAAGTACGAAACTAGTTGAACTAAACAAAAAGAAATGAATAAAAGCAACAACAAGATATCTAACTTCCTTTCGAAAGTGCAAAGTGAGAGAGTATTGCCTCGGGTGTATCCATTTTGTAGGTTGTGTGGTGAATTATTGGGTCAAAATACACAAATTAAACCTAATGCATTGGGTAGAGCTAAAGGCTATCACTCGTGTGTGTCGACCAATCCCTTGTGAGGCCTAGGTGAACACGTGCATTAACTAGCAATTATATCGTCTAATCAATGCCATAAGATTCTAGGATAGTGTCTCATAAACACGTTCAACACGGTTACTAATGTTTATGAGACGCCCTTTCACTAATCTAATAGACGACTTCTAATCGACTAGTGTCTAATGTCGTCTATCTAAGCAACTAACCCCCGATCGGTGTAGCTAATCACTATGTTAATTCTAATCGATTAATTCAAGCTCATACACACATTCCTAATCATGCAACCCAATACGGTCGTTGAAATCGACACAACTAAGAATGCTAGCTAATAGGGTGAATTAACCAATTGAATCATGCAAATTACCACACTAGAAGCAAATACACCCAATTCCTAAGCTAATCATGCAATTAATCCATAATTACACCACTTAACCACCAAAACTTCAACACCCTAGGCAATTAAGACTTAGCCCATGGTTCTAAGATAGAAATCCATGGCTAGAATGCAAGAAATCACAAAACCCATAACAATTAAGGAATCAATGGCAAGAAATAAGATAATTACTAAATTGAAATGAGAATTAAAGAGATATCACCTTAAAACTTGAAATGTAACTACAAACTTCAATTACTTACAAAGCCCAATGAAAATCTTCACTTGAATTCTCAAACTAAACAAGAATCTAAGCTAATTATCAAAAGAAATTGCAAATGAGCAGGTGTAGATAACTGTAGTATAAATATGATTTGGGGTGAACTCATAAAATGAGCGGGTGCAAATAACTGTAGTAAAAAAATAATTTGGGGATGAACTCATAAAATGAGCGGGTGTAGATAACCGTTGTAAAAAAAATGATTTGGGGGTGAACTCATAAAATGAGCGGGTACAGACAACTGTAGTAAAAAATGATTTGGGATGAACTAATAAAATGAGCGAGTGTAGATAACTTAGTAAAAATATAATTTAGGGGTGAACTCATTAAATTAGCAGGTGTATGTAAAATATAAATAAAAAATTAAAATTATGGGATACGGTGCATAGGAGTGTACGCAAGTGTTACCCTGAGATTTTTAGTTATTACTCCCTCCGTCTAATTTCATTATTCCCACTTTCCTTTTTTGGTTGTCCAATTTCATTATACTCATACCTTTTTTTGGAAACAATACTATTCATACTACTTTATCTTCACCCTCCTACCATCACTTATTTACCCACTTTGTCATTCACTTTATTCATAAACAATCATTTATTTACAAATGGACCCCATAATATCCCATCATACCCTCAACTCATCTACTTTATGAATAAACTAATCAATATTCATTAAAACTCGTGCCCGAAGAAGTGGGCATAATAAAATTGGACGGAGGGAGTATTATTTGGGGTTACTTATTACTGTGGCCCATGTAACTTAACGTACGATTCAATGTATCTTGGACCTCATGAATTTCCTTCCATAAACCACAATAAAAATATATATATATATATTTATTTATTTTATTTCCCCCCTCTAAATATCTAAATAAAATAAAAAAATCGTTTCATGTCCGATTTCAAAGCATGATATATAGTAGTACCATTTATTGTCAAAGCATGATATATCAAATTAAAATAATTTAACTCGATACATATATAAAAATGAATCTATAGATCTAAAATATAAATTTAGTATGATTAAATAGCTTCTTTATTTGAACGTATTTTTTAGATCCGTCTCAAATTACATCATTCGCTCATATAAAAATTAAATTGGCAGCTTGTACGTGTATCACATGAGAGAATTAACTTCTAATTAAAATTACAATGTCAAAACACACGATTGTTGATATGATAAAATAAAATTCCTATTTATGCCAAGAATTTTGGCAAGATACATGATTAGTCCATCGAAAGTCGACGTTAGTACCATTAATTCCGAACCTCTTCCAATCCCTTAAAACGGCCTTCAAATCCACGACTTTAGCTTTAATGGTTCGACAACAATTTGCATGAACAGTCGCTACTAATCCCACATCTTGGCTGTCACTACAAAACCCACTGAAATATAGAGTATCAAGAAATATTGTACTAACGTTAAGTTGTATAAGCACCTTGTCTCTTATAAGGTTCCCCAACACATCTTGTTCTTTCATTCCCGGAGAGTTCACCCTCGTGTCGTACCATTTCTGAAACAACGACGTCGTCTTGTTGTTCGACCTGATGAAGTAAAATCCTGTGTTGATCGGGTTTTGGTCTGAGAATGGATCGCCGTTAAAGTTGTCTGTGCTTATTTGAAAATCTAATGTTTTGTTTTTGATCATGAGTATTTCAAATGGATTCCTAAGCCACAATACATCAGTATCCTGCAGTCACAATATATATATATATATATAGTTACCGATGAAAATACAAGGTTGGACGCTTTAAATAGTAAAATGAGACACTTAATTTGAGACGTCCCGGATAGAATATAGTAGAATATATGTTCAATTGGGATGTGAGATTAAATATTGACTATTGTGTAATTTGTGTGTTATGTTATGAATTTATGATACATGATAATAAAGAAAATTTTGTGTACTTAATAATTGCAAAATGCAATATGATCCGATAATAAATTCGTAATATCAGATTTGAATGCTGAATATATATCAAATTGGATCGCACTTGCCCAGTTGCAGTATTACGCCTTAAGATTATAGAGTACTGTTTTTTAAAATATTTTTGTTTAACACACCACTGAAAATAATTACTCCATATATTAATATTTTAAATATAATTATAAGTAACTTTTTGAGAAATATTATTTTTATACATAATGTGTGGATCATCAATATTCATAAACTCGTGATATGTACGTACACTGAACAAAAAATTAAATTTATTAACAATTATATTAATAAAAAATTAAATTTTCAGTATTACCTTTTTTATAAATAGTTGAATTAAATTAAATCGAGAAATATAATCCAAATAATAGAATAGAAACGAAACATACCGTGAATATGAAGTTATATCCTTTGTTTAGTACCTCCAATAAAAAATGTGTCCGCCTCCACATCATCTCTATAAACTCACCCGACATGTACACCTTTTCTCCGGCAAACCTAGCGCCGCCGTCTTCCGCCAATCGGTAACAATTCAACCGCCGGAACAGGCACCTTTCATGGGCAATTTTATCCAAGGACACCACTAAGAGATGGTCAACGAGCTCCCTAGTGTTTTGTCCCACCCAAAAACCCTCAAGAAAAATATCAAACATGGACGGATACTCGTTTTCGTGTGGTTCGACGTAGGCTTCGTTGATAAACGCAATGATCACCGTCTTATTCGCCGTTGAAGCCTTCTCCAACGCTACTTGGAGCTCATCTTTATGTGAAAATGACTTTAAAATAAAAATACATAAATTATATATATATATATGTGCATTAAAATATAATTATTTAATTTAGAGATGGAATTAAAAATGAAGAATTACTTACCGAGTTTGATTGGTGTGCAGAATACAAGAATTTGGTGTCGTTTATGGGTTGCCAAAAAATGAAAAATATGATGATACTAGTTGCTAAGAATATTGCAGAGAGGGTTGCGAGATATTTGGTGGAATTATAATTAGTGAGCTCCATATTATTTCCTGATTAATTTCTAAATCTTCTTTGACGTCATTAATTTATTCATGAGGAGAGATATATTATAGGGAATTAAGGCCGGGGGGATTAAATGTTGTAGACATGGAGGTAGCTACAGGCCATGGGAACTAGAGTTGGCGAGTCATGCAACTTGTTTGGTAACCTCTATCAATTACTAGCTATTACCGAATATATATACTCTAGCTATATACTCCCTCCGTCCCAGAGGAATTTGCACCCTTGGGACGGCACACATATTAAGAAATGTGTAAGAAAAGGTGTAATGAGTGATGTTTTGAGGGGTAATTTTGTAAGCTTTTATGAATAAAGTAAAGTAAAAAGTAGATTGAGTGTGAAAAAGTAATGGCATATGGGTAAATATGAGTATATTTTAAGGGTAGAGGTTATGAAGATATTTCCTTTTATGGAGTGTGCAAATTGGTATGGGACATCCATATATGGAAAGTGTGCAAATTCCTGTGGGACGGAGGGAGTAGCATTTAATTTTATACCGTTGTTTTTCTTTTTATACATAAATTTTAAGGATATCGTTTATTTATAAATAAAGTAAATAAAAAAATAGATAAAGTAAGTGTAGTGTGGTATATTTTTTCGAAAAGTAAAAAAAACACACTTTAATTTATGTGTACAGATCAAAAAGAAAAACAAATAGGAGTATATACTACGTTTTATATGGATGGAGGGGTATATGTTTTAGGTATTAAAATTGTATAATTAGATAGTAGTAGTCTTTAAGAAGTTGTTTTTTTAAGTCTCTGCACTACTATCGTTTATGGTAATGTTGAATTCTTCTACTTCATTAATTTCTACAAATTCAGATACTTTTATTTATTACTTCGTATATTTGCAATTTCAAATTTTGAGTGGAAAAAGTAGACTACTTTCCATTTAGGTATTTATTTGACTTTATATTTGCAATTTCAAATATAGGAGTGTGTTCATTAATTAGTGTTAGAAATTTTTCTAATTTTTATTGTTTGGGTGAGCCTATGGAACTAGCCAATTAATGGAATATATATCCAAATTCACGATTAATTTAATCAAACTATTTGTATGTTTAGTCTATTTATACCACATAAATGCGGGGGATCATTCACTTTCTTTTAGTGCTTTTTTTTTTTATATTTGATTTCAACTCAATTAATAATAAAAAGAATACCGATTAAACTCAATCAATAATTTTAAGACATAAATATTTAGTCATAATGTATCTATATATATATCAACCTAAAACTAAGTTTTATTGCCATGAGTTCATGCAAGATGCATGTTCAGACCATCTAAACTTGTTGGTACGATTTCTTGAATTATAGTAGTCCTCCTTTTTAGAGCTTTTCCAATCCCTCAAAACGGCCTTCAAATCCACAAGTTTAGCTTTAATGGTCATGCAACAATTTGCATGCACTATGACCACTGATTTAATATCGCGACTATCTTGACAAAAACCACTAAAGTATTTTGTTTTAAGAAACTCCATATTGATTTTGAGGTTTTCAACATACCCTGATTTTATTAACATGGTCAACACATCTTGTTCTTTCATTCCTGTTGCACTCTTCCTCGTGTCGTACCACTTTTCAAACAACGATGTCGTTTTGTTGTTCGATCTGACGAAATAGAAACCCGTGTTTATATAAAACTTTTTATAGACTTTAACATCATAGTACATATCTGTGCTTATTTGCAAGTCCATTGATTCTTTCTCCATAAGTCTCGTGAATGGATTCCTTAGCCATAGTACATCACTATCCTGCCATAATTTCAAAATTAATGGATTATATATGTTATTCTATGTGAACCATGTGTTGAAATATGATATGAAATATCATTATTTTGAATTTAAAAAAAATAAAAAATCAGGGGCTTCAGTCTGATCATTAATTAATAATTAGCAAAAGAGAGTTTTTTAAAATCAATGTAATATTATTTAATTAACTTTATTTTTATGTTTGGATTAGCTAGCTCTTTGACTCTTCTTTGTGTGTGACATGGCCCAGCTTATTTAGAAACATAGAAATTTCTATGGTAGACGCATAGACACCTGTAGTAGACTTTTATGCAAATTTGGTACCACGTAACATTCAACTTAGTTTACAACAGTACAAATGAAATGAACAGACAGATACAGATTAAATACATTAACTAAGAAAGATATTGTTGATTTTTTTTTATTCTGAATACATTTATTTGTAATTGAATTTTAAGTGATATTCTGTATTAAATTTTGACCCATCAAATTAAAATTATAGCTTAACTGCACTAATTAATTGTATGATACAATTGGGTAAACATAAGTGTAACTCAACACTTATACATTCCGTGTGCATGCAGTTTTGATGTACAAAGAGCACAATGAAAAGTATTACTACTACTATTTTGTATAATAAAAAAAAAAAATCATTTATGTGATAAATTATATATTAAAAAGTGTAAATATTATTAAGCTAGCATACATATTAATATTAATTTATATATGTTAAAAAGTGTAAACCTTTTTTATGAACTATTTTCATATGGATACACCCAAGTGCCTCAAATTTGTCCCTTCTTTTTTCTTAAAACTGTTTTAGTTAATGACTTAATTGTAAATTAAATTACCATATGTTACTTAATTGTAATTTAATTTAAACTAATGAATAATTGTAAATAAATTATTGATTTTAAATATTGTTGTAATTAAACTTTTTAATAATTTCTTTTTTTTTGCTCGAATCTGACATTTTGAGATTAGATCGAATTAAAAAAAAAAAAAACAATGTTGTTTTAATTAAAAAGATGTCACATCAGTATACTACGTTAGATTCAGACACAAAAGAGTGTAAGAGATAGACTAGCTTACGATAATATTTAAAGTTGATAATTTATTTGTAATTATTTAAATATTTACTTAATTGAATATGATATTAGTTGATTTGTTGTGATTTTTTTACATGATGCTAGGTGTTTCCAAAAAAGGAAAGACTAAATATGAAAAAAATTGTTGTGATTTTTGTAGATTATGGGTGATTTTTATAATTAATTACAAATATTTTTTCGAATCAGATAGGATTAATTACTTATTTAAGGCGAAGATTATCTTTAATGACCATTAATTAATTCGCATAGGACGAAAAATCAAACACGGATACTGAAAAGGGGGCATTATTTTCCCCCGAATTTCAAATCGCAGATTAAATTAGTTGTTAATCTCATTTTGGTACTGATTTGTGTATAATCATCACATAAGTATTAAAGATTTATAATTAATAACACGAAATATGCAGAGAGTATTAAAAATGAACTTACGGTAAAGATGAAGCTGTATCCTCTTCTGAGTACGTCCACGAGAAACAGAGTCCGCCTCCACATCATTTCTAAAAACTCGTCTGACATGTAAACCGTTTCTCGAGCGAAACGATCGCCTTCGCCGCTGCGGTTGTGTGCGGCCAGATTGTAACAGTTGAGGCGCCGGAACTGACACCTTTCGTGGGCGGTTTCATCCATGGACACCACCAACACGTGGTCAACGAGTTCCCTGGTTTTTTCTCCGATCCAAAAACCTTCTAGAAACAGATCGAGCATCGATGGGTACTCGTCTCCCTGCGATTCCACGTAAGCTTTGTTGATAATCGTTATAATCACTGTCTTATTCGCCATTGAAGCCTTCTCCAAAGCTATTTCCAGATCATCATTCTGTAATTCAGATTTCTCAAAAATTCATTGATTAATTTTGGGGAGAATTTCTCCAGAAAAAAAAAAAAAAAAAAGGATTAGAAAATTACTTACAAATATTGCCTGCTTGTTTTTTAAATTGGAGGCTTTGAAGGTTGAAGGTTCCCAAGAATAGAGGAGGAGAATAGTTGTGAGGAAAAGAGAGATTATACCAAGATATTTTATGGAATTTAGGGAATTAGCCATGTTTATTTTCCAGCAATCTCCTGGATCTTCCTCTCTTTAAAGGGGGAGATTGAGTTGGACAGTCATGCAAAATGAATGTTAGGACTTGCGACTCGTGTTTTTTAAATAGGATTTTCTTTTTTAATCTCTATAAATTTATCATTATTTTTTGACACATAAATTAAGAAAAATAGTTAAATTATAGATAAGTCACACTTGTGTGAAATATTTTACCTTTAAAATTTTCTAACAATTTCTTGTTTTACCTTTAAATTTTCATAGCAATTTACTTTAATTGTCTATATTTCATTTATGAAATATTTTTTAAGTTTTGAAATTATAGATGTGATGATAGTAATTGAGAGAGGGGGAGATAGATGAGAAGATCGAGAGATAAAATAATATGATGTGCTTGAAAAAGATAAAATAGGGGCTATAACACTATAGTCATTTCACCTAGTGTTTTAACAAAAAAAAACATTATTCCATGTAATTACAGAAAAGTTCATAACCATAATTAAGATTACGCTATTACCCCTGAAATGTAATTACAATTCTACATTAATTACACAACTACAAATCTTGGCCGTATTTAATTCTTTATAATTATGCATCGGTAAACGCGCTGAAATTTGAAACAAACATACCATATTTCGGACACCTTCCATTTCGAAATCAACAAAACCTAAAATTCCACCTTCTCTCTTTTTCAACGCTGCACATTGATCGGAGGTTTATCCACCGGCTGCATCACAAGAAATTTCCACGACCTGCATCGAAGGTATGTAGTTATTCTGTTGATTTTACAACATATTGCATGTATATTTAAACTAAAAAACAGTGATTTCGCGAAATGAAACAAGATTTTTTTTGAAACCCAGTTGCATATTTGCAAGTTTTAGATTTGGGGTTGTAACGAGTAGAGCTCGATTATTGTATTGATATAATTAAATTTCGTTTAATGTTATGATTTTGTTTTCCGAACTTTATTTTGCTTGTGTTTGTTCAAGACTGTAAATTTCTTATTCAGATAAACTGACACTTTTTTTTTTTATATATTATGTTTGGGTAATGTTCTTTTATATTCAGGTATGACTAGGGACAAGGGGAAAGGAGTCTGAATAGATGACGAAGATATGCCAAAAAAAGGAAAGAGGAATAGAAGTAGACAAATACGAGTTTCATTGAGGACTAACAGAGGTACTTTGAAATCATTTTTTACGGATTTCTGTTAAAATGAAGATTTAATAGCATTTATTATTCGGGAAATGTCATTACCAGTACATACTTGTTTAATTCGGGTATGGGAACAGAGGATTTCGGAAAAAATATATGTACAAGTGGCAGTGATGTTGATAGTGGTTGGAGATCTGATGTGTACACTGCATGCACAAAGGTGTAGCAGCTGCAAGTGCATGAACAGATTGCATTATGCAGAATTGTATCACATAACCTATCAATATTTACAGCTGCTATTACATATATCCCTGTTTTGGGAGAACGTACTAATGTATTATGGATGTAGGTTAGCAAATCTGGGGTGTAAATCACACAAAAAGTGTATGTATGTGTAGAGAAGTAAATAATATATGAAAAAAGTAATTAACTGCAGTTGATGTGAATAATTTTTATGTTGCTAACACACAAATTGGCAGGTTCCGGGGTAAAAGGTGATCGATTAGATAAAATGGGGGTAAAACATAAAGGTCTGTAACATTTTATAGTAATTCCCTTTTTAGTTGTTAATGATGAATGTATATTTATATATTTTGACTGTATTCAGGGAAGCGTGTTTTGGGATATGTTGTTGTCCCGCCAGATTCCGGTAAAATTTATAATTACATGAAACAAATCAGTTGTTTACAATGTCAATATAATGATAATATATTTTATTTCACTCATACAGATTTTGAAAGTGATTTTGAATCGAGCAAACAGAGTAGTGATTATTCAGATGACCCTATAGAAGGTGATTATCAAATTAATTATACTTGGTTTACTGTTTTTTCTATTATATGAATGTTTCTTTACTTTTAAGTGTGTTCATTGATGTTCACAGCAAGTGAAGGTGAAGAATATGAGAGAGGGAGAAAGGATATGAAGCACAAGCGTTTAAGGCCCAAGAACAGATTTGGTTTATATCTTATTTCTGATAATATTAATAGCTGATAATATTTTGTGTATTTCTGAATTTTCATGTGTTTTATTTTCTGCTAAACAGAAGGTGTCCAAATTGACAGAAAGCAGAGTTATTATAGGTCGAACATTAGAACAACTTTTACTGAGTTGCAGCCAGTACGGTTTACCGAACAACATTTTAATGAGTTGAAGAAAACTCCCTTCTATCTGCTCTTGATTTCGTTTCTACGCAATGGAAGTGAATCGATTTCTGCATATGTATATGTATATAATTAAACTCAATTTCTGCAAGTAAAGTGTGGGTAACTAAAGATGATATTTAATTCAGTACATGAATTACTGCAAGATTAACAAGCAAAAAACAAGGCGATTAGAAAAATGAAAAGTATATTGAATAATAATGATTTGGGGCAAACCAATGTGCGAATAACATGATATAATGTTAAAGAAAACTAATTGTCTATGTTTGTCCTATCTGTTCCGAATACGTGAGCACAAGTCAATGTGTCGTGACGTCCTTCCTTGCCACACTTGCTGCATATTGTAGGCTTGACGCGACGGAATTCTCCATATGACGTTATCCTTTTCTGTTTGGGACGTCCAGGAGGATTCTTTAGTATAGGTGGTAAGATTTTTTCAGAATGTGATGTGCCCTTGAAAACAAACCTCTCTGTATCCGGAACTGGAGCGAGGTCCACTTTATAGCAATCACGATAGCTAGAAGTAAAAAAACAGTCTTCCACCACATCGGAAATAGATGCACAATGCTTTTTAATAACGGCCACTGCATGTGCACATGGGAACCCCTTTATTTGCCACTGAAAACATGTGCATATCTTATACTCCAAGTCAACAGTAACTGATGTTTTAGATCCAACTTCAAACTGCCCGTTTGGATATATTGATACGACCCACGACGCACTGATATTCGACATTTCGTTCCATGCTTGCTCCTTGCTAGGAACTAACAAACCTGTCCAGGATTGACTATGGCGACGTCTCTCAACAAACCACCTAAAAATTTGCTTCCTGATAGAGTCAATCATATGAGTGATTGGAAGAGCTCTAGCGTCTCGAATCCAAGAGTTAAACGACTCTGCTGCATTCGACGTCATTTCACCATACCTTTTTATATGCGGTGAATGGTATACAGCCCATTTTGAATATGGAGTATCCTGCAGCCAGTCTTCTGCAATTTTCCCACCAACCTCCTTGAACTTAGTGATTTTTTCATTGAAAATGGAGCTAGTTGGTGCATAAGCACACTGCTTGAAGAGATCTGACATGTTCTCGCGGTGCTGAGTGTTCCAACCACCTCCATACCTTCCTTTCAGATTACATAGAAGATGATACAAGCAGTAGTAATGAGCTGGTTGATCCCATACTTCAGAGAACGCTGACATTAAACCGGTGTTTCTGTCTGAAATGTATATAATTTGTTTATCGTGGTGTATGTTGTCTCTGATCTTACAAAGGAACCACGCCCAATTGTCCCTGTTCTCAGCTGACACAACTGCAAAAGCAACAGGAAACAGACCTGCATCACAAGAACATATACTAGTTGTTATGGTGATATGTACAGTGAAATTCAACATCTCATAAACTTATATAAGGAATCTATAAATGACCAAGTTGTTTTTATACCAAATGCAGTAGTTGAATTTAAAGATTGTATAGTCCATAAGTGAAACAATTAAAACATATCATATACACTACACCAGAACATACATTCATTAAGAACTACCAAACAAAGCCAACTATAAGTTAATAAGGTGGCAAACAGAAAATCAGCTACTTCAACCGATGTTTGCACATTATATAGAATTGTAAAATTGAGATATAGAATGATTACCATTGTCGCCATCTTTTGCTGTAGCGGAAAGCAATACTCCCTTGGCCCTCCCCTTCATGAATGTTCCATCTATAAACAACATCGGCCTACATGTTTTGAAACCTTCCTTGCAGGCGTGAAATGAGACGAACAATCGTTCAAAGTGATTCGTTACATCATCTTTTTCCAAATCAAATAGAGTTCCGGGGTTAGTTCTCTTCACTGCATCTCCGTACCAACGGAGTTCATCGTATGAATTATCATAACATCCAAATATGTTATCCCTCGCGGCCTCTATTCCACGCCACGCTTGATAATATTCAATATCTAACCCATAATCCTTTTTAATATCCTCGATAATCTTGTTTCCACTGATTGAAGGGTTGTTTTTTACTTGTTGCAATATTAGATCCTTAATAACCTTTGTTCCAAATCTATTTTTATCTTTCACTAATAACTTTTCTACACAATTGTGACTCAAATTAGTCTTCCACACAATAAAACCAACCTTGGTAGGAGTCTGTTTAGCCTTAATAAACCATTGACAGCTAGCTGATTGATTTTCGGAGCAAATGACATGCACGTATTTGGGGGAGTTCTTAATGAATGTAAACTGGAACCTCAACTTAAGTGAGTACTTTATCAATTCAATTCTAAATTTCGGTGCTCCACCAGAGAAAATAGCTCCTACAGCCATTATGTCACCCCAATGGTCAGACAAATATGACTTCTTCCTCTCATCTGAGCAAATATCAAAATTAGGTATACTACCTAGACCCAAGAATTCGGCTGAGCAATTTTTACTATGAATATACGAATTCTCCTTCACAATGAGTGTTGTGCTCGTAATATTACTAGATTCCTTAATCTGAGCTACATCCACAGAACTTGTAGGGAAATTGATACATACATTATTAAACGATCCTTGACTATTGGAATCACGAATAGAATTGTTTCGGGCATCACTAAACTCAACCATAATATCTACCAATTTTTCAGATGACAAAATACAGAAATCCATCATACCATCGAAATCGCTATCTGATTCTAAATAGCAATTGTTGATGCATCCAACAGAATATAAAATTGAAAATTTACCTTCTGACATATTGGGCCATTTGTTTTTGATTTCATCTACGATGCTCTGATATGTTGTCCGATCGGTTGTACGAAGCAACTTGCACCTCCCCTCGTGAACGATTTTTAGCATTACGCCGTTCTGCATTTCAGGGGATAACAGTCCACCGGACAAATCAAATCTACAAAATCGGAAAATCTGGACTTTGGAAACGAATAGAATTAGAGCAATACCTAGATATGGAAGGTCAGAATTGTATTATGCAGTAGCCGATGCAATTAATCGCCTCAATCTACCCATTCGTTCGCCGGTACGATGTATTGATGGTAACTGTCGACTGATTAAATGCAATACAATCAATTAACGAAAATTAACCTAAAATACATAATTGCATAATATAATAGAAATTGCAGACTTATTTAGAACTAAGGGTACAATGGGACAATTAAATTTCGATGTGACTTAAATTGTATTAATATTTAATTGTGTCTTAAATTGCTTATGGTACTTAAATAGTGACTTAATTTGTATTTATTCCGATAAAATAATATTTTCTCATGTTAAGGTTGTTAAACACTGTTTCAATTTAAATTACTCATTTTCATTTTTGTGAGTACTCTACATCGGTCTTTCTCTCTTTACTTTTTTTTTTTTTTCTTTTCTACCCCTCTCTACTCTTTTTAGTTTTCTCTTTTCTATCATTATCTACTTCAATATCTCATTATCCATTTGATAATATTA
The DNA here is from genome assembly GCA_963675135.1 of Galeopsis tetrahit. Taxonomy (NCBI): domain Eukaryota; kingdom Viridiplantae; phylum Streptophyta; class Magnoliopsida; order Lamiales; family Lamiaceae; genus Galeopsis; species Galeopsis tetrahit. Next base: position 41,482,963 of record OY776131.1, read on the forward strand.
TTTCTTCAAAAGTTTGGAAATAGTAAATTGAATACTTAGTATATTAAAAATTGAGTGAAAATTTTATTATGAGATATTTATAAAAAGGAAATAAAAAAGTTATAGTAAAATGGAGTAAAATATTTTTTTAATTTAAAATTGTTTTAGTGAACATGTCTAAAACATGAATCTGGCAACTGCAAGAATGTCAATTAATTAAGAATCTCGCAGTAATAGTAATTATCTAACAAAAATATTCGCAAAACGTGTTAATGCATGGGTTTTTTATCATTTTATTATAAATAAATTAATTAATTTTTAAAATATGGTGATTTTTTTTGTTTTTATGAAAGTACCGTAAAATGCTTGCCCCCAAGCGTTTCTGTTCCCATTTATAATTAAAATGCGAGGGGACCACACATTTTTTAAAATTATTTACATTCCGACCCCTAAACGCGGAGTCCCAACACGTTTATATTTTTTCATGACATGTATATATATTTCACATGTCATGCATCATATTTACATGAATTAAAAAAAAAAATTAATAAAGAGGAAAACGCTGCGGGACAGCGCGTTTTCTATTCTAACATTGCATATATTTATATGGCTTAAATTTATTATTCTTTCCTTTATAACACTCGATCTTCACATATTAATTAAGTTTTTAATTGTTTTTTTAAAATTATAATATTATACTCTCTCCGTTAATATAAACTTTATACTAATTTTAAAGAATATTAATAGTAGAGATGTTTATCTGGGTCAGGCTAATCGAACTGGCCCTTTAACCCTGAAAAATACAGGGTTATGGTTCATGAATCATATGCCCGCTTAAATTCAGGTTTTTTTTACCCGGACTGGTTAGTTCGCGAGCTAAATCGGGCCAGCTCGCTAGCCCGAGTTGTTACCCTTTTTTTTTTTAATAAATAACCTGCTAACAAATTTCGAGTCATTTGACCCATAGTCATAACTATAAGCATTAAGGAGCTCATTACCATTCATTAGTCATTATTACTATTTTTTTTATTAGATTATGATATTTTTTTAGGTTTATTTGACCATATTAAGTACCAATGAGTTCTAGAATTATGTTTAAATCATACTTTTGTTTTCTTATTTATCGATCATTAACTATTTTATTTTCTTGTTGGATATGCCAATTGAAACCATTAATTTTAAAAGAAATTTTTTTATTGTAGACCGTTAGTGGCCCGTTTAGCCCGTGGCCCGCTAGGGTTAGGGTTAGGTCCCAACAATTGTAGGACCGTTAAATATGAACCGGTTAAGGCCCTAACCCGTTTAGTCCATAACCTTGTAGGGCTGGCCCTATAGGGCTAGAGTCAACCCGATAGACATCTCTAATTAATAGTTTATGTATAAAGTAGTTAAGTAGACCAGTTGGAGTGTTATATATGGAGTATTACGATGTTCACTTATAAATAAAGTATTTTTTTTAAATAATTTTTTTTAGGATAAATAAAATAATTGTGTAAGAATAAAATGAATGATAATTTATATAAATAAGTGATGATAAAAATATTTTTTCTATTTTAAAATATTCATATTGACAAATTTTTCTATGCAATTGAATGTATAAATACACTTGAATTTTAATGTTACCCAATTTATTGTTGCCTAAATTTAATTGTATAAGTGCAATCAATTACACTCTAGTAACACTAGTGATTGGAGTGTTATAAAGGAAAGAATAATAAATTTAAACCATAAAAAATATGCATGTATTTTATACATAAACTATTAATATTCTTTAAAACTCGTATAAAGTTTATATTAAACGGAGAGAGTATAATATTATAATTTTAAAAAAACAATTAAAAATTTAATTAATATGCGAAGACCGAGTGTTATAAAGGAAAGAATAATAAATTTAAGCATATGCAATGTAGAATAGAAAACACGCTGCCCGCAACGTTTTCCTCTTTATTATAAATTTTTTTAGGGAATAAAGATTTTTTTAGTCCACTAAGTTGGACTGATTTTGAATTTGATCCAAATGGATTATACATTTTGATTTCGATCCAATAAGTATGCTTAAATTTTAAAATTTAAGCATACTTATTGGACTAAAATCAAAATGTATAATCCGTTTGGACCAAATTCAAAATCAGTTCAACTTAGTGGACTGAAAAATTTTTAATCCCTTTTTTTTCATGTAAATATGATGCATGACATGTGAAATATATACATGTCATGAAAAAATATAAAAGTGTTGGGGCTCCGCGTTTAGGGATCAGAATGTAAATAATTTTAAAAAATGTGTGGTTCCCTCGCATTTTAATTATAAATGGGTACAGAAACGCTCGGGGGCGAAGCGTTTTAGGGTACTTTCATAAAAACAAAAAAATTCACCATATTTTAAAAATTAATTAATTAATTTATAATAAAATGATAAAAAAAAACCGTTAATGCATCCCAAAGCAAATGTTCTTTTTTTAATAAAAAAAAATACCCTTCCAAAAATTTAAAAATTAAGTCGGTATAAATTTACTAAAACGACTATATATGCAGGATTATTATAAATTAATCTCTAGGACCTGGGCTTCTCCGGAAATAGGTTCACATGGACGAATGGGAGGGCAGGGGCGAATAACATTCAAATCCGACTTGATAGGGCCCTGGCAAACTCAGAATGGCGTAGTATTTTCCCAGCTACAAGAGTCTTCCACCTCCCGCGGCTTAATTCCGACCACGCCCCGGTAATCATCGCCATTGCTAAGGATAATGGGGGAGTCGATCGGAGGAGAAGAAAGAGAAGGTTGTTTCGTTTCGAGAAAATGTGGTGTGAGAAGGAGGAATGTCTTGGAGTCATTAGCAGCGGCTGGAACAGGGAAAACCCGACTATTCCTTTCTTGGACAGAATTCAAAATTGCAGTGGTAAACTACAAAGGTGGAGTAAAGAGGTTTTTGGGGACATTGGCCAAAAAGTCATAATGGTGAGAAGTCAAATTGAGAACCTCCAGAGACAACACCAATCTGAGCAGATTATCAACAACCTCAAAGCCAAGCAGGATGAATTGGATGAGCTTCTCAAGTGTGAGGAATTATGGTGGTACCAACGATCTTGGGCCCTTTGGCTCAAGGACGGGGACCGAAATACCTCGTTCTTTCATGCAAAGGCCTCCCAAAGGAGACGACGGAATACAATCAACCGGATTCGGGATGAAAATGGCAACTGGGTGGATGGCGAGAATGGGGTGGGGAGAGTGTTGAAGGACTACTTCGTGAAGATGTTCTCATCGGTCGCAACGAGCAATATGCACAAGGTGATCGAGGCTACTGAAAACAGGGTAACAGCGGCCATGAATGAGTTCCTGACCCAACCGTACACAGCTCGTGAGATTGAGAGGGCACTGAAGCAAATGCACCCGGCAAAGGCCCCCAGGCCCGACGGTATGCCCCCTCTTTTCTTCCAAAAATTCTGGTCAATTGTTAACTCGTCTTTTATTAATACTTGCCTTGATATCCTTAACCGTGAACTTGATCCTTCTAAGCTCAATACCACATTCATAGTCCTGATTCCTAAAATCAAAGCCCCTGAGAATCCAAAAGATTTTCGTCCCATTAGCCTGTGCAACGTTATATTCCGTGTTATTACAAAAGTGATTGCTAATCGGCTTAAGAGTGTCCTGAATGATATTATATCCCCAAACCAGAGTGCGTTCATCCCTAATAGACTGATCACCGACAACGCTATGGTTGCTTTTGAAATCTTTCATTTCCTGAAAAAGAAGAAAAAGGGTAAAAAAAGGTTATGCAGCTCTGAAACTTGATTTAAGCAAAGCATATGACCGGGTTGAGTGGCCTTTCCTACGAGCTATGTGTTCGAAACTTGGCTTTGATGAGCGGTGGATTAATTTGGTGATGAGATGTGTGTCTACGGTGTCATATTCTATCCTTGTTAATGGCATGCCTACGGATGTTTTTCTCCCGAGTCGGGGTCTTCGCCAAGGAGACCCCTTGTCCCCTTACCTGTTTTTGATATGTGCAGAAGGATTCTCGTCCTTAATTAGGCAAGCTGAGCTGGATAGAGGCATCTCGGGCATCAGAGTCACTCGTAATGCTCCCTCGGTTTCCCACCTCTTGTTCGCAGATGATAGCATTCTCTTCTTCAGAGCAACTCAAGCTGAGGTTGATCGTGTGAAGAGCATCATTGCCACATTTGAGGGAGCCTCGGGCCAACGAATAAACCTTGAAAAGTCTGAGTTGTCTACTAGTGCTAACGTGCAGGAATCGTGTATCACAAGTTTGGGGTCCCAGCTGGGGGCTATGACGGTTACTCAACACTCAAAATACTTGGGCCTCCCGACGGTAATCGGAAGAGGTAAAAAGCAGATTTTTCAGTCAGTGGTGGACAGAGTTGTTAGTAGGCTCAAAGGGTGGAAGGAGAAAAATCTTACAAAAGCAGGGAGGGAGATTCTCTTGAAAACTGTGGTGCAGGCTATCCCGAATTATGCTATGAGTTGCTTCCTTTTTCCTCGTTCTCTTTGCGACGAAATTGAAAAATGTGTTGCTCGATTTTATTGGGGGGCAACTCCGGGGGACTGAAAAATTCATTGGCTCAGTTGGGAGAAGATTTCTCGCTCAAAGGCATCGGGAGGCCTTGGTTTCCGTGAGATGTATTCCTTTAACCTAGCCATGGTTGCGAAACAATATTGGAGGCTCTTAAATCATGGGGAGTCCCTAGCGGCCCAAATTCTCAAGGCTAGGCTAGGTATTTTCCAAGAGGCAATATTGAATCAGCAGCCGTTGGCTACCAACCAAGTTACCTGTGGAGGAGTATTCTTAGTGCTAGGGAATTGATCAACGCGGGGACTGCTTGGCGTGTGGGAGACGGGCAGTCTATCCACTGCTTTGGAGACTGCTGGACTAAATTTGGGAGCATTAAACAGAATCATCACCAAAGCCCGAATCCAGTGAACCCCCTTGTCGCTGATCTTATTGATGTATCGGGCCCGAGTTGGATCCCTGAAGCGGTCGAAGGCCTCTTTGAGCCGGAAGTGGCAGCCCATGTCCTCCAAATTCCCCTGAGCTTCAGACGGCCGATGGACAAGAGAGTTTGGAAATACACTAATAGCGGTCATTTCACCGTCCGCTCAGCGTATCTCCTAGCGGTGGAGAAATTTTCGAAGTGTGGAAGGGATCTCCCATCATCGAGTGTGCCGGTTGTTGAGTGGAAACTCCTTTGGAGGAGCAGAATCCCCCCGAAAATCCGCCATTTTCTGTGGAGGGTGTGCAATAACTCCATGCCTACCCGCGAATCACTTAAGAAGAAAGGCATGGAGATAGATCACATTTGTCCAGCTTGTGGCTTGGGCCCTGAATCCATTTCCCATGTGCTACTTGAGTGTCCTGTCGCAATCCATACTTGGGCTCGTAGCCCCATCAGACTCCCGGCTCCGAGCTCGAACACATGGGATTTCAAGTCACTCTTTTGGGAGATCCTTAAATTGTTGCCAAGCTTTGGAGTTTCTCTGTTTGCCGCTATCTCCTGGAATTTGTGGAGGGCTCGTAATGCCTTTGTCTTTGAGAACCGAGCCCAAAATCCTTCCCTCATTCTCTCACAAGCTTTGAACCTTGCTCACCAAATGCACCCTCACAGTGAGACCGTCAGAGGCACTGCGGAGGTGGACATCTCCTTTGCATGGTCCAGCCCTCAACTTGGAATCCTTAAAATTAATTCGGATGCAGCTGTCTTCTCTGATGGCTCAGCAGGGCTGGGCTTCGTAATCCGGGACACCTATGGCAAGGTAATTTGGGCAGGGGCGAATGGGGACATCACCTTCTTGGAAGCCCTCGCATTGCGGTTTGCGATGCTATTTTCAGTTGATAGGGGGCTGGAGAACATTATCCTGGAGTCCGACTCCCAGGTTCTGATCCAGGCGTTGAAGGGCATTGGGGAAGTCGGCATCTATACGAGTGTGGTGGTGGAGGACATCCGGGCTCTTGCAACCAGGGCCAATAGCCACTCCTTTTCTTTTGCCCGAAGATCTGCAAACAAGGTGGCTCACTTCTTGGCCCACTGTGCTACTCATGTGGGATATGAATCCTTTTGGTGTAATGAAGTCCCTAGTGGATGTAACAAGTTTGTAATTGAAGATGTAAGGCTGTTGCCTACTACTGTTTGAAATTTATGAAATTTTATGTTGCTGTCAAAAAAATATATATATATAAATTAATATACACGAATTAATTTTCAACTTCACTACTTTTAGATAAGACGGAATTCCTCCATACATTTAAATTATTCACTCGATGGGCCTCCTTCCCAAAGGGTAAGAGGTGATAATTCGACGAGTGAGGGGGAGTATTAGGTTCTCAACCTCACTACAAGTTCGAACTTTTAAATGAAACGGAATTCATTCAAGATCATTCTACCTCAATCGTATTATGTGGTTTGATTGACCATGCACATAATAATAATTAAGTCGCAGTTGAAATAGTAATGAAATAATATGGTCAAAGAAAAGTATATTTAGAATTATAATCCAAATTGCTGACAAGAAAAATATGGCACGAAACGAGAACTCGTCAATTATGGAGATGTGATTTTGACAATAAGGTGGGGACATTGTCCTATTACTCCATAAATTAATATTCATAAAATTCGGTTATTGTGGAAAATTAGTAGAGGTATATTTGCAACATTAAACTCTTTATGTAAGGAAGAAAAAATGAAAAAGTACTAGATATATTCAACTAAAAAAAAAAGGTCATATCAATCAATTTTACTCTACATTTTTCATTTATTATTACATATAGCGTGTATTTTTTATCTTAATCAAATTATACACATTATTTTATTAACGAGACGGTCTTGAACTCGACTCGATATTTAAAAAAAAACATTAGACTCATTAACTAGTCGAGCCAAACTCATTTTTTTGTTCATCAATATTATCGAGTCGAGTTCAAACTTTAAGTGTTCAGCTCGACTCGAATAACAACTTTAGGCAAGACGTTGAATATTAACACTCATATTTCTAATAAATGAACCCACTTAATTTTTAGGTAAATTTTACTCTTAACAAAAAAAAAATCTAATTATGTTTAATAAATAAATGTGTGCCCACATTTTTCATCAAACAATTTTTATTTATTTTTAACTCACCAAACAAAATTTGTTGATGACTTGTTTATAGGACCTCTTGTTCATCAAGATGAATTTCAGAGTTTTTGCAGTTTCCTTTCTTCATTTCCCAGGCTCAACTGGGCAACCTTAAAAGCAAAAACAATCAAATAAAGCTTTTATAGATTGAAATTAACATCCCACAATATATGAAAAAGAAAAGAGAAAACCATTCATAAATGCAATCATTTTCAAACAAAGAACTTTCATTTCTTAGAACGCCTTGCATACACGAAAACTATTTCAAAATCATTTTAGCATAAATGATATTCAACTATAAATGTGCTTAAAAATGATTTTATCTTAAAACAGATCAGTTGGAATTCTCAAATATTTCAGCAGATTTAAAAAAATGAAAAAATCATTTGGTAAAAACTTTGGAAAAACTGAAAAAATCTCGATATTTTTTCCGAAAATTCTAAAAAAAACCGGCGTACTAGACCGAGAGAAAATCGAAATGGCGAAAAAAAATTCCCAAAACATGTTGAGTTAATTGGCCAATTTTTTTTTTTTAAGAATAGTAGAATACCGTGCAAAAAAATGGAGCTAACCCTCGTTGGCTCCTTTTTTTTATCGACTTCCTTAGTTTGAAAAGGAGGGTGAACTTACTTAGTGGAGAGGGCTGAAAATGATACAATGGCCTTTTCAGTCATTATTTTAAATACTCGTAATAAAAAGCGTGAGGTGGTTAACTCATAAATTTCGAGGGTGCAAATAACCGTGTCCATTTCATTTCCTACTATGTTTCACTCCCATAATTTGTTACGAAATTGAGCACTTTCAAAAAAATTGACCTTATATATTGTTTTCCAAGTAGACTACTAATCAAAATGAATTTAAATATGGTGCAGTAAAACATCGATATGTGCAGTTTTGTGTATTGTGCAAGACAGTGGTATATTGCACCGGACCAAATACATCAAAATGTCAAGTTGCATGGAAGATGTTCCATTTTCTACAATGTTTCACCCCCACTCCCTTTGTCCAATATAAATGTTCTCGGTTTTCTTATTCTGGATATTCACGAGATACTCTTTTGTGAGATCGTTTCATACATGAGACAGTTACATCTTAATATTTGGATCATGTTTTTCTTTAAAACAGGATTAGATTAGGGCTCCACAAATTCATGGATCATATAATATAGTAAATGAAATATATAATGCAGTACGAAAAGTGGAATAGAATATCCTGTTAGGATCAGGGTCGAGGATGGGAAACTTAAATGAGAGACAACAAGAGGAAAACTAGAAATGAGTATAAAACAATATGGCAGATCGAAGGTGGTCCTCTAGAAAGATCATAACATATGTAATCACAAGGAAAAGGAAGAATAGGAGAAAGCACTGAACCAAAATGCAGCAAGAAGAAAATAATAGAACAATACATCCCCTTGACCTATACTGAAATAAACGAGGCACTCGATCTTCAACACTTGGTCGAAATCTTGTTAAAGAAGGCGACATGAGGTATATCTTCTCTTCTTCTTGAGCTTTGGAGGTCGGAGAACCACCTTTATCGCTGCATCAAATACTGCTTTCACATGCTGCATCACAAATCAAACCACAGTTATATTTTTCTGTATAAGGCTCCTAAACTTGATGATATCATATCGTATTTATTACACAAGTCGTTTAACAAGTAAACGCTGTGTGCATGAGAAATTAACCTGTTGTGTCTTGGCACTGCACTCAATGTACGCCACTGCACCTATTTGCTTTCTCAGCTCCTCGCCCTGGAAACAACGACGTAGAATTTAACAGTGTTTTTTTTTTTTTTTCCTTTTTTTTACAGGATGAAACAAAGTAGAGTTGTTACTCTACGAGCGTGGATTTAGTACGTAGATTCAAAGTGGTCGTTATTTAGGTGCTGTGAATAAGTTAGGTAAAGGTAAAACACGTTGACTGTATACCTGTTCAGTGGAAATAGTGCTTGCTCCCGGATAGTCTTTTTTGAACTGCTTATCCTCTCGTAAATCTGTAATGCAAACTATAAGTTGTACTTGAGGAAATGATAATAGCAGAAAGTGGTGAAGATATGGAGACGAGAATTAAAATATGGAGCTGTGCTCAAGAAGAGACGTCACGATTTCTAGTTTTGGAGTAAATTGCAAAATTGGTCCCATATTTATTAGAGGTTGGCAATTTTAGACCTGTTGCTACATGGAATTTTGTCAGCTCACACATGCGGCAGTTATGAGACCTCATTGAGAAAATTTATTTGTATGATACTAAAACCGCCAACCCCCAATAGTTACAAAATCAATCTTACAATTTACTCAGTATTCATGTTTGAAGACTTTGAACTCAAATGCGTACTAAGATCATCGGATATACATGTACTGATTAATAGGCTTAAGCTTTGATACTTGAAAACACGAGCACGTATTCAGTTCTAGTACTGCACGAGTACTTACAACATACGGTCACATTCAAGTTGTATACATGGTAATTGTCCTTTAAATTGTACAAGTAGGTAACTCCTAATAAATTTTGCAGATGTAGAATCACTAAAATTTGGTAAATTGCTTTCACTTTGGTCCTGCCCCAAAGAAGTAACATGTATAAAGGGAAAGGAAGGAACACAATAGGAATTCAAAACAGGAAAAAAGGAAAAGTCACAGTTGTAATTGCTTTTAATTGAACATTCAAAATTTTGTGGGAACCCAGCCAAAATGCAAAAAAAAGGAAAAGGAGAAGACTTTAAGAGAAAGTAAAGTGTAATATGCTGAGCAACATAAAATTTCGAATTTTATGTAATCATATTGGATTAAGAACTCTCACCTAGCTTTGTCCCCACGAGAACAATGGGTACCGAGGGTGCATAATGGCGTAGTTCCGGGACCCACTGCACCAACATAACAAGAAGCAGAAAGCAAAAGAATCAATGAAATATACCTACCATCAAGAAAAAGTTAGTAACTACCAATGGATTGTGTTTGAAAGATGAGGAATAAAAGGGACTTACTTTCTTTGAAATGTTCTCAAAGCTTGGCCTACTTATGAGAGAGAAAGCAAGGAGGAAAACATCTGCCCCTCTGTAACTAAGAGGCCTTAATCTATTATAATCTTCTTGACCTGCAATAAGTTCAAATTTTGGAAAAACTAAGACTTTTCCCAACCTTAAAGAAAAAAGATCATTCCTGCACATGCCCTACTTATGAAGCCATGTTTCTTTAAGTAAAAGAGAAGGGTACTTTTCTTTTTAATATACTACTACAACTTTATAGCAGGACTAAGGCTGTCTGTCTCACTCATGAAAAAAAAAAATTGGATCCCATTTCTATAATAATTCCACAATAAAGTATCCTAGACTGTGTATCTTGTTGAGATGGATCTTGCATCATCTCAATATCAAATTTAGTGTGTCTTAGACATTTAAACAAACAGTTGCAGGGTATGAACATATATATAAAGAGTATGGTACCGGCAGTATCCCACAAGCCCAGATTCACAGTTTGGCCATCAACAGAGACATTGGCACTGAAGTTATCAAAAACCGTCGGAACATAATCCTGAGCCAAGAACACACACATACATATATATCCCTAAAAGGGGCGAAAACAGAAATTGAAAAACAGAGAGATTATATACATACAGTTGGAAAAGTGTTGCTAGTGTAGGAGATGAGAAGACAGGTCTTCCCAACGGCGCCATCGCCAACTGTTACGCATTTAATGAACTTGGTTGCTGCGGCATTTGCAGTAGAAGTAGTATTAGCGCTCATTTTTTTAGCAGAATTCAAGAAAACGGGAATTTGTGAATATGTGTTTATGGCATGGTATTAATGAGTAGGTGCCATGGAAGTGGGGGACTGGAGGGGCCAGAAAGCAAGAGATTTTCTTGACAATTTTTATTGAGCACCAAAGTTGTGAAATACTACTACTCCACTGTTTGCTGCTTTATTTCAAGCTGTCAGAGAGGGAACCTTTTTTTAGTGAATTCGCCATAAATATTCACCACTCCAGAAATACGAAGAGTTACCATTTATTTATTTTTTGGTCAATAACTTAATTTTGAAACATAAATAAAATTTTAAAGAAAATATTGTCTCCATCCCGTTTCACATGGAATTAAATCATTTGTTTCCTTGTATTTAATATGTGTTCGTTACCTATAATATTAAAGGTAATTTATATTAAAAATTCAATAATATGAAATACCAAGTAGACCCGGATATAGAAGAATCAAATTGAATTCATAGATGGTAACAATTTTGGCAAAAATTTAGGTGGATCTTTTCTTTCAAATATCAATAGTATACATATTAAATATCATTATTCTGCATATAAAATATCATTATTTAAATAAAATAAATAAAAACTTCAACTTTTAAACAACAACATTTTGTATACACACAGAAAAAAAAAAATGTGAATTGAGTTTGGATAAGTGTTACTCAATTTTTTTAAACTAAAAATAATATTATTAATTTAAAAATAAGTACTATCATGTGAAAATCAATGGTAATAAAGACAATATTATATTTTCCGTAAAAAAAAAAAAAATCAATAGTAAATTTACATAGGATAAAAAAATAGTCCCTCCGTCCCCAACTTAATACTAACTCATTTTATCATTACATATAAAATATTTAAAATAGGGATTATATTTTTTTTTAGTCCATTAAGTTACCACGATTTTGAATTTAGTCCACCAGGTTACAACTTTTTGAATTTAGTTCATTAAGTTTCGATTTATTTTGATTTTGGTCCAGTTACCTACTATAGCAGGTTTAACAGGTAATTTTTTAAAACACACCACACACCCCACAAAATGTTATACACACCCAAATGTTAAACACACCACACTAAAATTTAAAAATTATTTTTTATTACTATACACATCCCAATCATTTCATATTTAATAAGTTGCCAAAAATAATTAAATTAAAAAAAGTAAATTTTCAAATTAATATAAAAAATATAAATAAAACCTATAAAAAATCATAAAAAACTTCAAAAATTAAATAAAGATAAAAAAAATTAATTAATTTAATTAGTTTTGAAGATTTAGTTGATATTTTACTATTTTTAAAGATTTTTAATAAATTTAAAAAAAAAATCAACTTGAAAAAATTATTAAATTAAATAAAAATCTTTAAAAGTATTAAAAAATCAACTAAAATTTTAAAACTAATTAAATTAATTAATTTTTTAGCTTTATTAAAATTTTGAAGATTTAGGTATTTTTTATAGGTTTTATTTATATTTTTCATATTAATTTGAATTCTTACTTTTTTTTAATAAAATTATTTTTGGCAATTTATTAAATATAGTTATGATTTTGTTTAACTATATTTAATTTTTGAATTTGTGTGTTTAACATTTGAAGTGTATAATATTTATGGGGTGTTATTAATGTTTTATTTGTGTTTTAACATTTGGAGTGTATAAAATAAAATAAATTTAAAACTCCATTACTTTATTAATGTTTTATTTGCGTTTTAACTTCTATAAATTAAAAAACGTTGAAATAAGGCTAAATAAAATTTAAAAATAGTAGAAAATCAATCAAATCTTCAAAACTAATTAAACTAATTAATTTTTTTAGCTTTGTTTAATTTTTTAAGATTTAGGCGATCTTTTATAGATTTTATTTATATTTTTCATTTTAATTTGAATTCTTATTTTTTAATTTAATTATTTTTTATAATTTATTAAATAAGAAAGAATTGGGGTGTGTATAGTAATAAAAAATTGTTTTTAAATTTTAGTGTGGTGTGTTTAACATTTGGGGTGTGTATAACATTTTATGGGGTGTGTTTTAAAAAATGACCTGTTAAACTTGTTGTAGCAGGTAACTGGATCAAAATCAAAATAAATCGAAACTTAATGGACTAAATTCAAAATCGTGGTAACTTAATGGACTAAAAAAAATATAATTCCTTTAAAATATTTTTAAACTATCTCCTTAAAACATCACTGTATTACAATGTCACTATTTTATTATACTAAAAAATAATTTTATTACTACTCCGTCCGTCCAATTTTATTATGCCCACTTCTCCGGGCACAAGTTTTAATGAATATTTATTAGTTGGGTATTATATTTTTTTTAGTCCATTAAGTTACCACAATTTTGAATTTAGTCCATCATTTACCACCTTTTGAATTTAGTCCATTAAGTTTCGATTTATTTTGATTTTGGTCCAGTTACCTGCTACAACAGGTTTAACATGTCATTTTTTAAAACACACTCATAAAATGTTATACACACACCCAAATGTTAAACACACCACACTAAAATTTAAAAATCATTTTTTATTACTATACACACCCCCAACTATTTCTTATTTAATAAATTGCCAAAAATAATTAAATTAAAGAAATAAAAAAATTTAAATTAATATGAAAAATATAAATAAAACCTATAAAAAATGCCTAAATCATCAAAAATTAAACAAAGCTAAAAAAAATTAATTAATTTAACTAGTTTTGAAAATTTAGTTGATTTTCTACTATTTTTAAATTTTATTTTTAAATTTTATTTAACTTTATTTTCGACGTTTTTTATAGAAGTTAAAACGCAAATAAAACATTAATAAAGCAATGGAGTTTTAAATTTTTTTATTTTATTTATTTTTAAATATTTTTTTATATTACCTAAACCTACTAACACCCCATAAATTTTATATACACTCCAAACGTTAAACATAAAAATTCAAAAATCAGTTAAATAAAATCATACATATTTAATAAATTTTCAAAAAAAATTTAATTAAAAAAGTAAGAATTCAAATTAATATGAAAAATATAAATAAAACCTATAAAAAAATACATAAATCTTCAAAATTTTAATAAAGCTAAAAAAATTAATTAATTTAATTAGTTTTAAAATTTTAGTTGATTTTTTAATACTTTTAAAGATTTTTTTTATTTAATTTAATAATTTTTTCAAGTTAATTTTTTTAAAATTTATTAAAAATCTTCAAAAATAGTAAAAAAATCAATTAAATCTTCAAAACTAATTAAATTAATTAATGTTTTTAGCTTTGTTTAATTTTTGAAGATTTTAGTGATTTGTTATAGTTTTTATTTATATTTTTTATATTAATTTGAATTCTTACTTTTTTTAATTTAATTATTTTTAGTAATTTATTAAATATGTTTATGATTTTATTTAACTATATTTGATTTTTTAATTTTTTTGTTTAACGTTTGGAGTGTATATAAAATTTATGGGGTGTTAGTAGGTTCATATAATATAAAAGAAATATTTAAAAGAAAAATAAAATAAATTTAAAACTCCATTGTTTTATTAATGTTTTATTTGCGTTCTAACTTCTATAAAAGAATTTCAAAAATAAGGTTAAATAAAATTTAAAAATAGTAGAAAATCAACTAAATCTTCAAAACTAATTAAATTAATTATTTTAACTTTGTTTAATTTTTAAAGATTTAGACAATTTTTTATAGGTTTTATTTATATTTTTCATATTAATTTGAATTCTTATTTTTTTAATTTAATTATTTTTGACAATTTATTAAATAGGAAATAGTTGGGGGTGTGTATAGTAAGAAAAAATGTTTTTTAAATTTTAGTGTGGTGTGTTTAATATTTGGGGTGTGTATAACATTTTATGGGGTGTATTATAAGAAATGACTTGTTAAACCTGCTATAGCAGGTAACTAGACCAAAATCAAAATAAATCGAAACTTAATGGACAAAATTCAAAAAGTGGTAACCTGATGGACTAAATTCAAAATTGTGGTAACTTAATGGACTAAAAAAATTATAATCCCTTATTAGTTTATGAGATTATTGCCTAATAAGTCCACTATTAGAACCCATTAAGCTAATAGAAACACCAAGATGTATAATTTTCTAATAGAGTCAAATTAAAGCAAAAAATACCATTATACTCTTAATCTAATTATTTAATCTATTTATGCTAATAAAAAACTAACTGCATATTTTAAATTCCAAAAAAGTCAAAATCCTAAAATTTAGGTTATGTTTCCCATAATTCAACGACTTTCCAATTTTGATTTTAAAAAAGTATTCCCTCAAATTCTTGTTACGCACCGTAATTTTTTTTCAAAATTCGCATTTCAATTTCAATATCTCGGATTCGCCTGAGATCAGAATTAGATCGGTCATATTGATATTATATCAAGATTCGTCTCCACAGTACGTATCCAATTCTTATATTTTGTTTATCTTTCGATTATTGTTCATCTCCTCAAATCAATCATTGATTTCATCGGATATATGCAGTACTGGTTCAACCAGCAATATTCATATCGTAAATTCAATTTTTAATTTAATTTCGCCTATGTATATTACGTATTTTAGTGCATCCATTAATCGGTTTCCAATATATTTGCGTTGAACAGACTGTCGATATCGTCAAGGTTTCAAATGGATTATATTATTTTCTGCAAGTTTGATTTCAATGGGAAAAACAAGTTGATTTCAATGGGAAAAACAAGTTCATTGCACAATGCATATAAGAGAGCGTGCACTGCACAATGCATATGCATGTTAAATACATGGTACGCCATAGATATGCACTACTTACTTCACATTTTGCCTTTACTCACATATAGACATGCAGTTCTATGTGCATAGATTACAATACCATGCACTATTCCCCTCTATATATTTTTTATGCTCCTTATTTGAATTAAAGAATTATTAGTTCAAATTTCTCTACTCGTATGCTTTCATATTTTTTAGTCTACACATCTCTATATGCACTAACACATATATAATCATGTTACGACATATATATGCAGTACTTAATTCATATTTTTTCTTTACGCATATATGATCGGATTACCTGATGTGGCGAATCGTCAAACTCGTCGCCGAAAAATGCAGAGAAAGATGAAACAATTGTTGGAAGTAAATGCAAACTGCAAAAATCTCAAAGCTCAAGCAAGTTAAACGAATTAATGAGGATACCTACTCTTTAGGAAATTTAAAAATTTTTGGAAGCTCCTTAAATTACGCAATTTTCGAGATCCTTTGTTTATATCTAATTAGGGGATTTAGTTGACCTATTAATTTAAATTTAGAATTGTTTTAAATTAATGAAAGAGTATAATTGTCTTACATTTTTCAATTTGACTCTATTAGACAAGAAAATATGCTGGAGGTTCAATTAGATTAAACTAGTAGTGAAATGACTTTATTAATAACTAACCCTTAGTTTATTCATAAAGTAGATAAATTGAGGGTATTGTGGGTAGGGGTGGGAATGGGCCAGACTACCCGACAGGGGCCTACGGCTCGGCCTATCAAAGCTCGACTCGACTCGTTTAATAAACAAGTCGAGCTCAAGCTTTTTTAGAAGCCTATTTAGCTAAATAGGCTGGACTCAAGCTTTTTCGTAAGTCTTTTAAGCCCAACAGGCCGGCCTATATAACTTCACACACACATATATATATTATAAGTATATATATTATAAGTATATACTTATATAATATGTGATTTTCAAATAAATAAGTAAGAAAATTCAGTAACATTGGTTATATTTTTCTTTGTAATTGTTGAAAAAATATTTGAAGTTTTTTTTTTTGGAACATTCTATTACTTCCATTTTTTCATTTTGAGATTTAAAGAGTTATTTTTTTATAATTTGATGATAATACTGTTGTATATTTTAAAAAAAAAAATACGCTAATAAGATTAAGAGGCCTTTAGAAGGCTTTCGGGCCAGATATATTTATTAAAAAGGTCAGGCTTGAGCCTTTAAAAAAAGCCTACGACAGGCCATGGGCCAGGCTCGGGCCTAAGAAATATATAACGGGTCAGACTTTTTGTTTTAAAACCTACCAAGGCCTGGCCCATTCCCACCTCTAATTTTGGGGTATTGTGGGGTTCATTTATAAATAAATGGTTGTGTTTATTAATAAAGTGAATGACAAGGTAGGTAAATAAGTGATGGTAGGAGGGTAGAGATAAATTAGTATGAATAATATTGTTTCCAAAAAGGATATGGACATAATAAAATTGGACAACTAAAAAATGAAAGTGGGAATAATAAAATTGAACGGAGGAAATATTTATTACCATCTTTAAATTATTTATTAATAATCCGCTATAATACTAATAGGGAGTTTTAAAATGATGATGTGTCTTCTTGTGAGAGTTTTGGCCTACGTGTCATTTTATCAAAAATCGAATTACACGTGTAATTTTCTTATTTGTTATGAAGCCACGTCTATAATAATATTTTAAGCATATATACTTTCCTTACTTAATTTATAATTACATGTTATTCAATATTTTTCATCTATTAATCACTTAATTTCTAAACTACATTAATTATTCAATACATTCCATCTATTAATTTTCCAATTATATTATAGTCTTTTAAATCTTTATATGAAATTTTATAAGTGTATCTTTAAAATATAAATTATACTCCTTATTAACTTTTATCAATATACGCGTAATACACGAAGAGTCATCTAGTAAAAAATAAAAAATAAAACGTTCATTAAAATCCGTGTCCAAATAAGAGACTGATGGATGGAGTATTTGATTTCTACTGAAGAGCCCATCAAATTATTGGGCTGAAGTTACTAAATGTCCCATATTACTTTTTAGTTGAGATAAGCCCAATAAAGCCCAAATAATACTTGCAAGTAGAAATAGGAAAACTGGAGAAACATAAACGGAGAGGAGCAAAAATGGCGTCGTCGAAAGCGCAATCACCGCCATATCCAAGTGCGGCTCGAATCTCCGATTCTGAATGTTACCCCGCTTACACAGCCTCCCTTAAATGTAATATTTCACTTATATGCTGTTACGTTTTATAATTTATGTTTGAGAGTTAATTTGATTATACTTTTCCTAAAAATTGTGACAAATCTGCACTTTCTCTGTGAAGTGGAGATTCATAATGAAAAGCCTGGATTCATTACCTAGGATTCAATAAACGAAGATCCATGATGTTGATGAGTTGGAATTTTGTTAGAGTTTAGAGTTCATTCGATGCTTCTTGCAATTTCTGGCTGGTTATTTATAGGGTTTGATTACGTTGTTGTACATGTGCAAAGTGACCGAATACTATTTTTGTACCTAGTAGTGTAGAAGATGGATTCGTGTATTTTACTCTAGTGATATATATACTGCAACTCTCTGGCTAACAAGTCGTTGTATTTTACTTTAGTGATATATACTGCAACTCTCTGGCTAACAATTCGTTGTATTTTACTTTAGTGATATATATACTGCAACTCTCTGGCTAACAATTCGTTGTATTTAAGCAATTGTTAAGAAAAATTCGCCTTTTATGATCAGGCTTAATATCTACATGATACTAATATTTTACAGATTGAGTTGACTTTGAGCTCAATTGAGCATTAGCGTCTTTTGATCAGTGTAGAATGGTGGGGAAATTTTGATATCTTTCGTGTTAGTTATTGTCAAATTCATTGCACATGAAATGCAATTGTAATTCGACTTTTCAATTTTTTGAAGATGCGAGCTTCTGGATATGAATTCTGGGTCTGACAGTCGTATCGCCATTTCATATCCTCGGAATCAAATGCAATTGTAATTCAACTTTTCAATTTTTTGAAGATGCGAGCTTCTGGATATGAATTCTGGGTCTGACAGTCGTATCGCCATTTCATATCCTCGGAATCTATAAAGTATAAACTGGTGTTGCTTTAATTAATTATTTCCTAATTTATAATTCACTTCACTTGGTTAATTTTTTCTTGATTCTTTATCTTTTTTGATGTGGGGTTGAGAATAGCCCCAGTTTCAATACATTTCTCACAAACTTGGGTTCCCCACTAATTGTCATCCTCTTAGACATGGACCTTGGTGATGTCCTTCAAGCGACGTAGTCTTGTAAGTGGTAATAGAGTTTGGAAGTTGAGGTTGTTCGTGGGAGTGCAACCGTCTTGAAGCTCCATATGTCTAGATATTTGAATAACTATGATCCCCCGTCCATATTATGGGAAGGCTTTAGCTGCTGCTTTTCTAGCTTGGGTTTGTTTTCTAGACAAGATTTCTCTAAAAAGATTCAAGATTTAGCTCTAAAATTTCAACTAAGTGGGTGTGAAAATGGATGGTTATGTGGAAACGTGGCTCTAAGAGTAGAGGCGAAGAACTTGAAATGTGTGAAAATGCTTTGAGCCTCCAGCCATAATTGCAACATTATTGGAGTATTAAAATTACCAAAGGGTCGTAATTTTATTTGTAATAACCACTAACCTTGTACCTCAGTTTTATTACTCACCCATTCTAAAGGTGATTTTTGGGGTTTGACCCCCCACTACCCCCCA
The DNA here is from genome assembly GCA_963675135.1 of Galeopsis tetrahit. Taxonomy (NCBI): domain Eukaryota; kingdom Viridiplantae; phylum Streptophyta; class Magnoliopsida; order Lamiales; family Lamiaceae; genus Galeopsis; species Galeopsis tetrahit. The sequence goes on from OY776131.1 coordinate 41,502,342, forward strand.
CCCATCCCTCACAAAAGTGGAAAAAGAAAATGGCTAATAGTTTTACAGTGTTAATAAGTCCACATGCAAATTTTATGCTATGCTATGAGATAACAGAGAAGATTGAGGCTTATTGTTTCTGTGTTACTCTACAATTGTCATTGTTTCTGAATATATCCTGAGTTTATTAGACTTTATATTTGTTGATCATCATAGATTAGTTTCATGGATTTCAAACTAACTTGCAGGCTTAGAAGTATTTAACAGTGAGAAGAGTAAATGCCAAGAACATTTTGACATTTACAAGGAATGCAAGAAAAAGGAGGTACAGAATTCATTAAAAGACAAAATGCTTTCATCTTTATTGCATTCCGAAACGATTATGATTAAATATCAATTATTCATTTTTCTTGGTTGGAACAGAGGGAAGCACGACTTGAACGCAACCGCGGCCGGAGCCTATTCTCATCATGAGATTTTGTCACTTTAGTGTTGTCGTGTTGCTCCCGTATGTGGACGTCATTCGTGTTGTGTTTCTATATAATGCAAAAAGTATACTAGTAGTTACAATCCAATCACTATAGTGTTCAACATTTTTTCTAAATCTAAATTCTACAGGGGAGCGACACGAGTATTAAGTATAATATATGAAGCAGTTTCTAATTTCATATTTTAACTATTGCTGTTGATATGCTGAATTTCTGACACTTGAAAGGTGGATGGATAATTAGTTTATAATGATGACTTTGCAGGTTTTTAACTGTTGTATTTTTTTTGTAGATGACACTTGAAGTAATTCATACAACCCCTTGATGTTTGCAATTTTCTTACAAACAACCCCTCATTTCTGTTTTTTTTTTTTTTTGGCAATTGAGTTTAATTTTTAAGGTAATTTTGTGGTTAGCTCCAAATACTAAATTCCATATATTCTTGATATATCAAAAGAGATGAATGATTAACTTAGGTTGAACGTAACATTGATGATATTGGTGAAATAAGCATCGAGTTGGTTTAATGTTTCTCAGGATTGCATCTTGAGAGTCTCGTTGATGATATTGGTGAAACAAGCAATATTAATTTTGAATTAACACTTATATTTTTAAATTTAACAATCATAACTCATCGTGAACTCAATTGAGATGACAATTGATTTAATAGATGAGTCTCGGTCAGCTTGAAATTAGATTTAAAGCTGCTTAATACTCGATTTTTTTTTCTTCTCTTTCGATGTTATGTCCTGCATGCCTTATAGTCTTCTAGGACTTTATGGTCTTCAAGTCTTTTGTCCATGTAGAGAGTTAATCTTCATCCTTATAGTCTTCTAGGACTTTATGGTCTTCAAGTCTTTTATTCAGAGAGTTAAGCTTCATCTTTTGTGTACGCGTACAAGTCTTGATTGATTTGATTAACGCTGATTGCACAACTAACTAGTTGAGCTATCCTTCAACTGATTACCTAATACTAAATTTTATACTCGAATAACTAATATATACAAATTCAAATTAATCTATATTTCAAAGTATTTTCAACTAATGTAATACAAAATTTTCTTCTGGTACACCAACGACTACTCCATCTCATCCTTCTGAAATGGTAGAGTCAGCGTCAGCTTGGGCGAGGGCATGCACCTCCTTAAGATCATTTTTCGGGTAATACCTGAATTTGCACACTACAAAATCGCTAGTAATTGTGAGGATATCTCGAATGACGCAATCCTCCGGCCCAACCACTCTTTTTCGTTGTGAGCATAGTGAGATCGCCTGTTGAGAGTCGATTCTAATTTCCACGTGCGTCAAACCCCGCAATCTTGTATACTTGATTCCTTTGAGTATCGTCATTAGTTCTGCCCCTAGTAGATTTCGCTGGGGTCTTATTCTTTCCGAAAATGGTAATACAAAATTTTCAATCAATCCATTTTTTAAGTCCAAAATTATGCTTCAACCACCTAACTTGAAACTCTTGATCATTTTTTTTAGTACACCGTTGAATGCATTTTTTAGTACACTATTGAATGCAAAATTAAAATTATGCTACTCAAAGCACCCTAAGATATTTATTTGTGCAAAATAAGAAATCAATCATATATTAAAGTGATTTCTTAAAATGCAAAACCCGGTGGTAGTGCGATTTCAAAATATATTTTTAAGGGAAACGAGGAGAAATTAAATGATTGGTAAATAAAATGAAGAAGATTTTTTTTATAAAAACAAAAGAAATGGGGGAAGAAATCAAAATTATGAAAAAGAAACACCACCACCTCAGCTGAGCCCCTCGGCTTCCCCACTCCCCCCCTCTTCTCTCTCTACAATACGAGGAAACCCTAGTTCTATCCGTCTCGCCTTATCACTGTACAAATCTGACCGTTTTCCCAATTTCTTCGATCGGCCTGTTGGAATTTCGAAAAATCCTCAAATATACATACAACTGCGTTTGTTTTAGCCTTTTTGTGTTGTTTTTTTCCTGTTTTCTAACATGTACAGAGATCGAGGCGGAGGGGGCTCGTCGAAGGCGGGAGAGATGCTGGATCGGAAGCGAATCAACGATGCTTTGGACAAACCCTTGGAGAAGTCTTCCCCTTCCACATCTAGAAACAAGGGCTCCGCCATCACCCTACCCTCCACCTCCACCGCCGCCGGTAAGCAATTTGACCCCAGAAGTCGCACTGCATCCACACTCGTTAAGAACAAGTGCTCGGATGGTATGTTTTCTTTGTCTAGTCCCCCGCCCCCCTTTAAAATTGGGTTGTTCACCTTAGGCCCGTGGGCTGTGTCGATTTTGTCACTTTTATAGGAATTTTGTGATGTCACTTGAACAAAATGCAATGCGTGGTAATTTTGTTTAGTGGCAGAATTCATTTTCTTTCATTTTTAAGCATCTTCAGTTTTAGACTTAGGTGGAACTGTCGATAATTTAAGTAAACAGTATCAAATTTCACAGATTCCAGTGTCTCTAGATCTGTATTAGCTGCTCAATGTGCTGAACTCTGCCATTGTATTTATGATTATAGTAGAGTGCCTCTTGTTTGAAGTTTTTTAGCTTTTACTCTAATCACCATTTCGAGGGTGGTTTCTGGTGATAATTCTTAGAATCGTCATGTATATTCTGTTTGTCCCCTTCTTTTGCTTTTTGGTCGTTTTGGAGAATCTTAATGGGTTCATTTGTCAGTCAGAAACAGCATTTCTTGTTATATTACAGAACTGTTATTTATCAGTTACTAGCTAAATTTTATAGCTCGAGATTGCCTTTGTTTGTAATCTTAAGTCAAAATCTTGAAGATTGCCTTTGTAATCTTGAGTTAAAAGCTTGAAGATTGCCTTTGTTTGTAATCTTGAGTTAAAAGCTTGAAGATTGCCTATCTTTGTAATCTTGAGTCATTTGCTGTATTTAAATTTAGTCTTCCATTTATATGCAATCACATGTAAGGCATGTGGAAATCTCCACATGGTTGTTGAAGGTTCCAAAAAGGAATGGGCCTAAGCTCAGGCACAACATGGGCAGGCTTTTTTCGGGTTTGGGTCCATAGGATAGTTGGAAACCCTGAGGAACATATATATCATATATGGTATTGTTCATATAGGACTCATTTAAGTATGCCAAGTTTTAAATGGTAGTTTGTTGTTATCTTCGCTAATTTTGTGTCTTTCCAAAATGTTGAACCGTATAGGTAGATTAATTAATTTAATTAAAGACATGTCATATCACCCTGTACTTGGTTGATGATTTTTAATACATCAACCACCTCTTAGTTCACCCAAGCTTCATCTTGGTTACGAACAGATTCATAGATCACGATTTGGATCCCATATCTTCGAGCATTGTCATATGAAGGCTCACTTCCGCTGTGGCGCGTAAGTAAGCTTGGCTTTCACAACCATTTAGTTCATGTAGCTGTTCTTGGATCCAGAGGAGAGTATGTTTGTGAAAAAAAAAATAGATATATTTCATCATGTCCCCAATGGTTCCCGTGAATAAGTTATTCTTACACGAGCAATCGAGGGTATAATGTAGATACCCTGCTGTTTACTAACATCTAACATGTATTTGTCAATAGCCTTAAATATTTGGTCATGTTCCATGGTAGAAGTGATTATTATAGACGAAATGAGCATGTTAATAAGATCTATTCTTAAAATGGTGATAAAGAAAATTACATTTTTGTAAGAAAAGCTGGTTTAGATCTCAAACTTTAAATTACTTTTTGCAGCACATGTTCCTCCCCTTGCACCCTGCACCTAAAAAGAGAAGGCACCTTTAAGCTCCTAGGACGTGTAGTTAATATGCTTTCACAGCTATTCGTTTATATACATGTGACACGTCTGTTTGTAACTATGTACACTTTTTGTATAAGCATTGATGAATCGTCACACATGCACTTATCTATTCTTATTTTTCTCTTACACACCATATATGCATATAACAAAAAATATTAATATTGCTTAGTTATGGATTTGCAGATGAATCTGAAACAGACAGTGAAGAGTCTGATGTCAGTGGTTCTGATGGGGATGATACCTCTTGGATTTCATGGTTTTGCAACTTGCGTGGAAATGAGTTCTTTTGTGAAGTTGATGATGAGTATATCCAAGATGATTTTAATCTCTGTGGGTTGAGCAGTCAAGTTCCATATTACGACTATGCACTGGACCTAATTCTTGATGTTGAATCTTCTCATGGTAAGTTGTTTGCCTACTTAAAAGGCATCATCTGAGTTATTAGTTCTTCGAGAATTGTAGTCTTGTTATATTCCTGAGCTTAAGTTTCTTTGTCATTGGTGTTGGAATTGCAGCAAGTGTCTTGAGTTCTTTCGTGGGTAGAGAGTTGATATATCCTTCTAAGACTTGAATCTATTGGATCAAAGCTCATTATTGACTGATCTAATTTGGTGAAGCTCCATATAATATGTTGAGACCTTGGGTGCAGTTTCTGTTGTGTCGATCAAGGAACCTTGCATCTGTCAAAATTAATATTTGATCACTAATCAATTGAAGTATGGTAGATTACATCTGAAAAATGTTATAGTACATTTGACCTTTGATAGGCATCTTCTTCTCTCTCCCTTATTTTATGGCATTCTGTCATTTTTAAATTGATGATGACAACATGTGCCCATTAATTTGCCGATCAATCATATACATACGCTTGACTTGTTTACCGTCTCTGTGGGTTTTAACTTTGGGATGAAGTTGCTATGATCAAGGAGTTAATGCTGCTCAACCAGTTTATGTTTTTTCAGATGTCAGCAGCACTGTTTCTCATGCTTTCTTATTAACCTTAACTAATGGCTGCTTGCTCTCTTTGCTTTTCATTGTTTCAGCATTAGAATGCTTCTATTTTATCATGTGGTTTACTCATCACCACTGCAATACTTATTTGCTTAATTTGTCCCATTTCAAGGTGATTGGTTTTTTTTTTACAACAGTCTTTATGTTGGACGCATGCAGGTGATATGTTTACTGAAGAACAGAATGAATTGGTTGAATCAGCTGCAGAAATGCTCTACGGCCTTATTCATGTCCGTTACATTTTGACGACCAAAGGAATGGCTGCAATGGTATCATTTTTAGTGTGTTCTTTTTTCTTGGGGGTGGGGTTGACTGCCTTGCCGCCTTACTGCTTTTAACTTGTTTAACTGCATTTTGGAACAGTTAGAGAAGTACAAGAACTACGATTTTGGAAGGTGTCCTAGTGTTTACTGCAATGGACAACCTTGTCTTCCCGTTGGACAGTCAGATATCCCGCGCTCCAGTACTGTGAAGATATACTGTCCCAAGTGCGAAGATATTTACTATCCTCGATCCAAATACCAAGGCAGTATCCTTACTTTACGATGTTTTTATGCTCTCAGTTTGTCATACTTCAGTTGGTTGCATCTCTGCTCGTAAACCTATACTGATGGGCACCTTCTTGTCAATCAATCACACATTCTAAAACTGTTTTGGTCCTCCTTTTGTTTTCAAATTGAAGCATTTCTTGTCATGGCATAACTCACACATAACTTGTTATAGCATTGAATGTAGCATATCTCATTTGTAGATGATTTCCATGACTTCCAAAGATATCGATGGAGCATATTTTGGAACCACTTTCCCGCATCTATTCTTGATGACTTATGGACACCTCAAGCCACAAAATTCAGCACAGACCTATGTTCCCAGAGTTTTTGGATTTAAGATCCACAGGCCTTGACAATGAGTTTCCATCAAAGCTGCTGCTGAGCTCTTGACTCCTCGTTCGTGTGGAGAAGCACTATTTAGATATGGAAGATTGTATCTAGATGTACGCTTCCTTGAAGCTAAATTAAGGCAACTACATGCTTTCTAGACTAGTGCTGAATGGATATGTTTTATTAATCTGAGAAGAATTGATATTTTTATAGTGCAATCTTGTATTTCAATCATTGGTGTAGATTTCTAATGGTGGAAATAAATTGATTCAGTAATACTATAAAAAAAGTATGTAAAAGTTCTTTTCCTCCCAACAATTGGTAATACCAATTGCAGAAAAAAGAGAGTAAATTTTCTTTTGTATTTTTTGTTCTCTTCTAATGCCTTTTCAAGTGTTTTTGTTCTCTTCCAATGGCTTTTCAAGTGCGTTTATCGTTCGTCTCTTATCCTTATTCCCAATATACTAATTCTAATCAGTTAGAGAGCTATTCTGATATTTTGCTGGTATTTTACAGTTTTAATACCACTAACTATTTAAATGTCTATGCCATAACCATTTAAATAGTTAGATAATGAAATTCTGCAAGAGCATAAAACCATTCAATCACTTGGATTAGAAGAAAAGAAAAAAAAAGGGCAAACTCGTTCTGAATGTGCTCTGATCTCTATTATTCAATTAATTACAGTTGGAACATTTTTCATTAAAATTCAACCATATATTAGATTTTCAGTAGTAATGGTTACTAATGAATACCCACGAGGAAACATGTTGAATGAAGGCTTTTGCGAAATGTAAACTACCAAAACCATTTTTTTATAAATCTCTGGTAAAACTTTTAATACATAGTGCAGAAGATTAAAGGAGAATCTTGGGAAGAGTATTAAGAAAAATAAATGCAAGAATTTTAACACAAAAACCAAAAATTTCCTGACGTATATATTAATTAGACTATAGAAAAAACTTCAGATACCATACGCAAGATCAGCATTTAGAAAAAACATAACTGGTCTTCAAATTCTTTAAATACTCCATCAAAATATTGCGGAAAAGTACACAAACTATAGGGAGATAACAGGAGTTCAAAGTAACTTTTAAAAGAAAATCAAAATCTTGAAACATAACAAATTCATAACCAGGCCTTCACTACATTTAACTCTCAGTCTGCTCCCTCAACCTTCTGATTGTGCTCCTAACAGTCACGGCACTGGCAGTGCTGCAAAACAAACACAAAACCATGAGTCATTATTATCTAAATCGAGTGAAAAACAAATAATAAAATGATGTTGAATAATAAAAATTCCTATACTTTAGTGTGTAGGCACCGCCTGCTTTCACTTTGCCACAATCCTTACATCCCCAGATCCCGACGGCCTGTCTCTTCACTGCGTACTGAAAAGGGAGAAGGCATTCAGACCATACGTCAGATAACCGACCCAATAAACTAGAGAGTATGGGAACCAACTCTCAAAAGTATACCTTGCCGCAGAACTCGCAGAAATACTTGCTGTGCTGGCTGACTTCCATCTTCTTGATTTGCTTTCTCAAACTAGCACCATATCGGGTTCCTGCAATGTTATGAAAGATTTGTCAAATAACTGAGTTCCTTAATTTTAGTCAGATGATGAAACAATCCAATAAAGAATACAACCAAAAGGCATGATGTATTTTTTTCAAAATCAGAGAGATAAAAAGTTTCACTCTCAAATAATGAGATATTCAGATGACAGTACGAGACAATATTGACAATATTTTAGAACAGAGCCACAATGAGAAAGGAAAAGAAATTAGACATACCATATTTCCCGACAATCCCAACCTTCTTGGTTCTCTTGGCCTGCAAAAATGAGAAAATCGATCATGATTAATTGAAACAACACACCACAAATTACTCGGAAGATGGAAAAAATAAATTGCTAATCAATACCAACAAAATGATCAGCTTTGGACAAACTTAAGCAGGTCAATTTTTTTAGGTAAATAGTAAAATGTTGAAGAAAACTTAACAATCATCATCAATCATTAATGATCCAATTACATCATCTAAAGGAAACATTTGCTAGAAAATAAAACAATTCTGCACATTTTAAACTAAAAAAATATTTGCAACACTCAATCGAGAGAATGATTTCTTAATCTACCAAACTTGTTTATTCAATGTTTCTGGCCAAGACGAATAAAGCTAGAATTCGGCAATAAAAAATCCAAAAAACCAAGCACAATTAAACGTAGAAATTAAATTTATATTAAATAAAAGCAGAATTTTCAAGCCATAATCTTCCATAGTTCTTCGTGGATTCAGTTAAATGCGTAATAGTTACTGCAAACAAAATTGTGTACATCTACGCTAGAGAAAGAGTAACGATCTACGCGAGGGAGAAGGAGAAGCGTACCATTGCGGCTGAGCGAGAGAGTGGACTGATAGACGAACGGCCGAAACCCTAGATTCAATTCTGGCAGCTTCTCTGCATTTGTGGTTCACTATATGTATGTATAAAGCCCTAACTCTGTGTAGTTTGTGGGCTATTAGTTGTTAACAGCCCAAACTATGCGACCCACTGGTCGGCCCAGATTATATATGGGCTTTTATTTATTTGATACTGTATATGGGCCTTTTAAAGGGACGGAGGGAGGAAGTATTTTATTTATTTTAACTTTTAAAAAAATATTTATTATTTTTTATTTATTAATTTAATAATCATATAAAATAAATTAATAGATTAAATTAACAATCCGATTGTTGTTTGTTAGAAAGACCCTGCAAAACTTTATCAATCATATATTCTATATAGTATATATTTTCCTTTATTTATTGTTTTGGGTTGGTCTGCTATGCAATCGAGTGCATGTTATGCACCCTAGTCCATGTTGCACTTTTCAGTTTTACTGACTTACACTTTTTGGTAAATAATGTTGCACTTTTCAATTATTAAACTGTATAATAATATTTTTAGTAATAATTGAAAAGTGCAACACCATTTACCAAAAAGTGTAAGTCAGTAAAACTGAAAAGTGCAACATGGACTAGGGTGCATAACATGCACTCGAGTGCATACTAGACTTTAGCTATTGTTTTATTTCTTTTCAATGTATTTGATATTTAAATATAAATTACACGAAGAAAAAAAAAAAGGTGAAAAAGTTGTGATTATATTAAATAACTTACATAATAATATATAGAGTATGTAGTTTTGAACAGTACACCTTCAAAATGAAGTGTACTGTTCAAATCTTTAATTTCATACTCTAAAATAAAGTATTCATTGGAGAATCATTCGTTTCAAAATAAATTACATTATTGTCGTATGAGAAAATGTTACATGTAAATTTTCACACTAAAAAACTAAAATTTCAATAACATTTACCTTTAAAAAATATATTTATATATCATTACTTTTAATACTCACACATACTATAACACTCATTAATTTTTATAATATATATAATTATTTATCTAACTTATTTTAATGTTATATTGAAGTATAATTATTTGTTTATTGAAATAAATATTCAAAGAGCTTTTGAGATTTTAAATTCAGACTTTATTTCAGCTTCAAATTAAATATATGCCCTAAATTATACGCAACCCATACAGTACTCAATTTCTAAATTAAGTTTTCTCTAAAAGAAACACGCGGTGGTAAAAAAATTTGCTCCATAGTAGAAGACAGTTTATTCTGCTACATTAAACAAGACTTAAAAGGCAATGTTTATATCTTATTAAATGTGACTTCTAAGCTTTATAAAATAATAGATCTTTTAATTTTTATAAACGAGGTGAGGATAAGACTTTTAATCTTATAAAAAAAAAAGGTGATAATATAAACTAGGTGATGTTATTAAATTGTTATTGAATTTCATGTGAACATGATTTGTTGATTTAATTATTTATTGTATTTAATTTTGATAAATATATATTCAACGAGTGTGCTTTATACCCATTCCTTTCATTTTAACATTAAGATCGAGGAGTTGGTGGCACAGAGATGTAGTGTGAATGTTTATTCACTATTGTGTAAAGCATTTTGGTGCTAAGAAAAATTGGATTGCTTTTATAGGTTGGGGTGTCAAGTATTCAAGAAAATGGATATTAATTACAGAAATATATATATACTTTTCTAGTTTTCTTTTGCTATATACATATAAACTACTATAGATCGATATAATTATGATTCGACCCCGGAGAGCTGCTTTTGCTAAAACTCGAGCAGTTTCTTGAAAACTCGCCTTAGATGTGGATTGCCGTGCGAAATAGCAATAGAGCTTTTCTAGACATTTGTAATTCGTGGTCTAATTAGACAACATCTTGCTTCAAACATAGGAGTTGCTAAGAATAAAATTTGAGAAAAAGAACTGATTGTATGAGAAATACTGCAGGAAGTTATGATCGATATAATTATTTGATGTGATGACCTAAAAGTATTTGCACTTATATAAATGTTAAATAATATGCACTATTCAAAATTACATATTTGTAAGTCATTATTTCAAAATTAATTCATACAAAAATTGAAGGATGAATTCTTAGACTGAAAAATATGAAAAAAAAAAAATCAAATTCATCACATTAAAATAATTCAGATGATAGAATATAATTCTATTTATTCATCATTTTTTTTTATTGAGGGGTTAAAATAAGTACTACTATTATTAAAGCCCCATTACAAAGAACGTAATTAAATTAAACTAGATAATATATTAATCTAGCTAAACGCGTCGTCATTCAAATATAAATCATCCGTCCTTGTTTTCCAAACGCAGTAGCTGCAAACTTTATGAATGCTGTTATAAAAAATATTCAAACATGCTTTTTTTATAATTCATTCAGATTTCGATTTGGTTTAGGTCGATTTTGATTTATTTATTTTTTTCGGTTTTTGCTCGCCCCTACTTATAGGTGAAAAAAGCACCTAAAATTTCAATACAATAAAAAAATCTCAAATAATAAAAAATCCCAAAACAATAAGGTATCAAACATCATACTGTATTTTTTTTGAGTATCTTCATCAACAAGCCCCATGAAACCCCGAGAGAACGAGTCATGTAAATGCTCCTGGAATCAAACATTCCCATGAAATCCCATAAAAAAAACCCAAACATTTTTTTATATTAAAAAAAAATAGAAAATTAAACAACAATCTAAAAAAAACCACACAACACGTGTGTCGGAGTAATTTGGAGGCGTTATCAGAAGACACAACACCTTATGATGTAACCACAATGGGTGAAAGTAGATACGAGCCATATTTGATTATATAATTGAATCAAATCGAACTAAAATATAGTTTTTTTTTTTTTTTTTGTATAGTTTCAATGAGCCATATTTGATTATACAATCTAATCAAATTTCGATTCAATTATGATTTCAGAGGTAGATTTATTGTAATACCGTAACCGAACCTTATAGACTATATTCCTAATTTAATTTATTCTCACTTTCCACATATGATTCACACAGCCGCTTCACTTGAATTCATATAAAAACCCTAGCACTCCGTCTATACCTACAAATGTAACAATTGAATTTATGTTCGAATAACTTCAGTCAATTATGGTTAAAAAAAAAAGTAGTTAAATTAATAATGACAATTCAGTGATGCTCATCCCCAAGTGAAAGCACTCATAAATTTATTGTAATCATAACTTGCACTTCTTAACGACGAATCTGTAATAGAAATTTAAATAAAGTTTATTTTATTTATCCAATTTATAATGTAATGTCTCAAATTCAAAATGCATTTATTAAGGTTTAAACACTCTAAATTTGAATCACCACTTAGTGATCGAGAAATTGAACTAAAAAAACTTTAATAAAGTATAACGATAAATAAAAATAATACTTCCTCCGTCCATGTAATGTAGTCTCATTTGCCTCATATTTTTTGTCCACCAAATGTAGTCTCATACACTTTATTAAACTATAACTCTTCAACCCATCACTTAATTACTCAATTTGTCATCAACTTTATTTACAAACAATCACTTTATTTACAATGGATTCCACAATACCCTTAGGACCCGTTTGATAGCCTGCATAAGAAAAATATTAACCCTGTATAACACTTATTATGCTGTTTGATAGGTCATATAGGCTATATCAGCACCCCTGAATAGTCGGGAAAGCGGCGTATTAAAAAGTGTTTTTTTGGGCCCTTATACAGGCTTTTCACTATTCCCTTTTGAAGAAATAATACCCCCCCCTAGTATTATTTTATACAGGTTTGGCCCGTATAAACCAGATTACGATTTTGCCCCTCTTAAAAGTCTTAAACACACAATGTTGCCCTAAAATTGAATTCTCCATCATCGCGATCTCATTTTTTCCCCAGCCTCCTTCTCTCTTCTTTTTCTTTTTTTTTTGGCGATTCCTTCGTCTCCGACGACTCTCCGCCATCGCCGACCTTCACTCTCAAATTTCGTATTCTTCTTCGTGCCAGTTCGACTGCTCGGTTGCGCCAGACGTTGAATAATCCGTTGAATAAGCCATCCACTGAGAATGGTCGACTTTTTTTCAATGTTTTTTTTTCTTTTTATGTGGTTTACTCTTTCGTACGACGCCTATTCACCATCTTTTTGTGCGATTGTAGGTGTGTCTGATGGGTTCCCTGCCGTGAAAGGTTGAAGGTTCGATTTATTCGTTCACTGCAATTTTTTAGGGTTTAGGTTTTTAGGGATTAACATATTATTCTGTTGCTTGTAGGTATTTTCGTTCGCGTTAGGTTTGAACAAAAGAGGCGCCATAAAGCATCGGTGAGCATTCGTAAATAACTTATTGTTTTTTGTTTATGTTACGGTTTCGATCGATTTACATATAGATTTTGTTTTTTGTTAATTGTTGTGACAATTTTTAATTTTTTCGGTCTGGATTGTTCTGGTCATTGTCAGTTTTAATGTGTTTCAATGGATTTTTCCTCCTCCCCTTCACTAGTTGCAGACAATTACTCGTCATTCATAGAGTTTACATTTATATAGTTTACGTGTTTCAATTGATTTTCATTCCCCTTTCAATGGTTGTATACAAACTGGTCATTGATAGAGTTTATGGGCTTCAATTGATTTTCGTTTCCCAACCTGTTTGTTTGTTTTTTGGTATAGTGCATACAATGCTGACCCCTTCGATGAGAAAAAAACTGTTGTTGTATTTTTTGGTTGAAGAAATGCACCAGCGATTGATTCTTACATGTATCATAGTGCTCTTAATAACTAGACGCAACCGAAATGTTAGAAGGCGCACTCTTTCTTGGGAAATGATTTCAAAAATCCCTAGGCAAGTAGTACACATGAATAGATTGTTCCATATTCGGGATTCTGATTGTGTTGCAAATCTAAGGATGGATCGGAATGCATTTGCACGTTTATGTTTTTTGCTTGGTGAATTAGGAGGATTGAAAAAACGAAAGTATATTGGTGTTGAAGAGCAAGTTTCCGTGTTCTTAAGTGTTTTGGCTCACCACAAAAAGAATAGGGTAGTGGCATTCGACTTTGAACGGTCTGGTCAATCAATATCCAGCGTTGTCCGTTTAGTCTTGAGAGCTGTTTTGAAATTGCACCACCTTTTCCTAGTTACGCCTGTCCCCGTACCCGATGATTCCACTGACCCAAGATGGAAATGGTTCAAGGTAAATTTGTGTATTGTTGTGGATGTGCAGTTATTTACCATCTCCAAATGTTGTTTTTAATCTATTCTCTCTTGTTTTGTAGGGTTGTCTTGGTGCCCTCGATGGTACATTCATTGATCTTCAAGTACCAAGCCTAGATAGAGCACGTTATATAACACGCAAGGGCCGTGTCTCTACTAATGTGCTTGGGGTGTGCGACACGCAAATGAGATTCGTTTACGTCCTTCCGGGCTGGGAAGGGTCGGCTGCTGATTCTAGAATACTTCGCGATGCCGTAACTAGAACTCATGGCCTCAAGGTCCCTAAGGGTAATTAATGTGTACATACCTCATTTAACTAACTTCTCGTTGCTTACGTAACTATGCATCTCACATCAGCTGCCCTGTTCGTAGGGAAGTACTATTTGTGCGACAACGGCTATCCCAACAGCGAAGGATTTCTCGTTCCTTACCGTGGTTGTCGGTATCATCTTAGTAAGTGGGGTCCCAATAGTGGCAGGCCATCTAATCCCCAAGAACATTACAACATGAGACACACAAGGGCTCGTAATGTTATAGAAAGGGCTTTTGGTGTCTTAAAAAAACGGTTTGGCATACTTAGAAGTGCGTCGTTCTACCCTGCGAAGGTTCAAGTGAGACTTATCATGGCCTGTTTCCTCCTCCACAATTATTGCCGCTCTCAGATGCCTGTGGACCCAATTGAGGAATTGTTAGATTTACACGATGATGTTCGGGGTGACGACGACATAGATGATGATGTCGTGGACTCTGTTGAGTCGTCACCGCAGTTTAATGAATGGAGAGATGGTTTGGCATTGGACATGTGGAACTATTGGAGATCCGAAGATTGATATGATTTGTTTTTAGACAATCTGGACTTTTTATTTTTGTTTTTTAGACAATTTTAATGTTTAATGTGCGTGCTGGTATGTTTGGACATTTCTGGTTTGTTGGTTTGTGTGATGGCATGCTTATGACATTTTTGTTGATCCTCGTGTGTTTTTTGCTGTGCTTGCATCATTTATTACCCCTTTGTTATATGCCTAACCTACTTGATCATAGTAGAATGACATACTTGGACATCTTAGTTTGTGTTTTAGACATGTGACGGCATGTATTTGTGTTGGATCTCCATTGTTGTTAGATTGAATTGTGGTTTTGTATTATTGCATCGTTTCTAAATCCATTTGTTAAATGCAGTTATATTTGATTTTATAAAGGGGGAATGGCTCCTCCAATGTGTTCCTGTGGAAATGGACACATGATCATAAAGTGCGCGAGTGACAGGTCAAGGCACCCGGGCAGGTACTTCTACAAGTGTCCCAGCTACCTTCAGCACAGTAACCACTTTTATTGGTGCGATGAGTATCATCGTAATGATCCACCTGAGTCGGTGCCGCCCTTCCTCTTATCTCAAACTTATAAAGCACATAAGGTTTATTCTAGTTCATGTAAAGATCCAATTGCTCAGGTTTCAAGTTCTCAGTTGCATCAACGTTTCATCGAGGATGAAGCTGATAGCCTATCTACCAATGACAATCAACCATCTAACTCGTCTTGTATTGCCATTAACCTAAATGGAGTCCAAAGTCATTTAATCATCAGTTTGTTGGCTGTAATGACCCTCATGTTTGTAGTTATCATTGTCTTGTTAGGTGCACTCCTTGTTAGATCATCTTAAATTAAATAGACGTTTGTAAAAGTTTTTTGTTGTACCCGATATGCGTGTATTTAATTTGGTAAATTACTATTCAACTTGTGAAATCCGAATTATAGGCATGTTGTAATATTAAACATTGTTTCCCAATGTATTGGCACATAAGTCCAAAATAAGTGGTCATCTCACTCACTTGAGATTGATAGATCCAATTGCTCCACTTTGTGCATAATTTGGTTGGTTTAGTTGAAAACACTCTTATTCCCACGCAAATAATCACACAAGAGTAGAAATTTAAACAACAATCATTGGTTGGTTCACTTGGAAATACATAGTCTATGTTGTTATTTGGTAAAATAGTGTTGCTCCACTTTGTGCATAGATTGGTTGGTTTAGCTGAAAACACACTTATTCCCACGCAAATAATCACACAAGAGTAGAAATTTAAACAACAATCATTGGTTGGTTCACTTGGAAATACATAGTCTATGTTGTTATTTGGTAAAATAGTGTTGCTCCACTTTGTGCATAGATTGGTTGGTTTAGCTGAAAACACACTTATTCCCACGCAAATAATCACACAAGAGTAGAAATTTAAACAACAATCATTGGTTGGTTCACTTGGAAATACATAGTCTATGTTGTTATTTGGTAAAATAGTGTTGCTCCACTTTGTGCATAGATTGGTTGGTTTAGTTGAAAACACACTTATTCCCACGCAAATAATCACACAAGAGTAGAAATTTAAACAACAATCATTGGTTGGTTCACTTGGAAATACATAGTCTAACATGTGTTTTGGATCCACCAAGAATACGTCAAATGCAAGTGATAATGCTCAAACTGATGGTGTTTGTAATTGACCATTATCTCAAACAATCGACAAACATGTAGTACACATGCATGGGACACCAAAACAAGTAAATCAATCCACAACAAAACAAGTGTCAATAGATGACTTCAACCACAAATATCAATGACTTAACTCCAACTTCAACCAACAAAACATATGTTGAGTCCTTTATACCAAGACAAGACCCATTCATGATGTGTTTATACCAAGTCAAGAGCATCCATTTAACTAAAATCATTGATGAGCAGTTACACATACAACCAAAATGCATTCACATTAAACCATCCTAAATAATCAAATGTCTACACCGATAAACCGTAGAGACCAAAAGGTACTCAACAAGAGTCATTAACACGATCCAAAAGAAACGAGAGTAGTGAATAGGTTATCCAACAACAACAAAAGTATGAATAGTTAATAGAGTTTAGTAGAGTATCATCTCAGTCAACGGACCAGCTTCAAAAAACTTAATAAGACGTCAAGAACCTGCCTTCTGCCTTCACATCCTAATATCTCCGGAAAGTAACCGGTGCACAAACCGAGCACGAGCTTCATCTGGAAATCCCATGAACATCTCCAGAAGGCCACTATTTTGAACAAGAAGCCTTGCTGTGTCAATCATTTCATCAATCGTCAATGCTGGAATTTCGCCAAGCATGTTGTATATGTGACACCGTTGCGCACCCAGACTTGACTCGTATTTAAACACATCACAAATGACATCTAGCCGCTTGTCAGAAGAGGTGGCCATCTGTCCAAGGACGTCCATCAAGGGATCTTCAGAATTGACCACAGAAGAACTACGCTTCCTCGAATTAGTGGGACGACGACCACTCGTGGGTGTCGGAACCTGAGTTTCTGAGTCTTTGTCCATCGAACAATGCATCTGATCCAGGTTGCCATTAGCCTCAAAGTTCGAATTCCCGCCTTGTGCTGGCTGGGATTCGCAGTGCACATCATCGTTATGTTCAGGAATGTCATCAACAAGAGAAGTAAAGGCTTCATACACATCCTCGGCTCCCTCACCAGTCGCCCGGACATTCCCAAAGACCTCAATCCAATCATCATACATTGGCCAATGCTTAAAGCGCATAGTCGCGGCGCTTGGATCCTTCTAAACAAACATACAGTTAACGAGTTAGACAGAAAATACAATGAACAAAACCGTATTTTACAGAACACACCAATTTTTTTTTTTTTGGATACCTTAACAATCTTATCCCACATGTCATTGTTGCAATCAATAAGATGTGTCGTGGTGTTGAAACCAATGCCGGAGTTATCAGTCAGCATTGTCTTGATAGAACCATAATACCTTTTCCACATGACAATCTTCGAGTTTATGTGAGGATTGGCACGAATGTCAGTGCCAGGGAGCGGCTCCATCAACATTTCCTCCAGCTTTGTTTGGTACCCAGGTCTAAACCCGTTCTCAGACTTCCAGCCTTGCAACACTAATTCTTTCAGCTTATCGAGCAACAATGACTCTTCATGGTCAGTCCAGTTGCGTCGAGTCCTCTTCAATGAATCAGTCGTAGACTTCCTTGCTCTGGCTTTGTACCTTCGTTTACCCTTCGCGGCCGCCGTATCAAAACTAGATCCCCCGCCCTCCATCTACAGTCGTATTAAACAACAAGCAATCAAAAACCATAACAACACTAGCATATGTAAACCCATATCATCGACAATCATAAACTCCAACAAACCCATATAATCATAAACCCATATGTAATCGGGTGTGAAAGACAAATAATAAGCCCTAAACCCCTGTGAGCATAGAATCGGAAATGAAAGACAGTTATTAAGCCCTAATCCATAAAATGATAGTCCAACGAAGTGAAATAAATTAAAAAGTTGCAAAAAATTGAAAATTTCTCGAAAAAAAGAAGAAAACGTACCAACTTACCTGGAATGAAATGTGTAACTCGACAAGGGAGAAAAAGAAGATGACACCTGCACAGGGAAAAGGGATTAGCGGCGGAAAAAAAAAACGACAACGGCCGAAAACGGAAATAGTATGAAGGAGGGAGGGTGAGCACCGAGGGTTTATGTGTGGAATTTTTTTTCCCGCTGAAGAACAAGTGAGAAGTGTGAGAGAGAAGCTTCCCAAAAAATGATTTATTTGGATATGTAATGTTGAGAGAGAAATAATATTGCGTATCAAACGGTGTATTGATGCCTGTATAACGAGGTCAAAGTTGTCTTTTCATCACTTTTCACTTCTTATATGGTGGGGTATGCATTCTATCAAACAAAAAATAATTTTATACACTGGTTAATATACTCTATCACACAAGAATTAACATAATTCATGGTTTTTAGTACCACTTTTTGTATTTTCTATCAAACACGAATTTAATTTAATACATCACTTATACACCTTTTCCTATATAAAATTATATTGAGGACCCCTTATACACCCCTTTCCCGCATAATTTTATTTTGCGTATCAAACGCACCCTTACTTTATGTACTTTATTTACATTTTTCTTAAAACTTGTGCCACACTCCAATGTGACTACATTTGGTGGATGGAGGGAGTAAGAGTTTTGTAGAATGATTTTAGACAATTATAAGTTATGATAAAAGTGATGTGAATCATTTATAAACATTGAACTAATGTAATAAGTGACAGTTGATTTAAATATTTTTTCTCTATAAAAAATTATGATTAAATATAATAAAAAAAAATCTTTAAAAGGCCAAAATTATCGTATATTTTCTGAAACAATTAGGCTTCATTTAAATGTAGGGATTTGATATATGGAAATTCACAATATAAGTTTACTTCATAGATTATGAATAAATTTCAAATACTTAGATTGTTACTTACACAATTTTTAGTTAAAATTCAGATTATGAATAAATTTCAAATACTTAGATTGTTACTTACACAATTTTTAGTTAAAATTGAGAGGATTTTAAATCTTTACTAAAACCATCTCATTTGAAATTATCTATTTTTAAATTCTTTCATTTAAAATATTTTGTCAAATCAAATCCCCTTCCAAACACTAACCTCAATGTTTTTGGAACATACACATTCTAATACCAGAAAATTAATAAGACTAGACATATTTTATTAACTCATTTATTTATTATTCGTATAATTATTTTTTAATTGGATGGGTTGTTACATCTAATAAAATTTCTTACTAATGTTTGTAAGTAACATATGAATTTTAAACCCGTCAAAAAAAAAAAAAAGAATTTTAAAAGATACTATTTCACCCGTGCGATGCACGATTTATGATATTTATTACTCCATATTGTTAAAAATAATTAGTGATGTGTAATAATATTTACATTTAGAACTTCTGATTAAATATTTTGACAGAAAGTCCTAAAATTATGCATATATATGGTACCACACATGATATGAAACTCCACCTTAATATTTAAGTTAGATTTCACTTTAAAATATTATTGGACAAGTGTTCCATAAATTCATTAACCCATTAACATAGTAATTACGCCGGGTTGAATGTTTAAAAAAGAATTGTATACAAACCTATAACTCAATGTTAAAAAAGAAAATTAAAATTACATTTATTAAATTAGTATATATGTTTTATGTAAAGAGAAATATGCATTACGTTTTATTAATTTTTATTTTGAAACACTTACAAACTGAAAAAGAAACATGTATAATGAAAATGATTATCTCAACCTAGTAACATGTATTGCCAATTTAACATGAAAGAGCCACTACTATAATACTTATGATTACTCATAACTCATTTAACAAAGCAATACACTTGCTACAAATAAATACAACTTAATCACCCAAATAATGTTTGTAGCTACACTAAATCATAAATAATACTCCGTACAATTTTACAACATTCAACTTGACATTAACACTAAGTATGTCATAATATCTCAATCTGTTACAATTTTACCTCTTGGTCAATCTTTGGATACTCTAAAAAGACATCATAACATCCTCTTGAAAAAATGGTTCGTC
The DNA here is from genome assembly GCA_963675135.1 of Galeopsis tetrahit. NCBI lineage: Eukaryota > Viridiplantae > Streptophyta > Magnoliopsida > Lamiales > Lamiaceae > Galeopsis > Galeopsis tetrahit. The sequence continues at coordinate 41,522,578 of OY776131.1, forward strand.
CATTTATAAGCGAAACCTGCAAAACAATGTAAAAAAAAGACTCAAAATTAAGAAGAAAACAATGTAAGGTAAATCTTTTGGTTCTTGCAATGGATACATACCAATTTTTACCTTTATACGTATCGATATTCAAGTAGTGGGACTCAAACAACGCGTAACCTTTAACTCTCTCTAACAAAGCATATAAATGTTGAAGAGAAACATTATTTAAACTCAACACAATGCATAAGCAACTCGATGGAGATACTCACTGCTATTGGGTCTCGCTACATTTCCTGTTTGCAATGCACCAAAACTGTTCAACCCAAAACTTATAAAAAATATTGAATCACAGTTTAATCACTTTATTCTCCTCAACTTATATTGTCTATCATTCTCTAAATCAAAATCACCAAACTAATTAAAGACGTTAAAACCAATACCAACTAAAAACTCATTCATACAACTTCATTTTATAATTTTACTAAAAAATAGAACTTCTATCATATAATTTTATTAAAAACATATATTTCTAAGGAGGGCAAATTTTATGAGCCGGGGGGACAAAATGACAACATTTTATAAAATTAGTAGAGAAAGACAAAAGCAACAGTCTTTGTAATGTAGACATATACAACAACCATTCAACATGTGTATATATAAAAAAGATGATATCAATGTAACATTAATTGTTTTTCCACTGCTCTTAACTATATGCAACTTACTATTTACTTGGCCAATCCTGCAAACTCTCAAAATACATCTTTGCATCCTCTCGAAAAAAATGACTCCTATTTTATAAGCAATCTTCATCAGCTTTCTCACGTGATAGTCAACCATTTATTTAACCTTAGGCATGACCTCCTCTTCTGTACTGGCTTTCTTCACAATCACGGCCTGTCGTTGAAGCCCGAAGGCCCACATTATATGTCGTATTCTCTAGCCGCAACTCCTGTTAAAATCCATTATGCGTTTATGTGAGATACATTTAAATATGGTTATTGTTTATCAAAATATGTAACTCACAAATCTAGTATTAACTAAAAATAGTACAATACCAAGAAATGAAAATTTATAAAATTCTACAATAATCAAAATTAAAATTGAAGCCACAAATCTGCCATTGAAATTGAAATTGATAACAAAATATGCGAGACTATGGAGTTGGTTCATGGTTAAATTTCAGATACGGTGTAATTTTTTTATAAGGACTGGTGTATGAATCCTACTGCATGTTTGGCTTTTAGCATTTCCAAAGAAAGGTAGGTAGACACCTCCTTTGTATTCCGGCAAGTGTATTGTCCCATTACTTGTACCCAAAACATTAATAAAGTTCATTTTGACCGGAAAAAAAAATACTACAAACAATTTTAAGGTTCAGATTACTTCTATTGTAAACATCTCAGTCTCAAGAAAATGCAACCTTACAAATTCCACAAATACACATTCATTTTATTACTTGTATATATTTGTATATCTAATGAGGTTTATGTATATGTTTCTATATTCAAGAACATATATGTCATTCTTTTGATCAACTTGAACTCAGTTTGAAAGAGAAAGTTTACCGAGCCTACGGTCATACGTCTAGCTAGAAAAAATGTCAGAAATGAGAAGATAGAAGATGGCATATTTATTAGGAGCATTTTAAAAACTTGCATGATGATAATATAATACCTTCTGTGTTAAATTTTTTTTTCAGAAATGAAGATTTTATACATTAAATCGGCAATGATCATGGAGGTTATTTTATATTATTCACAAACAGAACCATTTAACCTATTCTAAAACTCCCTAAATTAAAGATCATCCTCCTTGAATCTAATTCTAATATGCCCATCAGAGAGTGAAAACATTTTTTTTATAAAAAAAAGCATCTTGATTAGTTAGAAATACTACCTTAGGATGATATTGCAATCCATAAAACCTCTTGTGTGGATAACTCTAACTCGGGTTCAAGTCGGTGATCGATTTTAAGAAGCAGATGATTACCCTCGAATTCATATCAAATATGTTGAAAATACCATCAAAATCACATAATCTTAATAGATAACCCATCAATATTAATTTAATGTTTAATTTAAACAACTAAACATAAATGTGATTCACCTTCATCTACTACTACAACATTTTAAACTATAAATGAAACCCTTCGTCTCCAATTTGCATTCGAATTGCTGAGAAATTAACATGAAAAGTCCTTCAACAATCACCTGTTTTAGGCGACAAACTCCTAGGAATTCCAAAAGCAAGCATTATCTGCAGGACGAATCAATTTAATATTAGAAATCTAGGCAACGGTTTGTGAACAACTCTGCCTCTGTCAATTTCGATAATAAATAGAAAAATTGTCGTTGGAATAAAAACCGTTTGAAATTGAAAACAACAGCCGAGATTGGTGCTCAATGGAAAATTAGGGGATCCGAAACAATCCAATCAACAATTTTGCAAGACACTTCATTGAATTTTAAATTTATTTTAGATCCTTGTAAATCAATAAAAAAAACAAAAAACAATAGCTTGAAACTCAGATGATTTAAGAGTTTTAATAAATTTACCTTCATTCTCCAGAGTTTTTGAGCACTGGGATGCAAGGGAGAGCGATGAGGGACTGCATTACAGCGGTGAGGAGAACGGGCTCAAAGCGAGAAGCAGATGATATGCTAATGCACCAAAATCGACCATTTCAGTACAAAAATAACTCAAACGTATCTTTTTTTTGGTCGGGCAAAACAAACATGTATTGCAAAACAAACAAAACAGGGCATAAGGTATGCCATCACAGAGAGTCTTACACAAAGAATATAAGAAAGAAAACACAGAACATGGAAAATTGATTTATCCATGTGAACAAAAAAACAGAGGTCCTACGCTCTAGATTCGAATTGAATGGTGAAGAGAGGATTAACTAGCCAGTCAGAGTATGACATTCCACTTCTCAATAGGTTCTTTGCCCAACTCCAAAGATTTCCTTTAATTTCGTCCATCACCTTGTTGCTACTCCACTCCTCGTTTTCGAAGACCAATTTGTTCCTGTTTTTCCATATGATCCATACTATGCATATCCATATTCCCACCGCTACATTCCTACTGATTCTATTTGGGACTAGTTCCGTGAAATGGTAGAAATAATCTTTTGTACTTACTTGTAGCGCCGACGAAACCTGCAACCACCTTAGAGCCTCTTGCCACACACCTTGCGTGAGTCTGCACCTGAGGAAAATGTGTGGTGCCGTTTCCATTTCGTCTCCACATACTTGGCAATTCGCTCGATTCTCCTCCATAATAATCTTCCTCCGTTTCAGATTGTCTCTTGTGGGAAGCCGATTCAGTAGTAACCTCCATGTCATCGCCTTTACTTTTAATGGTGTTATACTACTCCATATCAGGTCAAAGCATCGCTCCTCTCGGTTCTCCGTGTCCCCGTTGCTGTCCAAAGATGATCGTATGAGATGGTAGGCATTTTTGACTCTATATTGACCATCCGCGTTTGCCTTCCACTTTCATATGTCGGTAGTTTCCTCTTGTAAAGTGTACCTGTTAGTCAAAGCTAGCATGTTATTAAGAGTTTCAATTTCCCTATCCAACAGCTCCCTGTGCCATTCCCATTTCCAACTTCACACCCCACTATGCCACTCCCCCATATCCCTAATATAGCAGCCCTTCCCCTTACTTAATCTAAAAAGTCTAGGGTACAGTTGTTGTAATGTTCCGCCCCCCCACCCGCCCACCTACTTTCCCAAAACTTTGTGTTCCCACCATCCCCTAAAACTCTCTCTATGTTGTCCCATAGCCACCTGCCCTCACTCCCTGACCCCGTTTCTACTATTCCCTTCCACCAGTTTGAGAGTAACCCCCTCCCATTCATAACTCTATAGAAACCCTCCTCTCCAACATCTAGATCCCCACATAGGGATTTGATCACTCTAACCCATAAATTCTCTCTATTATGTAAAAATCTCCATAACCATTTTCCCATAAGGGCTCTATTAAACAGCCCGAGATCCCTAACTCCTAAACCACCCACTGATTTCGGTTTGCACATATTACCCCAGCTGACCCAAACAATTTTCTTATCGCTCACCTTACCACCCCACACAAAATTACAAAACAAGGAACTCAAACTTTTCACGGTAGTTTTTGGTATGGAGAAACAAGATAGTTGGTATATTGGTAATGAAGTAAGAACTGCCTTTACGAGCGTGATTCGCCCTCCCAACGAGATTTTTCTGCCTTCCCAAGCCCTCAACCTCCTCTTCGCTCCTTGAATTAGATGATCCCACGTCACAATCCTCTTTGTGTGAGCCCCAATTTTAAGACCGAGATAGGTAAAGAGAAGATTCCCCACCCGGCAGCCCACCACGTTTGCCCATTCCTCTAAGCGTGATACATCGACATTCGCCCCCATAATGCTGCATTTCCCATAGTTCACCTTCAAACCGGTCAGCCTCTCAATTTTTTTCAGAATGTCCCTCATGGCCTGCACGTTTGAGGTTGAAGCCTTACCCAAGAATATAGTATCATCCGCATACTGCAGATGAGTAATCTTCAAATTTTCCACCCCAATTTCAGCACCCTCAATCGTCCCTTGTTGATTAGCATTTCTGATCAATGCACTGAGACCTTCTGCGACCAGTAAATATAGGAAAGGGGACATGGGATCCCTTTGCCTTAGACCTCTTTCCAATTTAAACTCGCCTGAGGGGCTGCCGTTAACTAGAACGTTGGATGTAGCTGAAGATACACACTCCATAATCCAGCTCCTCCACTTATGGTTGAAACCGAACTGCATCATCATTGATTACAGGAAATTTTAATCGACCGAGTCGTATGCTTTGGCGAAATCCACTTTGAAAAAAATTATCTCCAGTTTTCTTCTACTGCTTCATTTAAGATGACCCCACCATCGAGTATGAACCTGCCCCCGATAAACACACTTTGATTTTCAGATATCAATTTATCCATAACTCTCATCAATCTGCCTGCGAGCACTTTTGCCAGAACTTTGTACACGCAGCCAATCAGAGAGATTGGCCTAAAGTCGTTCAGCGCGCAAGCTTCTTCTTTTTTCGGTATCAGGACGATAAAAGATGGGTTTAGACCCCTTACTAGTCTTCCATTTTGGTGGAAATCAGCAAACATCTTCATAAAATCATCTTTTAGAGACTCCCAGAAAGTCTTAATGAAGGTGAAATTGAGCCCATCCGGTCCGGGACTTTTGGAGCTGCCACAGTTCCAAACAACAACTTTGACTTCTTGTTCCGTGAACGGTTGTATTAGCATTTCGTTGTCTGACTCGTCTAATCCTCGATCCACTAAGCCAGGTTCCACCAACTCCATTTCTCTCCCAGCTCTTTGGTATTGTTGTTCAAAGTGCTCTCTAATTCATTTTTTAACCGCTGCTGGCTCTTCAATCCACTGCTCGTTCATTTGGATTCCCGTTATTTCGTTGGACTTTCTTCTTTGATTTATATATTTGTGGAAGAAGCTCGAATTCTCGTCCCATTCCATTAGCCATTTCGTGCGAGCTTTCTGGGCCAGCAGGCTGGACCTTCTATTCATATTCAAAATCAATTCAGCCGCTGCTTTCTTCCTCCGGATCACCTCATCTTCTGCTAGGCCAAACACGTCGTCTGTTATATCCAGCTGTTTGATATCTTCTTTTAGGTCCTCTATCTTCTGTCTCACCTCACTCAAACGTATCTTTTTTCTCTATTTATAAACTGAGAGAGTGATGAAGGACTGCAGTGAAGCACAACACGCTGATCTCCCGGAGAAGCTATACATACATGACTAATGAAATCAAAGAATTTGTGCCCAAAATTAAAGAGGAAGGAAGAAGAGAGGAGTGATGTTTTCCAGGACAATGTTGAGTGTCAACCAAGAGTTTGCTTTTAGATAAAGAAAGTCAAAAGCCGTCTTGTAAATGAAAAGAAGTTATTGCTTTCAGTCTGTGACTTCGAAAACATAAATAAAATATAAACGTAAATGGAATATTAAAGGTCAGGGTAGACAAAGTGCAGGAGTGAGGACTGAGGGTATTAAAAAATAATTTTATGTGAAATGAGCGGGAAAATAAGATGTAAGACTATCCTATTTTTATATATATATATATATTGTACATATACATATATGAGTGTCTCACAAATTAAATTCATCATATATAAATAGCACGTCACTTTTTTTTTTTTTGTTATGAAACAACTAACCTTGTAAGGATATTGATCGAGGACCTTTAAATTTTATTAAAATGATTAATTAAAAAAATTGGGTAAAAAAAATTTAATAACATAAAAAGTAAATGAGAGAATTTTGAGGATGAATGAAAAGAAGAAACCTTTTTTTTTCCTTAAAAATTAATGTGAAACAGACAAATAAGATTGTTTTCTTTTTAATATTAATGTGAGACCGAAAAAAAAAAGTATAAAACTAATTTAGACGAGGGTAACAAATATAGTTTTTTTTTTTACATAAAATAATTTTGTAAATAAAAACAGTTGTTTGTTGCAACGGTTATTTGCCCCATTTTAGTTGAGTACATCCCCATTATTTAAAAAAAAATACACTTAAGAAGACTATATTACCTTTTATTAATTTAGCTCCAATTATCAAGGAAAACAAAAAAGGAACACTCTCTCCCTCTAAAACATCTCTCTCTCTCGGGGTTACTTAGGAAATAAGTACCGCCCAAAAAAACTCCACCGCCCACACCGCTCATCTTCTTCCTTCTTCATCGGCAGTCCACTTGTTCTTATCCCTCTCCCTCTCTTCGACTCTAGAAGTTATTTTGATCGATCGTCGCCGTCCAACGTTTGAGTAGATTCGTCGTTAGACCGTTGCCCATCACTGTTGGAAAACCGCCGGCCTGTAGAAGAATCGTCCCCCTGTTGGGATCAATGTGTAGATCCTCTCCGACGGAGCCACGGTGACCGTATGGTTGAGTTTCTTCCGTTGATCCCGTTTTACATTTTTGTTTTTTATTGTTGTTGTTTTCTTTAATGTTTTATTTCCTGTTTTTTTTACGGTTGTTTTTTATCTTCCCTTTTATGGGTCCTCCTCCCCTGTTGTGGGTTCTTGTTGTTTGGAAGTTGCGTTTGGTTGATAAGGTTTCTCCTTTGACACTGGTTGTCCATGGGTCATCTTCTATGATTTGGGAAGTTTGTAGCGCGAGTTGTAGTGGGCGACAATTTGTTTCTTTGTCGAAGCAGATTTGCTATCTTTCTTGATCGAAGAATCCGATGGATTGCTTGTGTGACTCTCCACTCTCTCAAGATTGAGTTTGGAATGTGAGTTTTTGGTAGAGCCTATCTGTAATAGATAGGTGAGCGTGAGATGCAATTTCAATATTCCTATCTTGTAATTCTACCTTCAAAAAAAATTTAGCTCCAATTATCATAAATTCACCTAAAAAAATATAACATAATCAACCATAATTTATACACAGTTGAGTCTCTACCGAGTTATCTCGAATCACTACCGAGTCAAACATATTTAAAAAAAAAATCGGAAAAAAAATCCGAAAAAATTAAATAAATTGATTTTTTTAATCAAACAAGTTAGACACAAAGCTTGAAAACCTAAAAAACCAAATTCAAAATTGAAAATTAAAAAAAAAAAAAAAAAACGAAAGAGAACATGAAGAGGAGGCCTAAAGGGATTCAAGTTGATTTGGAAAAAATTTGCACCAACGAAAGTGATTGCACATTCTTAGAGGCTACTATAGGGGCGCTTACCTACAAAGTTCAACCTACACAAGAGATACATCCTTAAACAAAATGACGACCTACACTGCATATTTTATGGTCTACATGAGGAGACGACAAAACACATTTTTCGAGTGCTCCAAAATCTCTACGATTTGGACGGATGTGTATGACTACAAGTATCGACTGCTCTCCAATCAAGTACCATTGACAATCTTCTTGCTTTCGGTAGTCTAATTAGAGGGAAGAAAGGAAAGAAGAATGCAACATGTTTATGGCTTGGTGTTGTTTGGATTATTTGAAAATTGAGGAATGCTTTTATATTTCGTAATGAGGCGTTTTTAGTTCAAAAGATTATGGAAGAACACAAGATAAGAATGTGAAGTTGGGTTACTGTTAAATACCCACTGCGTAACAATTTCTCCTTTAAAGACTTAATGTTAAATCCATATCAATGTATCGACTTCTAATTTAGACTACTCTTGATAGTTGATTTTTTTATTACTGTACTACATCACTTTGGGTATACCTTATACTCACTTAATTAATGAGAATTTTTTTTGTTGACCAACAAAAAAAATCAAAAATCAAAACCACATTCAAAAAGCATCCTCAACATAGATTCAAAGATTGAAAATAAAATTCAAAGAAAAAAAAACTCCAAATTAACCTAGGTAATAGGGGGCGGCGCGACACTCGACGCAGTAAGGCGAGCAATAAGAAGCCGGAGGCGCAATACTGGTGTATGGTGGGGGTGGCGGTGCACCAGTGAAGATGGAGGTGAAAGGAAGAAAAAAATGGAGGAGATTAGGTAAAAGGATGAAAAAAATGAGGAAGTAGTAATTTTGAAAAGTAAGTGAATGTGAACTAAACCCTCAAGAGTGACCTCAAATGGGAGGTAAGCACAACAAAATATTATTACTCGCATTATCAATATTTAGTATCTTTCAGCCATGACATTTAATAATTTTATCAATTAAGACCAATGTAGTTAATACTTAATACGTACACGAAATATGCAATGAAAGCACACTATTCGATGTCGACAATAACTAAAATTAATTTTTATATTATAAATATGTGGAATCGAATAGAAAAATCATATTATTATTTTAATATGATACGGAGTATTTTTTTATTAATATTTTTATTTTGAAACAATAAAATATACCATCTTAATTCTTAATTATCATATATTTGCAAACATTTCAAAAGCGCATTTTGCAAATTGGTCTATTTTGCAATTATTTTTTCTCAAATTTATCTATTTCAAAATCTCTTTTTTTTCATTAATTTTATTCATTAATCTTAAACGTAAATTTTTTAATCTCATATTTTAAATGCACAGTTTTGAATATTAAAATTTAAATGAAAAAAAACTTTTGAATAATCACTTTAATATTAATTTGAATAATAAAATATATAAATATAAATTAGTTATTTTTATATTAAATATTAATATTAATCTTCTACACAAATTTCTAGAAGGAATTAAAAAAAACCCTATTAACAAATCCAATTTTGAATATTCAAATTTAATATTATCATTAATTTTCATTTATCTTCTACCTTAATTATCGTACATTCAAATTATAATTTTAACTATAAATACAGGCAGAAACCATTTATTTGCCTTCAAATGGTCTATATGAGATGATGTTTTAGCTTGCTTTTTATATTACCGTAAATTTATGCTCTCAAAATATCTACGAATTTCTTCAATTACTTTTTTGATTTCCTCTCCTTTTTTTTTTTTGGTGTCCAGTTATTTTACTTAATTATTTTATTTATTTTAAACTTTTCTTCAATTTATTTTATTTTAAAATTTTCTTCAATCATTGTATTGTTTCAATTAAATCTAGGTTATTTTTATTTTACAGTTTTCTTTTACAATTTTTTTCAATTTTCTTAAATTTTTTTCTCTTTTCAATTATTTAGACGGTTTTAAGTTTTTCTTTTATTCCTACGAAAGAAAGAAAAAAATTGTTTATAGGGGATTCTTCTTCTTAAATTGTATTCTAATAATGTGTGTCAAATATTATTCTAATTTACCGTCAATCTCAATGTTAAATATTGAGAAAAACATAAACGGGGTGATATAATTATTCACTATTAATCAAATTTAAATCCCTAAAATTATGGGGTAGATGAAATCAATTTTTTTCAGGCTAGGTCAATACTATTAACAATATTCTGAAACCTCCATAATAATAGGATTATTTAAAAAAATATATTTAAATAATCTTTTAGAGATATTTTCTTTATTTAATATAATTCTGTTTTTTTTAACAATTAATTTTCATTGTTAATGGTAATAAGCATTGATTTAATTTAAATTTTTAAGCTAATTTATTTACTTTCTATTTTTAAAATCAAATATCAGTGGATGGATCTTGATACTAATTTCTTATTATAATTTTTTTAAAAGCATTTCTTAGTGAAGATTATAAAAATAATAATTTTACACTACACTACAAATTAAAGTAATGAGATAGAAAGGGATAATTACGGTTTCCTATAATTAGTTGGCATGTTTAAAAAAAAAAAGTTAGCATGTTAATTCTAATTAAATATTAGAATATTAAATATTCTAAATAAGAAAATTTATTTAAATATTAAAAAAATATTTAATACAATTATAAATTTAAAATATTAAAATCAATTTTATTTTAGTTCCCTCGTAATACGCGGGGTATAGAGCTAATATACTGATGTAGATAAATATGTCACTCTCTGAGAAGTCGACACGTGGAAACGGGATAAATTATGATAGTTGTGATTAGGTCAATACTCGAAGAAACAGGATTAATACACCCCTGGGCTTAAGTAGGGAAATTAGAGATATCAGGGTGAGTGGGCCTTTGGCCCATATTTGGAGAAGTTAATAGCCCTGGGGCCTGGAAGGATCCAGCCCAAATATGGAACGAATAGTCCGTCTTTCTTAACCAAGTCAAGAGGAACAGTTCAAACCCACTAAAATGGGAGCCGATAAGCTGAAGAACCGAGTCTTCAGGGAGATAAGCCGAGTCCTTAGGGATTTGAGGCCGGATTTCTAGGGATATGCCGAGAATACAGGGAGAATAAGTCTTCCCCTCTCCGCAGAGAGGGCCCAGGTATATAAACAAGGTTATTTCCATATTCTTAATTAAGTTCTTTAACAGATACATACTTTACATACTTTTACACGAAATATACACGGATTGGAGGAGAAACTCCACGATATTCGCCGGAATTTCCCTAAACATACAGGGGAATTCCTCATTGATTTCGCCTACGATTGAATCTGACTTGAGCGTCGGAGCTTATACGCCGGAGCCCCCCTCCGGCGTACTTTTGCAGGTTATTTTGGGATGCTCAAGGAGATTTTCGTGAGGATTACCAAGGATAAACACGTGATTCTAATCTGTGATTAGCAGTGCTCGTAAAAGAACGATTGACATCTGTAAGTGTTCTTTTTCGACGCATCAACTGGCGCCGTCTGTGGGAACTTTTCAAGCTAAGGCGTGAGAAAAGTTTCGTACTTAAAATGGGTGGAGGACACGATTCAACGAAGCAGACGAAGGAGAAAGGGGATTCCACTCCTCCTCCTCTTCCTCCGCCCCCTCTAGGGTTTCCCTTAAATCGAAATTTAGGGAAACGACCCGTGGATCATACACCAGAAGATATTCCCCCTCCAGGTTTTCCCTCTAATCGAAATCTAGGGAAACAGCCGGTAGATCATACGCTGGAGGATATCCCTCCTGCTCTGGAGGGAGATGTGCCAGGCACCTCGGGAGCTTCTGGTAGCGGAATCAATAGGGATAACCCTGACGCTCAACCGGAACTCCTGACTGTCTCTCGAGATCAGTTGGATGAAATGATCGCACAATCAGTGGAAAGAATAATTGCTGCTCGAGGACTTCGTCCTCCCGAACCTACTCATAAGGGCACACGCCCAAATCCACCAGAGCAGGTCATTGACTCAATCCCAGTCCCTTCCAGGAACGAGGATCCCCCTCGGAACCCAGAAGAAAAGGTACCTTCTCAAGTCGAAAGGAGCATCTTGGAAAGACCCCCTCGGAGGGATACTGAAAGGATCCTTGGGGACACCACCCTAGAGACAGGGGTGGGAGAAAGCACGGACGACACGTATCAAGGAGCCGTCAGTGATCAGATACAGGCCTTGCGAAAGGAGATGAGGGATATGCAGAGACATATTACGGACAATGTAAGTAAACCCTCTTATACCACTGGATATCAGTTTTCATCTAGTATTTTGCAAGATGAATTGCCCTCTAATTTCAAATCTTTGAACTTTGAATATGATGGCACCACGGACCCCTACGAGCACCTGATGAGGTTTGAGAATGCTGCTCTCTTACACCGGTATGGAGAGGGCGTCAAGTGCAGAGTGTTCCTAACCACTTTGTCTAAGGCTGCCCAGCAATGGTTCACTCAACTGGGACCAGACACTGTTCACTCGTGGTCTGAATTCAGCGAATTGTTCCTGCATCAATTCGCCAGCGCTAGGAGACAGCCTAGAGCTACCCTTACCTTATTCAACATACGTCAGGGAGAGAATGAGAGCCTGAGGGCTTTCCTAAAAAGATTCAACCAAGCAGCTCTGGAAGTACCTACCGCCTCCTCAGAGGTTAAGATTAATGCCCTTACCAATGGGTTAAGAGATGGAGATCTGTTCACGTCTCTAGCCAAGAAGCCAGTTCGGACTTTTGATGAATTGTTAAGGAGGGCAGAAAAATACCTCACCCTGGAAGAGGTAAGAAAAGCCAAGCGCTCGGAGACCCGCACGATAGTGGGTAATGGAGAAAGGAGGAAAGAAATTCCGATAAGGAGGCCAAGTCCAGAGAGATATCGGAGTTCTAGAAGATTGGAAAGTGTAAGAAGAGAGGAAGCTGCACCCTGGAACCCCAGGAGAGGGGCAAAGAGATATACCCCTTTGAGGTTAGAGCCAGCCGAAGTCCTAGAGGTGGCGGGGGATCATCCGGATATGAAATTCCCCTATTCAAGAAGCAGAGGAACACATTGATGACCTGAAGGAAATATTTCAGGTAATTAGAGAGAACGGTATCAAACTTAACCCCGCTAAATGTTCCTTTGGAGTAGGTTCAGGGAAATTTCTCGGATATATGGTGACGCAAAGAGGAATAGAGGTTAACCCTGCCAAGGTAAAAGCGGTCCTTGACATGCAACCCCCTCGAAACCTGAAGGAGTTGCAGACTTTGAACGGCAGGATCGCAGCCCTTAGCAGATTTATAGCAAAATCAGTGGAAAAGAGCCATCACTTCTTCAGAACACTAAGGAAGGGCTCAAGATTCGAATGGGATGAACAATGCCAGAAGGCTTTTGAGGAATTGAAGCTCCATCTAGAACAGCTCCCGAAGTTAACTAAGCCCACTCAGGGAGATGTTCTACTCCTATACCTCTCAGTAGGGGAACATTCTCTGAGTACTGCCTTGATGAAAGAGGAAGGTTCCACACAACAGCCCATATATTATGTGAGCAAGGTCATCCAAGGAGCGGAAGCAAGGTATTCGGAGGTGGAGAAGGCAGCCCTGGCAGTGGTGGTAACAGCTAGGAGATTACGCCCTTACTTCCTATCTTATAAAGTGATGGTGCGGACTAACTTCCCATTGAAGCAGACACTGGGAAGAGCAGATTTATCAGGAAGAATGGTCAGGTGGGCAGTGGAATTGCAGGAGTATGATATAGACTATGAACCAAGGAGAGCCATCAAGGCTCAAGCCCTAGCAGATTTTATTCAAGAGTCTACCGGAGTGGAAGAAGAACAAGGATGGAAAGTATACGTGGATGGCTCAGCATCCGCCTTGGGATGTGGAGCAGGGATATTACTGATCGACCCTGAAGGTCAAGAAGTGCAGGTGGCTGTCAAATTCATTTTCAACCTCAAATAATGGTGCAGAATATGAGGCCCTGATCAGAGGAGCTAGCATGGCTGCAGAGTTAGGGGCACAGAAGGTCACCCTGTACTCCGATTCGCAGCTGATAGTACAGCAGGTCATGGGGGAGTACCTCGCCAAAGATGAGAGAATGATCACCTATCTAGAAGAGGTAAAGAAATTAAAAAATAAATTCCATACTTTTGAAGTGGTACAGGTACCAAGAGAAGAGAATATGAAAGCAGATGGACTGTCTAAACTGGCTAGTTCCACTGAATTCGAGGGAGACGGAAAGGTAACCCTGTTGGTGGCAGATCAAGTAGCTACAGAAACCCTGATCGGAGAGATAACAGCAGGGGATGATTGGAGGAAAGAAATATGGGAAGAATTGAACAGGGGTCCGGCAACCCCAATGTCCAGAGAAGCCAATGCATGGAGAAGGAAGTATTGCATCCTAGGAGGCCAATTGTACAAGAGGTCCTTCACTCAACCTTATTTGAAATGTCTCTCAAGAAGGGAGGCAGAGCTAGTGATCAAGGACATCCACGAAGGTTGCGCATCCAGCCATGAGGGTTACCAGACCATGGTGAAGAAAGTATTCAGGGCAGGCTTTTATTGGCCTAACATAAGCAGAGATGCTAGAGAATATGTGAAGAAGTGTGAGAAATGTCAGAAGAATGGACCTTTGATACGGGTACCAGCGGAAGAAATGGGGGCTATGTACTCGCCCTGTCCTTTCGCCAAATGGGGGATAGATTTGGTGGGACCTTTCCCCTTAGCACCAGGGGGAAGAAAATTTTTGATTGTAGCCGTAGATTATTTCAGTAAATGGGTAGAGGCTGTGCCTTTAGCCAAAATCGAAGAGGATAATGTAATTCTTTTTCTTGCTAGACATATTTGTTGCAGGTTTGGAGTACCCAGAATCTTAGTTTCCGACAATGGAACACAATTCAATGGAGAGAAAGTAAGGAGATGGTGCGAAAGATGGAACATTACCCAGAGGTTTACTTCAGTAGCCCATCCACAAGCTAATGGGCAGGTGGAAGTTACAAACCGAATCTTAGTGGATGGTATTCGAACGCGATTGGAAGAAGTAGGAGGAAAATGGGTGAAGGAGTTGGACAACGTCCTCTGGTCCTACAGAACTAGCCCTAAAACAGCTACGGGCGAATCTCCCTTCTACTTGGTATATGGGGCAGCGGCAGTGATACCTCCTGAAGCTAGACTCAAATCGCACCGGATCACCTATTTTGAAGAAAAAAGAAATGAAGAATTGATGAGGGAAGCGCTGGACCTAGTAGATGAAGAGAGGGAGATGGCAAGATTAAAAGCAGAAAGGTACAAGAGTCGGATCAAAGCAGCATATGATCGTAGGGTAATCCCTCGTTCCTTTAAAGTGGGAGATTTAGTCCTTCGGAGAGCAGATGCCTTGAAGAATACTGGGAAGATGGAACCCAATTGGGAAGGCCCGTACAGGGTGATACAGGTCCTAAAAGGCGGAGCATATAAGCTCCAAGACATGACAGGGAAGGAGATACTCAGGCCGTGGAATGTGTGCCACTTGAAGAGGTTTTATGTTTGAGGAAGGTGTTATTCCCCTACTTCCTTTCTCTTTACGAACAATTTTGAATATTTGTTTCTTATTCGAATAATTGCTTCACCGGCACTCTTTTTCCCTCTGCGTGGGTTTCCCTTTGGGGTTTTACCACAGAGAGGTTTTTAATGAGGCCGGCATAGGTTCCCCTTATTTGCCTATGTTGATAAACACTTTTTGATCAATGGAGCATCGGTTTTGATAAAATTTCAGTATATCCCTGAATGCATGTTAATATTGTGATAAGATGACTCTTATGTGCCAATTTTATGATGAAACGATTCTCATATGTTAATACCGTGTTAAGATAACTGTTAAGGGCCTGCATAATGAGTGCTGGAATAACGAACGTGTGTTGAAAACTGAAACGTAACATGATAGAGACATTACAAGATAGAGAAATTTTCACCAACTTGTAAACGCCCGAATAGAGAATACCTAGGAAAAATTCCTAAAGTTTCTATTCACGACAGCCTCTAAAGCTAGGGGGAGTAGGGGGTACAGCAGTGGAAGACATGATTAATTCGTCGATAAACCCTATCCCTAGCGACTCTCAAAAACTCTTACGAGTATAAACAAACTCTTACGAGTATAAACAAACTCTTACGAGTATAAACCAACTCTTACGAGTATAAACTAACTCTTACGAGTATAAACTAACTATTACGAGTATAAACAACTTAAGGGAGAGTATAATCCCTAAGAACTCTTACGAGTATAAACTAACTCTTACGAGTATAAACCAACTCTTACGAGTATAAACTAACTCTTACGAGTATAAACTAACTCTTACGAGTATAAACAACTTAAGGGAGAGTATAATCCCTACAAATTCTAACTTTTGGGAGAGTATAATCCCTAAACATTCTGAACTTCAGGGAGAGTATAATCTCTAAGAACTCTTACGAGTATAAACCAACTCTTACGAGTATAAACTAACTCTTACGAGTATAAACAACTTAAGAGAGAGTATAATCCCTACAAATTCTAACTTTTGGGAGAGTATAATCCCTAAACATTCTGAACTTCAGGGAGAGTATAATCCCTAAGAACTCTTACGAGTATAAACTAACTCTTACGAGTATAAACCAACTCTTACGAGTATAAACTAACTCTTACGAGTATAAACTAACTCTTACGAGTATAAACCAACTCTTACGAGTATAAACTAACTCTTACGAGTATAAACTAACTCTTACGAGTATAAACTAACTCTTACGAGTATAAACAACTCTCACGAGTATAAACAACTTAAGGGAGAGTATAATCCCTACGAATTCCAACCTAGGGGAGAGAGTAATCCCTAAAACTCTAGTGTTAAGAGAAAGACTGGAAACATTAGCAAAACACCAAGTAAGTACAGGGATATCAACCCTATCTCCTCATTAAGATTCCTCTAGGAGCTTTAGAGCCTTTACGTGTCAAGAAAATGCTGAAAACATGCTAGATGCATAAGCAGGATGAATATTATGTTACACATTTAATGACCTAGTCAGAGATATATATATATGCATGCCAAATGATAAATGTGCAGGTACGATACTAAGCGAAAGAAAAGCAGAAATATTCAAGACTTAAGGCACCATGCCTAAGCCCTCCACAGAAAAACCCCGGAGTGTGGAGTCTCCGGAAAATACCAAAAAGGGCCTTAGAGGCCTTAACAAAACGAAATAGTGTTTTAAAAAGTATCAAAATATTATCAGGGAAATGAAAGTTATCAAGAGAGGGGAATATCATTGTCCCCCTCAGAGCCTGCTCCAGTCTCCTCCGCTCGCCCACTGGAACCGCCTCCCTCTGCCTTCTCCATCAGAGCATCCGCTGCCACAGTAGCCATTGGAGTTGGGTTTTCCACATGGATAGGGAAAGGTATATCCCTCGCTGGCGTAAGATCATCTAATTTCGGGGAAGCATCCTTCAACTCCAAGATCGCCTTCCTCATCCCAGGTAACCACCATGGAGTATTGATGTCTTCTTTAGCATCTCCAGGGAACTTGGGAGGAGTGTCCAATTCTTCTAGCCGGAGGGCACGAGTATATTGACCATTAAAGCCAGGAGCAGAATGCTCAGCCACAGCATTGGAAAATCCATGATCAATGAAGTGAGGGATGTATGCACCCATCGCCCCCAAAAAGCTGCTACTCTGAAGAAAGGCCTCCAGCCACTCCTGATGCAAGGTACCTAGAAATTGTTGACCTGCGGCAGAGGTAAACAGGGAGTCCAAGCACAAATTCATACCAGCTTGAGGAAGAGTGACTTCCAGTTGTTCCACCCGTTTACCAAACTCTTTCTTCAATGAAGAAATCTCCCCTGAAAGCGTCGTCTGGAGTACTTTACACCTTTGGTTAGCATCATGTAACTCTGCTTCGAGAATATCCCTCTTCACCTTCTCCAACTCTACCTGGCTGTGGAGGTCATCCACCAGCTGAAGGGACTGAAGGGCTCGTTCAGACACGTTGGAGAACAGGAGGCCAAACTACACAATGAATTATCTAAAGAAGTAAGACAAGTACGCTCTTTCTTATTAAAACTACTTAGAAATATATTTGCATGAAGAGAATACCTGGGTAAAGCTGTGAGCAGCATGCACAACCCGCTCTCCGAAAGACAGAGCATTGAGGGCCTCAGTGGCAGGAGTCGGAGTGTAACGCTCTATGAAAGCCAAGAGATGGTCGACATTAATCTCATCCGGAGCATCGGAAGCAACATTAGGCAGAGAGGATTTGGTCTTGGACTTCTTCTTCTTGGAAGCATCGGAGACAGGAGGCAACGTAGAAACCATGGCTTTCTCGGTAGAGGAACGGGTACGCTTAGCAACAAACCCAGCAGCAGGTTTCACAGGGGAAGGAGGAATTTGAGTCTTCGAAGAACTTTCAGGGGCAGGAGACTTATTAACCATTGAGAGAGGGGCAGCATCACGCGAAATCTGAGTTAACCAACTCATAGCTGCACAAAGAAATATGAAACGACATTAAATAAACAAGACATCTCCAATTTGGAAGACACTACTCAGAAAAAGGAAATGGTATTACCATCATCGGGACCTAAAGGGTAATCGGGGCGACCAAAACCAAAATGAGAGAGAGCTCTAGGATTTTTACAGATACCCATTACATCAAAAAAGCCATGAACAGAGACATGATCGTTTAAGTGGTTCATCACATCCAGGTTTAAAGAAGAACAGATTGAAAGGGGAGGACGAGGTACCCCAGGATTTTCATAAATCCATCCCTCATGAGGAAATTCCCAAGGAAGAGGATTTGTGACAAAGAAATAGTAGTCTTTCCAGTCCTGAACCCCCTCATGGAGCTTTTCCATGAACTTGCCGGTCCTGGAGGTACGACCACTAGCATAAAAGAATCCGTCTGCGAACTTGCATACGTACTGGGTAAGAAAGAGTTGAGCCGAAGGATCCCCACCATTTCCCTTCATTAGGATATAAAAACCTAACATCGCACGTATGGCATTGGGAGTAAATTGGTTCAAAGGTATACGGAGATAAGTGGAAATTTCACAAAGATAAGGGTGGATTGGGAAACGAAGACCCGCTTTTAGTTGAGCCTCCCAAAAGGCTAAGGTATTTTGACCTGGAAAGTTAGGACGCTCTTTCTCATGGGCAGCCTTAACGGAATAATCGCCGGGAAAAATCCCCGAACGAAGAAAAGCGGCTACGCGCTCGGGAGTGAGAATCGAAGGACCAGAAATTTTGTCCTCCAAAGCCTGATCAGTTACGGGAAATAGGGGAAGCGAATCGGAAGTAGAACTCTCCATGGAAATGGAGTCTGAAGAGGATGACATGCGGATATTGTAAATGAGAGAAGAAAGGAAGGAATAGATACCTGGAGAAAGTCGGTTTTAAGAATGGTGACGGAACGGCCGCTGAACGTGCTTAGAGGAGTTAAGTTCGCAGAAGTAGAAACGAAGATGAAGAATGGATGAGTTTGAGAGAAGGAAAAGGGGATTTTTGGTGGAAAAAAGAGGTTTTGAATGATTACGCTGGAAAGAGAAAGGAGAGGACCGAGGAGAATTAAATGCTCCCCCCAATCGAGAGACGCGTGAAGGGAAAACGGCGGCCTGATGCTGGGTTAGGAACGGGCGCGTGACTACGGGATTCGAGGGCGCGGTTGCGTGTGGAAGCGCAAAGGACCTGACGCCTTCCAGAGGTAATTATTACTAGAGGGAATCAAATCAATACAAATATTTCGAAGGATATATTAAATTTTAGGAATGAAATATTCCCTTGGTATTTATCTCAATATTATTTGTTTTCCTACTCTCCTAAAAATTATTCCTTTCATGAGAGTAAGGGGGAGTGGTTGATGTAGATAAATATGTCACTCTCTGAGAAGTCGACACGTGGAAACGGGATAAATTATGATAGTTGTGATTAGGTCAATACTCGAAGAAACAGGATTAATACACCCCTGGGCTTAAGTAGGGAAATTAGAGATATCAGGGTGAGTGGGCCTTTGGCCCATATTTGGAGAAGTTAATAGCCCTGGGGCCTGGAAGGATCCAGCCCAAATATGGAACGAATAGTCCGTCTTTCTTAACCAAGTCAA
This sequence comes from Galeopsis tetrahit, assembly GCA_963675135.1. NCBI lineage: Eukaryota > Viridiplantae > Streptophyta > Magnoliopsida > Lamiales > Lamiaceae > Galeopsis > Galeopsis tetrahit. The sequence continues at coordinate 41,542,310 of OY776131.1, forward strand.
GAGGAACAGTTCAAACCCACTAAAATGGGAGCCGATAAGCTGAAGAACCGAGTCTTCAGGGAGATAAGCCGAGTCCTTAGGGATTTGAGGCCGGATTTCTAGGGATATGCCGAGAATACAGGGAGAATAAGTCTTCCCCTCTCCGCAGAGAGGGCCCAGGTATATAAACAAGGTTATTTCCATATTCTTAATTAAGTTCTTTAACAGATACATACTTTACATACTTTTACACGAAATATACACGGATTGGAGGAGAAACTCCACGATATTCGCCGGAATTTCCCTAAACATACAGGGGAATTCCTCATTGATTTCGCCTACGATTGAATCTGACTTGAGCGTCGGAGCTTATACGCCGGAGCCCCCCTCCGGCGTACTTTTGCAGGTTATTTTGGGATGCTCAAGGAGATTTTCGTGAGGATTACCAAGGATAAACACGTGATTCTAATCTGTGATTAGCAGTGCTCGTAAAAGAACGATTGACATCTGTAAGTGTTCTTTTTCGACGCATCAACTGGCGCCGTCTGTGGGAACTTTTCAAGCTAAGGCGTGAGAAAAGTTTCGTACTTAAAATGGGTGGAGGACACGATTCAACGAAGCAGACGAAGGAGAAAGGGGATTCCACTCCTCCTCCTCTTCCTCCGCCCCCTCTAGGGTTTCCCTTAAATCGAAATTTAGGGAAACGACCCGTGGATCATACACCAGAAGATATTCCCCCTCCAGGTTTTCCCTCTAATCGAAATCTAGGGAAACAGCCGGTAGATCATACGCTGGAGGATATCCCTCCTGCTCTGGAGGGAGATGTGCCAGGCACCTCGGGAGCTTCTGGTAGCGGAATCAATAGGGATAACCCTGACGCTCAACCGGAACTCCTGACTGTCTCTCGAGATCAGTTGGATGAAATGATCGCACAATCAGTGGAAAGAATAATTGCTGCTCGAGGACTTCGTCCTCCCGAACCTACTCATAAGGGCACACGCCCAAATCCACCAGAGCAGGTCATTGACTCAATCCCAGTCCCTTCCAGGAACGAGGATCCCCCTCGGAACCCAGAAGAAAAGGTACCTTCTCAAGTCGAAAGGAGCATCTTGGAAAGACCCCCTCGGAGGGATACGGAAAGGATCCTTGGGGACACCACCCTAGAGACAGGGGTGGGAGAAAGCACGGACGACACGTATCAAGGAGCCGTCAGTGATCAGATACAGGCCTTGCGAAAGGAGATGAGGGATATGCAGAGACATATTACGGACAATGTAAGTAAACCCTCTTATACCACTGGATATCAGTTTTCATCTAGTATTTTGCAAGATGAATTGCCCTCTAATTTCAAATCTTTGAACTTTGAATATGATGGCACCACGGACCCCTACGAGCACCTGATGAGGTTTGAGAATGCTGCTCTCTTACACCGGTATGGAGAGGGCGTCAAGTGCAGAGTGTTCCTAACCACTTTGTCTAAGGCTGCCCAGCAATGGTTCACTCAACTGGGACCAGACACTGTTCACTCGTGGTCTGAATTCAGCGAATTGTTCCTGCATCAATTCGCCAGCGCTAGGAGACAGCCTAGAGCTACCCTTACCTTATTCAACATACGTCAGGGAGAGAATGAGAGCCTGAGGGCTTTCCTAAAAAGATTCAACCAAGCAGCTCTGGAAGTACCTACCGCCTCCTCAGAGGTTAAGATTAATGCCCTTACCAATGGGTTAAGAGATGGAGATCTGTTCACGTCTCTAGCCAAGAAGCCAGTTCGGACTTTTGATGAATTGTTAAGGAGGGCAGAAAAATACCTCACCCTGGAAGAGGTAAGAAAAGCCAAGCGCTCGGAGACCCGCACGATAGTGGGTAATGGAGAAAGGAGGAAAGAAATTCCGATAAGGAGGCCAAGTCCAGAGAGATATCGGAGTTCTAGAAGATTGGAAAGTGTAAGAAGAGAGGAAGCTGCACCCTGGAACCCCAGGAGAGGGGCAAAGAGATATACCCCTTTGAGGTTAGAGCCAGCCGAAGTCCTAGAGGTGGCGGGGGATCATCCGGATATGAAATTCCCCTATTCAAGAAGCAGAGGAACACATTGATGACCTGAAGGAAATATTTCAGGTAATTAGAGAGAACGGTATCAAACTTAACCCCGCTAAATGTTCCTTTGGAGTAGGTTCAGGGAAATTTCTCGGATATATGGTGACGCAAAGAGGAATAGAGGTTAACCCTGCCAAGGTAAAAGCGGTCCTTGACATGCAACCCCCTCGAAACCTGAAGGAGTTGCAGACTTTGAACGGCAGGATCGCAGCCCTTAGCAGATTTATAGCAAAATCAGTGGAAAAGAGCCATCACTTCTTCAGAACACTAAGGAAGGGCTCAAGATTCGAATGGGATGAACAATGCCAGAAGGCTTTTGAGGAATTGAAGCTCCATCTAGAACAGCTCCCGAAGTTAACTAAGCCCACTCAGGGAGATGTTCTACTCCTATACCTCTCAGTAGGGGAACATTCTCTGAGTACTGCCTTGATGAAAGAGGAAGGTTCCACACAACAGCCCATATATTATGTGAGCAAGGTCATCCAAGGAGCGGAAGCAAGGTATTCGGAGGTGGAGAAGGCAGCCCTGGCAGTGGTGGTAACAGCTAGGAGATTACGCCCTTACTTCCTATCTTATAAAGTGATGGTGCGGACTAACTTCCCATTGAAGCAGACACTGGGAAGAGCAGATTTATCAGGAAGAATGGTCAGGTGGGCAGTGGAATTGCAGGAGTATGATATAGACTATGAACCAAGGAGAGCCATCAAGGCTCAAGCCCTAGCAGATTTTATTCAAGAGTCTACCGGAGTGGAAGAAGAACAAGGATGGAAAGTATACGTGGATGGCTCAGCATCCGCCTTGGGATGTGGAGTAGGGATATTACTGATCGACCCTGAAGGTCAAGAAGTGCAGGTGGCTGTCAAATTCATTTTCAACCTCAAATAATGGTGCAGAATATGAGGCCCTGATCAGAGGAGCTAGCATGGCTGCAGAGTTAGGGGCACAGAAGGTCACCCTGTACTCCGATTCGCAGCTGATAGTACAGCAGGTCATGGGGGAGTACCTCGCCAAAGATGAGAGAATGATCACCTATCTAGAAGAGGTAACGAAATTAAAAAATAAATTCCATACTTTTGAAGTGGTACAGGTACCAAGAGAAGAGAATATGAAAGCAGATGGACTGTCTAAACTGGCTAGTTCCACTGAATTCGAGGGAGACGGAAAGGTAACCCTGTTGGTGGCAGATCAAGTAGCTACAGAAACCCTGATCGGAGAGATAACAGCAGGGGATGATTGGAGGAAAGAAATATGGGAAGAATTGAACAGGGGTCCGGCAACCCCAATGTCCAGAGAAGCCAAGGCATGGAGAAGGAAGTATTGCATCCTAGGAGGCCAATTGTACAAGAGGTCCTTCACTCAACCTTATTTGAAATGTCTCTCAAGAAGGGAGGCAGAGCTAGTGATCAAGGACATCCACGAAGGTTGCGCATCCAGCCATGAGGGTTACCAGACCATGGTGAAGAAAGTATTCAGGGCAGGCTTTTATTGGCCTAACATAAGCAGAGATGCTAGAGAATATGTGAAGAAGTGTGAGAAATGTCAGAAGAATGGACCTTTGATACGGGTACCAGCGGAAGAAATGGGGGCTATGTACTCGCCCTGTCCTTTCGCCAAATGGGGGATAGATTTGGTGGGACCTTTCCCCTTAGCACCAGGGGGAAGAAATTTTTTGATTGTAGCCGTAGATTATTTCAGTAAATGGGTAGAGGCTGTGCCTTTAGCCAAAATCGAAGAGGATAATGTAATTCTTTTTCTTGCTAGACATATTTGTTGCAGGTTTGGAGTACCCAGAATCTTAGTTTCCGACAATGGAACACAATTCAATGGAGAGAAAGTAAGGAGATGGTGCGAAAGATGGAACATTACCCAGAGGTTTACTTCAGTAGCCCATCCACAAGCTAATGGGCAGGTGGAAGTTACAAACCGAATCTTAGTGGATGGTATTCGAACGCGATTGGAAGAAGTAGGAGGAAAATGGGTGAAGGAGTTGGACAACGTCCTCTGGTCCTACAGAACTAGCCCTAAAACAGCTACGGGCGAATCTCCCTTCTACTTGGTATATGGGGCAGCGGCAGTGATACCTCCTGAAGCTAGACTCAAATCGCACCGGATCACCTATTTTGAAGAAAAAAGAAATGAAGAATTGATGAGGGAAGCGCTGGACCTAGTAGATGAAGAGAGGGAGATGGCAAGATTAAAAGCAGAAAGGTACAAGAGTCGGATCAAAGCAGCATATGATCGTAGGGTAATCCCTCGTTCCTTTAAAGTGGGAGATTTAGTCCTTCGGAGAGCAGATGCCTTGAAGAATACTGGGAAGATGGAACCCAATTGGGAAGGCCCGTACAGGGTGATACAGGTCCTAAAAGGCGGAGCATATAAGCTCCAAGACATGACAGGGAAGGAGATACTCAGGCCGTGGAATGTGTGCCACTTGAAGAGGTTTTATGTTTGAGGAAGGTGTTATTCCCCTACTTCCTTTCTCTTTACGAACAATTTTGAATATTTGTTTCTTATTCGAATAATTGCTTCACCGGCACTCTTTTTCCCTCTGCGTGGGTTTCCCTTTGGGGTTTTACCACAGAGAGGTTTTTAATGAGGCCGGCATAGGTTCCCCTTATTTGCCTATGTTGATAAACACTTTTTGATCAATGGAGCATCGGTTTTGATAAAATTTCAGTATATCCCTGAATGCATGTTAATATTGTGATAAGATGACTCTTATGTGCCAATTTTATGATGAAACGATTCTCATATGTTAATACCGTGTTAAGATAACTGTTAAGGGCCTGCATAATGAGTGCTGGAATAACGAACGTGTGTTGAAAACTGAAACGTAACATGATAGAGACATTACAAGATAGAGAAATTTTCACCAACTTGTAAACGCCCGAATAGAGAATACCTAGGAAAAATTCCTAAAGTTTCTATTCACGACAGCCTCTAAAGCTAGGGGGAGTAGGGGGTACAGCAGTGGAAGACATGATTAATTCGTCGATAAACCCTATCCCTAGCGACTCTCAAAAACTCTTACGAGTATAAACAAACTCTTACGAGTATAAACAAACTCTTACGAGTATAAACAAACTCTTACGAGTATAAACCAACTCTTACGAGTATAAACTAACTCTTACGAGTATAAACTAACTATTACGAGTATAAACAACTTAAGGGAGAGTATAATCCCTAAGAACTCTTACGAGTATAAACCAACTCTTACGAGTATAAACCAACTCTTACGAGTATAAACTAACTCTTACGAGTATAAACTAACTCTTACGAGTATAAACAACTTAAGGGAGAGTATAATCCCTACAAATTCTAACTTTTGGGAGAGTATAATCCCTAAACATTCTGAACTTCAGGGAGAGTATAATCTCTAAGAACTCTTACGAGTATAAACCAACTCTTACGAGTATAAACTAACACTTACGAGTATAAACAACTTAAGAGAGAGTATAATCCCTTCAAATTCTAACTTTTGGGAGAGTATAATCCCTAAACATTCTGAACTTCAGGGAGAGTATAATCCCTAAGAACTCTTACGAGTATAAACTAACTCTTACGAGTATAAACCAACTCTTACGAGTATAAACTAACTCTTACGAGTATAAACTAACTCTTACGAGTATAAACCAACTCTTACGAGTATAAACTAACTCTTACGAGTATAAACTAACTCTTACGAGTATAAACTAACTCTTACGAGTATAAACTAACTCTTACGAGTATAAACAACTCTCACGAGTATAAACAACTTAAGGGAGAGTATAATCCCTACGAATTCCAACCTAGGGGAGAGAGTAATCCCTAAAACTCTAGTGTTAAGAGAAAGACTGGAAACATTAGCAAAACACCAAGTAAGTACAGGGATATCAACCCTATCTCCTCATTAAGATTCCTCTAGGAGCTTTAGAGCCTTTACGTGTCAAGAAAATGCTGAAAACATGCTAGATGCATAAGCAGGATGAATATTATGTTACACATTTAATGACCTAGTCAGAGATATATATATATGCATGCCAAATGATAAATGTGCAGGTACGATACTAAGCGAAAGAAAAGCAGAAATATTCAAGACTTAAGGCACCATGCCTAAGCCCTCCACAGAAAAACCCCGGAGTGTGGAGTCTCCGGAAAATACCAAAAAGGGCCTTAGAGGCCTTAACAAAACGAAAGAGTGTTTTAAAAAGTATCAAAATATTATCAGGGAAATGAAAGTTATCAAGAGAGGGGAATATCATTGTCCCCCTCAGAGCCTGCTCCAGTCTCCTCCGCTCGCCCACTGGAACCGCCTCCCTCTGCCTTCTCCATCAGAGCATCCGCTGCCACAGTAGCCATTGGAGTTGGGTTTTCCACATGGATAGGGAAAGGTATATCCCTCGCTGGCGTAAGATCATCTAATTTCGGGGAAGCATCCTTCAACTCCAAGATCGCCTTCCTCATCCCAGGTAACCACCATGGAGTATTGATGTCTTCTTTAGCATCTCCAGGGAACTTGGGAGGAGTGTCCAATTCTTCTAGCCGGAGGGCACGAGTATATTGACCATTAAAGCCAGGAGCAGAATGCTCAGCCACAGCATTGGAAAATCCATGATCAATGAAGTGAGGGATGTATGCACCCATCGCCCCCAAAAAGCTGCTACTCTGAAGAAAGGCCTCCAGCCACTCCTGATGCAAGGTACCTAGAAATTGTTGACCTGCGGCAGAGGTAAACAGGGAGTCCAAGCACAAATTCATACCAGCTTGAGGAAGAGTGACTTCCAGTTGTTCCACCCGTTTACCAAACTCTTTCTTCAATGAAGAAATCTCCCCTGAAAGCGTCGTCTGGAGTACTTTACACCTTTGGTTAGCATCATGTAACTCTGCTTCGAGAATATCCCTCTTCACCTTCTCCAACTCTACCTGGCTGTGGAGGTCATCCACCAGCTGAAGGGACTGAAGGGCTCGTTCAGACACGTTGGAGAACAGGAGGCCAAACTACACAATGAATTATCTAAAGAAGTAAGACAAGTACGCTCTTTCTTATTAAAACTACTTAGAAATATATTTGCATGAAGAGAATACCTGGGTAAAGCTGTGAGCAGCATGCACAACCCGCTCTCCGAAAGACAGAGCATTGAGGGCCTCAGTGGCAGGAGTCGGAGTGTAACGCTCTATGAAAGCCAAGAGATGGTCGACATTAATCTCATCCGGAGCATCGGAAGCAACATTAGGCAGAGAGGATTTGGTCTTGGACTTCTTCTTCTTGGAAGCATCGGAGACAGGAGGCAACGTAGAAACCATGGCTTTCTCGGTAGAGGAACGGGTACGCTTAGCAACAAACCCAGCAGCAGGTTTCACAGGGGAAGGAGGAATTTAAGTCTTCGAAGAACTTTCAGGGGCAGGAGACTTATTAACCATTGAGAGAGGGGCAGCATCACGCGAAATCTGAGTTAACCAACTCATAGCTACACAAAGAAATATGAAACGACATTAAATAAACAAGACATCTCCAATTTGGAAGACACTACTCAGAAAAAGGAAATGGTATTACCATCATCGGGACCTAAAGGGTAATCGGGGCGACCAAAACCAAAATGAGAGAGAGCTCTAGGATTTTTACAGATACCCATTACATCAAAAAAGCCATGAACAGAGACATGATCGTTTAAGTGGTTCATCACATCCAGGTTTAAAGAAGAACAGATTGAAAGGGGAGGACGAGGTACCCCAGGATTTTCATAAATCCATCCCTCATGAGGAAATTCCCAAGGAAGAGGATTTGTGACAAAGAAATAGTAGTCTTTCCAGTCCTGAACCCCCTCATGGAGCTTTTCCATGAACTTGCCGGTCCTGGAGGTACGACCACTAGCATAAAAGAATCCGTCTGCGAACTTGCATACGTACTGGGTAAGAAAGAGTTGAGCCGAAGGATCCCCACCATTTCCCTTCATTAGGATATAAAAACCTAACATCGCACGTATGGCATTGGGCGTAAATTGGTTCAAAGGTATACGGAGATAAGTGGAAATTTCACAAAGATAAGGGTGGATTGGGAAACGAAGACCCGCTTTTAGTTGAGCCTCCCAAAAGGCTAAGGTATTTTAACCTGGAAAGTTAGGACGCTCTTTCTCATGGGCAGCCTTAACGGAATAATCGCCGGGAAAAATCCCCGAACGAAGAAAAGCGGCTACGCGCTCGGGAGTGAGAATCGAAGGACCAGAAATTTTGTCCTCCAAAGCCTGATCAGTTACGGGAAATAGGGGAAGCGAATCGGAAGTAGAACTCTCCATGGAAATGGAGTCTGAAGAGGATGACATGCGGATATTGTAAATGAGAGAAGAAAGGAAGGAATAGATACCTGGAGAAAGTCGGTTTTAAGAATGGTGACGGAACGGCCGCTGAACGTGCTTAGAGGAGTTAAGTTCGCAGAAGTAGAAACGAAGATGAAGAATGGATGAGTTTGAGAGAAGGAAAAAGGGATTTTTGGTGGAAAAAAGAGGTTTTGAATGATTACGCTGGAAAGAGAAAGGAGAGGACCGAGGAGAATTAAATGCTCCCCCCAATCGAGAGACGCGTGAAGGGAAAACGGCGGCCTGATGCTGGGTTAGGAACGGGCGCGTGACTACGGGATTCGAGGGCGCGGTTGCGTGTGGAAGCGCAAAGGACCTGACGCCTTCCAGAGGTAATTATTACTAGAGGGAATCAAATCAATACAAATATTTCGAAGGATATATTAAATTTTAGGAATGAAATATTCCCTTGGTATTTATCTCAATATTATTTGTTTTCCTACTCTCCTAAAAATTATTCCTTTCATGAGAGTAAGGGGGAGTGGTTGATGTAGATAAATATGTCACTCTCTGAGAAGTCGACACGTGGAAACGGGATAAATTATGATAGTTGTGATTAGGTCAATACTCGAAGAAACAGGATTAATACACCCCTGGGCTTAAGTAGGGAAATTAGAGATATCAGGGTGAGTGGGCCTTTGGCCCATATTTGGAGAAGTTAATAGCCCTGGGGCCTGGAAGGATCCAGCCCAAATATGGAACGAATAGTCCGTCTTTCTTAACCAAGTCAAGAGGAACAGTTCAAACCCACTAAAATGGGAGCCGATAAGCTGAAGAACCGAGTCTTCAGGGAGATAAGCCGAGTCCTTAGGGATTTGAGGCCGGATTTCTAGGGATATGCCGAGAATACAGGGAGAATAAGTCTTCCCCTCTCCGCAGAGAGGGCCCAGGTATATAAACAAGGTTATTTCCATATTCTTAATTAAGTTCTTTAACAGATACATACTTTACATACTTTTACACGAAATATACACGGATTGGAGGAGAAACTCCACGATATTCGCCGGAATTTCCCTAAACATACAGGGGAATTCCTCATTGATTTCGCCTACGATTGAATCTGACTTGAGCGTCGGAGCTTATACGCCGGAGCCCCCCTCCGGCGTACTTTTGCAGGTTATTTTGGGATGCTCAAGGAGATTTTCGTGAGGATTACCAAGGATAAACACGTGATTCTAATCTGTGATTAGCAGTGCTCGTAAAAGAACGATTGACATCTGTAAGTGTTCTTTTTCGACGCATCATATACTAATAACAATAGAATAATGATAAGGCAGATTCTTATATATGTAATTTAATTTTAAGTGAAATTGCGGTTTAAGTTATTTTTTAGCAAAATTCACCATCTATATCTATATTTTTTATTTCATATAATAAACAAATGGATAACTTCTATTATGTGACGAAGGGAGTATACAAACAAAATAATAATATATATTTTGACTGTCCATTTATTAACTTTTTATTTTATCATTTTAATTTATTCGTCTATAATTTTTTTTGACAAATACCAATCCCTATACTTCACTTTTATTTTTATATATTATTTAATTGTTGTACTAAAAAATACTCTCTCCGTTCAATTTTATTATGTCCACTTTTTTGGGCACGAGTTTTAATGAATACGTTCAATTTTATTATGTCCACTTCTTCGAACACGAGTTTTAATGAATATTGATTAGTTTTTATATAAAGTAAATAAGTTGGAGGTATGATGAGATGTTGTGGGGTCCATTTATAGTTAAAGTGATTGTTTATAAATAAAATTAGTGACAATTTAAGTAAATAAGTGATGTTTGAAGGGTGAAGATAAAATAAGGTGAATAGTAAATTTTATTCCTTAAAAATAATAAAATTCAAAAGTAAATGAGAATAATAAAATTGGATGGAGGGAGTAATAGAAAACTTATTGATAAATAATTTTCCAAAATAAATGTGTCACCCAATTCTAAAGAGATAAAAAAATCATTATAATAAAATTTTCCTGATGCGATGAGAGTGATCAGATAGATTTGCAAAATTGATGTAAAAAGAGGAGATAATATTGAAAAAAATTGGGATAAACATGATATAAAAACCGATGCAAAATAAGTCTATGTGATCTCCTATAAACCCTCTACTTTTAGTCTTTTTTGACCAATTATTTTAGACAAATAAAAAAATAGGTAAAAGGAAAGAAATTAAAACCCTAGAGAAAGAAACACACAGCAGAAAATATTACTAAAAAAATAATACTCCCTTTACACTAGATTACATTGATATAGTCATAGAGATATATACACGTGTGTACGTATCTGCGCCCTTTCACCTCTCTCTCTCTCTAGAATTTATCTGCACTCCATAGCACACAGCCTACTTTTTCAATTCCATCTCTCTCTCTCTACACAACACAAAATCATCGCCTTAATTCACACTATTCCATCTTCTGCTCCGCATATCCCCTCTTCTATAACGGCGTCGCCGGTCATGTTTCCCGCCATTGTCATCTCCCATTAGAAACCCTAATTTAACTACCTCTTAACTCCAGGTAACTATAATTTCGCATTCAATATTACATTGATTACCCCACCGCCGTTAAGATTGTTTCTTTATTTGAATGTGCTACAATTCTCTTGTTTTGATGGTTTTGATTTGATCGGTGGATCTTTGTAGGGTGAAAGATTGCTCTTAATTTCTTGGAAGGCGGTTATTGTCATTGAATGTAAGGATTTATGTCCCATAATCAATCCAAAGCTGAGAGGAGCGAGTCAACACAATACAGGAAAACCGGCCGATCCGGTAACACTACCAATCAGCCGCGTCACTTCCAGGGCGGCGCCTCCACTAAGACCGGTGGCGGCGCCCCCTCCAATCCTGCTAGCCGTAGGTACGCTTTCAATGGTAAATTTAATTACCTAGGGTTTTGTTTATTTAATGTACCAATTTTTATCTACGCATGGTTGTGTGTTTTGATTTCATGGTTGGTGAATGTGGGTATGCGTGGTTATTTTGTTTACGTGTGTAATTAGGGTTTGCGCGTGGTTTTTAGTGGTGAAAGATGTGCTAATTTGTTATTGTGTCTCTTTGATTCAGTTTTAAGAAGCACAATAGCAATGCCCAAGTTGGCTACTCGAGGGTAAGAAGCCCAAATGTGGAATCAGACTCTGTGCATAATGGTCCTCATGAGCAACAGCCAACTCATAGTAAGTGATTAACTTTTTTGTTTGATATTGGGGTGTTGGAATAATTTTATTGGTTTGCCTGGAAATAATCCAAGTTTTATCGAATGCATCACTGCGTTGAAAAGGCTTCTTTCCATGAAAATCATGCCCAACAACAGTGCACTGAAGTGGTTTTGATATTTTTTCTTCCTATTATTATATTTCAATTTCTAATATGTGTTGCATGTAGGGGCATCTGATGTACCAGTTACCAGCACCTCGACCAATGTCAAGCCAGCAGATGGACCTACTCAAAAAATCACTCAGGCTGCTCCTAGAGCTCCGTCATCTAATGTTTCCACTGCAGCACCAACATCCAAGGTTTCTGTTGCCAATCCTGAGTCTGGGGTTCCAACAACACCTGCAAAAGGTATGAGTTATTGGGCAGTTTTATATTTTTTGCTGTTGAAATGACTTTCAATGTATTGTTAGAGTAAATTTTTACATGTTTTCTGGTATATCAGAGTAATAGAGATAACATCTTCTTCTGTCAACTGATGATTTCAACTTTCATTTATTATACCAGGTCCAGGAGATGCATCATTTCCCCTGCAGTTTGGGTCCATAAGTCCTGGTTATATGAATGGGGTACAGGTATCCTGACATTGCATGAACGTCCTTTGTATTAACTCTTCATAATCTTTTAATTCTACTTCATTGTTGAATGTGCTCTTTTTTTTTTTTTGGTATCTAGATACCTGCCCGAACAAGCTCTGCACCTCCAAATTTGGATGAGCAGAAAAAAGCCCAGGTCAGATGGTTTCCTCTTGCCAGTTTACATGTGATCCAAAAGTTGCCAATAGATGGAAAAGGATAGAGTATTATACTATGTTTATGATGGAAAGTACCTAAAAGACATATGTGTTGTGTTTGCACTTCGAATTCTATTCTTGGATTTTAATATTTTATTTCGGAAAGTGGAAGCATTATTTATACAGCAGTAGCATTTATTTGTTTATTAAGAACTCTGCTTGAAAGTGTTGTAATTTTTGAGTTAAGACCTTCCTTTATGAATTTTTTCTTGGATTATTTTACTAATGGATTGTTTTACTTCAGGCTCGTCAAGGCTTGTTAAGAACTGCTCCTGCCTTGCCAATTCCTATGCCGAAGCAGCAAGTTGTGAAGAAGGATGCAGAAGCTACTGACCATACCAAAGCCAGTGAAGCTCACACAGTGTCCAAATCTAAGAGGGATGCACAAGTTTCAGCTGCCCCACCTCTAATTCAAACTCAAAAACCAGCTATGCATCATCTTCCCGGTATGCCCATGCAAATGCCGTTTCACCAGCCCCAGGTTCCAGTACAGTTTGGGGGTCCTAACCCCCAAATTCAGTCTCAACCCATGTCAGGAACATCAATGCCTCTGGCAATGCAGATGCCTTTACCTGGGAATCCTCAAATGCAGCAGCCCATGTTTATTTCAGGTCTCCCACACCCTATGCAGTCTCAAGGAATGATCCATCAGGGACAGAACTTTAACTTTCCATCACATATGGGCCAGTTACCTCCTCAGATGGGTAATATGGGAATTAACATGACTCCACACCCACAGTTTCCACAGCAGCAGGCTGGAAAATACAGTGGTTCTCGGAAAACCGTGAAGATTACCCATCCGGATACTCATGAAGAGTTGAGGCTTGATGGCTCGCCTGGTCTAAGGTCGCATCATATTGTGCAGCCTCAGTCACAGCCTATCCCGTCCTTTCCTCCGAATCACCAGATGAATTTTTTTCCCAATTCTTATAATTCAAATTCCATCTATGTCCCTGCTGCGAGCTCTGTTCCAATGAACACCACGCAGGTTCCACCCTCTTCTCAGCCACCCAGATTCTATAACCAGGTTAGTGACAACTTTATTAGACTCTCTCTGTTTTAATGTAATGTGAGCATAATAGAATCCATGGTTTTGAACATGGCTTACCAGTTAAATTGAATATGATTAGAATTGCTATTTTATAACTTTTTTACCTCATACCCTGCAGGTGACTATAAAACCACCTGTGGGCTATCACGGGGAGAAAGAGCCATCATCAGCTACAAGCTCTATTTCTATCAGAAAGCCAGAGTCTTTAGAACCTTCAAGGCCATATGGGGGGAATTCGGTTCGTCCTCGAAAGGAAGTTGAACCATCATATTTGAGCTCAGTGACGCAGTCAAAACCTGGGTTTGGAGCATCATCTACATCTGGTTCTAGCAATATTGAGAGTAGTGCACAGAACACTTCAGCTTCTGTTTCAGCTCTTGTGGATAATTCCGCACCAACACCAACGAGCTCTGCTGCCAAAGCAAGAGATTTAGCTGTTGTGCTTGACTCCATCAAAGACAAACACAATGAACCAGACAATACAGGCCATCAGGATGAGGTATTTGTGGCTTGTTTATTTGTCCAGTAGGCAGTAAGTACCATCCATATTAAGCAAATTTACCATGATTTATGAGCATGCTATCCCTATTATTTCAGGTTGGCTTGCAATTGGCCTCACAATCAAGTTTGCCTTCTAAATCCTCAGAAGCTGAATCAGTGAATACAAATTCTACTTCGTCTAGAATTAATTTGGTACCTGAAACTGGTGGGCAATCAATACCAACAAGTGTAACTACACCCGAGGCTTCTATATTATCAAGCGAGGGTATTGCAGAAGGAAAGGCAGGTGAAACATCTGGAAAATTTAGCATGGAAGGTGAAGATAAAAGACGCGCAGAGCTGGAGGCGATAGGGGTAAAAAAAGGAGACTTAAATTTTGATAAAGACAGTCTGGAGAAGTCTTTAAAGGTTCTTTCTTTAGAATCTTCAGAAATTACTGGCAAAGTTGTGGATAATGCTGATAAAGAAACTACATCAGCCACAGGTGGTCTATTGGAATGCGGAGAGGAAAATAAAGATGATTCTGCAGGTAGTTGCTCAGATGTTGTCAATGCAGCTGATTATGTTGCTGCATCTTCTCACATTGGAGGTGATCAAAATGCTGATAGCTCTGTATCAATAAATGGTTTATCTGCGGAAGATGATAATGTTTCTAAATCAGACACATCGTTAAGTGTGCCTGACAACACTGATACTGTAGACATAACTGCTATGAAGTCTGTTGCTTCTCTTGACGATGCCTTGAAACCTGAAAATGAAGATACAGAAAATAATAATGGTGGCTTAGATGCTCCTTCTTCAAATATCAAGGATAAAGTCATATCAGATATAAATGTGGCAAAAAGTGCTGTGCCCAGAGTGAAGAAGAAGAAAAAAGAATTAATTAGAAAAGCTGAAGCTGCTGGTACAAGTTCTGATCTTTATAATGCATATAAGGGTCCTGAGGAAAAGAAAGAAACTGTAGCCTCTCCAGAGATCCTGGGAGAAACTTCAAGCATTAGTGTAGAGCAGAAATCTGCTGAAATGTCTCAAGAGAATGGCATTTCAAATGATAAACCTCCTCAGAGTAAAGTGGAGCCAGATGATTGGGAAGATGCTGCTGAAATGTCTCCGCAGTTGCACTCTTCAAAAAATGAATATAAGGGTAATGATGAACATGAATCAATGACTAAAAAGTACTCTCGAGATTTCCTTCTGAAATTTGCGGAGCAATGTGATGATCTTCCGGACGGATTTGAAATTACTTCTGACATAGCAGATACATTGATGGCTTCTAGTAATATATCACGAAATATCGACAGGCCGGTTGGAGGTTCTCGCCCAGATCGGCGTGCAAGTGGCTATGGAGATGAGGATAAATGGAACAAAATGTCTGGCCCTCAAATGTCCGGGGGGCGTGGAGATATGCGGGCAGATGTTGGATATGTGGGCAATGTCGTTGGTTTTCGACCTGGCCAAGGACAAGGAGGTAATTATGGTGTTTTGAGGAATCCTCGGGCTCAGACACCCGTCCAGTATGCTGGGGGCATCCTCCCTGGGCTGATGCAGCCCCTTGGTCCACAGGGAGTCCAGCAAAGAAATAATTCTGATTCTGATAGGTGGCAGCGAGGAGCTGGTTTTCAGAAGGGTTTAATGCCTTCTCCTCATACACCAGCACCTATAATGCATAAAGCCGAGAAGAAATATCAGATAGGCAATGTTGCTGATGAGGAACAAGCGAAGCAGAGGCAGTTGAAGGGCATATTGAACAAGCTCACCCCTCAAAATTTTGAAAAACTTTTTCAACAAGTTAAAGAAGTGAACATTGATAATGGTGTTACGCTGTCTGGTGTAATCTCTCAGATTTTTGATAAAGCTCTGACGGAGCCTACCTTCTGTGAGATGTATGCTGACTTCTGCTATCACCTTGCCACGGATTTGCCTGAGTTGATTGTGGAAAGTGAAAAAATTACTTTCAAGAGATTACTTCTGAATAAATGCCAGGAAGAATTTGAGAGAGGAGAAAGAGAGGAAGAAGAGGCTAACAAAGCTGATGAGGAGGGCGAAGCTAAACTGACAGCAGAAGAGAGGGAGGAGAAGAGACTTCAAGCCCGGAGACGCATGTTAGGTAATATTAGACTAATTGGAGAACTGTACAAAAAGAGGATGTTAACTGAGAGAATAATGCATGAATGCATTAATAAATTGCTGGGTCAGTATCAGAATCCCGATGAAGAAAACATTGAAGCCTTGTGCAAGTTAATGAGCACCATTGGTGATATGATAGATCATCCCAAAGCGAAGGACCATATGGATGCTTATTTTGACATTATGACACAGATGTCCAATAATATGAAACTGTCTTCCAGGGTAAGATTCATGCTGAAAGATGCCATTGACCTCAGAAAGAACAAGTGGCAGCAGCGTAGGAAAGTCGAAGGTCCTAAAAAGATCGATGAAGTACACAGAGATGCAGCTCAAGAGCGGCAGTTGCAATCCAGCCGGCTTGCTCGTGTTCCAAGCATGGGTGGTTCAATTAGAAGGGGCCCACATATGGATTTTGCTCCTAGAGCTCCTAGCATGTTATCTCCTCCAGGTTCACAATTTAGCGGTTTTCGTTCGGGCCCACCACAGCAACGTAGTCATAACTCTCAAGATGTGCGCTCAGACGAGAGACATTCATATGAGAACAGGACCATGTCTGTTCCTCTGCCTCAAAGACCCCTTGCTGACGAGTCCATAACTCTTGGGCCCCACGGTGGTCTTGTTAGGGGAATGGGTTTCAGAGGGCAGACACCCACACCTAGCATTCGTTTGGCTGAGATGCCAAGTCCTGGAGATGCACGAAGGATGGGCCCTGGTCTAAATGGATTCAGTTCTATTCCAGAACGGACAGCAGCTTATGGCCAAAGAGAGGATCCCATGCCAAGATTTGTGCCAGATAGGTTTGTTGCTCCATCCAATTATGATCAATTAGATCCACAAGAACGAAATGTTGCATATGGGAATAGAGAATTTAGAAGTACAGATCACAGCTTTGATAGATCTCTGCTTACTTCTCCACCTGCTCGAGGTGACCATCCAACTAGTATGCATAATGCTTCTTCAGATAAAGTGCCGGAAGAGCAATTACGGGACAAGTCCTTGGCAACCATTAAAGAATTCTACAGGTATCACTGTGCCTCTAATTTGGATGCTTATTGTTTTGTTATTTCCAGGCTGTAAGATATCCTATCTACAAGTTGCACTACCAAATTAACTTACGACTTCATATATTTCTCTCTAATGCTACTGTGTACATTAAGTGATTTGATCACATTGGATGGGAATCAGTACCCATTTGTGAGGACTTATTAACTATGTCATTGTAGTTGCTTAAAGTATCTTCATGGAAGTACTGAAGCAAAATTAGAGGAACTGGTCATGGTCTTGCATATTTACTTCATGCTGAGCGTCAGTATACCTATCTATCTTTATCCCAGATTGTGCTTTTCTTAAGAATATGACTATAGGCCTATAGGGAAAAATCTCTTAATATTCGAGTTTCTAATAGTTGGAGGTTAAGGTTCTGCTAGGATTATATTTTGCACTTCTTAAGTTTGTTCTGCCATATGATGGAATACTTGAAGTAAAGTTGCATAATGAATTACGCACTTGCAATTGTTAGGATCATTGCTGGGAACTTGCTTACCTTATATTTTGTTGAGTGATGCTTAGATGAATTGGCAGCTGCATCAGAACATAATTCATTAAATTCTGTCTTGAACTGAGGATGCAATGCATTATGGAGTATACCTTTTATATTATTTGACTAAGGGTCAGAGTCTCGGAGGAGCCTATCACTAATATTTTTTTGACAAACATTTTTGTTCATTGGATAGTGTTTTGGTTAAAGATGCTTTCAGTCTCCAATAACTGCTGTCTAGCTGATTGATCATTTAAAGTCTACTGCAAGAGATATTAGACTGTCAATTCTGGTTTTGACTGATTGTGTCATTTCACTGCATCAATTTTCACGAGTTGTATAATTCTTTTGGACCTTTGACATTTTCACAACTTGATGGAGTCTCTAGACAAGTGTTCATATTCTATATTCTTGCTGTGTTATTTGACCGATCATCCTCTTATAGTATTTTATTTTGGGTAAGACATCCACCCCCCTGCAGTTTTATTCTTATTTACATTTACCCCTGAACTCTAATTTCTACTTTCTTTGCCCCCTGCATGGAGACTTTTGCCCACACTTGCATTTTCCGTTTGATTTTAGTCCTTGCTTTGTTAATGAAGAGACTTTACTTAACAAAAATAGAAGTCCTTTTATTTTCAGTTGATGTTTCACTTACTATATGTCTTTTCTCTCTTTTGTACAAAAAAATATTGTTCTCATCTCTGTTCTTTAGTTCTTTAATTTGGGTGAGAGAGATTACCAATGTTGTATGTTTTTTCCCAGTGCAAGAGACGAGAAAGAAGTTGCGCTGTGCATCAGGGATTTGAACTCCCCCAGCTTCTACCCCTCTATGATCTCGATCTGGGTCACAGATTCATTTGAAAGGAGAGAGACAGAGAGAGATCTCTTGACAAAGCTTCTTCTCAACCTTACGAAACCCCGAGATGGGTTGATAAGTGAAGATCAACTCATAAAAGGGTATGCTTGGACATTCTTTTCGATTAATCCCATAAGAACACTCGTATCTCACATACTCTCTTCTCTCACTTGACAGGTTTGAGTCTGTTCTAACTGTGTTGGAGGATGCTGTGAACGATGCCCCAAGAGCAGCAGAGTTCCTGGGTCATATATTTGCAAGGCTGATTGTAGAGAAAGTTGTTTCACTTTCTGAACTGGGGGAATTAATATTTGAAGGTGGAGAAGAGCGAGGAAGTCTTGTAGAAGCAGGGATTGCTGCTGAAGTTGTGGGAAGTATCTTGGAGACGATCAAATCAGAGAAAGGAGATTCTACATTGAATGAGATTCGTTCGAGTTCTAATCTCCAGCTACACAGGTTCAGGCCTCCAGGGTTTAACAGATCACTGAGAATAGATAAGTTTATGTAGATGAAAACTGAAACAACGAATGCTCCTTGCAAAAATCATTTGTCTCGTTTTTTTTAGGTCGCCTTGTGAATTATACATAACTATATCTATATTTAACTAGGGGCTGATGTAGGACAGACAAGCGTTGATCTTGTTTATTTCTTCTACTACAAGAAATTGATTACCAGTTTATGGAAGTTTCGATATCCAGTTATTATCCTCTTGTGCTTGATGAGTTTGCGTACAAATTAATGATGAATACTCTCTCTACATGTGTTGTAATGTATTCGTCATCTGATTGTGTGTTAGGCTTATTTGTATTCATATTGCTGTGTTTAACAGTTTAAGTATAATACCACAACATTGTGACAATATTCTGCAAAAAGCATCAAGCTAATAATGCTAAGATTAATTTTGTAGTATAACATATCATCTTCTATGGAGTATAATTTATTCGCAATTAATTTTACATAAAAACTCTCATCTAGTTATCTTCAACTTATGTGAGAACTCATCATACTGTATAGTTAATATATGTTCTTTTAAATTGGGGGCTCATTATTTTTTATTTTATTTTTGAGGGGAGGTGACTCATTAATCTAATACCCCTCAAATTTGAATTCATTAAAGTTAATATATGTTCTTTGGTCGTCAAACATAGGGGTGTAAACGAGTAGAGAGTCGAGCCGAGTAGTGCTGAGCTCGAAACTCGACTCGATTGTTAAACTCAAAGCTCGAAACTCGACTCGATCGAGCCTAAAATTTTAAAGATCAGACTCGATTCGAGAAGAAGCTCGATAAATTCGAGCTCGACTCGATTACCTATATAATTTTTAAAATTTATTGTAAAACATATTTTTTTAAAAATAAACTCGAGCTCGACTCGACTCGATTACTTGTATATAAATAATTAAATATATATAAATTAATGGCAAAATAGCTAATATTCTTCAAGCTCGATTAGGCTCGCGAGCCTTTCGAGCCGAGTATTTATGAGCTCGAACTCGAACTCGATAGCTACTCGAAACTCGACTCGATTAACTTCGAGTCGATTTCGATCTTTCTCCGAATCGAGCACGAGTAGCTCGCGAGTAGGCTCGACTCACTTACACCCCTAGTCAAACAGTTGCCCTTTTTTATTTTAGAATTATAATTCCACTTTAAATTCATTATTATTTTTTTGGTATTTTACACACATAAAATATAAAAAATTAAAATAAACCGTCGGGATACATGAAACTAGTAATGTAAATATACCTAACTAATTTTAGTATCAGAGTCATACTAACTAAAGAACGTGGGAATTAAGCAAGGTAACCCACTAACCCTATTTATTAGGCAGATTACTGGAAACCATGTCAGTCCTGTCCTTTTTAAATTATTAATTCTTGTTTAATCTACGGACCATTTGTTTAAAAGAAAAACGGTTTAGTGAGTTTGATCGATATATGTGATGTTTATTTATTAATCATGAAAATTAGTGGATGATCAACAAGATTTTAAGAATTTTAAAAAAGATTTATGTAAATCGACATAGGTCTTGCATGTTCTTGGAGTTGAGAAATACAGAGGAATTAACGTGAATATGGTTGAAAATTGTGTCAATGTTCACGACGACTACTCAAAATTCAATGGATAGATAAATTTATACTTCTCAATTTAAACGTACTTTTCATGAAAAAATTAGAGTTAACATAGTAAATTAGAGTTCAATTTACCACCAAAGATCCGATTTGTGAGGTAGAGTACATGCAATCCATAAAGTTAGTAATTTTAAATTCGTTAATATATTAAAAAAATAATATTAATGAAGCAAAAGATAAAACATTAAATTAATTATCGAATGAAATCGCTATATATAAGACCATTATAATTAGAAAGTGTGTTGGACTTGGTCGCACAAAATTAATCCAATTAGATTTTTATCTGTTGAATAATTTACATAATTAATACTATTATATGAGTGTGAAATTTATAGAATACGTATAATATTACTCCGGGAAAATATCAATTTTGGTCACCCAGTTTTACCTTTTTTCATATTTGGTCACCCACATTTAGTCACTATTAAAATTGATCACCCAATTATTATATTCTATCAAAATTGATCACTCTGTTAGTCAATTTGTCATTGACTAACGGAGAAAGAGTTTTGAGCCGTTAAATTTCTCCTAAGGTTAAAAATTTCTCATGCATCTTCCTGAAACAAACGCAGAAGCAAGAATGAAACATATGCAGAAATTACCAATATTTACATTATATTTATAATAGGTCAAAATGAATTTTGATGCATCTTATAGCATCTTCTAGAACGTGATTCAATCAACATGTTGCTCCAATAATGGGTCTTAATAGATTGAATGGATAATTTTAGAAAATTCTTTACAATTAATCTTCACCGCAAATTATGCTCCAATAATTATAAATAGGGAAATGAATTGAAATAAGTTTATATCTCCAATTATTATACAAATTCAATAGAAACCAAGAATTGGAAAAAGAGTACAATTGTTATATAAAAAAAAAACAGAGTACAAAGTTTCATTGTATCTATTGAGTTTCTCATAATTGCAGAGTACAAAGTTTCATTGTATCTATTGAGTTTCTCATAATTGAGTTAAATAATTATTAAAAACTTATTGGATTTTTTTTACTACCCATCATGTTGTTTCATGTTGTTTGAATCACGTTCTAGAAGATGCATGTAAAAGAATTCTCATTATCTATAATATAAAAAGTAAACCAAAAACATGGTTATGGTTGATTGAATCACGTTCTACGTTCTAGAAGATGCATCAGAATCACGTTCTACGTTCTAGAAGATGCATCACGTTCTACGTTCTAGAAGATGCATCAGAATCACGTTCTACGTTCTAAGATGCATCAGAAGGAAGTTCTAGAAGATGCATCAGAATCACCAGAATCACGTTCTACGTTCTAGAAGATGCATCAGAAGGAAGTTCTAGGAGATGCATCAGAATCACGTTCTACGTTCTAGAAGATGCATTAGAATTCTTTCGAGCTATTATAAATATAATGTAAATATTGATAATTTTTGCACATGTTTCATTCTTGCTGCGTTTGTTTTATTAGTTCTGGAGGAAGATGCATGAGAATTTTTTAAAGGTTTTGAGAAATTTCACGCCTCAAAACTCTTTCTCCGTTAGTCAATGACAGATTGGCTGACAGACAGAGTGATTAATTTTGATAGAATATAATAACTGAGTGACCAATTTTGATAGTGACTAAATGTGGGTGACCAAATATGAAAAAAGGTAAAACTGGATGACCAAAATTGATATTTTCCCTATTACTCCCTCCGTTTTTTAATAAGTGTCACTTTGACTTTTTAACTAATTTTAAAATAAGTGTCATCTAGGTTTTTTTTCTTTAATTTTGACTATTTTATCCTTATTCATTTACCATAAATATTTTTCATTAATAAATTCCACAAAAACTGTTTATACCAAAATTAATTTGATTTATGAATACTAGCTATATTATTAACTACATTCTTTATCAACAAAATTTCTATATTAAAATGAGTTATAATTTATAATCTTAATTTGTTGAAAAAGGCCAAAATGACACTTATTAAAAGATAGAGGGAGTAATTATTAGTAATTTATAATAGAGTAGTTGCGAGTTGTTTGGTGAATAACATAAATATGACATCTGTGAGTGCACCGACTAACTAGCTAATCTAGCTGGTGTTGTCTTAGTCTTTGTTTACTCTCTTAAATTAATTAATTAATTACTAATATTTAATAGTATGTATAATTAGCATCATCAACGTGACACCAAGCATGACGACACACCATCTCATGTATATTCCTATTTCATCAATTCTTTACTATCTGCACTCATAATATATACTATTAATCTTGTACATATTATACGTGCTTAAATAATATACAATGTTCAAACTAGTAGTAGAATTTAAGATATCATATATTTTTCATAGCTTTAGTTGATTCCCTTGAAATTGAATCAGGATTAATTAATTAATTAAATTAATATAATGATATGTATAATGTTAAATTATCATTTGACTCTATAAGTAGCACATAATGGTTTCAATATCACAATCGACTTAAATTGAATCATAAATGATGTATCTTTTAACCATTTGTTAAACATAATTAAGTGTATTTTTACATGTTGGGTATACATTTTATTCTACTAAATTGGGTTTTAGTATTATATGGTGTTCGAGATTTTGCAGACAAGTTTTTTTTTTTTTTTTTTTTTTTTTTTTTTTTTTTTTTTTTTTTTTTAGTGTAGGTAGATTAATCATAATTAAGATCTTTCAGATCGAGTTAGGCGAAGTGATGAAATTGAAGAGCACGTCGATTATTCATATTAAACTAATTAAAGGAAACAAAGATTACCACATCAATGACACATTCTTAAATATAAAACAAAGATTAAAGTAATAATAAATGATACCAAAAACCTCTTATTAGTCCACATGTACTGCCAGTGATCACTCATTAGTTATATTAAAGACTAAAAACTAGTACTCCCTCCATTTTTGAATAAGTGTCATTTTGGCTTTTTTCAACAAATTAAGATTATAAATTATGATCTATATTACCCTTCATTAATTATACTAATTTTAATATAGAAATTTTGTTTGATAAAGAATGTGGTCAAGAATGTAGCAAGTATTAATAAATCAAATTAATTTTGGTATAAACGTTTTTTTTGGAATTTAATTATGAAAAATATTTATGGTAAATGAATAAGGGTAAAATAGTCAAAATTAAAGAAAAAACTCTAGAATGACACTTATTTTAAAATTAATTAAAAAGTCAAAGTGACACTTAATAAAAAAACGGAGGGAGTAACAGCTTTTACGAACAAATTAAATCATGAAAAATCTGAGTATGGAGGGTATTACGGAGTATGAACAAATCACCAACAAATCGTGGCTGATAAAAAAACGCAAGATTGTAATCTCCGTGTTTTTATCAAGAAAATTTAGCTCTGTCTAATGATAAAACGCGGGCCTTCAGGTTAAAAATCAAACACAAGGTAGTTCTAGATAAATGTTCAATTTTGGTCTAATAATTTTAGCTATCAAATGAGTCATATGAGAATTTTATTTGTGGGTGTAATACATATTAACCCATTATATTAAAATTGATTGTTTTTTATAAGTTGGTAGAGTTGGTGAATGAAGGCTCCCCAATTTAGTCAAGAGAATTTGGTAAAAATTCTTTGACAGGGGTTGATTATATATTGTTAATTGGTTGGTATGTATGTGTTCTAGAATTTAAAATTGAGCTATATATTCGCACATACATATATAGTTATATACCCATAATTCTGATATGAAATTTAATGATATACATAGAACTAAATTTTCAAAAAAATACAAATAATTTAGGTTGGAATTACAATTATATTAGTAATAATTATGGGATTTCATTAAAGCTATCACGGTTGAGAATTTTAATTAATCAAAATAATATGTGGAAGTATCAGGGGCAATGATTTGTGAATCTCAATTATTTATTTAATTGTAATTGTATGATTATATATGGTGACAAGAACAAGTCAAATCTGTAAACCTAACCACAGAAGAATTATCAAACGTTCGATGCAACCAATTAAGACAAGAAATATTATAAATAGATTTTTGAGTTATGTCACATTCTTCCTGTTTGACCATAGCCTTAGACAAAAGTCCAACTCACCATTTCGTACAAATAAATTACCCTCTACTTTGGTTATACTATGCATTCGATTGTTCTTAAATATGTCTACTTTTTTTTTTATTTATCTGTTCATTAAAAGTATCTTCATTTTTATAAAATAAAATAATCACTTTATTTTTTATTTTACAATAATTCCACGACATTATTACTTTATCTACTTTGTTCAATTCTTTTTTAAAATCTGTACTAAAAAATATGAGTATACTTTTTAATGGTCGGTTACTCACTAACAATTATCCAAATTAGGTTTATATATAACGGCCGTGATATACTTTTCAATTTGTAATTTCAGCAATTTACAGTCATGTTCCAGATATATTGACTTTCGCAAAATTGACACAAATTCAGGAATCACGTGTTGATAACAATTATTGTCATCATATTTACGTCATTTGAAAAATAAGACATATTTTGACAAGTTAGAAGTGTTTTTTTTTTTTTGCATTAATATGAAGAATTGTACTCCCTTTCCATAATAAGGTTCATTGGTATATGAGTACATATAATAAAAAAAGGTGTAATAATGAGAGTTTTAAAAGGCAATATTTTTATAAACTTTTATTGTGAGTATGTGTGAGTTCATTTTATATAAAATTGATGATATTGTGAGAGTTATTATTGAACGTCTCAAAAAGTAAATTACAAAAGTTATGAAAGTTATCATTCTAATAAGATTCAGTTAACATTATAGGACTAAAATGATGAGATTAAATTTTGGAGGGGTTCAAGTAAGATTGCATTGGATTGGTTTGTCTCCATTACATATATATGTATCTTCATTGGGAGGTTCCATTCCAGCATCTTGATCTTTCTAGACACTCGTGTCGGAATTCTTATTTGTTTGTACTAGAATAACTCCCTCACCTACAAAATCAGACTTTTCTTGAAAAAAAAAAATATTTTTCAACTTTTCCCTTAAAAATAAATCTATTTGACAGCAACCCTTGTCCGTAAACTGAAAACTTGATGCAACCAAAAGTGTCATCTTCAACCGTGTTCAAACTGTTGAATAAATATATTGAGCAAAACAGGTAATCTTTCTTTCTTTCTACTCCTTTAAAAACAATAATAAAATAATAACAAGCATTTAATGTTCATCACAACTTCTTCCTTATCCACCCATCTCTTTGTTTTATAATTCTTCATCAAGAATCACTCACTCACTAATTGTATTGTATGTTAAAAAAAACTCTGTTTTTCAGCTGGAGAGATGAAGTGTTTCTCATATTACTTCAAAGATAGGTACAGAGTTCAAAAATCAGCTCCAATTCTCAACAACTTGCAGAGTGAATCTGACATCTCTGAACCAGCAGACAGGATTACAAAGTCATCATGTTCGATCACTTCACCCCGCAGTATACCCGAATTGTACCAAGAAAAGGCTCAGAATCTCAGAGTTTTTACATTCTCTGAGCTCAAACAAGCCACCAATAACTTTAGCAGATTGCTCAAGATTGGTGAAGGCGGTTTTGGAAGTGTGTATAAAGGAGCCATTAAGCCTCTTCAAGGAAAGGGAAAGGGCCCCTCTACTGTCGTTGCAATCAAGAAACTCAACAAAGATGGCTATCAGGTTTTCACAATTTTGTCTTGTTTGCAAAAGTCAAAGAATATTTCTGCATCTCTCTTGTCAAGATTCAATCTTTAATGATTATGATTTGTATGGACTATGTTTTATTTTGTATGTTGGTAGGGTCATAAACAATGGGTAGCAGAAGTACAGTTTCTAGGTGTTGTAGAACATCCAAATCTGGTTAAATTGATTGGATATTGTGGTGTGGATGGAGAAAGAGGCATCCAGAGGCTTCTGGTGTATGAGTACATGTCCAACAAAAGTTTGGAAGATCATCTTTTCCAAATGGTTAAATGTAATACTAATAATGCACCCTTGTCCTGGGAGACGAGGCTACAAGTCGTGCTCGGGGCGGCTCAGGGGCTAGCTTATCTACACGAAGAATTGGAAATCCAGGTTCATGTTGTTTATTAGGTTCATACACTTTTAAAGTTTTATTGTTTTGTGTAGATGCTTACTGTTGTTTATCAGGTTATATATCGCGATTTCAAGTCGTCGAATGTGCTCCTGGATGAGGACTTCAAGGCGAAGCTGTCGGACTTTGGCCTTGCGCGAGAAGGGCCTAAAGCCGGGCATAGTCATGTTTCAACTGCGGTTGTTGGAACGTATGGATATGCTGCTCCGGATTACATAGAGACGGGGCATCTGACCTCAAAGAGCGACGTGTGGAGCTTTGGCGTTGTTTTGTACGAGATTTTAACAGGAAGGCGGTCTTTGGAAAGGGACCGTCCTAAGTCAGAGCAAAAACTATTGGAATGGGTGCGACAATATCCAGCTGATACTAGAAAATTTGGGATGATAATGGATCCGAGGCTTGAGAATCAGTACTCGCTTAGTGCTGCTCGTAAGATTGCTAAGCTGGCCGATTCTTGTTTGGTGAAAAGTGCGAAAGATCGCCCGAAGATGAGCCAAGTAGTGGAGACGTTGAAGCAAGTGGAGTGTGTGGAGAGCCCTCCGACTAAGTACGTTGAAGACCAAGGGACGAGAGACGAGGGGGAGAAAAAGGGCGTGGGGGCGTCGGAATCAGCTAGGAGGCGTTTAGCGCATTTGACGAAGATAAGTGAACACATTGGTGGGCTGAGTAGAAGACGGTTTATGATGATGCAGAGGTCTAAGGTGACATGATTGAGTGAACTCGACTCGATAGGCTTACTTGCATTGAGTTGTGGCTCGTTTTGAAACGAATGTTTGATCGGCTTAGGATCTACTATGTTTGGAGATCTTGAGGAAGGATTCAAGGGATCAATGTTCTAGTGTTGATCATGCCAGGGAATGAATTCTCAATCTTTACTATGTAATTGAATTACATATTTATTTAATTTTTCTTATATCTATTTTATTTGTAAATAATGAAAAAAGAAAAAAATTAAAAAGAGAAAAGAGGGAGAAAATATGATTTTTATTTTCTGATTTGGGCCTGATTAATCTGACTTAATATAGACCAAACTGAAGCCCATTAACTATATGACTGTCATTTTAGGTTTATAGCAAGGGTACGGTGTTTAAATACACTTCCCCCTTTTAATTTAATAATGATATAAAAAATCTAAAATACCCTTTAAATAAAATATTACTACTAAATGCACCCCACTACTAACTACACACCCTTTCAACATTTAAATCCTAACCCTAATTTCAGCCACCACTACTTCTGGCCGCCGCCATCAATTTCGGCATCCAACATCAACCAAAAAAAAAACTTTAAAATCTCAGATTTTTTTTTAATAATTTTTGACAACACCAGGGTCGATCATATACATTCTCGTCGACAACAAATTGCCGACGAGAGTGTATATGGTCGACCAACAATTGTAAAAAAAAATCAATTTTTTTTTAAATTTTTTTTCGACACAACAGGTTCGACCATATACACTCTCGTCGAAAACAATTTATCGATGAAAATGTATATGTTCGAACCCGGTGTCACTACAAAAAACGCGCGCTTTTGGGACGGACACATGCTGACGGATTTTAGTCCGTCAGCATTTCCGACGGATATGCTGACGGAATGCTGACGGATTGAAAAGTCAACATCAATGCTGACGGATGTTTTGAAATTTGTATCCTGACGGAAATGCTGACGGATTATCCGTCAGCAAATGACATGTTGATTTCGCACCGCCTCGTTTTCCAATAAGGTAACCGTTGGCTTTAAAGTCGGCGGTTACCGAGGGAAATGCCGACGGAATATCCGTCGGTATTTTTTTTTTTTTTTTAATATATAAGGGCCTCAAATCAATCAGATCCTCGTTTTAGAGAAAAAAAAAGGGGCGTGCGTGAGGATTCAGTGGGGAAGACGAAGACGAGGACTTGGCCATTGAAGCAAATTTCTTCGATTACATTGATACGGTACGTTTTCTTAATTAGTTCTATTACTTAGTTTTAATACTTATATATGTTTATGCATGGATATATGTAAATATGAATAATTTAATG
Source organism: Galeopsis tetrahit (assembly GCA_963675135.1). Classification (NCBI taxonomy): domain Eukaryota; kingdom Viridiplantae; phylum Streptophyta; class Magnoliopsida; order Lamiales; family Lamiaceae; genus Galeopsis; species Galeopsis tetrahit. The sequence continues at coordinate 41,571,018 of OY776131.1, forward strand.
TTGATTTGCATGTTATATTGATTTAGTTAGTTGTTAAAATATTATGATCATGTTAGTATGTACGTTAGTTAATTTAATTTGTTGATTAAGAATAATTTTGATAGATCGAGTAGTTTTTTAAGGTTAATTAATTAATTAATTGTTATATGTATACATTAATTAATTGTTATATAGTTAATTACTAGTTTAATTTAATTGTGTAATTTTGATATATAATATTTTTAATGTAGGTAGTGCATGTTTGAATCAATTGTTTAAATTAGTTTAGATATAGTGGTTCGACCGTTGGATCACGTTGTAATTAGGAATATGTTGATTAAATTAGGAATACGCTATATTAGTACAAATTTTTAATTAGGAATATGTTCATTAAATTGATAATTATTGACCCAATTAGAAAATTATTATTTTAATTAGTTTTAGGTTTGTTAATTTAGGAATATATATGTTCAATTTTTTATTATTGATTAAGTTAGGTAGAAAAATAATAATTAAATTAGGTTATTGTTGATTAAATTAGGAATATGTTGATTAATTAAATTAGGAATATGCTATATTAGTAAAAAAATTAAATTAGGAATATGTTCATTAAATTGATAATTAGAAAACTCCAATTAGAAAAGTATTATTTTAATTATGTTTAGATTTGTTAATTTAGGAATATGTTAATTTAGAAATATTTTTAATGTAGGTGATGCATGTTTCAATCAATTGTTTAAATTATAAGTTAATTAGATGGTTCGACGGTGGTATCACGTTGTAATTAGGTTATATATATATATTGTTTTGATTTAAATTAGGAATATGTTGATTAAATTAGGAATATGCTATATTAGTAAAATTTTTAAATTAACAATATGTTCATTAAATTAATAATTATAAGTAAAATTATGTATTTTTTATTGATTGAAACAGATGAGTGAACAAGTACCGAATCAGGGTTCGGGTTCACGTCGTAGGTCGTCACTTTGGTCACGTTCAAGGAGGTCTCGGGATGAATCAGTTCCTGTGACGGCTCCTCCTCCTCCTCCTGTGGCAGTGTCGCCGCCGCCGCCGACGACTACGATGTCGGTTGGTTCGTCATCCTCTTCTCGTCAGCATCTTGTTCGAGACAAAAGGAAAGACATTGACATCGTTTCAGGAGCGTAAGTCAATAATTCTAATGTTTGATGAGATTCAATAACGATTAACTTTATTTATTTATTTATAATGTGTTAGTTTATAAATTTGTTAATAATTTTACAGGTTGGTGCCCGGTAATGAGGTGTCCAGGATGTGCACAAAATCCTTTAAGGATTGCAAGATTTCTAAGGGTGCTATCACTTGGTCGAAGGTGCCACAATCTAAAAAGGATGAATATTTCGACGAGTTCCAGGTATATAATTACAATATTTAAAGTTTATTAAATAACTAATTATTCATATTATTTGATAAATATGTTGAATATTTATTTGTATAGAAAAAGGCCCGTTGGGATACGACGATCTACTCGGACGCCGCTATTTACGAGAAGTGGTACAATCTTTGTTCTACTCGGTACACGAACATGATGTACGACTGGAGAACGGCCTGGCGTGATCGTGACGTGAATCGTGTTCTGGGGAAAGACGAGGATGGTGTTGACCTGTGGGAGTCGTTGGTTGAGAAGTGGATGAACCAGGCTTACCAAGAGAAGTGTGACAAAGCTCGGGCCAACCGCAGAACCGACGTTGGAGGCGGGATGGCAGTGCATCGGGGGGGAGCTCGGTCCATCCTCGAGCAATCACTTGCTATCGTAAGTTTTCATTAATTTTGAAAAATTAAATAATTATAGTTAATTATTTTATATTAGTTATCTAAATTAATTTGTATATGTTTATTTGATACGTAATAGGAGCGGGAGACTGGACGTCCACACACCCACTTGGATCGGATGAGTCTTCTTCATCCGTTTAATACCGATACACAGACGTCCACCTACGGGCGCACTACTGACCTCCACGTAAGTTTAATTAAATTTATGTATTAATTACATTATATATATATATATATATAGATAATTAAATTAATTTTAATTTTTTAATTATGTAGTTGAGCGTCCGACAGAGGATTGAAGAGGCCGAGACGCAAGCCACCGCCACGACTACTGCTGAATCCGGAAGCAGCGGTACCCCTCCGGTTGTTGACGTGGACCAGTGTTACCTTGACGTTGCCCCGACCAGGAAGGGAAGGGTCCTTGGCCTTGGTGGGATGAGCAGCGCCGTGAGGACACCAAGTGGTCGGTCGGCCCGGAGTGCATCGCAGCCGTCCGTATCCTCCACTGCCGTCCCGGATCCGAACTTCATGGCAACGTTCGAGAACTACTTCCGTACCTGGAGTACCAATGCGGGTCGGACGTTGGGGATGTCTGCTGAGCAGATCGAGGCCGTCTATCAACAGACGATGGGGCAACCACCGCCAGCTCCAGCTCCAGGTCCAGCTCCAGATCAAGCTGCAGGTCAAGATGCAGGTCAGGCCGACGGTGGCGACGTCAACTTGAATGAGGATGTGGAACAATTTTTTAACTTTCCGGGCACTGGCAACTATCCTGGCAACTATACTGGTTGAACAATTTGAACAATTTAATTTTGTGTTGAACAATTTTATTTTTTTGTTGAACTTATTTAATTTTCTGTTGAACTTATTTAATTTTCTGTTGAACTTATTTATCTTTATGTATATATTTATGTTTATGTTGAAAAATATGTTGAACTATATATTGCAGTTTATTTGTGTAGTTTATTGGTGTATAGATGAAAATAAGGTGCATTCATTTGTTTCATTGAGTACAAAATAATCTCATTTAGAGTGCATTCTAGATATAGATTTAAACCACTTGAAGAGTGCATTTTAGTACAAATTAAAATAGCCTCATATAGAGTGCATTATACATATATTTAACCAAACCACTTGAAGGTGGTAGATGCAACCATGAGAACTAGCACAATCAAAATGATTTTGTTCACTTTGATTAAATCCTTGATTTCTTCAGCCAAATTCTTGATTTCTGTAACCAATTTCTTCATCTCTTGAGTCATTTTCTTCATGTCTTCAGTTTCTTGGTCACTTTGATTAGATCCTTGATTCTTGTCAACACCACAGTTTTCTAGAGTATCAGCCCATACAAAGAAACCACATCCACCACCACAACCATCACTTAGGGAGTCAGGACAATTATGAAATATCCTCCTTTTACTTCTAGGTTGTTTAGAAGCATATGTACGACATGCCTTTCCACAATAACAAACAAGGCCTTGCTGAAATCGAATAGAAGATGAAGAAGACATGATATTTCTTTGCAAAATAGAAAAAATCGAATATGGTGTGTGTGAGCTTTGTGTTGTTGCTATATATACAAAAAATTGAATTAATTAATAAAAAAAAAAATAATAACACGCCAAATGCCGACGGAATTAAGTTTCCGTCGGAATTCACCATTTGATAAATGCCGACGGATAATCCGTCGGCATTTATCTTGACTGACGGAAATTTGGGCGGGTGAAATGCCGACGGAAAGATAAGTCCGTCGGCATTTCCGTCGGGAATTCCCTAAAACTTTCTTTTTTTCCACTTCACTTTCGTATTGCAAATTTACACCCAAACTTTCTACTGCCTAATTTTTTTATGCTCATGCTCGGGTATTCAGAAACATCAAATTACGGTACATTTTCTACCATTTTTAATTTACTCTATATATAAAATTCAATATAATGTAATTACATGTGTTATATATATCATAAGTTTTGTTTGAATTTATTATAAGTTTAGTTTAGTAATGTGTTGCTCCACTTAAATGTTTAGCAGATGGATTTGCCTGACCGTCGTTGGATGTATTGTACTCCTAGAATGATTAGAGGAAATGTGAATGTGGAATTTTATAATGAACTCGTGTTATTTGTTGAATTTGCAAAAAGCCAGCCACATTACATGAGTGGAAATTGCATTAGGTGTCCGTGTAATGCTAAGAAATGTCAGAATAAGCAATATAAAGAGATTGATGAGGTCCTAGTGCATATTGTGAAGAATGGTTTCGTTGATAATTATTATAATTGGACTAGTCATGGCGAAACACGTTGGCCTTATAGATTTGATGAAGTGTTTTACTATTACACTACTGGAATCTATCAACTTGAAGCAAATTTCGATCATGTTGGCACTAGTAACGAGGTAGAACAACGGTTTGGGGACGAAGAACAACAGTTTGGGGACGAAGAACAACAGTTTGGGGACGAAGAACAACAGTTTGGGGACGAAGAACCGAATATGTATCAAACAATGATCAGGGAAGCTGGTTTTTCAAACATGGAAGAGGAGCCGACGAATGAGGCATTTCGGTTTATGAGATGCTCAAATTAGTCGAAGAAGATTTATATCCGGGTTGTGAATCTCACTCACAGTTGTCATTTAATGCACGACTCATGAACATTAAGACCGAGAACAAGCTTTCTAACAGGGCATATGAGCAAGTGACACAGTTATGCAGTGAAATTTGTCCTCAAAATAATAAGGTGCCTACGACGTTTCATCAAAGCAAACAAATGTTGAAGAATGTTGGTTTGCCGGTTGAGAAGATTGATTGTTGTGTGAAGGGTTGCATGTTATATTGGGGTGACGAAGATAGCAGTCTGAACATGTGTAGATTGTGTGGCCATCCCCGGTACAAAGAGGCACGTCGAAAGGGACCTGGTGGTCAATCGAAGAAGACAAAGAAGAAAGTGCCATATAAGAAGATGTACTACCTTCTTATCATTCCTCGTTTGATGAGATTATATCAATCAAGTGCCACTGCACAACACATGACGTGGCATGCTACAGATTCCTCTTCGGCTGAGTCGAGGGAGATGCGACATCCGGCAGACTCAGAGGCCTGGAAACATCTTGACAACGTGTTTCCAGATTTTGCTTGTGAACCGAGGAATGTGAGATTAGGTTTGTGTACTGATGGTTTTGCACCGTTTGGGATGCATGGGAAGCAGTATTCTTTGTGGCCGGTGATACTGACTCCGTATAATCTTCCTCCGTGGATGTGCATGAAACCTCAAACAATGTTTCTGACTGTATTGGTGCCTGGACCAACGAATCCAAAGGACAAACTGGATGTTTATCTCCAACCTCTTATAAAAGACTTGATCTTCTTATGGGAGAATGGAGTCCAAACGTACGATGTTTTTAGAAAGCAGAACTTCACGATGCGTGCTGCTCTTTTATGGACCATTAGCGACTTTCCTGCATATGGTATGTTGTCCGGGTGGAGTACGGCCGGAAAGAAAGCATGTCCGTATTGTATGGAGAATTCTGAAGCTTTCAGTCTCCCGGTGAGTAGAAAAGTTTCATGGTTCGATAATCACCGTAGGTTCTTACCTCAAGGTCACCCGTTTCGAAGAAATAAGAAGAACTTCGTAAAGAACAGAGCAGTCACAAACAATCGACCTCCACTTCGAGATGGTATTTTATACATTTATTTAATGAGTATTTAACGTATATTTATCTATTGCTTTTAGTGTCACTTATAATTTACTCTCCGTACAGGACGTAGGTTGTTATATGAGATTCAGTGGACGGGGTTGAAAAAAAGTACTGAGGAAAATGCAGCGGAACACAACAGAAGAATTGAGGGTGGTTGGAACAAAAGGAGTATTTTTTGGGACTTACCATACTGGAGTTCACTATTGATACGACACAATTTGGATGTGATGCACATTGAAAAGAATGTGTTTGACAATGTGTTCCACACAATCATGAACACCGAAGGCAAGACGAAAGACACTCCAAAGTCTCGGGAGGATTTGGACACTCTTTGTCGCCGTCCAGAGTTGAAAAAGGATGAGCGTACAGGTAAATTTCCAAAGGCTAGCTACACACTGGATAAGCCACAAGAACAAAGATTGTGTAGGTGGATAAAGGAGTTGAACTTTCCGGACGGCTACGTGTCGAACTTGAGTCGATGCGTAGACACAACAACGGGTAAGGTTGCAAGGATGAAGAGTCATGCTTGTCATGTGTTTATGCAACGCTTGATACCGATTGCGTTCAAGGAACTTCTTCCTAACAATGTGTGGAGGGCTATCACTGAATTAAGTCTATTTTTTAGATATTTAACGGCTACAACGATCACGATCGATGATATGATTCGTTTAGATGAAGACATTCCAGTGATTTTGTGTAAGTTGGAACAAATTTTTCCACCTAGCTTCTTTAACTCGATGGAACACTTACCCGTTCACTTAGCGTATGAAGCGAGAATTTGTGGTCCGGTGCAATACAGGTGGATGTACCCATTTGAAAGGTAAAATCTTACTTTTTTTTATTTCATTACAATTACACATGCATTCTTATAAGTTTTATATATATATATATATGTGTGTGTGTGTGTATATCAGGTATCTCCACAACTTGAAACGTAATGCTAAACAAAAGGCAAACGTTGAAGCATCGATTGTGAATGCTTATTTGAATGAAGAGGTTGGCATGTTTTGTTCTTATTACTTTGAAGACCACGTCAACACAAAGTTAAGAAGTGTTCCACGTAACTTCGGTGGTACATCCGCTGACGATATCAGTGAAGAGGTCGATGGAATGCTATCCATATTCAAGTCTAAGGGACGGCCAATAGGAAAACCCACTGAACGATATTGGGAGACGAACTCGGAGGCGGAAATAGCACAAACGTATGTGTTATTGAATTGTGATGAAGTTCAGCCATACATCGAGTAAGTATTTCATATATAAATCGTCTATTTAAATACCACTTCATTTATGTCATTTAATATTAACCAAGTTTTTGAATGTTGTGAATTAGGATGTACGCTCAAGAACTACGACGAGCAGAACCAAACATCTCAGATGCATATATAGATGCTCGTATTCAACGTGAATTTTCTCGATGGTTCGAACGTTATGTGAGTACCATTTAATTAATTATGTTTTACGTAAATAAATTAATATTTATTTTAATTAATTTTAAATTGAGCCGTATAGGGACGGGATAACGCTCTAGACAGTCCATTCTTACGAGATCTCAGCAAGGGACCACTACGTCGTGTAAAGACTTACAACGGTTATATTGTGAAGGGCTACATATTTCATACGTCTGGGTATGCATCGACAAAGGGGACTACCAACAGTGGCGTCTGCGTTAGCAGTGCGAATTACAATGCAGATGCAAGTGATTACTTTGGGGTGTTACGGGAAGTCGTCGAAGTAGAATATCCAGGATATCCAGCAAAGACTGTAGTGTTGTTCAAGTGTCATTGGTTTGATTCAGGCCATCTAGGAACAAGAATTCACCCGGAGTACAAGCTCGTTGATGTTAGTTCGAAAAGGACGTATATTGCGGATGATCCATTTGTATTTGCCCATCAAGTATCTCAAGTATACTACTGCACATATCCGGGAGCTCCACGTGGTTATGAATGGCACGCTGTTTGCAAAGTAAAGGCAAGGTCAATGGTAGAAGTCCCTAAAAAGGACAGAAATACTGAAGATGAATCTCCATTTCAAACAGAACAAATAGAGACTCCAACTGAAGTCTTTACGGGAAATTTCAATCTTTCTGTACCCTTGACGGCTGCAAATCTCAAATTAATCGAAATTGAAGGTGAAGAGGAGGGGGATGAAGAAGAGGATGAAGAGGAGAATGAAGATGAGGATGAAGAAGATGAGGATGAGGAGGAGGATGAGGATGAGGAAGATGATGATGATGAGGAGGAGGATAAGGACGAAGAGGAGGATGAAGACGATGAAGATGAAAATTAATTCAATTAATGTAATGTATTTATTTCTTATTTTATAAAAGTTAATTAATTATTTATCATTTAGGTACAAATTATAAAAATTAAATTTACTATAAATATAAGCCACAACCAATATATTTATTAATATATGTGGAAGAAATGAATTTCGTGATTTTTTAAAAAAATATTTTGGTAATTTAGTAAGTATATAGAAAAAATTGAATTATTTAAAAAAAAAAAATAAAAAAAATCGCCAAAATGCTGACGGAATTCACTTTCCGTCGGTATTTACTTTTTGAAAAATACCGACGGATTATCCGTCGGTATTTACCCTTATATAAAACCTCAACCTAGGGTTTTCTTTCCGAAATTTCCTCTCTCCCACCTCGCCTCCCTCCACCTCCTCGCCTCCCTCGCCCAGCAACGCCGCCGCCGCCTCCTCCTCCCCCACCCAAACCTCTGTATCCACCTTCTCCCCCCACTCCTCCTCCCTCCTTCCTCCCCTTTTACCCGAAACAAGTAGGATTTTTTTTTCGGCAAGTGGCCGTCGCCTCTCTCGCACAGTGGCGGCGCCTCCTCCTCCTCCCCTCCGTCGACCTCTCTCCGCGTCGTAAACCATCGTCCGCTTTCCTTTTCTCTCTCGCACAGTGGCGGCATATGGCTCATGTAGTTGTTTCCCTTTTCTCTGCCGTGGTACGCTTTCCTTTTTTTTTTTGAGTTGTCAATTTGTATTTTGTTGTTTGAACAAACTGATTTGATTTTGTATTTCAGTTTCGAAATACAAAACAACGAATTGTGGGCTCAAAAGCAAAGACGAGGCCTTACTTCCGATGCTGTTCTCATTCCACTTTCGATTCAGATGCAATGCGTGATTTAATCATTCCAGATTCCAAGCTATTCACCCACGCATCTTTGAACACATGTATTTTTTTACCATCCCCCACCACTTCTCTACTCCAACACATAGAGCGCAATCAATGAAGTTGGGTTACTCATAATTCTCCATACTTGTTTTCGATTTTAAAATGCCTGCTTTACTACTCTTTCCCCCCTCTATTTGTTATAGATTCTAGTGTAGTATATGTAATTTATTGGTTTGTGTTAGTGGTAATTTTGTCACCAATTATATATGAATATCTTTAGATAACAATTAAAATATCTCCCGATAGACTTGCATATATAGTGCAGTTGGTTAGAATTTCTGTTACAAATTAAAGCCTAAATTGTATCCATGCATTATATTTCGACAAACCAAATCCAATTAATTGTGGTCGGAAAATGAAATTCTGGTCGGGGCCTCCCCGGCCACCCATATTTTTTTTATTAATATTTTGTTTTACTGACGGATATTCCGTCGGTAAAATGCCAACGGATATTCCGTCGGTCAATGGCGACGGATATTCCGTCGATATGTGAATTTCGAAATCATATTTTTTTATTCATTTTTTTGTTTTACTGACGGATATTCCCTCGGTAAATTGCCGACGGATATTCCGTCGGTCAAATGCCGACGGAATTTCCGTCGGCATGTGAATTTCGAAATCAATATTTATTCAAAAATTAATTTCTTTTATAATTGTTTTAATTCATTCTAATTTATTTTATAATTATTTTAATTCATTCTTTCCGACGGAATTACCGACGGAATGTTGACCCGGTTTGTTAAACGGGTTGTCCGAAATACCGACGGAATATCCCTCGGTAAATCCGTCGGCCATTCCGACGGAAAATCCGTCAGCAAATCCGTCAGAAATTCCGACGGAATTCAAAAATCCGTCGGTAAAAAATACTGACGCCGAAAAAGGGGACGGTCAACTTTCCGTCGGCAAATCCGTCGGTAACATCGGCGGCCGACGGAAAATCCGTCGGTAAATCCGTCTCTAAAACGCGTTTTTTTTGTAGTGTGTATCAAAATTAAAAAAAATATGTTTGTGGCTTGTTCCGACGAAGGTGGGGATGGGCGAGGGAGGGTGGGTAGGGGGAAAGTTTTTTTTTTTTATAACTATCACCCTTCAACCATCATTTTTTTTTTTAAGCAGTAAAAATAGTTTTAATTACTTTGAGTACAAATGGTACTCAACCCTTGACTATACATCAAATGACCAAGTAGAGTAACCTCTTACTCAGCTAGCTGCACTCTCAGGGCACTAAGAAACACCCTCCTGGCCTAACACTCCTTACTCATTAATACACAATAAAGGATCACATAGCCAAGCAGAAAAGGAGTAGTTCTGTGCCAGTAGATTCTGCCCTTCCAACCATCCCCACGTTTTTATCTTAATATTCTCCATTAACTTCTTAACCTCTTGCCTATCACCTTTGAATTTTTTCGAATTTCTATTGTTCCAGATCTCACATATAACTCTAAACCATCACTTAATTACTCAATTTGACATTAACTTTATTCACAAATAATCACTTTATTTACAATGGACCTCACAATACCCTATAATACCCTTACTTTATCTACTTTTTTCTTAAAATTTGTGCCCCTCCTTCATGGGACTACATTTGGTGGATGGAGGGAGTAAAAGATATTTATAACAATTCGAGAAGGATGTATCTATACTGCTAGTCAAATTTAAGAGGGAGTATCTTAAACAAGTGGGAGGTGCATATAGGCTATAGCCGTACCCTTATAGCAAAAAAAAAAAAAGTGCATAGAAATGGAGCAAAATACATGTCATATGCTTACTAAAAATATAAAAATAAATTTGATAAGTGGTTATTTAAGTTGATCAACTTAATGAACTTGAAATACATAATTTCATTTTAAAATTTGTATCTTCCCTAGTGATTTGTACAAATTTGTTAAGACTTCCATAGAGTGGATTTTAAGAAATAAATAATTTATTATACTCTTCACATCTCACAAAGATAGTTGTAATATTTTATTTTCAAATTGTAGTCACTTTCATGTTAAAACTGTGTAAATTGTAGTAGTTAATATTCCCATATTGTCATTATTATTTTTGTATTCAATAAATAAGGCTATATAAAAAAAAATTAGGTACAATTCAAAATTTAAAACCAAATACTCCGGTAAAACCAACCAAATAAATGACGTTTTATTGTAATTTTCCAAACATAAATATTTTTGTGGGAGGGTGGGGAAATGTGAAAGATATAAGAAATTGATTATGAAATTTATTGCAACCAAGAAAAGTTGAGAAGAATTAAATGATCCAAGACTTTAAATTAAATGTAAGTGAACCGTATTCCACAAGTAGGAGATGTGGAATATTGACAATACTGCATTCACAGACACACCTTGACTTTCTTTTATCACTAAATCATTTGTCTAGTTTTCTTTCCCATGACTTTGTGCTTCTTTTTTTTATTTTTTTATTTATTCTATTTTAGTAGTTTCATACTCTATTTTGCGTTATTAAATGAACTCGAGGAATGTGGGGTCAAATAATGTTGATTTAAATATCTAATATAAAATTTAATGGTTTTCCGTAAAAAGTCAATGCAAATTCAGATCATGCACCCAAATGTCATGATCTTCCCCAACACCATGAAATAAATGGATTATTTATCACAACTATCACTTCCTATGTAGAATGATGAATGGAAAAGATGTTTATCATTGATAAGGGTACTCCTATTTATATTACATTGAGAGGGGTGTGATCCCATCTGATTAGCTAACGTTACGATTTACACTAATGATGATTTGCTATTACGATTTACACTAATGATGATTACCGTTACGATTTACACAAATGATGATTTACCGTTACGATTTACATTAATGATGATTTACCGTTACGATTTACACTTAATACTGATTTACAAGATATTATCCTTAATATACCCCTCAAGATGGAGCACTGTCAGTGACACCAATCTTGGACATGAGAAGACGAAGACGGGGGCGTGAGAGGGGCTTGGTGAGAGCGTTGGCTAGTTGATCAACAGAGGAGACGTGAGCAACTCGAAGGAGAGACTTTTGAACCAAGTCCCGAACAAAGTGATAGTTAATGGAGATGTGTTTCATACGGGAGTGAAACACAGGGTTCGAGCACAAGTAGGTAACACCAATGTTATCACAGTAGATGGATGAAGTGGTTGGGATCGTAATGTGAAGTTCAGAGAGGAGAGATTTGACCCATTGAACTTCAGCAGCAACAGAAGCAATGACACGATACTCAGCTTCTGTGGAGGAACGAGCAACAAAGCGTTGTTTCTTGGAGGACCAAGATATTGGGTTGGATCCAAGAAACACAACATAGGCACCAGTGGACGTCCGGTCATCATAGTCGCCAGTCCAGTCGGCATCTGTGCCATTGAGGTAACGCATCAGACGTTTGACAGCCCCCAGTGGGTTTCAGAGGGGGCATGCATGAATTGTGAGAGCTTGTTGACAGCGAAGGCAATGTCAGGTCTGGTGAACAGGAGATACTGAAGGCTTCCCAAAACCTGACGATAGCTAGTGGGATCCGAGGGGCCAGAGGCATCATGAAGAGTTAACGAGGTACCAGGGGCAAGTGGAGTTTGCATAGGCTTGGAGTCAAGCATGTTGTACTTGCCGAGAAGATCTGTGATGTATTTCCGTTGAACCAGAGTGCAGGACTCTGACGAGCGAAGAACCTCCACCCCAAGAAAGTAGGACAGCGAACCTAGATCCTTGATCGAGAACTTGGATGCTAAAGCAGTAACAATCGTGTCCAAAAAGGAGACGTTGTTCCCAGTGAGAATAAGATCATCCACGTAGACTAGAAAATAGGCAATAGTGTCGTCACGACAGTAGATAAACAGAGACTCGTCAGACTTCGTATGCAAAAAACTCAAGGAGGATAAGAAGTCACGAAGGGCAGTGTACCAGGTCCTTGGTGCCTGTTTGAGACGGTAGATGGATTTTCGAAGCTTACATACATAAGACGGAAAATTTGCATCAGAGAAACCTGGTGGTTGAGACATGTAGACTTCTTCATAGAGGGAACCATGAAGAAAAGCATTGTTGACATCGAACTGCCGAAGTGGCCAATCCTTCGTGACAACAATAGATAGAATAAGACGAACCGTGGTGGGTTTGACAACCGGACTGAATGTCTCAAAATAATCAATACCAGGCCGTTGATGAAATCCCTTGGCAACCAGTCGAGCCTTAAATTTATCAACAGTGCCATCAGGCTGCCGTTTAATTCTGAACACCCATTTGCACCCAACAAGATTCTGAGAGGTAGTGGAGGGTACGAGATCCCTAGTGCCATTCTTGAGAAGGGCCGAAAATTCAGCAGACATAGCCTCTCGCCAGCGACTGTCCTGTAGGGCCTGAGAAACAGTACGGGGCTCAATGTCTGAAAGGACGGAGGAAGTAAGACCATACCTCAGATTAGGCTTAGTTATGTTGTTACGTGCCCAAGTGACCATATGATGGCGTGAGGCAGCCGGTTCTGGTGAAGGGACACGTCAAGGAGACACAGAAGTAGCAGGAGCTAGAGGGAGCTCGACAGGGGAGGGATCTCGGTAATAGGGGAGGCGTGGGGACCGAATCAGTGTTCGGCGGGTTCGTGGTAGTCGGAGTTGGAAGGAGCTCGGCAAGGGGAGGGATCACTGTAACAGGGGGAGGCGTGGGGACCGAATCGGTGTTCGGTGGGTTCAAGGCAGTCGGAGGTGGAGGGGGGAGGGGTTTTGTGTGGAAAGGAAATTGGTCTTCCACAAACTCGACATGGCGAGATGTGTAAAGGCGATTGGAAGATAAATCTAGGCAAAGGTAAGCACTTTGGGTTTGAGAGTAGACACGAGCGATTTTTAACCGGTAAACCGCCGAACCGGCCAAACCGCCGGTTACGGTTCAAAAACCAAACCGTAACTGGAAAATGGCGGTTCGGTTTCGGTTGCAAGTTTTGGCAAATCGAAACCGCCAGTTTGTCGTTTTTTTTTTAATACACAATTCTTCTATATTTTATGTATAAATTTAAGTTATATAATTTTTTTTTAATTCTAGTAATGTAGTTTCTAAAAAAAGAGTTGAAACGAACAAAAAACGAGCGAAAACAGAGTGAAAACGAGTAAAAACGGAGAGAGAGAGAGAAAAAAAACCGCCTAACAACCGGTTTTTAACCGAACCGGCGGTTAGAAAACCGTAAACGTAACCGGCGGTTTGGCGGTTCGGTTTCGGTTACCGAAAATGCAAAACCGAAACCGCCAGTTTTTTACCGTAACCGGCGGTTGAACATGTCTATTTGAGAGTATCCGATGAACACACAGGGGTGGGAGCGAGGGGCAAGTTTGTGAGAGGTGTAGGGACGAAGCCAGGGATGACACAAACATCCAAATACCCTGAGTTTGAGGATGTTGGGGCGACAATGGAATAGGGTTTCAAAGGAGGATTTTAGAGAGAGACCAACTTTAGGTAAACGATTAATCACGTAGGTGGTAGCAGCAAGGGCAGAGGGCAAATACGAGAGAGGTATGAAGGAATGGTGAAGGAGAGCAAGGCCGGTGTCAACGATATGTCGATGACGACGTTCAGAAGCACCATTGTGCTCAGGAGTGTGGGGAGGGGTGGTGAGGTGGGTAATGCCATTAGAGGATAGAAAGGGGCGGAGAGCAATGAATTCTCCGCCGTTGTCAGTGTAGAGGGTGATGATTTTGGTTTTTAAGAAGTTTTCGACTATGGCTTTGTAGGCTATGAAAGTGGGTAGGACATCAGATTTGCGTTTTAACGGATATAACCACACATATTTGGAGAAATGATCAACAAAGATAACATAATAATTGTAACCATCTTTAGACAAAACAGGAGACGTCCAAACATCAGAGAAAATTAATTCTAGGGGCATAGACGAAGATAAAGTAGTGTCGTTGAAGGGTAGTTTGTGGCTCTTTATGTAGTTACAAGAATCACATGAGAAGTTTGAACATTTATTAAGGTGTAAACTATGGCTGGACACGACATAATTCAAAATTTTAGAGGAGGGATGACCTAACCGAGCATGCCAGATGGGTAGGGAAGGGCAAGCAGCAGAAAAGGCAGTAGGAGAGACGGGTGGAGTGTTTGGTCAGATATAGAGTCCATTAACGTGCAGTCCGTGCACTAGAGTGTCCCCCGTACGTGGATCCTTCACCTGAAAGTCACAATTAGAGAAAGCAATCACCACATTATTCGCAGCACATAGTTGAGATACATAAATTAAATTTCGAGACATATGGGGTACAAGTAAGGTGTTTGGAAAAAGTAAGTAGGAGATGTGAGGGAATGTAAGAGTGCCAATACGAGAGATGGCAAGGCGTTTGCCATCACCGACAATGACTCCATCGGTACCATCATACGGAGAGTGGTGAGAAAGGTTGGCAAAATATGTAGTGATGTGGTGTGACGCCCCAGAATCTAAAATCCATTATGGAGCAGGAGGCGAGGAGGTGGATGTAGGGGTGTGCACCGGTCTAAAACCGGACCGGACCGGGACCGGAATCTTACCAAAAGGTCGGACCGGAATCTATCCGGTCCGGGTTTGGACCGGTTGGACCGGAATTGTTTTTTTTTTTTTTTTTTTTTTAATTTATGGAAGCAAGAACAAGATTGATGAATTTGTGTATGAAAATTAAAGTGTTTGCTCTTCATTACATCAATGTGAATTTTATTTACATTGTTATTAATGATCTTTTGACCCTAAAAATAAATTAAATATGTTTGTTAAATTATATATTTGTAAAAAATGTAATAAGATCTCAACACATTTTCACAAATTACTTGGTTTTGAAAAATAATTGAGAGTGCATTAGTAAAAAAAAAAATCTGGTCCAAACCGGTCCGGATCGAAATCCAAAATTTCCCGGACCGGAATCTAACCGGTCGGTCCGGTTCCGGTCTTTTTTCCGGTCCGGTGTATTTTTGAACACTCCTAGGTGGATGTGTACGCTGATGGGTGTGCATAAGTCGGGCGAGCAGCAGGCTGGGCGACCGAGGGGTTGTAGTCCGGGCAGCGACGAGCAGAGTGGCCAGTAATGCTGCAGAGTTGGTATTTGTCGAGGTAAGAACGAGTACATGATGGCGCATGCCCGACGGATGAGGACGAGCATAGCTGCCGAGGGGCAGGGGCGTTGGGCAATGGCATCGCGCGAGCAGTATGAGGTGAGGACTGTGGGCGGCCTATGGACGATGTCGCGCGAGCAGCATGTGGAAAGTGTGCGATCGACGTGGAGGTGGTGCTTGTGACGGCCATGGGAGCAAACATCGGAAGGGGAAAAGATAGGGGATGATGCAGCGCAATGGCGTGAGGCGGCAGCGCTTGTCTGTGTTGCGTGAGGCAGGTTAGGGTTTTGGGATTTGGGCCGGGTCGATTCTGGAGATTACGTAGAAACAAGAAGGTTTTACGAAAATCTGGAGAAAAATATCGAAAGATTGGACCAAATTACCAAAAGAAAAATAAAATTGGAAAGGATCGTAAGAGATGACGTTAGCAAAAAAATTGCTCTTATACCATATAGAGAATGATGAATGGAAAAGATTTTTATCATTGATAAGGGTACTCCTATTTATATTACATTGAGAGGGGTGTGATCTCATCTGATTAGCTAACGTTACGATTTACACTAATGATGATTTACCGTTACGATTTACACGAATGATGATTTACCGTTACGATTTACACTAATGATGATTTACCGATACGATTTACACTTAATACTGATTTACAAGTGATTATCCTTAATACTTCCTTGCAAGAGAATTTGCATCTTTAAATTGTACACGTTTTAAGAAAAGTGAAAGATAAATGTTAGTACTTTTTTGTATTCTCGTAGAAAACTCTCTTTTAGCAACATCTATTGTTGCCCATCGACCTGCCATCTCAGCAAGAAGAGCTTAAGAACGAAGCAAATTCAGGGGTTAACTCTAAAATGCCATTAAACAACGAGATCTCTCTCGAACAACTCACCCGACTGAAAAGAATGGCTACACACATCCAAAATCACAATCGACGTATTCAACATCTGGCAGTGGCTGTTGACCAGGGCTGAGGCCGCAACGGGCCAGAGCATTCCCACTCATCTGCCTAGGATGACGACAACGCGAGTTGTGACCCTACCTTCGATCTAGGGTGTAGGTCCTGATACAAGTGAGTGAGGGTAAAAAGTTTAGATGCAAGGGGTGAATACACATTTTAACTAAAATTATTTTTTTGAACAATTGAGTTGTTGTCTTGGTGGAATAAGTTATACTTTTTCTGTTCATAAAAAATATGTTCATACACTTGGACACATATTTTAAGAAAAAATAGATAAATTAGATAAAGTAAAAATGTTGTGAAATTATTTTAAAATAAAAATAAAATGATTATTTCCATAAAATGAAATGAACATACTTTTAATGCACATCTAAATAAAAAAAGTGAAAAATGAATATACTTTTGGTGGATGGAAGAGAGTAAATGGTTGACCAAAATTTAAGAAAAAGTTAAATAGTCAAGAGGCTTTTTGTATCTTTGTTTCGGTGGATGACTTCAAGTCCATGAATAATAATGTTAAAAAAAACAATTGAACTACGGTCTCGTTTGAGCCTTGAGGATACGTTTCTTGTGAAGTGGACAAAAAATTTCATGCCGACCTTCAATAAATAATACGACTAAGTAAACAACAACCTTTTACCAATAAAAAGAGACACACAATCTCATGTGCTTTTGTCCAAAAACAAAAGAAAAGAAAAGAAAAGAAAAGATGGGACACTCACGTCATTTTAATTATTACTATCTAGCTTTTTTCTTTTTAAAAGTTTAATTAATGTATGTTATAAAATTAAAGTAAAATAGATTAATTGTCAATCCTATGTTTATTATTTTATTCGTCCCACAAAAATAGTCACATTTAACTTTATACACAAATTAAAAAAATCATTAAATGTAATCAATTTTAACTAATGTGTCAATATTGCCCTTGAAATATCAAACTCCAAAATATGTTAAGTCTTAATTACTCTTATTAATTAGAGGTAAAATTGATAATAAAATATTTAATACTAAAGTAAAAGAGAAGTAATTTGAAACATTCAAAAATAAATATATGGCTATTTTTGTGAGATGGATGGAGTATTTAAATAATTATGTACTTTCCATCTAATTTAGCTAATAGGCAGTTGATTTATTTTTTTGAAAAGCAACTAATAGACAGTTGAAATATAAATTAGTAGTTAATCAACCAACAGGTAGGTAAAGATCATAAATGTTCGAGGTGCAATCAGAAATTGGGTATTTATGAACATTATTAGTTTCAAAATTTTACAATTCGAGTATTAAAATTTAAAGAAAAAAACTATACGTATTAAAGATTTAAGATGGAATATCAGGTGGAACACTAAAATTACTTTATATTAAAGGTTTGAGGAATAACATAAAATGTAAATTAATATTTCCAATAATAATTTAATCTCTTAAAAATGAAAAACTAAAGTTTTCTGGAAGCCTGAATGAAGATTCTATACGTACTGTATGATTTTTCGTAACAAAAAATTGTGGCATATTGTAAAGGAAAGGGAAGGGAATTAGTAACTTTCAAAATTCAGACATATTTGGCATATTTGCTAGTATGGTCCTAACCCATAAATATTAATTATTAAAGCTACTAATATTAAACTTTAATGTCGATGTCAAAATGCCTGTTACGTGTCTCTATGTGGCAAAGTTTTATTATATTAAATTTCTTTAATTTTACCCCAAATTATTGGTATCTTCTGATTGGGCTCTACGAGAATCTTAGTTTTCTTTCGTGTAATATTATAAAATTAAGATAGCTCTACTTTTAAGAAAGATACAATACTACTTTAAGCGCTTCAATTTTTCCACAAAATTATTTAAAAATAACTATCATACGTATTTAATTTTTCATCCATTAAATAAAAAAATTGTATGAAATAGTTGCGTAAATAATACTAAGAATTAATAAATTAATTTTGATCCATATTACATGAGATAATTTACCGCTAAGATTTGAAAATTTTACATAACGCAATAAATTTCAATTCTAGATCCCTAAAAAAGTTAAAAGTCAATTTTTACAGTTTTGCCTTTGTCCACAAATTCATTATGTAGTACAATTTTATTTCAATTCTAGATTATTAAGAAAATTCAAGTAATTTTTCACAAGTTTTACCTTTGTCCTGAAAATTGGGGTAAAGCCTTCTCTTTTGAAGTCGGCATTAATAAAATAAAAATACTCCTCCATTGAGGTAAAGTAAGCCTATTTCTTTTCTTTTTTTTAACTTACTTTAAAAGAGCAAATAAAAAAATCAATTATTATGGGAGTAAAAATAAAAATACCACAAAATGAAATTATAGAGTTAAAGCGTGGCGTTCTTTTTTCTTTACTTTTTATTTAACTCTATTAATATTTTCTTCATTAAAGTTGAAATTACTTTGTCAAGAAGGCAATAGACAAAAAAGAGAAAATGAAAAATCATGGATGCCTATGTATTTATTGAAACTTGCAAAGATTTATCACTAGTTTTTTTTTTTAAAAATATTAGTAATTTTTAAGCGTATATAATTATGTCAAAAAAATAAAATTTGTGTTGGCCAGTTGGTTTCCACAGTATAGTTTGATAAATGAAGATGGGTGAAAAGATTTATATCTAACTGAAACCCAACAAAGGGCCTTCATTGCTTCATCATATAGACATTAAAATGCTGCTGCTACAGTAGTATTTTAGAACAGAAAAATAAAAGATACATAATAATAATTAAAATTAAAAAAAGAAATCAAAATTGTTTAAAGCAGGACCTTCAATCTCTCCATCTTCCTGCATACTTTTTTCTTTACAGATCAAACTCCATCTCTAAATATTCTCAAAAAGACCCTTCATAATAAATATTCTTGCATCAGAGCCCTATTTGATTCGGAATATTACCACTCTGTCCCTCCACTTTTTTTTTTTTTTTCCTTTTATTTTAGGGGTCAAATCTTGATATTTGTATGTAGATTTAGGCCACAGCCACAGTGCCCCTTCGAACAGCTTTGTTGGTGTCTGATTCTTTTGTTGAATCCTTAACTGTGTTAGAAGAAGATCTCTTCGAAGAAGATATTTTCCATCTTTTCTGATTTGCCTCATCCATATCAATTTGTTCTTGCCTGCATTCTTGGCTACAAAACGGTGTATCTCCCCTGCAAAAATAATTTTTTTAAAAAATTAACAAAAAGAATTAAAAAAAAAAAAACAAGATCCCATTTCGGACAATAAAATTGAATGGATTTAGAGCTAATTACCTGTACATATAAATGTCACTGTTGTGGCCGAGGGCTTTATGGCAGAGAGAACAGGAATCGAGAAAATGGGGTTTGTGGCGGTGGTGATATTCACCGCCGGAGTAGAGAGACCTCATGTTTTCCGGCTAAGACGGCGGCGGTTGTTGAGGCAGAGTTGTGGTTGAGGGAGGAAAATGCGTGAGGGGTGTTTGTGGTTTTATATAGTGGAAAGAGTGAGCAGAGGGGGTATTATGTAGTGGGGTGTGGACCACAGAGACAAATGAATGCAGCTAATCAAAATACTCACAAGTTTTGAGTGACGCCTTCTATTGGGCCACACCACCACGGTTTAATGCACCCTGGACCACTGGAAAATTGGATTTTTTTTTTTAAATAATAATAAAAATAAGAATGAATTATTGAATTTTAAAAACCAGTAGCAGTTTTGCCTAAATCCTGTGGCAGATGATTCATTGCATCTGTTGGAGGCCAACAATGGTTTTGCAGTACTTGTTACTACTTTGGTCCCTCATGTTTTCAAAAATCATTTTTAGAATTTTTTAATTCGAATTTTTAAATGTGACAGAAAATTGATATTATATCAGAGTATTAAGACCTACTTTCATACATTTTGAGTTTGATGTGAAAATTGACGCGAGACGAACGACAAAATAAATATGAAAACTAATTTAAGACCGATGATCTATGATTACAAATTCTTGCATATATGTTATATGAAATATAATTCTTCCACACCGTTTATACATATGTTATGAGGCACATGAAAAAGTGGCAAAGTTTTAAAAGTATTTTGAGATAAAGAATAGAGATCAGATTTTTTTTTTTTTTTTTTGATCGGTGGTAAAAGAGATTTCATTGATATTGGGTATAAGGAATACCCACAATTTCAGAATACAATTACAATTTTAAATAGACTTGACTACTATCTTATACTTGTGCTACTCTAGTCTTAGACCATACATTTAAGTGGATCTGTCACCCAGCCTTGTAAGTTGCATTGTTACGCGAGGGGTATTTGATGGTAAACCAGCTCCAGAGTCTTGCCTTGAGTTCCTCCATGACCTTTGTAACTGAGAAGGTCTAGTTCTCGTAGAGTACTGCGTTTCTCCCTTTCCAAATCAGCCATACAACACATAGCCAGATACTTGTAGACGTATCAACATATGTTATGAGACGTATCATGATTTTATTATAGGCAAATTCTTCATGCAAATAATTTTGAGTTTTTTTGTTTTGTTTTTGAAGTGTCACAATAATAACATGCCAATATCATGATACATACGAAGGAGAGTCTCACCATTCTTGTGTTTGAATGGATTGATAAATCTAAATAAGAGGCTTAACACTTTTTTTAATTCACTCCGGTAAATTACATAAATCTAGGGTCACCTCTTTTCTATAATTACTTATTTTTGCAAGAGTGTACGTTATATATAATAATTAAATTAGAGAGAATTTAGGGGAAATAAGAAAAGCAGAATAATGATTTGGAAAAAGGGTCGACCCACGATGAGAAGTTGATAATTTGCATTGGAGTCCCCACAGTTGTTGTCGTTTTCCGATCCCTCCAAGTCGGAGATGGGACCCACCTCATTATACAAACCAGCAAAAATCATTTATGACTGGCCCCACTGGGGACCATTGGGCTCACATTCCAAGGCCATTGTCTGCCCACTGTTATATTCCCAAACCTCCCCTCTCTTAAAATATTCATACTTTTTTTTTTTTTTTAATTTGTCCATAAAATTCATACTATAATCCCTCCATTCTATAATTCCATTATATGATTATTTAAAAGGGATATTTCAAAAATATTCATAAAATTAATCATTTTTCAACATTGTTTTATTTTTAAAATTGTCACTCTTTTTTTATATACATTTTATTTTACATTTTATCAAAATCATTTAAAATACTCTTTTTTTATCTTACATCATCAATCACTTTATTCCATTTTTTAAAAAATTATAACCATCAAAATGTACAAAAAAATGTTGGGACTATCCTATATGTCATTATTTTTAGATTCATCGTACATTTAATTTAACTATTTTATATACAAAAATTTATAAATTAACTTCAATAGTCTAATTGTTACTCCATTATTATATGTATTTAAAATTCTTCACAAATTTTTAGTGAATAGAGGGAGTATTTTATGTTTTATTATTTTCTTTATCCGTCTATAAATAATGTGATTGAAAGAAAGAGAGTGATAAAAAAAATATAAAGTAAAATGTAAAAATAAAATTATAAACAAACGGACCAAAATAATAAAAAACTTATACTCCCTCCGTTTTCTATTTTGATCCGTCCGCCTATAAGTTTCTCATACTTTTTTGTTAACTACTTTTTCTTAGATTTATATCTTATTTTTTTTTTCTATCTCTCTGCTCTCTCAATCACAACATCTATACTATATTTATTATTTAATCATTTTTCTTAATATTTATGTTAAAAAGTAACGTGAATTTTTCTTAATCTTTGTGTCAAAAAGTGAATCTTTCTTATTCTTTGTGTCAAAAAGTAACGTGAATTTTATAGAGGGAGGAGGGAGTATATTCTATGAGTGATCGGTGAGGCTCTGGAGTCTGGATTGCAGCAGCGAAGCACTCGATAATTAAAAAAGCGACACGTGTGTGTTCATGAACGTAATTCGATGTAGGGTGCTTCTAGATCTACGTTATGGGAGGTGTCCATCTCTTTCAAGTCAACGTGATGAACGGTCAAGATCATCCATTGAACGCATGACGCATGATCCTCTATTATTAGTGCACTATTTAACTAACCAGCACTGTATGATATACTCTAATACGTCAACATAAAATTGGTTTCTCTATTTTATAATAATATATAGATTGTTTTCTTAAAATATACTCCCTCACAACTATTTGTAAATATTTTTCCTGCCTAAAATTATTTTAGCACTCTAAATACAAAAATATATAAACACATTATTTTTAAAATTGTAACTTTAAACTTATATTACTTCATATATCTCATGTAACTCTTTATACTCCCTCCATATCGAAATAACGTATACCAATTTATACTAAAAATATTGAAGCATTGTTTTATATTGAAATTAATTATTTAAGGTGTATTTCATTTAAATTTTAATAATTAAAGTTATTTTAATTTAAAAATAATATAAAATTATTATTTTATTAAGGTTTGGTATACCATTTCATACCGAATACCGAATTTTTTTCGGTATACCGACATACCGCAGTATGATCATTTTTCATAACGTTACCGTACCAAAAATTTCGGTACGATATCATACCGTATCGAAAATATCGGTATACTGAAAATTTCGATAATTTCAATATTTTTTTTGGTATGAAAAGATCGGTATACCGAAATTTCGGTATATTTACCCTAACACGCGTAGTTTACAATAAGAGTTGTTTATTGTATTAAACAAGATAAAGTAGAAAGTATAAAAGTCTTTTGAGTAATAAAGTAAATAATAAAATAATGACATGTGATATAATTTTAAAATGTTTGAAGGGTGTAGACTAAAGTGAAAAAGTGTGTTATTGTCAAACAAATACAATTGTCCATTTTTTTACCAATGCACAATTCCAATTATGGAGGGTCACTAGAGTTTTCTTCGATCTAACCAAAAAGACTTAACTTGCAAAACTTAAATTAGAGTAGAAAAACTCGTCTACAAAGATTTGGGGTCAACTCAACAAATGGAGCTTTTAAAAAATTAAAATACTCTTTTAACAATTTTTGGTGGGTTATTGAATTGACGCCCCCGTGTTAAAGACGGTAGAAACAGCAGCATATGAAAAAGTGGTTTATAGATGATTGTGGTAGGCAAGGACACAAAGTTAAGGGACCCGACAAATTGAAAGCATCAACCTCTAATTTTGGATCCCCTTCTAAAATTAAATTATGAGCACTTTAATTATCCTATGAAATTGTCACTGTTATTTGTATACATTTGGTTAAAAAAAAAAAATTAAAAAACATTAGAATTTTTAAAATGTTATAGAAGTATTTTGATTGAACAATTGAATTTTGATATTATATGAAAGATGTATTATGAGTGGAGCATATATCAATAATTAATGAAGATATTAATTTATTTTATGAACAATACTTGTTATTACAGCGTGACAGATCCTTATAACTGACATTTAATGGCTATTTTACATCAAAATATCATAATCAACAGCTCAACAAATATTTCATTTTCAAAATACCTATTATATTTTCTATTTTTTCTCATCAATCCCTCTCTAAATAAATGCACGGCATTCTTTTGGCATTGTGTCTATTCATGAATTATGAACGGAATATCAATAATCATTGGTAGCAAAATTCAAGTGTATATTCAATTTAAAGATAATTGCATTTATGAAATAAAATCAAGTTTGCACATCAACTTTTGTAGAAAACCGTATGGGCATTTCAAATTAGTTAGGTATTGTTATTACTCTCCATCCCTTTTTATTTATTTGAAATTCAGAGGATTTAAAAATTCTAATAAATAGAGAAAGTTGAGCGTTTGTTTTAAATTTTTATGTAGGTTGAAATTTTATATTATGTTAAATCTGAGAGTGTGCGTGCGTGTAAAAATATAAAAAAATGCTGTACGCAATATTAACAAAAAACAGAGGAGTATCATTAGAAGACTTGAACACATTTTGCAAATGTGTTAAACTTTAACACAAACTAAAATAGTTTGTGCGAGCCTTCAGGACAAAAAATTCACTATAACAGTAACAATTACAAAATTTTGCAAGAGAGTTATTCAAAAAATTCGTAACGACATGATAATGATATGCAACACGATAACGATCAGCGATGGAGCCAGTGATCCATGAAGTTGATTGCCTCCCACCCTGTTAAAAATATATAGTTACAACTGATGCCATTATATGGCTAGAGAGAGAGAGGGTAAGGGGGAGAGCGAGTGGGTTAGAGTCGGCGGAGAAAGGGCAAACCACTATCCGGCGGGACAAGCAGCAATCCGTCTAACACCTAGCGATCCGCGGACGTCAACAGGGGACTGGAGGGATAAGAGAGATAGAGCAGGGTTAGGTTAGAACTCCAACATCACCTTCTATCTGCACAACTTCCCCGAAAGCTGTAGCAAAGGCGAGTTGGTGGACAGAATAAACAAGATTGAACATGTCAAATACTGTTTTATTGTAGATAAAAGAGACAGAAGGGGCGCAAGATTTGGCTTTGTCAGATTCGGAGATAAGGCGGACCCGAGATATGTGGAGGAAGCTTTGAACAACATGTGGATCGGGTCATATAGAGTTAGGGCAAACATCTACAAATTTGCAAGAACGGAGGTAAGAGCGACGACAGGGACGAGGCAGGGGGAGGGCGCAAAAGCAGATACTAGATTGCTCCGGTTCGACATAGGAAAGAACAACATCAGGAAGGAAGAGCGGTCATATGCGGATACCATCAAAGGTAATGTGACGCATAAGAGTCAAGTGTGCGAGAGGGGGGAGGAAACACGGAAGCGGGAAGAACCAAGGACTGAGCCAACTAAACAGTGGAGGGAGAGAAAGGCCGAAGAGGATAACAGGGCCTTTAGGGGGTTGAGATACGAATCTACGGCGGAGGATAGAAAATGGCTTGACAGATGTTTCCTTGGTAAACTCAAAAACAGATTCTCGTGCCTGAAGTGGGGGAAGAATTGACGAAGGAAGGCGAGGAGTCGTGGAAAATATATACCCTAGGTGGAGATATGGTTTTGATTAGTCCTAAGGACGATGAAGAACATAACGTCGCTGATTTCAAACATCTGGATTGGGTAATCAGATGGCTCGATGGGGTCAACATTTGGGATTCGAGTCATGTAGCAAATCGGAGAGTCGTCTGGACAAACTGGTACGACGTACCACTGCAAGCATGGAACCCTAAATTTTTCAGGATGGTTTCCTCTAGATTCGGAAACCTAGTAAAAATTGATGAGGACACCATAAATAGATGTAATCTTCAGTTCGCCAGAATCCTGGTTAGGACATCGCTACCCGAGATTCCTAGGACACCCCTCAAAATATTGATAGATGGTCGCGTACACAATATTCAGATTAAAGAGGAGGACGAAGATTTCGACTCGGCTAACTGGGAGACGGAATCAGGGGATATCGTAACTTTGGAAGAGGAAGACTGGACATTACCGGATATTTTGGAAACCAGGCCGGAATCAGTAAAACGTTCAGTTAGGGTCGATGTAGGGGGTAGCTCCGATCGAGCGGTCGGCAGCGAAGAAGTTCCGACAAAAGCATTTAATGTAATGACGTCAGACACGAATCCCAAGAAACCAGTTAAGACTTTTTCCTCGAATGCAAACATGCCGCCTTCTACCTCGGTAAGCAATGGCTTAATCAATGAGCAGGTGTCGGGAATCGACGCCATTCACTCAGTTAGGCGTTTGAGTCTCCCAGATAGAATAACGGCTATGGACTCACCCCAAGTGGATTGTGGCTATTTGGGCCCAAGATACTTTAAATCAGCTAATGGGCCGGACAATAAAATTAGAAAAAGCCCAATGCTGGACACACTTATAAGAAACCCATGTTTGGACCAAGATACTGACGTTTTTTTAGGCCCAGGTCAGCTGGACCTTAATGCTTTATTCCAGGATTGTGGGCCCTGCAAAGTGGGGGAGGGAGAAGCCCAAGGGCTGGTCGGAGCGGACCAAGCTGAGACGAACAACAAGCTTAAGGGCCGTGCATAGTTTAACGAGAATAGCCAAGGGGCCCAAGCAAACCCGAGTAGGATGGACGAAGAAGAGTCAGCGGGGACAGATGGCACTTGCGGAGATTCAGACGGTGAGAACATTTCGCCCGATCACGAATTGTTGGGGAACGAAGCACAACGAAAGGAAAAATCAAAGAAAAGAAAAACAAAACCCAAGCAAGGCGCGTGTGATGAAGATAGCAGCGAAATTAAATGGTGGAACCAAAATAAGGAAGATAGTGTGATTCATGAAGAGGCAGAGCTCGCGTGGAAATTTGGAAAAAAGATGGGGATCCAGGGCGCGAAATCGGATGAGTGCACTGTAAAACGACTTGAAGAATTAGAGAGGAAGGCCAAAAGAAAAGCAGTAAAAGTAGCAGATATGTTGAAAGGAGGAAACGCAATTGTGAATCCATGAAGATTCTAAGTTTCAATTTAAGAGGAAAGGGTGGAAAGGACAAACGTAAGGAGGTAAAAAATATGGTGAGAAATCTAAACATTGAATTGTGTTTTCTACAGGAAACAAAGGTGGAGAAGATGGATGAGTTCATTTGCAAATCAGTGTGGGGAAACACAAATTTTGGATGGGAATCGCGAGCAGCTGAAGGTAGATCAAGGGGTATGTTCACCATATGGGACGAGGCGGTATTTGCACAAACAAGTTCATGGCACGAGAGAGGAATGCTAGTGGTAAACGGAATTTGGAATCAAGAAGGTATGAGATGCGTTTTGATATATGTGTATGCTCCGTGCAATTGGAACGAAAAAAGAATTTTATGGGACTGGTTGAAGGGTGTAGTTGAACAGAATAATGAAGGGTACGTCTGCATCGCTGGGGATTTCAACGCTATTAGGCATGCAGAGGAGAGGAGCGGGAGAGGGGAACGAGAGGATAGAAGGGAGATGGAAGCATTTGACGAGTTCATCGTTCAGTCGAACCTATTTGATATGCCTCTTCTGGGGAGGAAATTCACTTGGTACCGACCTGACGGGACATGCAAAAGTCGACTGGACAGGGTGTTAGTAAACGAGGCTTGGATGGACACATGGCCGGACGCTAAGCTGAAAGGGATGGGCCGATCGGTTTCGGATCACTGCCCGATCTACATCTCGTCACAACGAAAGGACTGGGGCCCTAAACCTTTTCGGTTCTTCAATACATGGATGAGGCACCCAAATTTCAAAGATTTTGTTTCAGAGAAATGGAAGGCATATGTGGTAAGAGGGTGGAGCGCTTATGTTCTAAAAGAAAAACTGAAGCTCCTCAAAGTCGACCTAAGGGAGTGGAACAAAAAAGTATACGGGAAACTGGAATCTAGGATCGAGGACAACAGAAAAGAAATAGAAAGACTCGATTTTTTAGACGAGACGCTCGGACTCGAAGAAGAAGAGGAGACAAAAAGGAGAGAAACAATAGCAGCCCTACAAAATGATCTAAGATCGAAAGAAGAACAACTGAGTCAAATGGCAAAAGTGAAATGGCTCAAAGAAGGAGATCAGAATTCAAAATTATTTCACCAGGTTATTAATAGCAGAATGAAGAGAAACAATTTTGACGGCTTATACATTAACGGGCGTTGGTCGGAATCTGTCCCAGAGGTCAAGCAGGAGGTTTTCAACCATTTTAGTACTCACTTTAAATCGGATAGGTTCAGCAGGCCGCATATCCCGAAGGAGCTGATTCGAAAAAAACTAGATGCCTGCGACAACGCTTTTCTTATCTCGGAATTTTCGGAAGTCGAAGTAAAAGATGCACTTTGGGATTGCGAATCCTCAAAAAGTCCAGGGCCGGACGGGTTCTCGTTGGGATTTTTTAAGAATAACTGGGAGTTGTTGAAATTAGAAATTCTTAAGATGATGTCTGAATTTCACCGTCATGGGAGGCTAGTGAAAGGTTTGAATCCGTCCTTCATTGTCCTGATACCGAAAAAATCAGGCGCACAAATGTTGGATGAGTTTAGACCAATCTCTTTGATCGGAAGTCTATACAAAATTATAGCAAAGACATTGGCACGAAGGCTCGCCAAGGTTCTGGAGTTGGTAATTTCGGATTGCCAATCAGCTTTTATTGGAGGACGACAAATCATGGACGGAATTCTTATTGCCCACGAAGCCATAGACGAAGTCAAAAGAAAGAAAAAATCAAGGGCATTCTTTAAGGTAGATTTTGCCAAAGCATATGACTCGGTGGATTGGGGGTCTTGGACAAGATGATGGAAGGTATGAATTTTGCACCTTTATGGAGGACTTGGATGATGGAGTGTGTCACATCTGCTAGCGCGACCGTGCTTGTTAATGGGAGTTCTTCGGGTGAATTTAAGCTCGAGAGAGGCCTACGACAAGGCGACCCCCTATCTCCTTTTTTATTTCTAATTGCAGCCGAAGGGTTACATTCTCTAGTAAATAGGGTTGTGGAGGTGGGGGCTTTGGAGTCGATCAGCATGGGGAAGAATAAGGAGAAGGTTCACTTGCTTCAATACGCTGATGACAAAGTATTTCTTTGTAATGAAAAATGGGAAGATATCACAGCAATAAAGCAAATTCTTGGCTTGTTCGAGTTAATTTCGGGGCTGGGAGTAAATTATGATAAGTGCAAACTGGTCGGGATCCATATGAGGGAAGATGAGAAAAATGAAATGGCAAGGTACCTTGGGTGCAATACAGTTGGCCTCCCTATGGAGTTTCTTGGCATGAATGTGGGTTTAAATCATCATAAATCAACGTCATGGGCAGGTATGATAAAAAAGATACAAGGAAAGTTTGCAGTATGGAAAGACAAACAAATTTCGTTGAGAGGTAGAGAGACTCTCGTGCAGGCTGTCCTTTCCGCGGTACCAACTTATTATTTGTCTTTCTTTAAATTACCTGCTTCTGTTTTATTGGAGATAAAAAAACTACAAAGAAATTTCTTGTGGGGAGGGGGTGATGGGACTATATGAAAAATTCCATGGGTTGGGTGGGAAGATGTGTGCAAAGACAAAAAGGAAGGAGGGTTAGGCATAAGAGATTTAAATAGTTTTAATACGGCTTTGCTAGGAAAATGGGTGTGGAGGCTTTTAACGGAGGGGAACAGTTTGTGGGCTAGAGTGATTTACTCGAAATATGGATCCTTAGAGGGGGACAGGTCAAACAGGAGAGGGAGGAGAGCGTGTGGTTCGAGTTGGTGGAATGAACTCAAAAAAATATATGAGAAGTTAGGGGGAAGGGGGGCGAGGCAGAAAATAAAAAGGATCGTAGGTAATGGTGAACATACCTCATTTTGGAATGATTTGTGGGTAGATGATGAGGAGGTGTTCAAAGTCAGATTTCCAGATGTGTATGCTATAAGTAGACAGCAAACTTCTAAAATCAGTACTATGGGCGGCTGGGAGGGAGGAGAGTGGAAATGGAATTTGGCATGGGTGAGAGAGCCGAGGGGAGACGAGTGTGAGTCGCTAACTAATTTGATGAATCTTGTAGACAAGTGCAAATTATCTCAGGTACAGGAGGATACATGGAGCTGGTAATTAGCTCCAACGGGAGCTTACTCAACAAGCAAGGCGTAC
The DNA here is from genome assembly GCA_963675135.1 of Galeopsis tetrahit. NCBI lineage: Eukaryota > Viridiplantae > Streptophyta > Magnoliopsida > Lamiales > Lamiaceae > Galeopsis > Galeopsis tetrahit. Next base: position 41,601,241 of record OY776131.1, read on the forward strand.
ACGGAAATAATAAAGGAGGCTGACATGGAGGAGACTGGCGTAAAAACTGAATTTGAAAGCTTATGGAGGAACTATGCACCTCAAAGAGTAAAAACAATATTGTGGAAGACACTCAAAGGAAGGTTGGCTACGACATATAATCTAGCCAAGAGAGGAGTCACAATTTCGGCAGAAGAGATGAATTGTCAAATCTGCGAGGATGTTGCAGAGAGCAATTCTCATCTGTTGGTTGAATGCTCATTTGCTTCGAAAATCTGGGGGGAAATATATCATTGGATAAATATTTGTATTGTGCCTAACAACAATATTAAGATCCATGCATTGCAGCACACGGAAGCCTTGGGATTTAGTAAGGAGAAAAAGATCTTAATGTCTAGCATTTGGACGTGCGTCATTTGGGAGATTTGGAATACTAGAAATGAATTAAGGTTCAACGGAACGAGGCAAGAAATTAAGAAAGTGGTGGAGAAAATAAAGATCAGTGTGTGGAATTGGTTTGGAGGGAAAAATGGCTTGGTCCCCAATTCATCGATATTGGCGTGGTGCTGTAATCCACATTTGTGTATCATTGAGTAATAGTATCGGAAGCCAAACATGGTTAAATAGTTTTTAGATTTTACGTGTAAATATATGGGTTGAGTACCCCTATACTTGTGGTTAATGAAATACCTTTTTACCGTTAAAAAAAAAGGTGATGGAGCCAGATTTTTTTTTATAGGGGAACCCGATTAATATTACTATAAAGATAAAATAATACGTACTCATTATACTCATCAAAATTTCACATGATAAATTTTTCAAATTGATCGAACAAGTTGATTTTCGTTATGTTTTGGTAGAAGTTAATACTCCCTCCGCCCCATGATAATTTGCACATTTTGATCGGCTCACTTTTTAAGAAAAGTGAATTTAGTGGTGTGAGGTCAAATAAATGAGGAGTATTTTGAGTGATTTTGTGAGTGTAAGGAGAATCTAGTAAGATGTAATTCAAAAAAAAAAAAAAAAAAAAAAAAGAGGAGAATTTAGTAAGATGTAAAATGAATTTAGTGTGATTTGGATAAAATGTAGACCCAAAATGAGTGACGATTTTTAAAATAAAATGATGTTCAGATAAATATTAATTATGTGAGTTATTTTTATATTAGAAGTGTGTGAATAATCATGGAACGAGTATTAATGTTAATATGTGTGAAATTACTAAAATACCCTTATTAAGTTTATAAAATTAGTGGGGGGCCCACTGCCCCCGCTGGGCACTATGTAGCACCGTCTATGATAACAATACAACAATAAGGAAATAAATAAATTTAATTGTATTTAAATATATAAAAAATAAAATATTTATTTAAATATAAAAATTTATCGTGTTATTATGAGATACGTGTCATTATCGGATCGTATCATGTATATAAATAGGTTATTGGATTACCCGTTAATTTTATCGTGTGCTTAATCGGTTGACACAAATTTTTTGTGTCGTTTTCAGGTCGACACGACACGATAATGACACACGACAAGGACACGATAATGATATAATAAAATGTGTTGAATTTTTTTTTTTGAAGTCATTATTTTCATTAAAATATTACGATTGTTTATATTTTAATTAATATGTTAAGAATTGGAGTATTATATTATTGTTTAATGTTATTAATATTATTTATTTTTAAAATTATTGTATTAATATTAAAATTTCTAATAACCAATAACAACAATAATACGGAGTATATATTTATACAATATTCATATTTTATTCTTAGTTCATATCAATCATAAAAATGATTCATCTGTTATTCAATTCATGAGTTCTTTCATTATGTCATAATTTCATGCTATCATACTAATCCTAAGATCTCTTGCAGTTATTAAACGAACGTCCATGCTATAATTATAGAGTTTAGCCAATTTTACTATGCACTTAATTTACAATTACTAGTACCCTACCTCATATTAAAATAATACTTCCTCCGTCTGAGAGCTTCCCCATGAACTTTGGACACAAAAATTAAAAAATACTAATATAATAATAAGTAGATGTATTAGAGGTTATGTGAGTGAAAAAGAGAAGAATATAATGAAATGTAAGAAAAAATAGTTAATAAAAAAGAAATAGATGACTTTTATTAGAACGGATGAAAAATGAAAGTTGGATAAACTTTCATTAGGACGAAGGGAGTAATATATTTTAATAAATTAACTAATCCATCAAATAACTAATATTATTGAAAAACACACAACATAAATTTTCAAAATGTGCAATTGATAAAAAAACATTTTACCACCAAACCATCATTTTTGTTTGTTTATTTAATTTGTAAAATAAAAAACATATAATCCTTTACCACCAAACCATCACTTTTGTTTGTTTATTTAATTTGTAAAATAAAAAACATATGATAAAAAAATTGTACAGTACTATATTTTCAAATTTTCAATATGTCCTATATTTTGATCTTGGCTCCGTCCTTGTGCACGTCTGTTGTGCACACTCAGACGTGCACACTTGGGGCAAGAGTCCAATACGAGTCTATGTGTATATGGTAGAGTATGTATCGAAATTATTTCATTTTCGAGGAGCTGCTTATTGAAGTTTGAGATGTTATAAAAAGTAAATACACTTATTTTCTTTTGTGTAAATTCGTTAATATTACAACAGAAAGAACTCGAATACTAGAGTATCCAACACTAATCAAATTATTTTTTAGAATTTTTTTGACTAATTTTATTTTAAACATCTTACAAACTTTAATATTTATGAGGTTTTTTTAAGAATTTATAGGATGTAATTTTTCAAAAGTTTACAAGTTTTAGAACTTTTTGAATAATTGAACATAAAAGCTGCTAAATTGTTTGAATGTTTGAGCTTATAAGTTTTGGGACAATTTGTGGGGAAAGCTTTTTTAATTTTAATTTGGCTAAATTGTCGAAAAAATTATAAAATTAAGTCTAATTGCAAATTCAACTATTTTTATTTTATAATTACAAACAATCAATTTAACTGCTCGGTTATAATTGAGACATCTGTAGCTTGGACTAAGCTGTGGCTAAATTGTAATTGAATTGTTAAATTGATGTTTATATGACATAAAAATATGGTAAATAATTTTTTTTTTAACTGATAAAATAAATAGCTTATTTTAAATGTTTATGTTCTATCCAACTGAGTCAATATATTTTTGTCCGAGAATCCTTTATTTTCGGTTACATTAGTTTATAGAAATGCAATTTTATGACAAATAATTTAGCTAGGGTATCCCGATCGTTTGATAATTCTTTTGTTCGTGCGAATCGAACCTTTAAACTTTTATTGATAACCTTCTCATCTTTATTTGCGCGCTCCTACAACTAATATATTTATGTTGTTTCGGCTTGCATGATAAAATAATAAGTGATTGCTTTTCAAATTTGTATTTTAATCTACTTATTATCATCGTATAAGCACATTTGTTAAACATGTAGTATTGGAAAAAGTCTTGGACCCAAAATCATACATATAAAACCCATTTATTCAAGAAAAATTCATTACGTTGTTGGGTTTGTTTATTGAGCAGACAAAGACAACTCAAGTCAAAAGGTTGGTGGAGTGAGTTTTAAGCATGTAAATATGTAATAATGTATACTTATTTGATATTAGTTGCTTTCAAAAAAAAAAAAAAACCTATTTGATATTAGTTCGGTCAATCTATTGAAAGTAAGAATGATGTCACCCATTTTTAATTATTTTTTTGACGACCCTTTTTAAATTTCTTTTGATGTGATTGCCTAAGATATTGGTAAGTCAAAAGTACATGTGAATAATTGATAGTAATAAAGTTAACATAAAGAGCACAATGAATGGAACATTGAAAAAAGGGTTTTTCTCTGGTGTACACTACATATACATACTGTGCAACCAGTCAACAAGTATAAGATACATAGGTGAATTTTTATAAGCAATTACTCAACAAGTATAAGATACATAGGCAAGATTTTATAAACAAAGTAACTGCTGGACTACTGGTTATGATGTTTGGAAAGGGGTATAAGGTTGCGGGTTCAAACCTTGTGTCTTAAAATATTTTTTTTTTATTTTTTTAATTATTACCAAAATTAACATTTTTCAATAATAAAAATTACACTTTTCAGTAACAAATATCTACCACTTTTCAATAATAAAAATTACACTTTTCAGTTAAAATAACTACCACTTTTCAATAATAAAAATTACACTTTTCAGTAACAAAAATCTACCACTTTTCAATAATAAAAATTACACTTTTCAGTTAAAATATCTACCACTTTTCAATAATAAAAATTACACTTTTCAGTTAAAATATCTACCACTTTTCAATAATAAAAATTACACTTTTCAGTAACAAATATCTACCACTTTTAAACAATAAAAATTACACTTTTTAGTTAAAAAATCTACCACTTTTCAATAATAAAAATTACACTTATCAGTTAAAATATCTACCACTTTTCAATAATAAAAATTACACTTTTCAATTAAAATATCTACCACTTTTCAATAATAAAAATTACACTTTTCAAATAAAATATCTATCACTTTTCAATAATAAAAATTACACTTTTCAGTTAAAATATCTATCACTTTTCAATAATAAAAATTACACTTTTCAATTAAAATATATACCACTTTTCAGTTAAATTACATGTGCCCGAGCATATTCTTCACGCTGATAACCGGCTGCTCTTCCGTCGCCGCCGACGTCGTTTTCAGTTTCATCGAAATTGGAGACAATAGCTTCCTCTGCTTGCTTCTGAGCAGACATTGTCTTGGGTTTACAGATCTAAAAAGAATGAAACACGAAGACAAAAGAATGAAGGTAGAGATCCAAAGCAGAAATAAACAAATACCAATGCCAGATATTGGGGGAAGTTTGCAGTTCCGCCATTGAAGAAAGGGGAAGAAAGGAGAAGAAAGAGAGAAAAAAAAAAGTAGCTGTGAGAATACCATATTTGGGGAAGTTTGCACCATTGAAGAAAGGGAAAGAGGAGAAGAAAGAGAAAGAAAAAAAAAAGGGGGAAGAAGGGAGAAGAAAGAGAGAGAAAAAAAAGAGTAGATGTGAGAATATGAGAAGTTTACCGTTCTGCCATTGAAGAAAGGGGAAGAAGGGAGAAGAAAGAGAAAGAAACCCCAGTGAACACTGTATAAATTCGATCTAGACCTCTACCGATATCATAAGAAATTCAGAAGAAAAATACGTATGTTAATGACAGTAGGATGCATAAAGAATATAATAAAAAGTAAATGGGCCGGATCGGGTCATATGGGGATATGGGTAAAAACCGTGTGCACAGAAATTGGATCTATGCACACTGTGCATTTGAGATTTTTCCTTGAAAAAATAATAACTACGTCTCAATTATCTTTATTTATTAAAAGCAACTTAATAAGAAAGAATGGAATTTAATTATTTATTATCTTAATTTATTAAAAATAATTAAATAAGACAAAATAAATTTTACACACTGAATATTACTACAGTATATATGAATTTACTAAATTACTGAATTAATTTGGTTCAATATTCCATCTTATTTATCCTAATATATAAAGAAAATGATTATCAACCTAAAAAATGGTAAAGACATCTACTTAATAATTAACGGGATTGTGACTTATTCTTACCCAATCGTATGGTCCATGAACTTTGTCCAATAAGACTTATGAGCTCGTTAGGCCCAACCCTCAAGATTTTACGATTTAATGTTCATAAAATTTAGGCGTGTGTTATTTGCCCCTGTATAAATATTAGATGCACTCACCAGATACAAACACCCCTTAAAATACACAAAATGCACATAAGATAAGATGCACTTTCCCCAAATTATTTATTATATCATTTTCTCTTATAATTTTGCATGATAAATGCACACCTCTAAAAATCCTAATTTTCCTTCTTCTTTTACAACCCTTTTTCTTCTTCATTTAAACTTTAACGACATGATTGGTACAAAGGAATGAAGTAGAAATGAAATGTGCATTTTTTATTATATTTATAATCATATGATTGATAAGTTTTATTGAATTGAATACTCATGTCATTTTTCTAAAAAATTAAGAATATTGATCCATTCCCTCCTAGTTTTATCTATTTCATTCCTTGACGAAAGGTTATTTAAGGATATTTTTAATTATTTTAACTAATTTATATTCATTAATTTTTTAAGTTTACATAATTATCCTAAACCCTAATTATTTTAATGATTTATTTATTTATCATAAAAAAAATTGTAGTTGGTTTACTTATTAATTAAACTTATTTAACGACTAATTATAATTTGAAGCTAAAAAATAACTTTATAATAAAATATTAAATAATTTACATAATTAAATAATTTACATAGAAAAATACTCCGTAGGAATTTTAAGTTTTGCGAAATTATTAAAAATTTACATAGTTTTTAATTAATTTATATGTTTTTAAAAATAATACATGTTCAAAGATAATTTAGTCATTTAAGATAAATTTTAAAAATTTCTTACATTTCATTGTAGCATACCAATCATGATATTAGAATCACATAAGGAATATCTTTTTCATTCCTTCTCAAACTATTCTTATTTCATTCATTTCCCATCATCTTTCCATTCTTGAATTCATTCCATTCAAACCTAATATCATTCCATCATATCAATCATGCCATAAACCTTTTTCTTCTTTCCCAACCACCATCCCCGCCGCAGCCCGCCCAAGTCCTCCCTTTCATCCTTCCTTTCTCACCCTTTTTTTGTCTGCACTCTTCTCCCTTCGCCCAAGCTCCTCCTTCCGCCCCAATCGTCGTCGTCTTGTCCCAAACAAACAACTGTCCCCTTTCCTTTCTCCATCTTTTTTTTTCTACAACAAGCGACAACAGTGTCCCCCACCCAAACCGACCGTCGTTCCCACTCAAGTCATCGACGAAAAAGGTAGGTTTTTTTTTTTTCCGACATAAATTGTTTGAATTTTAAGGGGAGTATATATATCTTGTGATATTTTAGTAAAAGGGAAAAACAAATATTTTGCATAAATATTTAATAAATAAAAGTGGGGGAGAATGCATCTAACATTCATGGAAGGATATATAACCCACGCCTAAAATTTAATTGTCGAAGAAAAACAGTTGGCATTTGTTCACTTCGTGTGAGTACACCAAATCTTACTGGGTTGCGGCTGGATTGGCTTCAAAAGTTGATGACTTAATGTAACGAGTTGATGGGATTAAGAATTTTGTGTTGGAATTGCTTGCAAGTCCTATAGCAACATTTGCGCAAGTTGTGGTATGGTGATGTGACAAGTTTGGAAGGAGGGGAACTCCAAGGTGTGGAATAATACTTGTCGTACGGCTACGGAAGCTGTTCATATGTCCGCTAGTGCTTGGCTCGAGTGGAGATCAGTTAAACCAGCGGGAAATTGTAGAATTGTAAGGTGGGAAATAGCACAACGATCTGACGCCTGACACAAACCCCCGCCTGGCTACCAACAAATTAATGTGGGTGCTGTTTTTTTCGGAAAGACGACACAAACAGGGTTGGGAATGGTGATTCAGAACGAAAACGGAAGCTTCATCATTGGGAGAACGATCGTGATCAATGGGTGCATGGAAGTGGATGTTGGAGAGTGATGGGACCTTACCAAAGATACCCAACAAAAATTATGGACTCAAATATTAGAGAAGAAGGAAAGATGCACGATTGATTACGTAATTAGGGAAATTACTCATAATTAGTTAATTAGATTTATTACTTCTTTAATTACTGCTTTAATTGTTGATAGAAGTCAGAACTAATATTTATACTTTTAGGATACACCATTGTAATCATCTTGAGAAGTATAATCGAATTCAAAGCGTACTTGGCTGATTACTAGTATATTATGTGCATTCATTCAGAGTTTCTAGAATAACCTCGAGGGAGGTTTCATCAATTGGCCTAAGAGCCGTTACGATCCAGTACTCACACTTCCGCGCAATCACCATCATCATGGTTTCAAACAAGAAACAATTTGAAGACATGGAGGACTCTATCAATCGACTGACCGACGTCGTGCAAACATTGGCACTGCAGATGGGGAAACGTTCAGACGAAGAGGTTGATCATGAAGGCAAAAAGAGACAGGGAAGAGGGAATCGTGCACCGGGGATAATTGATCGGGGTCAGGGCTTACGTCGTCTCAAGTGACGTGAAGCGGACGATGAACTAGGGAGGCGAACTCGGCATCGGGAACGTCACCATAACAAAGAAGGGAGAGACGACTCAAACAAAGGGTATAGCGAAATGGACAATCCTTTCACCATTTATCCTGATCTATTCCACCGTGATGGATCTGAGTCCAGACCGCAGGACGAGGATGACGACCAATCTGAAATTTCTAAAACTGAATTAGAGGGGTTGGTTTCGAGCAGAATGACCGATCTACTATATTGGGTGGAAGGTGATTACGACAACCCACCTAAGTATGATGAAGAAGTCAAGAATAATGATTCAAATGATGTAAAAGAGGCGGGGTCCACGAGGCAGAGGTCTGAATTCCAGATGGAGAAAAATAAAATTAGTTTAATACGATCCGATATCTGTGACTGAGCAGAAGGCCATAGACGGACAACTGCTTATTGAGGATTCCCAGGTTATCTTAAAATCCAAAGGGGAAATCATACTTGATGGGATTGAAGTAATTGTACGTATCGGCGTTGAGGAACTTCTTTCTTTGGAGAATCTTGCCCTAACAACTGTTCAAAATGGGGTTTCATCAGAAAGCTACCCTTTCCTTCCTTCTATTTCCCAGTATTATCTTTTTAGTATTAATGATTCTACACCTACTTGGGCTTACTTAAATTTGGAGACAAACGTCCTTATCAATGGAACATTGATTTCCATTGATAAGAATGAACATGAATTGTCTAAATGTAGATTGTATGTTATGCTAGGTGAAGTGGAAGTTAATGGACTTGGAGAATACTACGTGGGAGACCATGGAGGAATTACATGATCGTTTTCCAGACTTTAACCTTGAGGACAATGTTCATTTTGAAGGCGGAGTGATGATGGAACCTTATCAAAGATACCCAACAAAGATTATGGACTCAAATATCAGAGAAAAAGGAAAGATGCACAATTGACTACGTAATTAGGGAAATTACTTATAATTAGTTAATTATATTTATTACTTCTTTAATTGTTGATAAAAGTCAGAACTAATATTTATACTTTTAGGGTTCGTTTGATTTGCTACACATAACAAATATATTAGGATATAATAGTGATAATTTGATAAATGACAAGTATGCCATTTGTTTGTAGTTTAATTTAAGATGTTGATGAGTCGGATTTATTGCCTATTTTTGTGCTTTAATTGAATATTCTTTGTGAATTAAATTGGTATTTTAGTGCACATTTTCGACTCATTAGTTTGTGACTTCAATTACCTTGATATTTTATTTTCTTATCTAATTCAGGTAAAATTGAGGTGTTTTAAAAGTACTTAGTCCAGCCCACGAGAGAAGATATTAACCTGACATTTAGGGACATCAACTTCACGCAAAATTTGGGTTCAAGATGTCAAATGGGCTACATAAGAATTTAATAATGGGCTTAATTGTGTTTTGGGCTAGCGTAGGAAAGGAGGAGATTAACTAACCTTGGAGGAATATGACATTGGGCCTTGGGGCTTTATGTTATAAAGCAGCCGCAGTTCGTGAATTCTGGATGAAGCAAGCAGGAGACGCAAGATTGGAGAAAGGCAACAATGAGTTTGAGTTTGTTTTTATTTATTGTTCTTCTAATTATGTTTAATACTTAGATTGTTTTTCTAGCCCGAGGATGTGAAACCTGAATTTATTTATGTCTTTTTTATTTTGTGATTCACGGTTTATTTCAATTCATATTTTGATTTCGTTATTATTTGATTTTATGCGAAGCATGTTTTGATTAATAGATTTATTAGGACTGGCCATCCGAGTTTATTTGTTATCAATTCTAGTTAATTCACTATATATAATCCGTAATTGTTATATTATTGTGGATATCGTAGCAACTAAGGCAGAACACCTTAGGGGATAATAACGTCTAGGTTGCATGAAACAAGCGTCTCGTATTCATGGTCTAGTTTATTATATTGTTTTAGGTCTTGAATGCGTTTCTCGAGTTGAACCTTAAATACATGTTTTGGGGTTATTCGTAGGAATAGATTAATTGGGGGTCGTACCTTCTAGTTAATTAAACTTAAGAAACAATTCGAACCAGTTTGGTCGTACCACTAGTTTAGGGATAAGATTTGAGATTAGATTGAGATTACTGGGTTCACTAATTAAATTGGTTAAATTATTCAAGGGGAAGCAATCCGAGGGTTATATCGTTTTTAATATTTGATTCTTGTTTATTTTTATCGCTTACTTTTATTTTTCATGTTTTCTAGTATTTAGTTAGTTAGAAACCACCAATCCAACTCCCCCCATTTTTACTGCTTTCATATACAATTTATTCAATTGAGTTACACTATTCTCTGTGGGATCGACCCTTACTTCCCTACTGCATAGTGGTTAGTTAAGGTATTTATTTTTGGGTGCCGGCGACAACACACCAAATTTTGGCGCCGCTGCCGGGGAATGGTTGTAAATTTGATTGAATTTTTTGTGTTTTTAATTTCTGTCAAAAAATTCTGAAAAAACCCAAAAAAAATAAAAAAATCTGAAAATTTAAAAAAAAAAATCAATTTCACGATTGACTACTGTTGTTTCCCCTTCAGTGTCTTCTTGTTCAGTTTGTAGAAATCGTTTGCAGGTTTATTCTCTCTATTCTTTGTGCTATGTATGATTTCAGGTATGAGAACTACCAAGGCACTTACTCCAATGACGATTATTGGAAATCATACCATAATCAAAGGCCTCAACTATTCAGAAATTATGAGAGGACTTATGATAATGGTGGGTGGATTAACTCTGAGTAAAACTCTGAACCCTCATTTGAAGATTTGTTGAGAACTATAGAGTTGAACACGTTGAATTTTCAACAGAGAAATCAGTTGGCACATACGAGCTTGGTGGATGAACAAAACAGTGGTGAGAGGAGCTTTGAACCATCATTGACTGATTTGTTGAAGTCCATGGAAGCCAATGTTGAGGAATTTCATGAATATACACAAGCACTCGTAAGGGACTCAGAGTCTAGACAAAAGAGTATGGAAGTGCAACTGAGCCAAATGACGAATGTCATAAGCCAATTGCAACCACAATGGAGTGAAACTCAAGTGGATACTGTTGTAGAGCATGCCCAAGATAGCAAGATTGAGAGAGAATTTGAAATAGAGGATGAATATTATTTAGAAAATTCTACGAACAATGATGATTTAGGACTTGAGTGGGTTGATTATGAAAATTATGATGCAGAATTAGACGCTGGACCTATCTGTGTCAAGGAGCTTGGAATGGAAATTGAGGTGAGTTCATGTAAATTATTTCCAATTATTTCTAATCCATCTGTATTTCCTTGCAGGGTTCAAGATGATGAAAAAGAGAATAAAGAGCAGCATATGATTGACATATATCAGATGGATGTAATTCAGACACCTTTGTTTGATCCGATAGAAGAGCCACTACCAAGATATGTCAAACTACTGAATGAGTTGTTTACCAACAAAAAATGGTTATCTTGGAATGGAAAAATTTTGATGGGAGAGAGCATCTCCTCTCGATGGAAGATGCCACTAGATGTGAAGGATTATTTTACTCCTATTACATGAGAGAGAAGTTGATTGTCGAGCCAACGACGTTAAGAAAAGGCGCTTATTGGGAGGCAACCCAATGTTTATTTAGTTTTTATTTTGCATTTTTTTGCTTTTAATTTCGTTTTTTGTGTATTTGAGGATCAGAAGAGGATTTCAGATATGGCGTGGGCACGCCTTAAGGAAAGACTTCTCCTGAAATTTTTCTTGCATTATTCATTTGCTTGATTAGTTTTTTTTTTTCTTTTTTTTCTTGCAAGCAGGCCCATACACCACTGTCCATCACGTCTCTCTCGATTGGAGCTACGCCAGGGACCTGGGTATCTGCCCTAAGTTGTCGGACATCACCTTCACCCGACACCACCTTAGAATCTGGTACCCCCGTTCCACTCTACTTTTTTATTTCTATATGGTGTTTGCTATTTGTACATCTTGCTTCAGTGCTAGGGACTAACACCTATTTAAGTGTGGGGGGATGATTCATTGTTAGAGTATTTTATGCGGAGATTGGAATTATGTGAAAAAAATGTGTTGGTGTTTGAAGCATGTTTAATTGGTTACTTGCCTATGTTTTTAATTATTGGATTTTTTTTTTTAATTGCTAAAATCATGAATTGTAAGTTTTGATTAGTAGCCCGGTTGATATTCATATCTTATACCTTGAAATTGAATTGGTTCTTGGTTTATTCATGCCCTTAATTGTGTACTTGATTGTTTGATTTTGGTGAACTTTCATTGGTTTTCTTGAGAAGTGAAGAATCTTATTTGGTATCCTAAGTTGAAAAAAAGTGATGAATGAGAAAAATTAATGAGGGGCTGAAACAGCTGCCTACTATAGGGGGCTCAAGTGTTCGTAAACGAATAAACTTAGCTAAAACCCGAAAAGTAGAGAGGAGTTGCGGACCTCATTTAAAAAAAGAAAAAAAGAAGGCAGAAACAACTACCTACTTCAGGGGGTTAAGTGTTCAAAAATGAATAAACTTAGCTAAAACCCGAAAAGTGGAGAGAAGCTGCAGACCTTTTGAAAAAAAAAATCCAAGGTGGAATTAAAGCTGAAAAAAAATTGCAGCTCAAAAAAAAAAAAATTGAATGGAGATGGATACCTTAGGATTTGAACTTTGAAGGAAAATTGAGTTGAGTAATCCAAAGTCAAAGTTTTTAGGGGATCATGAATGTGGTGTGAGTAATCGAGAGTTGATGAGATTTTGTGGTTAAGTGTGAATTGAAATTTGTGGTTTATTGAGATAGGCAAGCAACTTATGAATTTGACTCAGAAATCTAGTTTTGAGAATCATAGAAGAATAACCCAATTTTTCTTGCTTTGAATTCTCAAGTATTACATGCATATTTCATTATTTTTCTTGAGTTGGTTGTCCATTAAAACTATCCCTTGTGTGCTTTAATTCTCTCTGCTTGAGGACAAGCAAATGTTTAAGTGTGGGGGGATTTGATGAGTCGGATTTATTGCCTATTTTTGTGCTTTAATTGAATATTCTTTGTGAATTAAATTGGTATTTTAGTGCACATTTTCGACTCATTAGTTTGTGACTTCAATTACCTTGATATTTTATTTTCTTATCTAATTCAGGTAAAATTGAGGTGTTTTAAAAGTACTTAGTCCAGCCCACAAGAGAAGATATTAACCTGACATTTAGGGACATCAACTTCACGCAAAATTTGGGTTCAAGATGTCAAATGGGCTACATAAGAATTTAATAATGAGCTTGATTGTGTTTTGGGCTAGCGTAGGAAAGGAGGAGATTAACTAACCTTGGAGGAATATGCCATTGGGCCTTGGGGCTTTATGTTATAAAGCAGCCGCCGTTCGTGAATTCTGGATGAAGCAAGCAGGAGGCGCAAGATTGGAGAAAGGCAGCAATGAGTTTGAGTTTGAGTTTGAGTTTATTTTTATTTATTGTTCTTCTAATTATGTTTAATACTTAGATTGTTTTTCTAGCCCGAGGATGTGAAACCTGAATTTATTTATGTCTTTTTTATTTTGTGATTCACGGTTTATTTCAATTCATATTTTGATTTCGTTATTATTTGATTTTATGCGAAGCATGTTTTGATTAATAGATTTATTAGGACTGGCCATCCGAGTTTATTTGTTATCAATTCTAGTTAATTCACTATATATAATCCGTAATTGTTATATTATTGTGGATATCGTAGCAACTAAGGCAGAACACCTTAGGGGATAATAACGTCTAGGTTGCATGAAACAAGCGTCTCGTATTCATGGTCTAGTTTATTATATTGTTTTAGGTCTTGAATGCGTTTCTCGAGTTGAACCTTAAATACATGTTTTGGGGTTATTCGTAGGAATAGATTAATTGGGGTCGTACCTTCTAGTTAATTAAACTTAAGAAACAATTTGAATCAGTTTGGTCGTACCACTAGTTTAGGGATAAGATTTGAGATTAGATTGAGATTACCGGGTTCACTAATTAAATTGGTTAAATTATTCAAGAGGAAGCAATCCGAGGGCTAGATCGTTTTTAATATTTGATTCTTGTTTATTTTTATCGCTTACTTTTAATTTTCATGTTTTCTAGTATTTAGTTAGTTAGAAACCATCAATCCAACTCCCCCCATTTTTACTGCTTTCATATACAATTTATTCAATTGAGTTACACCGTTCTCTGTGGAATCGACTCTTACTTCCCTACTGCATAGTGGTTAGTTAAGGTATTTATTTTTTGGTGTCGGCAACAGCACACCAAATTTTTAGATGTAATGTTCTTTTTGTAAAAAAACTTGGAGGACAAATTTGGAATTTTACGTCCACTCCTAATTTAAAAAAAGATGGAATAATTTAACTCACCTCCATGCTTGGATTATTTATCATGCCAGATGAGGATAAAAGACAAAAAATAACCGGTCTTGATTTAGTCTAAGACTTTAAATCATCAATTCAAACACTTGATTAGGTGTGATAAAAAAATGTATCCCATTTAATCAAACAAACCAAACCAACCCTTAGGATACACCATTGTAATCACCTTGAGAAGTATAATTGAATTTACAACGTATTTGGCTGATTACTAGTGTATTCCGTGCATTCATTCAAAGTTTCTAGAAAAACTTTGAGGGAGGTTTCATCAGAGAGGCCATTTGATTTTTTGAAGCCCTATCGTGGTTGAAGGCACAAAATTGAATGAATGTGTGGTTGAAGGAGACACAAAAAATCGTTATTGATGCAATTAATTCACGGGAGGAATTCGACTCCGCGTTCGGGGACTACGTGGCTGCTTGTAGAGGCATTATTGCTCAGTTCAATAATGTTTCTTGAGTTTATTGCTGCTTAGGTGACATTTTCACCACCCAACTCTATGTAGGTGCTACTTTTTTAAAAAGTTTATTTTAGGTGCAAAAACAATGTGAAAGACCCAAAATACCCTTACTTACATTCACATCTCTCCTTACACATTCACATCTCTCCTTACACACAATTGCAGGCGACGGGTCACCATCAAACCTTCATTTTGTCTTTACATCAATTTGAATTTTAAAATCACTCCCCATATCTTCAGCAGCATTTCAAATTTCATGGTGATTCCGTACTTTTTATTTCACTCTCAGAATCCGGTAGATGTTTTTGTTTAGGCGGCGCGGCAAGGTCATGAATCGGGGTGGGTGGAGGTGATTGTCTGCAAATTTGGGGAAATCGATCATCGATTCTTCAAGAAATCAAAAAAAAGAAAAAAAATCGCTATGGGGGGTTGATCGTCTGCAAATTTCACCCGCCGATCATCGCCGTTCTTCATAAAATGGAGAATTCCATAATTCTGACGGTTAACTTTTCTGGCCGGAGCAAGTTCGTCCGGGTAAAATCGTCGTCATCCTTCAAAGAATTTCATGACCAAATCACTGGTACGTGGTCCGAACTTCTATTGTTTGGGTTTTCTTGTTCATTTTCAGTTGGGCAGTTAATTAATTGTGTCTTGGGGTCTGATTCCGATATGTCTATGTTGGTTGAATTTTGTGAGTTGTCAAATTTGAAGATTATACCTGTTGTAATAACCCTAATTGATGATCCATGTCCTAATAATGAAAAGTTTGTACCGCCACCCCCTTCCGCCCCACCGATGGAAAATATAACCCTCCCTTTTTCAAAGTGTGCAACTACTCCAATGGATAAAAGCCCTAACCCTGTTTCACAGTATGTCCAAAGTAGTTTAGGACATGATTATCCCTATTCCAAACCAACAGTGGAAGAGTTTTCTGGGATTGCTAGGATTCCAAACTTTGATATTTGCCCGGTCGAGAAACCTAAATCTTACCTGTCTGATCATTGGGGAGATATAATGAGGGATGGTGTTGGGCTAGTATTTCTTGGGGGTGCTCCAGAATTTCGAAGAGAGTTGATCAAGTATACTCTAGTAAATTAAATTTTAGGTATAGGTATGTGAGGAATACAGATAGATACGTTCACGCTGCCTGTACTGAAATGAAGGACGGGGCATGTGGTTGGTTTATTAAAGCTAAACGACAACCAACTAATGGTGGTTTCATAATTTCCAAGGTCAACTTAGTACACAGTTGTGTGGGAAACTTGCTTCTTGGTAAAAACAGTAGGTTTGGTAAAATGATTATCAAGGATATAGTCATGCAAGACGTTAGGGGCAACCCAAATATAGGTGGGAATGAGATCATCAAAGCTGTTAAAAAAGGCTATGGTTTTGATATCCCGTATGGTAAGGCGTGGCGTGGTGTCGAGGCTGCAAGGAATGAGATTTTTGGCGGGTATGTTGAGTCCTATGATCATCTCCGATGGTATGCGGAAGCTGTCCAGAAAACGAACCCTGGTAGTATCGTTGATATTGAGAAGAACAGCGTTTCGTCCCATTTTGAACGGATTTTTGTTTCCTTTAAAGCGTGCATGGAGGGTTTCAAAAACTGTCGCCCGATGCTGTTTATCGACGGAACGTTCATGAAGGGCAGGGCTAAGGGTGTGTTGTTGGGAGCAACGGCGAAAGACGGAGAAAACGGTAATAAGTTTTGGCACATAATATATTATGGCAGTAGTAATAGGACTCAAGATTCATTCTGGACAGTAGAAAAAAACCTGTTAACATTTGTGTTTTATGTGAATTCATATATAAACATTGAAGCACCTAAGATATTATGGCAGTAGTAATATAGAATGTTTTTTTTGTTTTCATGTATACAACACGTGATTATCATATCTAAACATTGAAGCACCTAAGATATTATGGCAGTAGTAATATAGATTTTTTTTTTCATGTATACAACATGTGATTATCATATCTAAACATTGAAGCACAATTTACGTATTGATAATGAACAACATCAACATCTTCAAGCTGTGTATGAAGTTCATTCATGTCCCATTTCAAGAAACTATGAAACGATTCACACTCTCTCGACAGTAGTGAAAAATCTGTTAACATCTGTTTTTTCCGTTCTTATCTGTGTATCAGGACTCTTTCCAGTTGCATTCGCGGTGGTATCTGCTGAAAACAAGGATAATTGGGCATGGTTCCTTCGAAAGTTGCGCGTCCATATCCAGCATGAAAAACAAGTCATTTATATATCCGACAGGAACATTGGTTTGATGTCTGCCTTTTACGAGGTTTGGGAGCAGCCCGCTCATTTCTACTACCTCTACCACCTGCTAGCTAACCTTAAGGGTCGATATGGAGGTGGCTGGACCACCGACCATCGGGAAAAAATGGTCGAACACTTTAAAGCTTGTGCATAAGCCCCTAACACCAGAATTTTTAATGAGCAGATTGATATATTCAAGGAAGTCGGTGGCTCAATCGCTGAAAAATGGCTTGAAGATTTACCGTTCGAGAGATGGGCTATAGCTCATTCCTCCCACATCAAAAGATACGGGGAGATGACATCAAATGTTGCGGAGTCATTCAATTCGTGGATTCGGGAAGCAAGATCACTACCTATAACTTTTATGATTGATTCAATCCGGAAGCAGATTGCTAGATGGTTTGTTGAAAGGAGGGAAGTAAGCTCATCGTGGACCGGTTCCCTTGTCCCCACCAAGGAGGCACTTTGGCACCACCAAGCCAACATTAGCGACTCATGGTTTGTGAGCAAGTTCCCCAACAGACAGTTTGAGGTATATTCATCCCATTCAGTTTCAGTTGACGTGCTACACAGAACATGCTCTTGCTTTCAATGGCAAATCAGAGGGTTCCCCTGTGCTCACGCAGTTGCCGTAATTAAAAAGCACTGTACCTCTGTGTTCAACATAGTGGAGAATTGTTTCTTGACGGACAACTACCGAAAATGCTACAAGGAGGACTTAAATCCAGTCCCTGAATCTGAAATGCTTGAATGCTCAACCAGGTTTGAAGACGATAGAATTCTGCCTCCAGAATTGAACAATCCTCCCGGTCGTCCGAAGAAGAAACGGAAGAATTCTTACGGGGAATGGCGAAGGGTCAAACCTTCAGTTTGCCCATAGTGCAATAAGATCGGACGGCACGATCCTGTGACATGTGCTGCAGCGTACAAAGCTGACTCCATCCGTCTTTCACAGTAAAAACAAATATTCTCCTTACTTTTGCTTGGTAGTGATCTTAGGTTTATTGTTTGATTTTCTGCACTGTGTGTGTTTATGTCCTTGTTAAACTATAATGTTTTTCTTTTCTGCCAAGGCCTATGTTTGATAATCAGTCCCCTGAAACTAGTTTGTACTATCTCAGTCATGTAAGTTTCAATGAATGTATGTGGGGGTGATTTTTTGTAATGTACAATAGGCATTATATGGAGTACTATTTCTTTTTTATTCAGATTGATTTTGTGAATAGTGTTGCTGCTTTGTTATCCATTTTAGCATCATATATACAACATTTTTCGAAAAATATTTGTTGATAATTGTGTCTTAGGTTCCATTTTAACACCTTTAGAAAGCACATATATATCATGTTTGTGAAAAACCAAACTTTAATTGATTATACTACTGCAGACAACATTATTTCTACATAAACAGGATTCACACACCAAGTACAAGGTGAATATGGCTTTAGCCTACAAAAAAACAATCTGGATGAAGACACCAAGTACAACAACTACAAAGACAGTCAACAAATTTCCTAACAAAAGTGTTATTGGTGTTATTTGATAACCACATCCCGTCGTCTACTGCTGCCGTTCTGACTGCGCGCACACCGTTAAATCCGGCGTAGGAGCCCCAGCGTTCGATGCATCATAGTGGAACAACTCCCCTGGATGAATAGGTACACACCAGTGTGAAAACCCATGCACGTCGCAATTGTAATACAGTCTCCCCCTGTTTGGAAGCGATTCGGTGACGAGAATTGTCGTTGGACGGCCGCATGTTCGGCAGTAGGATCGAACGTATCTTGCGAACGCCCCAGAACCTCCGTTTCTCGAGCTCGACGTCGACATTCGTTTCCTTGCCTTTTTACAATAAAATTGCTGTAATGATATGCCCTTTTTCCGGTTTTTTTGCTTGTAAACAAGCTGGTAGAAACTCCCTACACCCAACTCTATGTAGGTGCTACTTTTTTAAAAAGTTTATTTTAGGTGCAAAAACAATGTGAAAGACCCAAAATACCCTTACTTACATTCACATCTCTCCTTACACACAATTGCAGGCGACGGGTCACCATCAAACCTTCTTTTTGTCTTTACATCAATTTGAATTTCAAAATCACTCCCCATATCTTCAGCAGCATTTCAAATTTCATGGTGATTCCGTACTTTTTATTTCACTCTCAGAATCCGGTAGATGTTTCTGTTTAGGCGGCGTGGCAAGGTCATGAATCGGGGTGGGTGGAGGTGATTGTCTGCAAATTTGGGGAAATCGATCATCGATTCTTCAAGAAATAAAAAAAAAAAAAGAAAAAAAATCGCTATGGGGGGTTGATCGTCTGCAAATTTCACCCGCCGATCATCGCCGTTCTTCATAAAATGGAGAATTCCATAATTCTGACGGTTAACTTTTCTGGCCGGAGCAAGTTCGTCCGGGTAAAATCGTCGTCATCCTTCAAAGAATTTCATGACCAAATCACTGGTACGTGGTCCGAACTTCTATTGTTTGGGTTTTCTTGTTCATTTTCAGCTGGGCAGTTAATTAATTGTGTCTTGGGGTCTGATTCCGATATGTCTATGTTGGTTGAATTTTGTGAGTTGTCAAATTTAAAGATTATACCTGTTGTAATAACCCTAACTGATGATCCATGTCCTAATAATGAAAAGTTTGTACCCCCACCCCCTTCCGCCCCACCGATGGAAAATATAACCCCCCCTTTTTCAAAGTGTGCAACTACTCCAATGGATAAAAGCCCTAACCCTATTTCACAGTATGTCCAAAGTAGTTTAGGACATGATTATCCCTATTCCAAACCAACAGTGGAAGAGTTTTCTGGGATTGTTAGGATTCCAAACTTTGATATTTGCCCGGTCGAGAAACCTAAATCTTACCTGTCTGATCATTGGGGAGATATAATGAGGGATGGTGTTGTGCTAGTATTTCTTGGGGGAGATATAATGAGGGATGGTGTTGGGCTAGTCTTACCTTAGCGCAAGGGGTCTTCGAAGTATCAGTATCACCCCCAACAGTTGACTCTGATCGCTTATCTTCACATACGACTTCCTTTGTGTTTTCAACAAAGTTTTTCTCAACAGCTTCTAAGTGCGACATGTTGGCAGCATTCTCAAATATCTGAGTTATTGTCGGATTTGTCAGCTCCCATATTTTATTAGCTAGCTCCTCATTTTCAACGCGCAAGACATTTATGAGTTGGTCTTTGATGTTGCCATCAGCCTCAAATTTATGCCTCTAGGATTCAAGCTCCTTTGCTAGTCTATCATTCTCTATTACAAGAAACATCAACTTACCATCGTCATCCACTGTTGCCTGTTTATCGCTATCCTTAACCGCATCGCCAGCACCCCCAACGTTATCTGTTACTCGCCCCCCATACCCACCTGATTGACCATTCTCCTCGGTATCTGCTTGTTTAGATGCTGCCCCAACATCATCAGCATCCTTTCCATCAACATTTCCAACAAAATTATCCCCCCCAACTGTATCGCTGTCCAAACGAACACTCTCATTACAATCATCAGTGCCAAGTTTAACCATACCTTCTACTGCATCAGCCAGATTGATCTCCTCACATATTTTCCTAATGTCCTTAACAAATTTGTCGTTTGCAGACTCTTGATTCAGATACTGGGTTAGGCCAATATTGAAACTTGGTGAGGTCTGAACTATCCCAGAATCAAAATTAGAATTTGACCCAATCCCAACAGTTGGTGAAGTCACAGGGTCCATGCTAGAGTCTTCAACAACAACGCCCTTCCCCGCAGAAATCTCCTCCCCAGCAGGATTTGTTTTCTTTGTTGTATCTTCCTCAGCAGCAGTTTTATCCGTTGAAACATCCGCATCAGTTTTATCCGTTGAAACATCCGCAGCAGCACAGTTTGCGGTAGGCTCAACAATATCATCTCCTCCAAGGTTGTCCTGTTCCCTATCCTCAACCACCTCCTTGTTACCGCAGATACCGACAGTCTCTTTGTTTTTAAGATCCCTGAACCTTTGCAGCTGCAAAAATTTGTCCCTCTCAGCTGCAGTTCCCATTAACACTGTCTTCCTAAACTAAAATACACCAACAAAATACATCAGTTTTTCAGTACACCAGGTTGAGTAATTCATCTGAAAAATATTTTTTAACTAATTTTTTTTGGTATACAACACTTGATTATCATATCTAAACATTGAAGCCCACTTACGTATTGATATTTAACCAGATCGACTTCTTCAAGCTCGGTATGAAGTTAAGTCATGTCCCATTTCAAGAAACGAGGAAACGATTCACACTCTCTTGGCTCAACTAATCGCGTGTGCTCGCACAACCAAAACTGCGTCGGAATTTGTTTTAAAAAGTTGTTAATACCCCAAAATAAACATAAACAAATATTAACTCATAAATGAATTTTAAAACGCTTACAGGCAGGATAATCGCACATCCACCAGCCTTCAACTGCTTACTGGACTTCATTTGTTTCTTTAGAAAGTCGACCACAAACGCGCTCCAGTCATAACGACATACATCAGCCAAATTCTCAACGTATGTCGTTAAAAACATTGGACATGCTCCACTCTGATAAGGAGATAACACTACTGCTAACAGGTAACAATGCACCAGCCTAGCCACGTCACGATACGACTCCTCACTGGTAAAGGTCAATGTGGTTTTTATTCGCTCATACAGAAGCGTCTTAAGAAGGGGAAATACCCCATTGTTGGAAGCATACTCTGCCTCAAAGCAACGTTTCACCCAGCATGGTACAGTGTAGTCTTCAAGTTTTAAGCTCACTACATCAGACCCCCCGCATATTCCAAATATGAGTTGTGCATCTCGGTTTAATAAAGGCACACGTTCCCCACCAATCACAAAACATTCACTGTCAAATTCAAATCGACGCAGGATCTGGCAGATATCCCCCTCGTACTTGTGGCAACGCTTCATCATCCCCTCGTCCCCTCTACTGTATATCGCTTCGAACATCAGCCAGAATGGGGTCCTCTTTATCTCTGTCAAATGCCTTCAGTGAAAACCACACTCGTAACCTCCTTGATGGCAGTTCGCAGGTTGATCTGTAGCAGGTCTCTTTCTCTTTTATCGACACATTTTCTGCAAACGATCATTTCGTCACTTCTAAAACATACCACATAATCTTAAACTTAAAATATTTTATCAACAAAGAATATATCTCCTTACCAAAACAGTTGATCGGCTTATTATCTTTTTTCTTCGTATCTTTCCCGTCATATTCAACGGGCGTTTCATAAATAACATCTTTCAGCTTCAATCCTCTATACTTTCGCTTGCGTTCATCCACTAAATAATTCATACAAGAAATCAGTGAAGTTACTTGTGTTTACACATTACAGTCACCTACAAACATAAAATCCCCATAAGCGTAAGTACAAAAAGGAGTACCTTCTTCAGAGTCACTGCTTCTACACTTCTTTTTTGACTTCTTCCTCCGTTTTTTTATCACAATTTCCTCTTCACTGGTTTCTTGGCTATCAGAACCTGTGCAATGTCGTAACTAATCAATTTTAAACTCGAATACACATACATAGACAGGCATATGCATGCTTTTTTGTTTATTTTTCCCTCTCGTTGCTTCATAAATGACAAACACTAACCACTTTCGGAAGTCTCGTACACGTACTTCACAGATTTCCCTAAATAAACATCATAGCAGTCAAAATTAACAACAAAATATAGTAATCAAAAGTCGTACTACCTGACAAAACTGTAGTATGTAAATAAATTGAAGCTTACCTTTTTTCCGCTTCCGGGAAACCTCCTTTTGTTTATTATGCTTCCTACCTTTATTTAAAAATAACCAAAAACCTAATTCAGTACATATGTTATACATGATTTTTGACTGTGATGCAAATATTATATAAAGTACTTCAATTTATCTTCTATTCAGTTCAAAAATATATTCACATGGTGCAATTTCAAAACCTTCATATTTTTAACAAAAAATGAAAAAAAAAAAAAGGCAAAACAGCAAAGAAGGATCATCACTTTCATAAAAACTTTCATACCTCTGCTAGATCTTGGGCTTTCCTCACTTTCATCGGAGGAACTGACATCTACATACTTAACCTTTCTTTTGGATCCTTTCCTCATCTAATACAAACAATCAGAAAATAAAAAAAGGGGAAGGGTAATCACAATTAAACAAGCCCATAAACCAAAACAAAATTTTATGGGCTTAAACAAGAAAGTAACAAAGAACAAAAATAAATCAAAAATTGTGTCAGATAACGAAGCAGAACAAAGTTAAGAAAGAGGCTTCGAATGTAATCAAGAAACCAAAAAAAAAATTGTAGCTTCAAAGTATCAGTCGAGCCAAGCTCTTAAACATGCAAAAAATCCTGCCAGAACAAAAAACCCCCAAAAAATAATCATTTCATAAAAAACCCTAGGAAATTCTGACAACTCTGATGCATACTTTGAAAATCAAAACTTACTGTCATAAATCTAAAAAAATTTCTATTCAAATTTTAAAAGGGAATGTATCAAACATAAGATTAACCAAACCCCAAACAACTAACATGCATCAAAAAACATTTTTGGTCGCTGGATGTAGAAAGGGGAAAAAAAAAGGGCAAGAAACCCAGCCAAAACCCAGCCCAACAAAATCGTCGATATTCTGTTTCAAATTGTTTAAAAAAATCCAACCATGCTTTAGACATAAAATCTTACCTTCAACGGTTGTAATAACAAGATTTTTCAGCCTCCTGCAGAAGAAGCGTCGAATGTTAGCCTTTGTTCTTTTTTCGCTAAAACGTGGACAAATAAAAAAAAATTCAGTTCGTACCTCGATTTCTTGGTCCCTTGGCTAGAATATGGAGTTACCGGCGTTCGAAAGCTTGAAAGAGAAAGCAATGGTGATTCGCATGTGACTGGAGATTTCCTCTTGACGAAGAGGTGGGGGGAGAGATGGCTTGTGAAGACGAAGAGGTGGGGGGAGAGATGGCTTGTGAAGAAGTTGAAAAGAGTACCACCTACCTATTTTCGTGTATTAGGAGGACAGGCGTGAAAAAGGTGACAACCTGACATGACATCTTCCTTCTTTCCTCCTCTACAAGGGCAAAAATGTAATCTTGACACCCAAATATCACCTATAAGAGATGTTTTAATTTTGTAGCACTTAATGGATTTTTCCAAGTCCAAAAGACACTAGAATAGAACTGCCCCATGTTTCTTTATATTTTTCGGGGTGCTAGCCCATACTTTATCTAAAAAAATCACGTAACTATACTTCAACTTATTCTTGGGTAGATCCACCAAATTTTGTGATTGAACTCTCATTACCGCTCTGTCAATACAATAACGGAAGCTAAGCCATCCCGACAAAGTAGATGTAAGAAGATATAAGTAATAAACATAGATCAATAATTTAATTTTAAAAAATTAAATAATCACATTTTTAACAAACAGTAACAATTTCTTTAATTTTATTAAAAAACAAGTTAGGACTTAGTAGTGCTGCTGAACAGCACTGAGCCCAATCCCAATCTATTTACTAAATGCAGAAACCTCCAATTTACCGTCGTCCGATCGGCGGCGACCTATGGTGGCCGGCGCTAGTAGCCTCCGCCGTGAAACTCCTCCTAATCCCCGCCTATCGGAGCACCGATTTCGAAGTCCACCGCCACTGGATAGCCCTCACTCATTCCCTCCCCCTTTCCCGATGGTATTCCGACACCACCAGCCAATGGACTCTCGATTACCCTCCTTTCTTCGCTTACTTCGAGAAATTCCTCTCACTTTTCGCCACCAGAGTGGACCCCACCATGACCCACCTCCACCGCGGCCTCAATTACGCCTCCTCCCGCGCGATCCTCTTCCAGCGCCTTTCCGTCACATTCTCCGACGTCGTTTTGGTCTACTCTGCTTATAGATTGACTAGAAACAAAAGGTTTAGCAGTTCCATGAGATTCTTGATCTGGGCTCTGGTTATTTGGTCCCCGGGATTGTTTATTGTGGATCATTTGCATTTTCAGTACAATGGGTTTTTGTTGGGGATATTGTTGCTATCAATTTCGTATTTGGAGGAAGGGAAGGATTTGATTGGAGGGTTTATTTTCGCAATTTTGCTTTGTTTTAAGCATTTATTTGCAGTGGCTGCGCCTGTGTATTTTGTGTATTTGTTTAGACATTACTGTAGGGGTGGGTTGGTTAAGGGTTTCGGGAGGTTAGTGCTTATGGGGAGTGTCGTTTTGGCCGTTTTTGCTTTGGCGTATGGGCCGTTTTGGTACTATGGGCAGGTAAATCACTGTCTTTTCTTATGCACATTGCTAATGCTGTATGGTTTATTCTGCAACTGATTTTTGAGTTTCAATTAGATTCTTGAGCAGTATGTAATTTCCTGTTTATGTTTTATGTCCAAGATTAAGTTTAAGGTGACTGTTGTTTACAATGTTACTTCAATTATCCCAGTTGAAACACAATTCAGAATTTCAACTTGTGTGGAATTTGTTAGAGCATTCTGTTAGGTTGCATTATGCCTCCAACGTGCACTTACAGATTGTGCGATTTTTTTACTTGTGACCTTGCAGATACAAGAAGTTTTCCGTCGCATGTTTCCTTTTGGGAGAGGACTTTGCCATGCTTACTGGGCTCCAAATTTCTGGGTTTTTTATATAATGCTGGATAAAGCTCTAGGAGTTTTGTTTGTGAAACTAGGTTTCAATATCCAAGCTCCAAAAGCTTCGTTCACTGGTGGTCTGGTGGGCGATTCCTCACCTTTTGCTATATTACCCACGGTAACATTACGCAGTATTTTGTGTTGTATGCTGCTCTATTTATTTCCCTTTTTAGTTGTCTCCGTTGTGCCTAAATCTACAAGCAAGGCACTCTTATGAAATAGTTGTTTATCTGAGTCCTTCAGCCTTGCAAGAAGAATGATGTGTGGAACTCTGACCTCTTCCAAGGTTTTTTTGTGAAGGGTTTGCTGTCATCGGCTGGACATCTTTTAATAAGTTTTGGGTGTGCTCAGTTTATTATCTCAAGGACCCTTGATTCATTATTCTTCAATGGGAATTATAATAGAAATGAATATAGGGTAATTGTGAGGGTAATGAGAATAAAAAATATGATCAATTAGTTAATCATTACCCCATTTTGATTAACAACCTCCTCCCCTATAATAATTTCTCCTCAACTATTCCACTATTTCTCAACCAACAATCGTTTTTTTTTTGTCCCAACTTATTCGAAGATCAGAGCAATATATCTATTTGATGATTCCCATTTACCATGCCCATTGAAGAATGTGAACCAAGCGCCCCTTATTGTGTTGTTGAATTGCTAGAATTGTATGCCCTAACAGCGCTATGAGTTTCACTGAACAATAAAATGCAGATAATTTTGTGAAATATCTTTCGAGTAATTTTTCTAATTTATTGAACAACAAAATGCAGATCACCCCTTTGGTAACATTCATTGCGGTCCTCTTGGCATTGTCTCCTTGCCTAGTAAAGGCTTGGAGGAATCCCCAACCAAGGATGGTAAACAGATGGGTATCCTATGCTTATACATGTGGCTTTCTGTTCGGTTGGCATGTTCATGAAAAGGCATCACTACACTTTGTGATACCCATCGCATTGACATCCCTAAATAGCATCAAGGATGCTAAGCATTACTTCTTTTTGTCCATAGGTAAGAAAACACTCTGATCGTTATACAAAATATAACTTTCATTCTTCTTCTAATGAGTACTGGTTTCCGTTTTACTTTCCGCTTTATCTCTCTTTGAAAATGGCACATTAGGAATTCCGCGAGTATTGTTTATAGGGAGTTCCACTAGAAAGCAAGATATTATCTGCTATTGTCTGATATTAAATGTTAAATATGAATACTTGTTAACACATATGTTGTATATTCTTATATGCAGTATCTTGCTACTCGCTTTTCCCTCTCCTATTTGAAGCCCAAGAATACCCAATTAAAGTAGTGTTTCTGCTTCTACATGGCGTTTTGATGTTTCTTGGATTCTCGTCCCATTTCACTGTTGAGGAAAGAGACGGTAAACAGGAAAGTCGTGGTTTCCGTATTGGCTGGTTTGGAAAATGCTACCTGTTGGGCTTATTAGGTGTTGAGATATGGGGGCAGCTTCTCCATCCTTTGATATTTGGTGATAGGCTTCCATTTGTACCCCTTATGATGATTTCTATATATTGTGGTCTTGGAATGGTCTACTCGTGGATTTGGCAACTAAGACAGATCGTTTTGACCCCTTGATTAATTAATTAATTGTTTGGAGTTTTTCTAACAAGTGACACCATTTTGTTGTAATTTATACGATTCCTTGACTTGAGTATCTAGGACTACTCTTTTTTTTTTTTTTTTATAGTAGAAAGGGAATCAATATTATGGAACAATCCACGCTTTCTATTTTTTTTTATTCAATCTTTTTTTAATGGTAAATTATTACAGATGTACATAAAATGCTACTCATTTTTTTCCTGCACAAGAAATAATGAAATACAGAAATGAATTATGAAAATGGTTTTTCCATTAGTAAAAATTGAACTATAATTAAAAAAAAAAAAAATCAAACTTTAAAATTGAAAAACGAGCAATAAACAAAAAATTGAACTATATTTTATACTCCGGTATTTTAAAATTGGTTCGATCGATTTTTTCTGTTAGAATCGTATTTTGCACACCCTATGAGATAAAATGTAAATTGATGTTGAAGGGAAAATTGAGTTGTTACAATGCTCCATTCATAGGTTAGGACTAGTCACAACTCACAAGTCATAGGATGGCACTCGAAATTCATGAGAAGCACATGACAAAACATTTTGTTTTATCTTTTGGCCTAATCTTATCTTCAGTTTTTCTATTTTTTTTTTTAAACAAATTATAGTATATGAGATTTATAATTTTTGGATATGGAGCTCCATTAATATTAATATTAATATTAATATAAAGATGCAATACCACTTATAAAAGATTTTAGGGTAGGTCTCTCGTAGACTCAATTCCTTATAAGGAATTGAGTGAGTAAATTTTAAAAAATTGATAGGATTGATAATAAAAATAAAATACGCGAAAAACATGTGTGATAATTTATCTAGCTTAAACGGTTGAGAATAATTTTTTTTATGTTGAGGTCTAGTTCAACTCTTACATCTAACAATTTTCACTTTTTTTTTTATTTTTTTATTATAGAAGTACATGTTGAAAATAAGGAAAAGTGTAACATGCCATTTACAATTTTTTAGCATGATATTTTACAATATTTGCAATAATAATTTCAGTTATAATGACATACACTTGTTAGTGATGTTATGTTACACATTTTAGATATATTTTGTTGCACTTTTCTGTTGTAGTGACTTACTATTTTCAACAATACTTTTTAGTTATATTGACTTACACTTTTTAGTAATGTTATGCTACACCTTTTAGTCATATTTTGTTGCACTTTTCAGTTGTAGTGACTTACAATTTTCAACAATATGTTCAGTTATAGTGACTTAACTTATTAGTAATGTTATGTTACACTTTTTACTTGTATTTTGTTACACTTTTTACTCGTATTTTGTTACACTTTTCATTAAAATATTGTGTTGCATTTTTCAAGTATATTGACATGCACTTTTTAATAATATTGTGTTGCACTTTCTAGTTATATTAACTTGCATTTTCTAGTTATAATGACTTATACTTTTCATTAAAAGTTGTGTTGCACTTTTCAATTATAGTGACTTACACTTTTTAATAAAAAAATGTGTTACACTTTTTAGTAATATTGACTTACACTTTTCAACACACACAATTTCGACAAAAAATTACCAATAAAAAAAAATTACAAAAAAAAATAAAAAAAATTAAATAAATAAATTGATCAAGTCACAAATTTTATTCACAATATTATTGAATATTTAGGGTTTGGTTGACCAAGTCAACTCAATTCCTTTCTATATAAGACCAATCCAAGATTTTATTATAAAATTATTAATATATCTTATTTCATTAATTTAAATAGAATAAGTTAACTTTTTGTTTTATGTGTTAAAAGGAAGTTTATTGGTCCAACTCATAAAAAAATGACAAAATGTTATTAATTTCATCACTTTTTAGAAAACATAACTATATATATAGTATTTTTTTGTATTTTTAGAAAGGAAAAGTATTTTAAAAAGGAAAAGAAGCAGCTTTTAGTTATTGAGAATTGAATTCTTGTCATGACTCAGAGTAAAAGAAAAATGACTTATCCCCTCCTTCAAAAATCAAAACTATTACATCTTCGTTCATTAAGCTCCGTTTGGATGAAGAGATTTGATCAATGGATTTCAAATCCTCCATTCAAATCCACTTCAGTTGTTTGAATTAAAAAACAAATGAATGGATTTAAAATCCTTAGCATATTTTTTTAGTTAAAATTAGAAGGATTTTAAATACTCCCTAAAACCATGTAATTTGAAATCCATCTATTTTCAAAATCTATCATTTAAAATACCTTTCCAAATCAAATCACTCCATCCAAACACAACCTAAATGAATTTTGTGTGAGACGGTCAAATATATAGACAAAACTTTCATTTCAATATTTACATTTTGCTTTACTTTAAAATTTATGGATAATGATAATCTGAAAGAATCTCGTCTCAGGTAAAATTATACTTTCTCCGTTCACATATAAGTTTCTCGTTATTTTTTAAGCACATGGATTAAGAAAATTGATTAAATAATAAATATATTACAAAGTAATGTGATTGAGGGAGAAAGTGAGATTGAGAGAAAAAGTAAAATATAAAAAGGAGTGTAAGAATAAAAAATTAAAATATATTTACTAAAAATAATATGAAAAGCTTATAAGCGGATTGGTCAAAATGGCAAAATAGAAAACTTATAGACGGAGGGATGTATTAATTTCCTTATATCACAAAATTTATAGATAATGATAACCAGAAATATTTTGCCTCATCTAAAAAAGTCTGAACTTGTAGAAAAGTGGAAAATTATTTTTTGTATATGAGTATTAATTCTAATACTTCCTTCATTCATGAACTTTAGACTCTAGTACTATAAAATAATTTTGTCTCATCTAAAAGTACGAACCGAATAATTGCAGGTGAAAAATTAATTATTGTATATTTATCCAAATACAACCCCAAACACATGCAAATTTTATCTAGAATGTTAAAAGTAATAGAAGGCACTGAATGCATGATTTTCATCATGGCGTCAAGTCAAACCTTGGATATTAACAATCCACCATGTAATAAATACTTTAATACTATTTCCATGCTTTTACCCTTGTGTGTATGACTGTCTGCACAATAGGGATTGGGCAGTTAATTATAGACACTGTACACCAAGCAAAACGGCCTAGTCTCAGTCTCTTATTATTAGCCTCCTCCTCATCAAATCAAAACAAAAGTTGGAGTGGTTTGCTGCTGCTTTGTTGTTAGGGTGTGGGCCCTTCACACCTTACACATATCCTCCTCACTTCCTCTCCTTCAACTTAATAAATTCACCAACAAAAATAATATCTTCATTTTATCATCCTCAGTCATGGGTTCTACCAGCAGTAATCATCTCGGTTCTTCTGATTCTGCATCATCCTCTGCTCCCTCCACCTTCAAGGACAAAATTTCCCATTTGTTTTGTGGGGCTTTCACTTCCAAGTCAACCCTTCACGAGGTATTCTATTTCTTCACCGATTAGATGTTAATGCTTTTTCTTGATTGAATCAACTCTTTAACAATTGAACTATTGATTAGTCAATTGTTGTAATTTTGAGCTGGGTGGATATATGATTGAGAATTTATTTAATTGATGATGAAATGATCCGAATGCTTTTGCTGTGAACTTGTGATTATCCTCCAATTTTTCTGATTTTGGGTTGCTTGAGGTGTAAAATAATTGTTTTGGGTACAATTGCCCTAATTCTCTTCTTTGAAGAAGAATAATGGAGTATTATGTAATAATAATCTATCTGATTAGGGTTTCATGTGTAGTGATTTGTAACAACACTTGTTAATGTGTGAACTGAATTGAGCTAGGGTTGTTGGCAAAATATGAAAATACTTCAATTTGTTTGAAATGTTATTGATTTTCAGTTTCCATGAGGTTCTGGCTTTCTGAAGGGTTTTCAGTATAACATGATCTTTATATGAAATTGTAAATTTTGGCTGTTTCTTCTATATTTAAGTTAAGGACAGATCGTTCTCATTTCTCATATTACAAAATTATACTACTGCTCTTTCCTAATACTGACATCAACGCCTTTTCATTTTGTTATAGGATATGGAAGATTGTCCTGAGATATCATCCATTAGCTATACAAAAAGC
This sequence comes from Galeopsis tetrahit, assembly GCA_963675135.1. Taxonomy (NCBI): domain Eukaryota; kingdom Viridiplantae; phylum Streptophyta; class Magnoliopsida; order Lamiales; family Lamiaceae; genus Galeopsis; species Galeopsis tetrahit. The sequence goes on from OY776131.1 coordinate 41,632,811, forward strand.
TTAGCTCCAATTGATGCTCCTCAAAACCCCGTCTCAGAATCTTCTTCAGTGTTCACGTCAGAAGCAGGGGATACAATTTCCCCACATGAGAACGATGTCTCGTCTGACAGAAGCAGTATGATTGAGGAAGCTTTTCTTGAATCTAGTCCTTCAAATGTCGAAGCAAGCGTAGACCTTGAACCACATTTACATCAGGTATGCATTCATTGATGTTTTTAAGATTTATGGTGGAATTAATAATTTACTAATATTTATGTAACTGTGGCTTCCTATGACAGCCTGCTCAAGAATCGATTTGCAGCAATGCAATTATCGCAACATCAGAGGGCACAGTTCTGATTAATCCAAGTCAAGATCAGTCAACTAATCAGGCGGAGGGCACTGTTTCACGATCAAATGATCATGCAGTTGTGAGATACAATAGTTCAGATTTAAGGTCTCTTTCTATTGTTTCTGATTCTTTACCAAGATTTCAATTTCCTGAGGATGACCATGCTCACGTGACGACAAATTCTAGTTCAGGATTTGTTGTTTCTGATAGTGACAATTATTTGAGAAGTGGAGATCTGCTTCGTCTCGATTTGGTTAGTATCTCTTCCAATACCTTATCTGGTAGTAACGTTGCTGAAGCAAATAGCGATGAGTCGAGAAGAAACAGCTTGAGGCTATTTTGGGATGCCTTGTCAAGGCGCAGTTTGAGAAGGCACAGTGATGCTCCGACTTTTGTATTTGCTACTGGTCTTGCTGATGATTTGGGGGGTCACGACAGATGGCTTTTTGATTTTAGTGATGATCTCCATTCCTATGGAGCTGGGCATGATCATGATCATGATGATGATGATGATGATGATGATGATGATGATCCTTTTAGTTCTCTACGTCACCGTGGAAATGAAAGGAGATGGCTATTGAGATCTGAGGTGAGATATTTTGTTTGTTTACTAAACTTTTTGCGTAAAAATTCCTTGATGATATTTTTTAGTTATTTTGCCTTTTTTCAAGGATCAAGTCTTGTCTTCTAATCCCATTTAGGTAGCCTGGTATAAAGTCCCCGTTCGCTTTATTTTGTTTCTGTGCTTACTTATTTGGCAGATTCCATATTGAATCAATTAGATCAGTTTTCTTTCATAATTTGGTCGACACGTGTGTAATGCTTGTTTCAATGCTCTAAACGTGTGATCAAGCTTATATCTAGCACGTGTATCTCAATCCACTGCAAAATACATGGAAACCATCACATTCATGATGAATTTCCTGCAATCATGAAAGATTCATTCAAAAACTTTTATAAATAAAGATTTTTGACCTTTGCATCTGACCTAGTGACCTGTATATATATAGTTTATATTAAAAACCCCTACACGTAATAATTTCACATACCAAAATTAGATGTCGCCTCTTTTTTTTCACTTTCTTTTGTTATTTGATGATTTGTTTTTTACTCATTTTTCCTATTTTTCCCTTAAGAGTTCAGTAAATATTTTTTTAGCTGGAATAGATATTTGTGTGACAGAGTCAGAAATCATGTTCAGGGGTATCCAATTAAAAAAACTAGTTATGGATTTATCTCTTACATTAATATCGTTGACACATACAATTAATATAAAAAGGCATGAGATTGGCTTTTAAATTTTTGTGATCGCCACGACTCATAAAAAATGACACAATGTGGAGATAATCTAGACTTGAACAATTTTCATTTTTTACATCTTTAATTCATCACAATTTTCAATTTTGAATAATAATTCCATTGTTCATATGTAAAAATACATCTATAGTTACTAACTAATTATTAAAAATAGTAAAATATTTCAATTATTTTTCTTTTTTAATGAAATGTTAGTATTTTTTCAGAGGGGCCCAGTGGTCTCCTCCCTCCGTCCCTGTTTGGGTAGGGTATGAATATCTGATCCTACAATATAAGGTCATATAGGGAAGGGGATGGGGATGGGGATGGATATATAATAAATGGAGATGTAGGATATCATACCCAATGCCCATTGTCATCCCTTCCCGCGTTAAATTATATAATTGTCATATCGATGCATGCGTGGAAGAAAGCCTTTTACATATGTTTAATCCATATGGATTGGCTGCCTACATCTCTCGGGAGATAACTTAAATACTGGGCGCGTCTACTTCGTTTGCTAGAAAAATGTAACAGCCTTCCGTTTTTACCTTAAAATATACACACTTTGTACCAATGTTCCTTAGAAATTTGAAGTTCTAATGTGCTCAGTATTCAGTACAATTGACTACTTCCATGTACCATGGTTTTTGTGCCTAGGTCTCAGAGGCAACCAATGGCCGTAATGGGAGAGGCCGACCAACTGGTTTATGTTCAGCAGGTCTCCACCTGGATGGTTCATGTTCGTGTGACTCATTCTTTACAGCTGAAGAATCAAGTAGTCTTGCAAGTATTTCCCGAATAATCATGCTTGCTGAAGCATTATTTGAGGTAGGTCCTTTTGACCTACGATCTGTCCCACGTTTAATCTTGGTTGGTAGATAAGTTGATGGAATAGTTAAAATTTCTATGAAGAAAATAACGATAACAATTTAGCTCTTGTGTACAAACACTTGTTCCTTCTCTCAGGTTTGAATCTGTGCAAAGTCATAGTCACGTGCCTATGAAGGGAATTTCATTTAGATTTGGAAATTATGAAAATTTAATGATAGTCAGTGTGGTTTATTAGGCAGGAAATACAAGAAAGACGAATTTAGTCCAAAGGACTAGTTTTATAATGTGTGCCGAATGCTTCCTAATAGGATTTTTTACTGGTTTATTGCCATCATGAAGTATAAAGTTTAATCAAATTGGTAGGCATTTAATTATAATTTTATTATCTAGCTTCATTTATGATCTTGTCGATGAATTATTCCTTTTCGATCTCAAAATATGATGTTCCTGTTTTAATGGTTTATGAACCGTGACTGCTTGCTTCTCATATTTGAGTTGATATCCTAGGAAATGGTGCTATTTGACGTTCTTTCTAGTGAATAAAGGGTCTTTTTTCATATATTTACCCTTTCATCGAATTCCTTTTTCGATAGATTCTCAAATGAAAACCCGAAAAGTTACTCATTCCCTATTTCACAGGTTTTGGACGAAATTCACCTTCAGTCTTTGTCGCTTTCACTGTCTACTCTCTCACTCCCTGCTCCAGAATCTGTTGTGGATGCATTTCCCCTCAAGTATCACAAAATAATAAAAAATGCTGCTGAGAGTGATTCTGCGGATGTTCGACAGTAAGTCTTCTTATGTATTGAGGCAAAAACTTCTACGTGGTGCAATTTTGACTTATTAGTTCATACGAAGAAAAGTATTAATTCATACAAAAGAAAGCATTAGTTTGTAGGCTGAACAATATTAGTACTTTTCAATATCCAACTAATATTTTTCATTATATGAGCTGATACTTTTTATTTCATGAACTAGTAATATTTTTCGACTTCCTTTTTCTATGATTCTCGAAAAAAAAATTCAACTTGGTTGGACGGTGCAACTGGTGTGTGAGGTGTTACTCATGCATTGAAGAAAATATCCATAAAGTTCAATAGTTACATTTGTATATATATATTTATATAACTATATAGATGGATAATTAGATAGAGAGAGAGATATATCCCCTTTAGTCTTAATCAAAACAAAAATATAGTCAAAATTGTATTATTTTAGTTAAACTCAGTGATGCTTTTCACAGGTGTTATATTTGTTTATGCGAGTACGAGGAAGGGGACGAATTAAGAGTTCTCCCGTGCAGTCACGAATATCATGTCCCCTGTGTTGATAAATGGCTAAAAGAAGTAAATAGGTATGCCTGTGGATTGATCTTCTACGTCTCTTTATTCATGTACTCTGTATTAGTTTTCTTACAACTCCTTTGTGCTTCACCAGGGTGTGCCCAGTCTGCCGACAAGACGTCTGTGAGGGCAGCCAAGAATGATGCGTCTCAACTATCGTCGACCCTAAATGTACATATATACTACATGTAAGACCGAAAATAATGAGTTGGATTATGCACCATGACTATGTTGTTGTCTGAAATTACATACTTAAAACCTGTTGGATGTAAACTTGATGATTTTGTTTTGGTTACATTACATATTTGTTTGTTTGTGTCTGTGCACGGGAAGATTGACTTGGATTTAGTCACTCTATTTTGCGGCCCACTGCTTCTTTAATTATTTTACAGATTAAAATGTCTTTTATAAATTAACAATTAACTAGATAACTTCTAGGAGCAAAATGAGGGTCAAAATCCCACAAATTAGTGTGTCCCTCGTGCATATGATTTTAGACGTTTGTTTTTTGGACATGCGCATGCTAGTCGTCTCTGATATACTTGGTTCTTATTTAAGAATGTGTCATTTTTCATGTTCCACTAACACATTTATTAAGTAAAAAATGTGGGACACTACTTTGATGTTTCTCCCTCCTCAAATATTATACGGTATTTTCTAAGTAGAATTGATTTTCTTATTGATTGTTATTGGTAAGTAAATTATCCGGTGGTAGATATAACATTAATTCTCTGTAAAACTACCTTTAGTAATAGTAATACAGCAAAATCAATCATGAATATTAATAAAGAAACCTTGTACAAATTACCTTTAGTAATAGTAATATATCAAAATCAATCATGAAACCCAGAGGGTATTAAAATTTCGAAGTTTTTCAAACTGAATATCAATTAGTAAATAATACTCCCTCCTTTCCATAAATACATTTCACACTTCTCTTTTTAAAATGTTCCACAATACCTTTCATACCTTTAAAATAGAATTATAAACTCAATCCTCACAATATCTTTAATTTTACACAAATGTCATTACTTTTGCTCCACAGATATATAAAAGTCAATCTATTTATTTACTTTATACATAAAAGTTTATAAAACTACTCTCAAAATTCTATTTCATTATTATACTTTTTTAATAAATGTGTTTTAACTTACCTATAAAAGATATTTCGAAATGGATGAAGTAGTACTATATGTGAAAAAGCAAATATTCTGGTTTTTTAAAGTTATTACTATTATTCACAAAGGGAAACAATTTTTTATCTATGTAAAAAGGGAAACAATCATCATAAGAAGGTTCAGAGACCAATAGTCAAAAGGTTCATAAACGAAGTTCACTGACAAGATTAAAGTACCCAAAATTCTTACACCAATCGATTGTGTTACTCTAAAATTTTCGGTATTTTTTTACTTGTGAATTAAGAAAAGTGATTAAACAATAGATATATTATAATTGATGTGATTGAAAAAAAAATAGAGAAATGATTTAAATATAAATAAAGTGTAATAATAAAAAAATAAAATATATTTTTAAAATAAGAAACTTATAAATGAATTGGCGGACCAAAATAACAAAATAAAAAACTTATAAACGATTGAAGGAGTAATATGCGTTTTAGGCTTTCAACATGTTGAATATATTGAACTAATAAATTTAAATCGCTCAAAACATATACAGAAAGTTGCAGATGATTTGTTTATATGGGCAATTCTTACTGTAGTCACATTTTATGAAGTGACTACATAGTCACTTTATCGAATTGCACACGTGGCGTCGTAAACGTCGTAACGACCTGCTACCTATTATACAGGTTTAAGTTATTTATATCATTTTTTAAACTGTATTTTATTATTTACTATATTATCCTTCTTTAATAAAAAATTACAAAATTTTAAATAAATAACTAAATTACTATACTGCCCTTACCCTTTTTAATACAAATTACATTATTTTAAAAACTTTAAATAAACAAATAAAAAATTAAATAAAAATAGAACAATTCATTAAATGATGAATTAGGGTTCATCCCTCCTACACCTTTGAATTCACGGCAGTATTCCCTCTCCCCCATTCTCCCTCCGTTTTCCCCTTTCTCCCTCCCCGTCCGTAATTCCTCCGATCTCGCGTGATTCTCTGGTTCACTCACTCTTTCACTGCTCGCTCACTCTTCTCCCCCACCAAATCACGGGCTCACTCTTCTCCCCCATAAAATCGCTCACTCACTCTATTCCTCCAAATCAGTAGCTCACAAATCTGTGCATTCTTCATTTTTCTACACGGCCATAATTCACTGTTTTGGCCCATAACAATGTTTCACTCCAAATAAAAGAAGTAACAAGAAAAGTGGATATTTTGGACTAGTTCTTCAAGAGTTTGAATTTTTTTAAATTTGCCCAAAAATGTACGAATTTCTCCTTTGTTAGGTGGAAGTTTGAGTTATGTTCGATTATTAAGCATGGGTAACATGGTTTTGCTTTCAATTTTGTATTTGAATACAATTTTTCTTTGAGGCATTTCGTCAAACACTTGTTGAATAGTTGAATTTCTCTTTGAGGCAAATTGAAAGCACAAAATTATGAGCTTTTTTTTTTATAGTTGAATTAGGTTAATTTAGAGGAAGATTGACTACACAATGTAATAATGGTTCAATTTGCATGTTATAAAGGTAGAAATTAAGAATTTGCAACAACCGTGCACGATAGGCTTGGATGGCTTCTTTGATTCATAGACATAGCCGACTAATAGTACTGCAAGTATAACTATTTTAGGATGGTTCATTATTCACTCATTATTTTTTTATATAAAGTGGTGAATATGTATATGATAATCTACTGATGCAGTTATATTATAATTGAAAAAGCTTTTATTTCAAAACTAATTGAAAATGAAGGGAAAGTTCATTCTGGTATTACTATATGAGCTTTTCATATACTCTGCAGTAAATGATTTTTTCAGTCTTATTTTGATTGTGATCTTATATTTGAGTGTGTATTTATGTGGATTTTTGTATATTGATTACTTGCTACCCTTTTTTTTTTTTTTTTTGTATGTTGATTACCTGCTACCATTTTTGTGTATATTTGGGTCCATCAGTTTGTCATATACAGTAAATATGTATTAGACAACAATTAGGAGTACAATGTGGAATTATTTGAGAATTAGAGATTGTTGTGGGCAATTTAGGGTGATTTCTTGAATATAGTTGTGATTGATTTTGTTCATCTCTCTACTTTCCTATTATTTTATTTTTTTCTGTAATTGTTGAACTAATACCAATTTTGTATATATTTATAAGATATGGCATTGGAGTTTGCTTACAACCGAAATTGTGTCTTTGCCATCAAAACAATTTATTGGATGAAGAAGTTTACCATAGTAATGAATGTGGCAAAAAACTCTTCTTTATTCTAGTAGCTCAATTTAGTTTGGCTTAGCATGTTCCTCTATTTATAGATCTTTGGCTGCATGTTGATTTTGCTTTGAATCCAAGGATAATCAATTTTTTTGCCTTCACATCCTATCTAATTCTAGAAATCGGTGGTTAGTATTTTTGTTTGGGGAGTCGAACGTTGTATGGAGTACTATATTGGTCTGGTGTAACAATTTCATTGACTAGATTGCGTTGGTAGGATGCTTGTGAAGTCGAATCTTTTAGTATAGCGCTTCTAATCGATTTCATACTTGATTTGAACATGCTCCATTAAGATAGATATTAAATGTTTCTTTAATGTATTTTGGCCACCAAAGATTAAGTATTTTTGTTAGTTGTGACTTATTTTGTTAATCTCTCTGCCTCTATTATTTTGTTTTTCTGTAATGGTTGAACTAATATAAAATTTGTGTATATTTACAAGATATGACATTAGAGTTTACTTACAACCGGAAGGTTGTTGGTCAAGCAAAGATTAGTTGTCGCAGCAAGTTATCCATGGTTGATTTCGTGTTCAACGAACTAGATGATCTCCATAAAGAACAGTTTCAAACGTCATGTTTTAAAAATCTTTTGAAGTTGAGGAGGATGGACGTTGGATACCAGCTCTTCCACCAGCTACTTACGAGGCAGGTGCAAACACAGAAAAACAATGAAGTTTGGTTTAAATTTGGCGATAATTGAATCATGTAGTCCACAAACAATGTAGACTTTTTTTTTTTTTTTTGTTCATGAACAGAATATGAATGTATTCATACTAAATTTATGTTTATAATTTCATCTTTGTTGTTTTTGTTCAATCGTTGATTAAATTTTAGAATGTAGTCATTTCAAATTATTTTTTTTTGCATCAAGATTACTAATAAGGATACCTTTTTAAAATATTACAGCCTAAAAAAAACTTAAAATACATGTCTTGAAATTTAGAGAAAAAGAATAATAATACTCAGTTCAAATATTGCGGCCTAAAAACAACATAAAATACATGTTTTAAAATTTAGATAAAAACTTGTTAGGTTGTAAAATTTTCTAACACGTTAAATTTGGGGTTAACCATGTCGTTCTATTCTTAAAAACATGTTAGGTTGTAAAATAATGATATCGGGAAACTTAAGTTTCATATTTGACACACGAAAACGAGATAACGACCTGTGTGACATTATAACGTAACGAAGGTCGTTACCGTCACTAACGACACCTTACCGACCATTCTCTTAGATCCATGTGATATTTTATACGAGTACTGTGTAGAACATGGATATCGACGTATAACATGTGTTGAATATCCCGATAAACGAGAGAACGTCTCATGTGACATTCTAACGGAATGAAGATCGTTATCATCACCGACGACACAATACGTTGTGTTCAAGTGTCGGAAAACTTCCATGACCATTATTATTAAGGGTATAGAGTGAATATTTGCGTTTCGATTGCCATGTTCATTGGACAGTTCATTAGTGATTAATAATCGACCATTTCACTCAATCACTATATTCTAAGTTATATAAATCGTGGGTTCTTTATCAATCAGACCATCCATTGTTTTCGAGCACGTTAAATTTGGGGTTAATCATGTCGTCCTATTCTTAAAAACATGTTAAGTTGTAAAATGATGACATCGGAAAACTTAAGTTTCATATTTGACACACGAAAACGTGATAACGACCCGTGTGACATTATAACGGAACGAAGGTCTTACCGTCACTAACGATACCTTACCGACCATTCTCCTAAATCCATGTGATATTTTATACAAGTATTGTGTAGAACATGGATATCGACGTATAACATGTGTTGAATACCCCGATAAACGAGAGAACGACCCACGTGACATTCTAACGGAATGAAGATCGTTAACGTTGCACGACTTCTAGACCGTGCACACTCTAATTTTGGAAATAATTGTAATTTTTACAAATAATTATAAATATCAATTATTTATGGTAAATTAGTGGTAATGCACGACTTCTAGACCAAGCTATTATATTTTTGGAAATAATTGTAATTCTTACAAATAATTATAAATATCAATTATTTATGGTAAATTTTTGGTAATGCACGACTTCTAGACCGTGCACACTCTAATTTTGGAAATAATTGTAATTCTTATAAATAATTATAAATATCAATTATTTATGGTAAGTTATTGGTAATGCATGATTGTTAAATCAAATCCTTATTTACAAAACAAAAACTTCCATGTTTGACACGTTCTTCTTTAATTATATTTTTTTTGGTTAAGAAATTGATTTGATTTATTTTTTGTTATTAATTGTATTAATAACATAAGGGTAAGTATGTAATTTTAATATTACATATTTTAATTAAATTAATAAATATAATAAATTATTTTATTTTATAAGGATAAAAATGTAATTTTACAATATAATATATTAATTAATTTAATTTAATAGAAAATACAAATTTATGACACATTACGACACACACGATGAATACATACCGTAAAATATACAAAAGGTAACATGTCATCAAATTTAAGCCTTTAGATTAGATTTTTAATGACTTAGATTAACTGACTAAGGTAGTCATTACGACACGACACCCTGACTACATGTAGGAGGAGGTCCCTTATTTATATATGCCAATAGTTTCATAAAGTTTAACTATTCCAGAATATTTTTTTTGTTTTATGAATTTGGTTTATTGAAAATTTAGGATAAATTCGGTAAGGGCATGTTTACTTTTGGTTTTAAAAACCAGGTTTTGGATTTCAAGATCCAAAATTCGTATTACTTCGGGATTTAAGAATCGGTTTTCAAAATCCACTCAAAACCTCCCCTATCAAACATATTGATTTGACATAAAGTTATATCTATATAATATTACTTCAATCATTATATTATTTCTCAACAATAATATAATAATACAATAATATAATACATTTAATCATTACACACTTAATCAATCATTATAATCTCATCAAACAATAATATAATAATACAAATTCATTCAATCTTAGAACTTGATTTGACATAAATTAAATCCTTCACTATTCCAAAACCCAAAAGAAACATCCATATTACTATTCATCGAGATTTTAAAAACCAGGATTTTAAAAATCTGATTTTTAAAATCACCCAAAGCCCAAAAGAAACACCCCTAAGAGTATTATTTAGCATACGATTTAGTGATTTGAAAAAAATAACTCGTAAATTAATAGTATATTTTAAAAAATGATAGTAGTTCGAGATGGCCCTTGAGTCCTTGACCAACTTGTTAAAAAAAAAGTGCATGTCGGGCTGAAAGTATTAATTTATGTAACAAAAAATATTCATTCGTGTGGCAACATATTAACTCTTACATTAAAAAGTGGTAACAATGTTCAATACAAATTAACTACTAATAATTTTCATTTATTTATACTAATATTTGCATAATATATACTCCATCTTTTATTGCGCACGATCAAAGTTTGGTCAAATTTAGTGGGGTGCATCATAAATTCAAATGTGGCTAGTTTTTTTTTTGTCACAAAACTTAATTAACTAACTTGAAATTCAGTTAGTTTTCACAACTATTTTACTTACACATTCAATCATTTGAGTTCACTCTAAATACACCATACAATGTCATTGCGTACTTTATTTTTTTGCAATGATGACAAAGACGAAGAAAAGATCTATTGACTAGTGAAAATGAGGAATATGAATGAATGTGAACTAGACGGGTCAGAAACCAATCCCCATCTCCATCCCCGCCAAGTAAATAATTTTTTTTCTCTCCGTCTCCATGGGACCCCAGTGTCTTTGAAAGATTTCCATCCCCGTCTATCTCTATTTTTTCTTAAAACTAATTATATTATAAAAATGTTGAAAATATATACTCTATAAACTTTATCCATCCTCGTCTTCATGAGAAAAGTAAGAATGAGGATGAACTATAAACAGTTTCACAGTAATTCAACAAAATCAAATTGAAGAGATGAAAAAGAAAAGCAATAAGGCCAAAATGAAAAAACAAAATCCTTAAATAGAGGGACCCCGCAATATATTTACCCATTGGGAGTTGGGACCAAAACAAGTCAATTCCACCTAGTAGCAAATATTATGGAGTGTGGGTTAAGTTTAACCTAGAAGTTTTTATAAATATCAATTTTTTGTAGCTAATGTTTGTAATATAAGTGTGAGCAATATTTTATTGTATTGATGTGTGAATTTTTTTAACTTATTAATATAAAGTAATCAACGATAAATTCTGTAAGAAGCCAACCCACAAGTACAGTTAATTAATTAATTGCTAGAAAATGACTTGAGTAATTTCGATGTGAATGGTGATTGTGTTAATTAGCTACATTAGAACAATATATTATATATACATGCATCACATATATATTCACATTATATATATTATTGAAGTAAAAACAATATGGAATAAAGCGTGAAGTTGAAATGAAAATTACCCTTCACATTAAAAAAAAAAAAAAAAAACTCGAGATGTCTGATGAAAGTTTCCTTATGTCACACAAGTTTTGCCTCCTTATAGAACACCAATTAAATAATAAAATCATTACCAATTTTATTTGACACAAAATCATACCAATTTGGTTTGTATTTAATTTATGCAATTTAATTACCCTTTTTTTTATGGTATGACACTACATAAGAATATTGTCAAAAAATACTTTAGTATAATGTAAGTTGACACAGATTCACTTATCATAATTGATTACTTTTTTATAGGGAATACTTGATTTTTTAAAACGTAAAATATTACGTCCCTCGTCTTGTTCCAGTTATATATATTCCGTATTAATTAAAGAACCCATAGGTTTTTTTTCCTTTATATCTCTCAAGTTTCAACACCCATTTTTAATTTCCGTAGCTACATGTCAACAATTTCATCTACACCTCTCTCTGACTACGGGGACTCCGACGCTACTCTATCGTCATGGACATCCGTTACGGTAGCCATAACCATAATCGCTTCCACCGTGATTATATCCGCAGTGATTTACCTCCTCCTCCGAAAACTCTTAAACCGCTTCCGCTCAACGACAGCGGACGACGTCGTGTTGCAACAACAACACGACGTAATTCAGAATTCAAACACGGATTTACTCGACTCACTCCCGCTCTTCACATTCCGCTCCGTAACAGAGTACCTTAAGGGAGGGGACTGCGCCGTTTGTTTGGCCAAATTCGAACCGAACCATCAACTCCGTTTGTTGCCGCTGTGTTGTCACGCGTTTCACGCTGGGTGTATTGATAAGTGGATCGTGGCGAATCAGACGTGTCCCCTCTGCAGGACCACAGTGCGGGCTTCTGACTATGCCGCACTCAATAAAATCCTGTCTGACCAAAACGGCAGCGTTCGGATTGAAATCGGAAGTGTCAGCCGGCGGGAGGAGGAGGAGGAGGCGGAAGGAGAGCGGCGGCGGACTTTCTCGTTAGGTTCGTTGGAGTATGTTGTGGATGATTGCAATCATGAGGCTCCGGTGAGGAACTGGCTGAGGGAGTATTTGGTGTCGATTTCTTCCAGAACGATGTCGTTTAGCAGTAGTAGATACTTCTCCAGCCGTAGCGACGTAGTTCCCGAGGAGATTAATTTTGAGTTAGAGGCAAATCGGGCGGGAGAGGAAATCAGTCCTCGCTGGGTTTCCGGGATTTAATTAGTAAACTAATTATGGAGTAGGATTTACGCATCATTCATTCACACTAGAATTAAGAAGATTGTTAATTGTCTATTTCAAGAAAAAATGTCGACGACTTTCAATATTATTCTGCATTCTTTTTTTAAGTCATATGTTTGTTTTAATAGTAGATTAACTCTTTTTTCAAATTAGTCATGTGTTTTTTTTTTTTTTGTGGTTGGGATCTGAGATCTGCAGATTTGAGTTGTAGATCTGTTGTAGTTTTTTTGTGTGAGTCTCTTTTGTGGTTGGGCTCCTTGGGATAGACTCGTGAGCCTTGATTTCTAGGTGGAACTTTGCCTATTTTTTTGTTTCCTATTCTTGACATGAAACACCTTAGTTTAGTGTAGGGTTGTCTCGTTTAAAGATTGGAGATCTGGACATCTGTTAAGGCAAAGGGAAACTCATCTTTTCTCTTCACATGATTGAAGTGAACGGCGATATCCGCATTGGTTTGAAGATCAAGATCTTAGTTCGTGATTTATAATTTTATTTGATGATCTTGTAAAACCTCCCCCTCAAAAAAAAAATTTAAATAAAATTTATTGGATAGGGTGGAACAAAATTTGTACAAGTAAGAATGATGAAAACGCTTTGTGAATTATGAATAGGGGTGGTTCGGTACAGATATCATATCAAAAAAATTGATATTGAAAAAATTCATACCGATATCGTACCGAAAATTTGGGTATATTTGTGGGGTACCTCTTTTGAAACATAAACATTCATGAAAGTTACACTTCACGGTCAGTTTTTTTTCCTTCATGCTCTATGGCCATGGGAAAATGTCTAGGAACACTTTTTTATTTGATATGATAATGTGTTTGTTGGACTTTCTCAAAAAGATTTTTTTATGAAATAATTCATATAACTTTTTATATAATTGAGTAATACCGGCCTAGAGATATGTTTACAGAAATAACAGTAATCAAATAAGTAAAATACCAAACTATAACAATATTTAAATTCCCATTCCATTCCACATAAGTTCATAAATGATTTCTCAAATCATTTGCTCCCACCCAGCTATAGAGTTTGCTATTTCAACTCCACAAGTAAATTTTCTGCTGACGCTTGTTCACTTTGAAATATGAACGAAATTACAGGCTTATAGCTTTCCACAATAATCAAGTATTACACTCCCATAAGCAAGATAGATCATTTTCCCTTGGGCTTGCTAAAACGAAACAAGTTTAAATATGAGTAAAGTTTATGATGCGAATCAATTGACGTTGAATTATTTGGAAGTTTTGACCCAAAAACATAATTAAAAAAGAGATGATGTTAATTTTGGTGTTGATGTTATTTTTAGTTATGTTTTTAATTTTGGCAACAATTTTCAATTTCAGTCCTTTTATTTTTTATTATAAGCTCACGACAGTGTTGGACCATAGAGTAGGGTTTTGAAGTTGCTGCATACTTATAGTTGGTGTGTGAGTTTTGTATTGGTTGTTGAATTTGATATTGAATGAAACTTGTGAGATCGTCACCTAGTATACATAGTAGTATCAAGGTGTTCATCTCTTCGTGTTAACCTTCCGTTTAGGAATGGCAATGGGGCAGAGCAGGGCGGGTATCTCAATATTCAAGTATGCCCTGCATATATACGCATCCGCTCTGCCCTGCCTCATGATCTGCTGCGGGGCAGCATTTTAAGCCCTGCCCCACGATCGATACGGGGTAACATTTTGAACCCTTGTCCTACCCCAAGTCTCATTTTACACACACACAGATATATATATATATATATATATATATATATATATAAATATTTAAAATGAAATAAACTAAACATTAAAATTCACCTTTAAACTAAACATAAAAAATTCACAAAATCATATTCAGAATGAACAACTAAATAATTAAATCCACGACAATTTTATGTTCAAAATTAACGATAACTATTACATAAAAAATAAAATTTTACGATTTTCACTACGAGCTCCACTTCTCCTTCATTATATTATTTATATATATATATAAATTTAGGGAGGGGAGGGACAGGGCGGAGCAGAGCAATAAATATGTAAACCCATGCTTGCCCTAACCCATTTTCAAAATGGGGTGTGAAATTTCATAACAAGAAGAAATTGGATATAGTGCATATTGAGAGAATTTAGAAATATATAAATGATATTGAAGAATTGAAAATGAATTACATTTGAATTGGATGATCAAAATGATTATCATCTCTCTTCTTATATAGAGGGAGATTTACAAAATAGGAGTTACAACTAACAAATGAGTTATAACTAACAAAATGAATTACTCTTTTAACTACTCTAACTAATAATCTTTCATTTGTTGGTTTGACTTGTTGTTATTCTTCACATGGAGTACGACAGGGCGAGTCCAAATCGCTCGGGGCGGCTTCGGGACAGATCATTTTGTCATCCCTACTTCCGCTACATCAGTTTAGTATCGTCGATACTCTGAACCAATAAAAGTAGCCCATCCACACTTTATAAGCAAATTTACGCTCGATAAGAACATGACTAAATGTTTCAATCATCTCATTACAAAAAAACGCAGTTTAGATTTGCTCCATCCGGTAGAATTATACTTTTGTGCAAGTTAAGCGTCGTCAAAAGTCTATCCCACAAACTCTTCATGCATGTAATCGAACTTTCAGCGATGGAAACTCTTTCAAATAATTTTGAATTTCGCTCATTCCACCTCGACTGTCTCCCTCTTTTGTAGCCGCAGTCTCTCGTGTGGTTCTTTAGTTGTAGGTTTTGTCTAATATGGACTCCCTCGAGTGCATGTTGTGCACTCTAGTCTAAAGAAAAGTGTACTGAAAAGTACAACACAATATTACTAAAAAGTGTAAGTCGCTATAACTAAAAATATTATTATACAGTTTAATAATTAAAAAGTGCAACACCATTTACCAAAAAGTGTAAGTCAGTAAACTGAAAAGTGCAACATGGACTAGGGTGCACAACATGCACTCGAGTCCACGGCAGACCAACCCTTAGTTGTATATTTTTCCCCTTAAATTATGGAAGACTATAAATAATGTGGTGTCCAGTGTTTTTCAGGCAAAGGAACAGAAGATTGTGGAATGTTTTTTTTAGTTATACTTTTGTGTCACTTCATGATTGGTGTAATATTTTGATTAAGTGAATACCCCTTATTGATCAATTTTTATTTTTTAAAATTTTCAAAATAAAAAAATGCAAGATCTTTTACTTATTTGGAGGCACGACTGTCCTTCCTTTCCTTAAGCGATCTAATTCTTCAAGACATTTTTATGTTATTACATCCGTTCTGTATTCATGGTCTCATTTATTTAAAAATGTTGTTTCTATTTATTTGTTGCTTTATTGATATCAATACAACTTTATTATTTTTCTTCGCATAATTATACTAATAATCTTTTCTTAGTTTCTATAATCAAGAAATTATTAAAAAAGGAGTATTTAATTATGGTCTATTTATTTAGAATAAAAGTTTTTTTTAATACTCAAATTAATAAAAAAAATGATTTGTGTGAATATACGTTACTACAAATTTCAGATTTCACGGTATTTTTTTTATAGTAAAGGGGAATCAAACTAATTTCTCTTGAAATTGGGAGGGTACCCATATATCCCTCGAAAAGTGAGGAATCAAATCACTTGAATTCATATATAAAAAAAAAACTCGTCAGCACACAATTTTGTTCAAATGAAATTTATCAAATGTTGAAAGAAATTTATTTTACTCAATTTTTAATGAGTTGAATATATAAGAATTAAAATAAAGAATTTTATAAATATAGAAGACAAATTTAAAATTTTAAAATAAAAAAATTTAAATTTAGATGACAATAATTAAAACTATTACTACTCATTCATCATTTTTTAATGAAAGTTTTTAATATCTCCTACATAATTTTTTTAAACCTACATATATAGATCCGGTTGGTGGATCACCGATGAATTCGGGTCGGGTCAAGTAGCTGAACTTTCTAGAATCTAAATCGATTTTACCAATCAAATTCGGCAGAATAAAGCCTACCCTCCAGCTAACGCTGTGTTAAGTTGTACACTGAAGTAGCAGCATAAGGTACAACATCGATTGCAGGCCAAAGCTCTCCCCTTATCCATGGCGTCGTCTTCCTTCATTTCCCTAACCCTACCCAAACCTTTTACCTCTCACAAACCAAGCTTCCCACATCTCACAAATAAACCCTTCGGTTGGTTTGCTTATATCTCCACCGCTTTCCTTGTTAACGCATTTCTTAATTGTTTGAAATTAAATTTCATTTCACCTTGTTTGAACAGGTTTCCAGAGGAGTTCTTTGAGAATCAATGCAATTACAAAGAAATATGAACCCGCTAAGGTATTTCCCCTCTTTCTATGCGCGCGAGTGTAATTTGAAACAATTTTTTGTTATCCTTAACTTTTGCTGGGAAAACAATTGTAAATGGGGACTGAAAGGATATTGTTCTGTGACTGTAGGTTGTGCCTCAAGCCGATAGAGTTTTGATTCGTCTTGAGGAGCTACCGGAGGTACTACATTTGGTTTCAAATTGTTATCAGATGTTTGTGTTTTTGTTTGAGGAGGTCCAAGAAAGAGTATCTTGTTCTTAGCTAGAATGATGTGTTTCCATTAATGCAGAGGTTAATCATTTGTAAAGGAGGTACTTTGTGTTTGTAGAATTAGAAGCCTTTTGCTGTGTTAGTATAATTCTGAAGTGCCTTGCTGTTTAAACTTTGTTTTGATTAGAACAAAATTCCAGATGTAGGTTTGTTTTTAGTGTCTAATTATTATTGAAGACGTGATCATGGATCTCTTATCATCCTTTTGAACCATGTTTGATGCTAACAATTTTAAATATTTCAAATGCACTTTGTAGATTGTAAGTTTAGAATTTGAAATTGGTGAATATGTTGTGGATTCTTGCTAAATGTGTCGATGATCTAGCACGCACGCAAATGTTAGGATTTGTCATGCAATCTCTTCCATTTAGATGATATATCATTTTTTTTATACAGAAATCAGCTGGTGGAGTATTGCTTCCCAAGTCAGCTGTTAAGTTTGAGCGTTATCTTGTGGGAGAGGTGCGTGAAGTTTATTATTTCATCTTTCTAAAAGGTTCATTCACACAAATACTCATATTAGAGATACATTCTCTTGTATAATTGCTGTTCAGGTTGTTTCTCTAGGTACTGAGGTTGGGGAAGTGGAAAAGGGAAAGAAGGTAATTTTCAGAAGTTTTGATTTCATATACTTGCTCATTCAGTTTATATGTAAATCCACCATGCAATTAAGTTACTGGTTTCTGAACATCGATAAATTGCTTCTGTGCAGGTGCTTTTCTCTGATATAAATGCATACGAGGTACGTGTGTAGAACTTGGCTGATAGCTATTTTATTAGCATATAACTGTGGAAATTATTTGATTTTGGGAACTTGAGTATTTTCCAAGCCTGAATAACCTAATAACTGCCTGCATCATGCATCATAGGAAGACTCGATGATTCATTGTCTACATTTCTATAGTGAACATGTTGTTGGGTGTTCAACTGGCTACATTCTGATTCAGAAATTATATGTAGACATTGCTTAAGTTAAGAGATGCATTTAGCATCAACATCAAGCTAAGCTTGTGGGAGCTGTTATTAAATCAATCCAAATTGCATAAGAGAGTTTTATTAAATCATTCTTATACTTAGCAAGTTTCGTTTATGGTTTATTATCAGGTTGACTTGGGAACAGATGAAAGACATGTTTTCTGCAAAGCTGGTGAGTTGCTGGCTGTGGTCGGCTAGAGATCTTTCAAATTTATCGGATTGTGTAATCCTCATTGAGCACCGGGTGTAGTGAGCATGTAATCTTGTTGAAGACACATGATTTTGAAAATTCTTCAATTAATAATAGTAGTGAAGATGTGGTTTTGTTTGATGAACATTTTTGGCATCCAACTCCCTCTATCAGGTTTACGCTTTAATATCAATTGGAAGAAATGTGTTAGAAGCCGCATTCAGGCTTGAATTTCGTATTTAATCAGATTAATTGAAGAAGAGAGATAAGTTGTGTTGTTAACTCCCTTAAAAAATGGACATTCAGAATTCAGGTTGGGCCAATTTTCAGGGCCATTGCATCTTATTTCCACCATCTAGTCAACACGTGAGTATATATAACTGGTCGGTTTCTTTACAGGAATAATTGCGAAATCTTACATAAACTTAGACTATTACTATCTAGATTATTTTTAATGACATTTAATAGTAAGTTGGGAAATAAATGTAATTAATTGACATTGAAAAAGCTCTATAATTTTTTAGGCATTATTACTCGCGCGGTGTGTTAATGCCTAAAGCTGGAACAAAACAAGTCGTCCCCAAAACGACTTCTACAAAAGTGTGCATTATTGTGGCGTTTTGCCCCTGATAAAAGAAGAGAAATTAATGAAAACAAAAGTGGGGAGGCAGCTAAAGTAGAGAATATTAATTTGAAGGCAAAACGAAAATACAAATATTAATAATAAATGGAGTATAAAGTACTACAACAAGATTGAGGGATTATATTGCAAGAGTGGAGTTATTATCATATGTAATGGCATGCCTAAACTAACAGCCTCATTCATTCGTCTCTCTCTCTCTCTCAGTCTCAAGTAACAAAAAAAGTTAGAACTCAAAGAGTCGCAGCTCGATCATACCCTCTTTCCGTTTAGGGGAAAACCATGCAACCACCTTCCCAGAACCAAGGAGCCTTAGTGAGTAATTCAGGCTGTATATCAAATCTTCCAGCTGTGGCCCATTTTTGCCAGACGACTGGTCCAGCCCAAACTTCGAATCTATTCTGAAAACAATAGGCCCTGCAACCTGCACCATTGTGTATCTATTTTGTAAGCATTGTAATCTTAGGTATCTAGCTACAACTTAAATCACATTTTGATGTATTATATGGCTCACCTGTTGCTGAAAGATTAAATTGAGTCTTGGGGAAGAGAGTTCGTTTGATTGTTGTTTACTTTGTGCACTCCGGAATACGTTGGACGCCTTTTTCAGTACAGCTGAAGCAGAGGCAATATCCAAGCGAGCATCTATTCTCGTGAGGTCTCCATACAAATTTCTGAACCTCCCATGTTGAAAAGTGTAGCATAGTGAACCAAAAAAATCGGCACAAATACGACCACTATTTCTAGCCCTATTTTCACCACCAATCCATGCCTCACACGTACCCCCTAAATTTATAAACAGAATAATGCATGAGGAATTATGTCATCTAAAAGAATATATTGCAAGAAAGATGCTTAATTAATTATAGTAAGGAGATGAAAAGGTTCATTTGGTAAGCCTATAAAAATTACCTATAATTCCAGATATTGCAGCATGAGGATCCTTGAGACGAATATCATATGAAGGACGCCAAATTTGACCCTCTTCAGTCTCATTTATGACATCCTCCTTCGTTTCCTTTTGCCTCCAAAAGTCCTTCGATTTCTCGTAAGAAAAAGCGGTTTTTGCACACACACCAGGCAATAGGGCAATGGGTGTCTCAGTATTTACGGAACGAGCTGCAGCCTGTGGAAGGCCTCTATTTTTATGTATGCCAAAACGGTATCGTAATCCTGACTCTGAAATGTGGGATGAACAGTCCAACGATATTGATTCAGGAACTTCCCAGTACTTCCCTTTATGGTCTATGAAGAGCTCAGGCCATGCTGCTTCTAAAGTAATATCATGATCTGGAAGCTGCAGATGAAGATAAATGCATATGATAAACTGTACAATAAAGACGTAGTTTGAAACAGATAACTGAATCCAGGGAAATTTTTAATAATTTGCTTCAATTCTTTTTAAGCCATCCACTTCCCCTTTTACTAATCATATGACTCAAATGATCAACACAAAGAAATTAAGATAGAGTCACACTACATGCAATAATGATCATTAAAAGTCGAAGAAAATCAAAACAAAATTGTAAAGGGAGCTTATAATTGAAGGTCAGAAATTTGCCTTGTGAAAGAGCATGGCCTTGGAGCGTCGGCCCTTCTTTTCGCCATGCTTTTCAGTGCTAAACAGTAAGGATGTTGAGGATGATAATGCTATCTGTGAGCACAGACCAAATGCAAAGAGTGACTTGTCCACGAAATGCTTTGCAGTATCTTTTAACAAAGGTAGGTCCCACTCTTCAGAAGCAGAAACTTCAGCTTTGATAGATGATATCAATTTCAATGGACGAAATTGCCCAATTAACCCAACCCACCTACATTACAAGGGTTGTAATTTGATATTAGTACAAGAATCAGTAGGCTCTTACAAAACGAGGGCTCATTTCTGTAGGAATTTACTAACTTAAACTCTACATGATAACATTTTAGTAGTCCATTCAGTAACAGAGTATAGAATGTAAAGATATGTGTGTTCATGGAATGTGTTGCTGCATCCATGTACACTAGTACACACCATTCCCTATCCAAATTGATATTTAGTTTAATTTAGAAAATGTGTACATACATACAATGGCAATTCAAACTGTAACTAAATGAATCAATTTTACAGCCATTAAAGTCCAATGCATATCTACATTAAGGACATGACACATATGCATGAACATACACATTCAACTGCAAATGCATTGAAATTTGTGACTAATTCCCTTAACCACAACAATTTAACAAAAAATCAAACATCCATAAGTACAACACATTAGCAACCATAAAGTAAAATGATACCAGTTACCGAAATCGGCTTTGCCAATGAGAGACTGCAGCGCAAAAGAGCCCAAACCCTTAACATCAGCTGAAGGAGAAAAAGATGGAATAATTCCCAAAGGAAATCCACTCCCAATCAAAGAAATCTGTTGAAACCTCAGTGCTCTACTGGCTCTTGAACCGTCAAGGGGTATGGGTTCCCCCGGAATTGCTCTAGCAACACCATCAATGGCCAGCGGAGTTGATATATTCAGGTCCCAGAATGCTGCATCCATTGCTGTTCTTAATTTCGCCATTTTCTTCTTCTGGGTTTGGCGTGATTTCTTATCTGGTAGTGGATGAGACAATTTTTGGAAGGAGTTGAGGCCGGAAGAGGGGTTTTTCTTTGGGTTTAAAGTTTGACGAATTTGCAGATTCGCCCCGGTACTGTTGCCTATTTACTTATGGATCCGTAAATTTAGAGAAATATCATATACTCTCCATTATAATCAAATCAAAATTGTGATTTAATAACACCAATTGCACAGTGAAATTGAATATATTTGTTACTCACTACATTTTAAATGTTTTTCTATATCTCTTTCTTAATTTTGTGATAGGTTGGGTAAATAACCATGAATAATGCATTGATATTTTGTGAGGGGTATATATTTTATTCAATGTCCATGGTTGCTTTCGTTGTAGACATAAACCTCAATTAAATAATATTAAAAAGTGGTAACTATTATTAGTGAAATGTGACTATTAAGTAACTATTAAGTGTTGTTTCGTACTACTGAAAAACCATGGGATTCGAACCCATGATCTCATATTTATAAAAGGAGTCATTAACCGCTTGGGACAGTAGTTATTAGATATATTTTTTGCCAATATTAATATATAAAAGACTGATCTGTGCATTAGTGTGCACGATGCCCTCTACACACAGGAGACCAACTCAAAATCAATAAATAAAATATAACAGGGGGAGTAATATCTTTTAAACGTTATGAGCGTAATTAGATGTATAAAATGCATGGTCTAATTATTTATGATCTATTTAAATTATTTTGATGTAAGTATTTAAATAAACAATCAAAAATATTAAAAATCGTCAACTAATAGAGGCGTATCATGTATATTTAATTTAAGAGAGTGAACTCATATAAAATAAAGGCAAATTATTAAAAAAAAATAGTATTAATTTGGATGCATTACAGTTGTGCAAATATAATCTACATACACAAAATGTATAATTCACATGTTTATCATTTATAATAAAAGACTGAGAGTAATATTTTACGATGTAGTAAAAGAGATGGGTAGTGCAGTAATATTTGAATTTTCTCCAATGAAAATGAATTGACTTGTTAGGTGCCATCATTGGCATTTGTAATGCCTTGATCTTATGTACTACTGTTATATTATTCATTTGATACTACTATATTATTCAAATCGCCATCATATCACCAAAAATT
This sequence comes from Galeopsis tetrahit, assembly GCA_963675135.1. NCBI lineage: Eukaryota > Viridiplantae > Streptophyta > Magnoliopsida > Lamiales > Lamiaceae > Galeopsis > Galeopsis tetrahit. The sequence goes on from OY776131.1 coordinate 41,655,806, forward strand.
GGTTTAAAAAGTGCATGCTTTGTTTTACTCGATAAATTGTAGTACTATAGTTTAGAATTGAACAATTAACTAAAGCATATTAATAAAATGGTAGTATAAAAAACTTATGAATCTAAATTCATGTGAACATTTTTTTTTTCAAATATTACTATTATGCATATAAAAATGAGTAGGAGTGATAGTGTGACGCAAAAAAAATTTATACTTTGATCACCCCATACATGGATGAATGAAAATTATGAAATTACCCAAATATTAAAATTAAACTGATGAGCCCTGCGTGATATGTCCAAGCTTATTTAGCTATTTGTTCAACAATTTTCGTAGAATAGTTAAGCATGGCACGTGTGGGAAAAAGTTGTATTTCAAACTACTTTCTTTGTGTGGTTAGCTCCCCCCATGTTTCCAAACAACCCCATCCCTCTTTGTTTTTCTTTTTCTTTTTCTTTGTAGTAGAATAATAAAAGTTAAACCTAGTTGAATATCATATACTAATAAATATAATATATCACGACAAGATTGTTTATAAATCTAACATAAATTAACCCTTATCTTTTTTAAATATTAAAGTGTCATGTTTAAATTATACTTCGTCTCACACCATATAATAGTCTCATGCAAGACTCTCTTATAAATATACAATGCCAATGGTTAGATATTGACTTACCATTTTCCACTTACATAGTTACATATTGATATACCCATGCTTGTTCAATGGGAGAATTGTTTTTAATTAATTACAACCTAGTTCGACTATAAAAATTGAAAATCTAAATTTTTTTTATTAATTAATAAACTTGAACCATTTTACAAATTGAATAGTACTCCACTTTAATAGAGGAGACCAGATATAAAATGTGGTTATTGTTTTTTTTAAATGTAATAAGTTAAGAACTAAGATAACATATATGATCATAGAGCCTTATTTTGTCATATTTTCCAAATTTATATATAATATACAACGCCACAATGCTTTGCATGACTAATGGTTCCAAAACTTGTCTCTATCTCTTCTCTATAAAAGTATGTCGGTCAATAATTTTGCCACATGCATGTCTTTTGAGAAATTCAATAGAAGATACTTTAAATTAAATTACGTTTAATGTATTTTCCTAATTAATTGTAAACAGACAACAATATTCTCTTTATCAAGTAGGTTCTTTTGGTCACATAAAAGATAATCTTAATTATTTATAGAAGGCATAAAAGTAGTTAAAAGTTTATATTTTGGCCTTCGATGGAGCCTAATCTTACACCTGCAAGTTGCATCATATTTCGTTCGTCCCTTTGAAAGTTGTACATTTACTTTTAACACATATATTAAAAAATATAGAAGGGTAATGAGATGCGATAAAAAAAAAGAACAGGAAGAAGACCAAATTGACAAAATGAGTAACTATCTTACAAAAAGAGTATTATCTAGTTCTAATACGAGATTAGACATTAATAGCATGCCCAACCTAGTTTACCTTAAAGTAAGTCTTTGTCTCTAATACATATATATATAGTTATATCTTAACTTCACTTTCGGACCCATCACTATGCCAGCTGCTATATATTGGCAAATCTAATGACAACATCAGATCATAGTTGAGAGAGCAGAAAACAAGAAACAATAAAACAGAATTACAAGAGAGAGAGATTATGAGTATGAAGAAGGCATGTTCTTGTTTGATTCCATTAGCCCTTGTGATCATCTCCATCCATACCACATCAGCCTACAATTTCATCAACTCAACATGCTCAACTCTGGCCCATAATGATCCAAACATCAACTGCGCCTTTTGTACGACGTCCCTCCAGGCCGCCCCAGCCAGCGGCTGCGCCACCCTGCGCGGGCTGGGCATCATCTCCATCAGCCTCATTCAAAACAACGTGACCGATGCACGCTGCTACATCAAACAGCTGATCAAAAGCGGGAGATGTGATCCGTACGTAAAGCAGTGTTTGTTTGATTGCTTTCAGCTTTTCTCAGATGCAATCCCTACCATCAAACAGGCTATGAGATATTATAGCATGAACAAGTTCGATGATGCAAACGTGAAGATAAGTTCGATCATGGATGCTGCCACGACTTGTGAGGACGGGTTCAAGGAGAAACGAGGCGTGGTTTCTCCTCTTACCAAGAGAAACAACGACACGTTTCAGCTCTCAGCCATTGCCCTTTCTGTTATGCATTTGATTCAGACAGGGTCAGGGTGATGTAGCATATTTTATTTAGATGTTATTTGTACATTCTTTGTGCTTAGAAGTTTGTTTAGCTGGAGTTTCAACAGGCACTTTTGATGTCTTCTAGCTAATCTATGATGTCATGATGCGACTTTATCTTTTGAACTGATTTTTCTTGAAACTATACTACGACTCTATCACTTCACTTTCTTTTAGGCTGTTCAGCTTGATAATACCAGAATGGATATTTTGTTGCTTTAAGCTTTAATCTTTATCTTGTCTGCCACTTTAAAATTAACACTATTCTACAACATACTCCACTTTCATATACACCTAAATCATTAGAGAATGCATTAATACAAACAGCAATCAACAGATTAACAATTATGCATTTCAAATCAATTTTCAAATTCTATCATCCAAATGATGAGACAGAGTTTATTGATTAATTTATTGATCAGTTTCAGAACCGAAAAGTTCATCAACGACAGCAGTAGAAGTAGAAGTCAACACTCGTGCAGTTCAAGTCCATTTCAGGGACAACCTATCTCAAAATTCAAATCTCAAAAGGGGATTAAAATTATTTCACATCCAATATCAAGTTTCCACAACAGTGTCCCACAGCCAGCTAGGACTGTATATAAACTTCTGAGAGATGTAAAACCGAAACCAGGGCTCAATGCATAGCTTAGCTAGCCATAGGATGGTTAGAAATATATTCAATTGCAAGAGTGCACGAGTCAATTTTATCAGCTTCCTTGTCGGGAATTTCCAACTTAAACTCTTCTTCAAGAGCCATCACAATCTCCACATTGTCTAAGCTGTCTAAGCCCAGATCCTTCTGGAAATGAACATCAGAAGTCACCTGCAGATATTAGAAGGGAAATATGGTGAAATTTCCACTAGTAATTGCCAGCAACTTAGATCAGGATTATAGATACTGGAACATATAGACAGAGGCTAATATTTGAAAGAGACACATATCCCGAGATTAAACGAAGTGAGAAGCAGCAAAATGAACATGGCTCTGTGTTATAATTATTTCAATAAGGGTTCGTTTGGTTTGCTGGATTAGGCATGTTTGATTAGTTTATACCATGTAGTCAGTAGTTTGGTTTGCATGAAACAATGTCAGCCTGGGTCTCTTTTTTCAGATTGTCTCAGCCTCACGTGATTATTTGTCGGGGGGAGGGGGTAACTGGTAAGATTATTGATCTTGCAAGAATCCATTTTGATACTTAATACTCTGGAATGTTTAAGTATTCTTAAAATGTTCAAATTATAGTCCTACCAAAGTTTCTGCTAAGATTGTTACTTCAAAGAACAATCCTGCTGCAGTAGAACTTGCAGATGAATAGGGGGGATCATCATCTGTTTTTTCCAAAGTGAGAAGACTTAATCAGAGTCTTTATTTGTTTTTGTCAATTGGCTGTTCAGAATAAAAAGAGATATATGTGTAGTTAAATAAATAGTGAGAGTTATAGAGAGAGATCACCCGATTGCTGAAATTATATTTTTATAAAGGAAAAAGTCTAGCATATCATAGATACTCCGGGTAAATTTTACACTCGGTGTACTGTCGTCTATTCATTTCCCACGCACTTCCATTGGTCTATATGTGTTTATGCATAAAAGAGTGGCTACTCGTATTCCAACTGATGTAGCATCTATAAGACTGAGTATTGAGTTTATTTTTCCTTCAATTTTTTTGTTTGTCTAAGCAACAATTTTATACCATATAATGGAATAATGTTCAAATTGTAGGCAGTTGATCAATAATTATGAAATACATCCTTCTTTTTTCTTACATTTAATATTTAATAATTAATACTAATGTTAAAAGTATTCTTATAGATGCACAGATAATACTTCACAGTTTTATAAACTTGTTATACAATTTACAACTCTTTGCCAACCTAATAACAATCAAAAGACCAAACTGGTTTTGATTTGTATTATTCTAATAATAAATCATGTTTGTCTAGCATGTCACATTTTAATCGGAACTTCTCCCTCTGTCCCTCACGAAAGTACTAAAGCCTAAATGGATAAAATTAAAGGGCATACAAAGTTGAAAATCTTAAAATGTTTAAATCATTAAACTGGTCTTTTCTGCATATTTTCAGAAATAGTGGGAAAAATAAGATGATTCATGGATTAAATAGCCACGCTTTCCTAACTGTGTTTAGAAACATAAATGCACTTTACTGTATGCATTCCCATTGAAAACAGGAGAAGTTTATGCAGACTTCTATGCTAGCAGACTACAGCTAAAAAGTCAAGAGGCTAATTTTCCCCTTTTCTTTCAACAGGGCTTAGTAATCGTGGTTAAAATATGGAGTAAAACGGATACACAAAAAAAGGAAAACAAAACAAACACCACTGTGCTTCAGCAGGTTAACCAATAACGAGTAACCAATGGTTTTATAAATGGAAATGGGGCTACATTTTATCTCTAACTAAAGCCACAATTACAAGAACCACTAACAAAGATTATTGTGCCGAATAATTGCTACTAAGTCAATTGCATAGAATATTTTACAGTAATATTCGGCCGTAATTATTTTTAGAACAAAAACTCGGGGTCAAAGGTCCAGCTCATTAATACAACTCATAACCCTAAAGCAAATCTGACCAAGTATAGTCGGAACTCTCACGCGTAGAAATCACGAATCATTCACATAGAAGATCGGAGAAACAGTAGTCCAGATCCATAACGTTCTAGAAACGAAAATAATTAATGAGTAAATTAAATAATAAAAAAGGGAGCAGACCTTGGAGGGGTCGACTTTGGGGAAGCTCTTGACGACGTCGAGAACTCGGTCGACTACTTCCTGCTTGTCGAGGTGATCATCGCCGTGTGCGGACATAGATCGGACGGCGGTAAGTCGGGATCCGTTTAGGACTATGGATTGGGATACGGGCACCCTAATGTGACGGAGTATGGCAGTTCTCAACGCCGACGCCATTTTCCGAATATCCGAGAAATCGAGTCTGTTTGCTTCTCTCTAGATATGGAGTGCGGAGTGCTAGTTAGGGTCAAGGAATGAAATACTGGAAATATTAATACTTCATCCCAAATAAAAATTAAAAAAATCACACACTTTTTAATCAATGGCAAAAAGTTTTAAAATAATGATATTTTATGTAAAATTTTGAATATTATAAAAATAAGCTTTTATTTTAAGGGTATAAAAAATATTGTAGAATATTTAAAGAAAAAAAAATGTAAATTGTATTGTAAAATTGAGAATACTCGTAATAAATATGGATATCTGGAAAAAAAAGTGAAAAAAAATTCCAACAATGATAAAATGTCACATGCACTCGACTGCTTATATTCACTCATCACCACCATTTGACTGTTCAACTCAAATTTTATTGATCGCGTCTGACCTGATTGGAATCTCACAAATTGTGTCATTAACATTTAAATGATGTTAGTATACTTAGGCTTCATTTGAATGAATGGATTTATCTCTTATCTATTTTTTAAATCTTTCATTTGAAATAATTGCTCAAATTAAATTTCTACATCCAAAAACAATCTTGCTGAAAATTACATGTAATTTTAATGAAAAATGCACATAGTATTACACCAAAAAAAAGATTAATACAGTATTATTACTAAAAATTGTGCACTATTTAAAAAAAATACATATAATTTGTTTTACTAAAAAATACATGTACTCCCTCCGTCCAATTTTATTATGTCCACTTTTTCGGGCACGGGTTTTAATGAATATTGATTAGTTTATTCATAAAATAGATAAGTTGAGGGTATGATGGGGTATTGTGGGGTCCATTTGTAAATAAAATGATTGTTTATGAATAAAGTGAATGGCAAAGTGGGTAAATAAGTGATGGTAAGAGGGTGAAGATAAAGTAGTATGAATAGTATTGTTTCCAAAAAGGGTATGAGCATAATAAAATTGGACAACCAAAAAAGAAAAGTGGGAATAATGAAATTGAACGGAGGGAGTACTATTTAGTATTTAACGAAAAGTGCATATAGTTTTTTTTCTATGAAATACATGTAGTACTTAACATGAAAAATGCATGTACTAATATTTACTGAAAAATACATGTAATATTTTTACTAAAAAAGTGTATATATTATATGAGAGAATCCGCACCTCCATCTTGATTGCGGTTATAATTAAATATATTAATTGAATTTTGATGGCATATACAATTGAGGCCATTAGATCGGATTTATCTCTTGATGGGTTGGAAAACTCCATAGTTATTCATATACAGAAGATGTTGTCTACTATCCTAGTGTGGGATTGTCAACATGTTCCTCGACATTATAACGGAGTAGCACATGCCGTAGCACAGTTGGCCCAACACTCGTTCACACCTCAAGATTGGTCTGAAGAGAGTATCCCACGGAATATCAGGGAAATGTTGTAACTAATTTTCCATCTTTATGGTTTCCTTGTATTTTGTTCTCAAAAAAAAAAAAAAAAAAAAGTTTGTTTCTTTTGCCTTCTACCCATCTTGATGAGTTCGAGATGATGCTTAACAAATTCTGGTGGGAAAGTGGGGAAGAGACTCATAAGAAAATTAACTGGATGCATTGGGAAAATTTATGTGTGAATAGGGAGTAGGGGTGTAAACGAGTCGAGTAGTGCTGAGCTCGAAACTCGATTCGATCGAGCCTAAAATTTTAAGAATCGAGCTCGACTTGATAAGAAACTCGATAAACTCGAACTTGACTCGACTCGATTACCTATATCATTTTTAAATTAATTGTAAAACATATTTTTTCTAAAATAAACTAGAGCTCGACTCGATTACTTGTATATAAATTATAAATTAATGGTAAAAAGTAAATATTGTTCAAGCTCGATTAGGCTCGCGAGCCTTTCGAGCTGAGTATTTATGAGCTCAAACTCGGTAGCTACTCGAGTAGCTCGAAACTCGACTCGATTAACTTTGAGTCAATTTCGATCTTTCTCCGAGTCGAGCACGAGTAGCTCGTGAGTAAGCTCGACTCACTTACACCCCTAACAAGGAGGATGGTGGTTGAACATTTAGAAATCTACACTTTTTCAACAAAGCCCTTATCGAATAAATAGATTGGCATTTACTTACAGATTCAGAGTCCCTGGTTTGTAGAGTCTTAAAGGCTCGGTATTTTTCGAACATTGATTTTCTATCGGCAACGATGGGTTGGAATCCAAGCTATACGTGGTCTAGCATATTTGCAGCTCAAGATCTGGTTAAGAAAGGTGTGAGATGGAAGATTAGATCAGGATCAAATTTTACTGTGTGCAACTCTCCTTGGATTAACGATGATCACAACTCACTCGGGGAGACCCCATTGATTGAAGGCCTGGAGGAAATGCGAGTGGAGGAACTGATTGACCCGGATACTTGGACATGGGATCTGCCCCTAATTCAAGAGTTATTGTCGGACGACGAAATCCGCATTCTTAACACTACCCTGCCACCTCGTGGAGCAGTTGACGCCTTAACATGGCACCTTGATCGAAGTGGACATTATATTGTACGATCAGCCCACAAGCTAGCTAATCGGTTACAATGAAACCTAGCCAATATGACTGAGGGTGAATGGCGTGTTATATGGCATCTAAAGGCACCCCAAAAGTTAAAGATTTTATGTGGCGAGTTTGTAGTGATGTGCTTCCTACAAAAATCAACCTGATGAGGAGGAGAATTGTTGCGGAGGACCAATGTCTTTTGTGTGACACGGGGATAGAAACGAATTGACACGTTTTCATTACCTGTGATTTTTGCTAGACGATGTTGGAATACTTCGGGTTTGTGGTCGGAGATGGAGGCTGCCATTGCCCAGGTAGACAACTTTTCAAAATTAATTTTTCTCATGCTTCGCAGCCCTTTGGCGAATGTAGCAGCTAATTTCGCCATGGTCATGTGGCAAATCTATAAGGAACGCAATGCTAAATTATGGACCAGCTGCTGCAAGACACCGACTGAAGCGGTGCACCATTCAACTACATTTTAGCTTGAGTGGAGCGCAACAAATTCTCAGAAATTGATCTCGCTGGCTGTTGCAACTAGGACGACAGGGGAGACTGCACTGCGTGGCACAAACCAGCCCAGGGTATGCTCAAAATTAATGTAGATGCAGCATTTTTCTCTGATTCTTTGCAAACTGGTTTGGGAATTGTCATTAGGAATGAATATGGGCAGTTTATAAAGGAGAAGACAATGGTCTTTCTAGGATTAAAAGAGGTGGTTGTCGGCGAAGCCATGGGTTTTCTTGAAGCTCTCTCGTGGACAAAATCCCTTGGTTTGGACTTTGAATAATATTATTTTTGAAGGAGACAACAAATTAGCGACTGATGCTATAAATTCCTTCTCTTCCTATAACATTACTTTTGGTGACTACATTTTAGCATGTAGGAATATGTTGTCTTCTTTCAACTGTGCTTCAATTTCTTTCATTAAAAGAAGTGTCAATTTCTTAACGCATGAATTTGCTAGAGCTACTCATTTTTTTTGAGAGCTTCTCTTGTTGGGATGATCCTCCGATCTCTGTGGCTGGCTCTCGAAAATAATTTGCAATGGCAGCAATAATATATAAGCTCCTTTGCTTTCGAAAAAAAAAAAAAAAGACAATTAATATAAAAATAATTACATTTGAGTTCCAAATGTAAAAGAAAAATGTCATTATGGTGTAGATATTAATCCATTAAGTAAGAAACTTGAACATAGTTGTATGAGGTTAGCTTATTTAGACATTTTATATATATATATATATATATATATATATATTAACAGTAAAACCATCAATTTATTAATTGCATAAGCAAACGATATAAAAAGACCATCCACAATAGACGGTGGCTCAGTCCAACATGAAAGACTAAAAAATGATATAGCAACTCTCGCAAAAGTATGTGATACATAATTAGTTTCACAATTCTCCCAACTCATCACCACTTGTTGTAAATCTCGCACCATCCATTTGCATCTCTCGAGAATACTTCCTAAAACAGACATATTACTCACATTTACTTGAGACCTTCTAAATATATACTCCGTACATGGTATTGTATAAGTGTCGTACTTGACTATCGTAGTCAATTAATTTACTACATTTCGTACTATGTAACGTACTATTCACTGTAATGTGTCGTACTGTCGTACTTTTATAAATAATTTAATTAATTAAAATTACATTTTTATCCTTATGTAGTAAAATATTATATTATATTTATTAAATCTAAGTGCGCAAGCGGCAAGCAGCCCACTTGTGGGGGTCCCGTTTAAAGCCAGAACTTTGCGCTATATATGAACATGACCCCATAGAAATTGTTTGCATCTTAGGATTTCGAATTTGAGACCTAAAGAGAAGCACACTCCTAAGTCTCAATTCTACATCACTACACCAACTCTTTGGGATTACAAGCAGTCAAAACGATGTTACTGAGAATCGTGGCTGCAACCTGCAAAACACTTTCAACAAGAGTTGACCTGAATTGGGATGGGGAGGGAGAAAGAATAGTCAAATCGAAGATAGAATTGCGATTGGAGAAAGAAAGAACCCTAATTACTAATTCTTGTTCAATTAAACATTTAATTTAATAGTTTATTTTTGGTTTATTTAACTTTTAAAATAATGGAATTTGTATTAATAAGAGTAGCATAGTACTTTGTTTAACCTCTCTATATATATATTTAAAATGTACTTTCCCGTCCTTGAAAAATTTTCATTTGTTAGAACGGAGTTTAAGGAAAAAGTGTAATAATTAAAATTTTGGAGGTAATTTTGTAAATTTTTTATATAAAGTAAATAACGTATTTTGATTGAGTGTATGGTGAACCCCAAAATAAAGGGTAAATATGTGTATATAGTGAAAGTGAGTATGCAAACTTTTAATGGATGGAGGTAGTACTAATTTATACTTAAAGAAGAATAATATGGTAAATAGAAAAATATAATTTAAAAAATAATTAAATTAAATTAAACTTGTACATGTTCTACTACGTGTAGTCTATCGTACACTCCGACTACTAACTATAGTAAAAATTACCCTACTTACATGGGACCTTCTACATGTAGTCAGGTGTCGTAACATGTCGTAATGACTACCTTAGTCAGTTAATCTAAGTCATTAAAAATCTAATCTAAAGGTTTAAATTTGATGACCTGTTACCTTTTGTAAATTTTACGGTATGTATCGTCGTAATGTGTCATAAATTTATATTTTCTATTAAATTAAATTAATTAAAATATATTATTGTAAAATTACATTTTTATCCTTATAATAAAATAATTTATTATATTTTTGTTAATGTAATTAAAATATATAATGTTAAAATTACATATTTACCCTTATTTTATTAATAACAAAAGAATAAATCAAATTAATTAATTAATAAAAAACAAATCAAATTATAATCATTAAGTCTTAGAAACATAAAACCCGATGTTGTTGTGGAGAAGACAAGACAGTAATGTAATATTCTGGAATTTGTTTATTTCATTTTTTAAATTTAAAATTATAATATTTGTATTAAAAGGGTAGGATAGTAATTTTATTAATATTTGTATTAAAAGGGTAGGATAGTAATTTTATTATTTTTTATAAATTAAACTTTCTTATAAATAATTTAAATAAAAGAAGGGTAATATAGTAAATAACAAAATACAATTTAAATAATGATAAAAATAACTTAAAACATGTATAACAGGTAGCAGATCGTTACGACGTTTACGACACCACATGACGCAATTCGACAAAGTGACTATGTAGTCACTTTGTAAAATGTGACTACCGTCAAAATTGTCCTACTTACATTTCATATACAGTAAAAAGAATGAAAATTATTCTATTTGTGACTTTCTTCAACTGAAACAATTTACAACCGTTTTTTTTTTAAAAAAAATTTAAATTGCTCTTTCTTAATTTTTGTTGAACAAAATCCCATTATTTATCGTTTTTTGCTTTCTTGGAGTAATTTTTTTTAAAATGTTTTGTTTTCTTATTTCTTGAAAGTATAAATACACGTCTTTCTCCACTCGTCAATCGTCATTGCTTGACTCGACGAAAGACGGGAGAGTAATAAACCCATTCAATTCAAACATACACATACGCGCAAGCCTGCAACTTTCACCGCATCGGTTTATTACTCTCCGGCGAGATCTCGACCTTCCGCCGGGATAAACTTCGCTCGAACCGAATTCAAAGATCCGATACTTCTTGGATTTAAACTGCCCCGAACTTGATTGATGGCTCCGGTTTCGGCTCTCGCGAAGTATAAATTAGTTTTCCTGGGAGATCAATCCGTTGGGAAAACGAGTATCATTACTCGTTTCATGTACGATAAATTTGACAACACTTATCAGGTGTGCGATCACTTTACTCCGGAGTTTGAATTCAGTGTTTCATTTTGATCTTATGTTACTGAAATATGTTTAATAAGTGTGTGGATCTGATCCATAGTGTCACTGATTGATTTGCATTTGCCTTAATTTTAAGTAGTTTTGCTTTGATTAGTAATATTTTATTCATATCACTTATCAGGTGTGCGATCAGTTTACTCCGGAGTTTGTATTCAGTTTTTCAGTTTGATTATATGTTACGGAAAAATGTTTTAGTTGTGTGGATCTGATCCCTGGCATCACTGAATGATTTTCATTTTTCTTAATTTCAAGTTGTTTTGCTTTGATTAGTAATGTTTTGTTTATATTACTGATCAGCTCAATTTCATGGTACTCTTAATTTCTGGAAGTTTGTTTTTGTCGGTGATCCAACGTTAAAAGACGGTTTTAGTTCGAAGTGATTGATTATTGTAAATTAGCATTCTTTCGCAATAATACTCATGTTTGATAGCTAAGATTTAGGATAGATTAACTCCATCTCAGCCCTTATAAGTTGTTTGATAGCTAAGATTATGGGTAGATTATGCTTTAAAATGTGTAAAGTTTAGATATCATCATAATCTCAGCCTAATCAGTCTCAGCTATCAAACATGGCCTTAAGGTGTTTTCATTGTCTTCTAATGGTGATGATCTTATGCTTCAATGGCTTCAATGTGTCATCAAGCTAAGTTTGCATTCAACTGATTTAAATTTTCATGATTAAGGAGTTTCAATCAAGGATTTAACAGGTGTTTATACAACTAAATAGAAATAAAATTGCAGGGAAGTGGGAATAGAGACTCACATCTCTTGGTTTTCGTTGATTTTATTTTCAGGCTACTATTGGTATTGATTTCCTTTCAAAGACTATGTATCTTGAAGATCGAACTGTACGATTGCAGCTGTGGTAAGATTTGCTTCTTAAAATAATTGAGTCTGAACTATATTTATACGGAGCTCCTATTGAGTTATGTATTTCTTGCAGATTATTTGGATCTCAATTTCTAAAAGATAATTTATTAGAAGCAATCTTTGGATACAGTTCTGTTTGTCAGTTTCTACACATGCTAAGATATAGTATTGACTGTGGATGGTTGAAAGAAATGATTTTCTATGTGTTTTATATATCCAAGTCATAATGTGTAATGTTTGGTGCATGCATTCCCAAGTGTCAATTCTTATTCTTTGAAGTCACTTTGATCTTTTATTGTCTTGGCAAGATATTAATGGTCACGAAGTTGCCTACTTTGCTAGGTGTTGATCTAAAATTACATTCATCTTTCTCATTCAGGGTAGTGTTCATCATTAGCATCTAGTAAACTGCACACATTTTTCCCTATCTAAGATTTTAAATTTTCTGAAGAGGTGAACTTTGTTGTCTGCATTTTCAGGGATACTGCAGGGCAAGAAAGATTTAGGAGTCTCATCCCAAGTTATATAAGAGACTCCTCTGTTGCAGTCATAGTATATGATGTTGCAAGTATGAATTTTTTTCTCCTTAACATTTTTAGAAATGTTGTTTGAGCTGTGGCAGATAAAACTTTTAACTACAATTTTGTATCCTTCTGCATGTCCTGTGACTTGACCTAAGTAATATAGCTTGATTTCTGGGCATTGATGATATTTATTGATTGTTAGGCAGACAATCCTTCCTCAATACCGCAAAATGGATCGAGGAGGTCCGCACTGAGAGAGGAAGTGATGTTATAATTGTGCTAGTTGGCAACAAAACTGACCTGGTTGAGAAGAGGTATAGTTTTTTTTTTAATAAAACTTTATCTGCTATCTACTTGTGCTTTATCCTTGAGAGAACATCTCAGTTAATGTTAATCTAGCTTATCCTTTCATGTTATTTTTGGCTTTTGTTCCGATTGAGGTTACAATTCTGAACTCAATTTGTGTTATTGAGCAGATGAAAGAAACTAGCCCCACCTATATAATTCTGCTGGTTTCAATATCAAAACGAATTTTGTTATATATTCAACTTAAATGTTGCTTGACATGTTTGTTTCTTTAATCTTTTAGTCGGGGAGCCAAACCTACAAGAACATAGTCCAACTATAATTAATATGAGATATATCAAAGTAATCTCTTAAATTCCCAATGGATACGTAACCATAAGTGATTGTGTGTAATTTGTTCTGTTGCTCAGCTTGGGTTTATTTTATAAATCCCTACAAATTTTATCCTTTTTGCATTTATGATTCACTGTATAAACTAGTTTGTAACATGTGCATATATTAGTATGGGACTTTGAAGTTCATGTTTATATCCAGGCAAGTCTCAATAGAGGAAGCTGAGGCCAAAGCTCGTGATCTTAATGTCATGTTTATTGAAACTAGTGCCAAGGCTGGCTTCAACATAAAGGTAACAAATCCCGACCAGGTCCACTTTTAATAGTCACTTTGTTAGAATTCTCCTTTTCTCAGCTGTCAATGAGTTATATTTACCCTAGTCCCTCATTATATAACAAAATAATTTGAACATTAATGCTTATGCAATTATCACATTACTTTTGGTAAATTATGTAGTCATTATCTATGTACTTCATATCTGTCATCAAATGAACAAATAAAATCAACAGATTAAGGTCAACTTCGGTATCAAAAACCTTTGTATAAGGTAAAATTGACAATTACACCTAACGTTAGAGGAATTTGTCATATTTATATGACATTTTCAATCACATTTGGTGCTAAATTTGTCATTTCCTTTCCAAAATCATAATTTCGTGATAGAATTATCTGATTAGGGTAAAACAGGGTATTACTAAAGCTATGTTCGGGTATCTGTGTAAAATTTACAATAATTTCTAGATGAGATTCTTTTACAGTTAACAGCTTCCATGATGAGGCTTAATCCCGAACCATTTGTGTTATTTCAGGCACTGTTTAGGAAGATTGCTGCAGCCTTGCCTGGAATGGAAACACTATCATCAACTAAACAAGAGGATATGGTTGATGTAAACCTCAAGTCTAGCAACGCAAACGGATCCCAGTCCCAACAACAGTCGGGAGGGTGTGCCTGTTGATAACTTCACTTCCGTTTTGTGCATTGTCATATTTTTATCGGACCATAAACGTGTTTTGCAGAGTTCTCATCATTGATAGTGTTGAATTTTGGTTTGATTGATAGAAAATTATTACGAGGGCGGATATATTAGACTGTTGCTGTAGCTCTATGTATTCTGATTGACGTTTTGTCTGTGTATCATTTGGTAGACCTGTTATTGTGATCTTAGTTAGTTCTCTCTATATTTTCCGGCCCTTATTTTTTCCTATCTATATAATGTTTTATTCAGAGTTTATATGTTTATTGGAGTATGTATTGTTCTCTGAAACTTGGAATACTCATAATAAAACTGTTATGACTTATGATGGATGTGTATATGTTTATATTTACCGGATGCTACATCTAAGTGTAATTCATCAACAAGCATAGACATTCACAGAAATGCCTTTTGGTGGAGGCATGACTCAGAACTCTACCAAAGACATTAAATAGACTACGTGGGGAGATCATCGTGCGAGAAAGGAGGAAGGAGGCATGCGATTTCAAAATTTTCATCTGTTTAATCTGGCTGTGTTGAGCTCCCTATCTGATTTGATTCGTAAAGCACTCTTGGAGCTGTGTAAGGATGGTGGTCAGCTGTTTACTATGATAATATGGAGATTATGGAAGGAGACAAATGCAACAAGCTTCTTCCTTTTTAGCCGAGTTTTCAGAAGAGAAGAAAGGTACCAACAAGTCGACAGCCTCATTGTCGAGTTTGGCATCCCCCTGCTGAGGTGGCAGGGGGAGGTGGGGAGTAAAAGTCAATGTAGATGCAACTTTTTTCAAAGATACTACGGAGATGGAGTATGTTTGTGTGAAGAACAGTCTCGGGTAATGTTATTTCCGTGTGCAAAAGTATTAAGAGCACTTTTGATTTTGTTGGGCTACAATAGTTTCTCGGGATATGAATTCTGTTGCGCATCGTTTTGTTAGGATTGTTACAAATTTCCCTAGTCCTAATTGTTGGATCGAGTCTCCGACATTTGTGGGGGAGGCTTCTCAACATTTGTGGCAATTGCCTTACATGCCCATTCGTCTAACATAGACTGAAGTGTGTTTTTTAAAGCATGACATCGAGTGAACTGGTTCTAATTAAGTGATATGAATACATTATTTGGGAGTAACATGCAGCAGGATAAATGATTCTCATTTGACATTCTTTTTCACAAAATTTGCGGCAATAATGAACTACCAAATAAAGATACCTGCCTCATTAATTAATTTGTTGACTTTAATCATAATCCATTTTTTTTATTTGAGTTTGGTACTCTTTCTTTTGCAGTTAAGTTGCGGTTGATTTTCCACTTTGCATATACCAACTGCCACTCTCTCCCCAATTTTTGTTTTCTTTTATTTTTTAAATTATTTATTTTAATTTTATTGTTCCACATTTTATTCGAAAATGAAAATGTAGTAGTAGTGGTACTTTATTTGGACCAAAATAGAAGTTGGGATCGCCGATTGAGTAATTAATTTGGTTATTGAGTTATTCATTCAACTGGGCGTAATTGTGGAATCAACTAACTCAAACCTACACTCTATTTTTTCTTTTAATATCTCATTTATTTTGTCCTGCAGCACTTTGATTTGAATATCTTTAGCTATTAAACTCCATACTCTAACCTACCTAATCTCGAGCTTAATATTAATGCCTTGATTTTAATTAGTGCAGAGAATGAAATTTGGTGAAGAATATCGAGTTGGAGAGCAACGGTAAAAAATAACCGTTATATTTTTACATATTATTCATTGTCTTAGAAAGAAAATTAATATAAATGAATTAATTTTACATTTTTTAGTACACATTTGAACTTTTAAATAAAATAAAATTCTTTTATGATATTAAATCATAGACTCACTCACGTTCTGTGTTCAGGTGGACCTACCCTTAGGGATGACAATTAATATTGGACACTAGTGTAAGACCCGCATTTTACGCGGGATTGAAATAAATTTATAATATATTTTAATTTATTAAAAAAAAAATAGTCTTTAATATATATATAAATTTATTATTCTATTGAAAGATAAGAAAATAAAATTTGGTAACAATATATATTATTACATCATATATATATATATATATATATATATATATGATGTAATAATATATATATATATATATATGATGTATATATTAAAACAATAGTAGAATAAAGAATTATAATTTTATTAATAAAAGAAATCAATATAAGAAATTATAAATTGCGGATTTTTTTTTTGTACACAATATTTGTTGTACGTTTACATATCTTATTTCATTTGAATCTAGACAAAGAAATTTCAATCTACCCTAGGTCTTGACTCTAGAGGCTACAACATATAACTGTTCGTGTGTAAATACAAATTTTGTAAGGTAACACCTACCATAAAAATAGACTGATCTTAACTTTTATTTATCATCATTGTTAAATACAATACAATAGAAAATTACCTCATTCGAAACTTTATAGGAATCGTGTTATCCGAAACACTCAGTGTCATTCTCAGGATAAATATTTTACTACCAACATTCCTTCTAGAAATAATTTGTCCTTGATGATATGATTTGCAAGTCTTGTAACAATCAATTTAGTCATATTACACAAACCGAATTTCGAATAAATGTTCTTATAAGAAGCACTATAAGGACACTTATTTTCAGAACGTCAATTGAAAAAACATGTCCCATACCACCGAGTCTAAACACTAATGGACAAACACCGCCCGTACTCAAATATTCCCTTGTATCATCAAGTATCTCCGTCAACACTGTATCGTTAATACTTTTAATTTCTTTATGAGTTGAAGCAAGAATATATCTATTTTCAAAATACTTTTTTAGTACGAAAGAATTCAAAGATAAATGGGTAAATGTTGTCAACCTTCATCACTATCTCCAAGATCTCCATCTCCAACTTTTAAAATCCTATTTGAGAATTCAATTGTCTTGTTATATGTATTATTATTGTTAGAGTTTTCATTATGCAACCTCATGTTCCCAGTCATCATCAATACCTTGCAATATTCCTACAAATATGATGGTTTGATGGTAAAGTGAACAATATCTTCTCTATAACCTTTAGAAATACCAGAAATATTCTATATGAGAAGTTTCCACCAAGAGCCCCTATCTTTCCTCCAAAAGACAAATTAGACATCAATCCATCAAGACTTCTAACTATATCTCTAAGGCTTCGATCAAGTACTTCAAAACAAAATATATTTATTATGATTGGTGCTTTGTCCCATATATCAACTTTGACTTTATTATAAGTTCTGACAAATGAATACCACATATTTTATTGCAAGTTGATAATTCAGAAATGTTTATCGGAATAGAAAATCTAGAATGTGTAGTACGTCCTCCATGTAACTGAATGATAAGTTATATCACTTGATACAACATTAAGAACAATGTCTCTGTGGGATATAATGGTTGTAGAAAAAGTTCTTCATATAATTTTTTTCCAGTACCACCGTATCCATACAAAAAAAAGACTCCACCATCATTCGAACGAACATGTCCAAGTATTTTTTGTAGAACATCTTTTTGTTCGATAGTTAGGGTTGAACAATATATTGTAGTCCTCTAACAACTTTGTGCGATCATAACTCAACTCTATAACTAAATCGTATAATCTCAAATCAATATCTTTATCAAGTATTTCCGTATGATCAACATCCTCAAGATTAAGAATTTTATTGCCCATATGTAAAAATAACAATATGTGGGCATGAATCAATCATCTCTTTTGAAACTCAATTGTGTAAACTAAAATAATAGAATTCAAATTAACATATGGTTATAATTCATTCGAACTAAGAAAAAAAATAAGATTATGTAAATAATTTTAAAACATTGAAACTTAATTATTAATTTTTCGAGTTTTATGTAATTTTATTTTTATGTCAAGTCATTATTTATAATTTACATAATATAGGAAAATGACGTAAATTAATCCATTTATAAAATTATGAGATGTGAATTAAATTTTTTAAAATTTTTTTGAACATTTTTTTTAAGGGTTTTTGAACATATTTTTTTATGAATGGATGAAGTAATATACTTTTTCCGTTTCAAGAAAATTTGCACATTTGAAATTGTATACATTTCTTAAAATTTGTAAGAAAATGTGTATGAGTTGTGTTTTGAGAGTTGGTTTTATAAACTTCAATTAATAAAATAAAGAAAAAAATAGATTGAGTATGAAAAAGTAACAATATATAAATAAATATATGTATTTTAAGTGTGTGGGTTATAAAAATGTTTCTTTAAATAAATTGGTATGGAACATCATGGCCATATATGACAAATGGACAAATCTCTTGAAACAATTTAACAAAATAAAAGACTCAATTATCCATCCACTATCCCGTTACTCAGAATTGGACTCGAAAAATTAATTCAATTGACACACGTCCCACTTTGTATTCATTTAAAAAAAAAAAATACACTCTCTATCCCACAATTTTTTTTATTAGTCATTTCTACAATTGTTTTTATAAATTTCACACTCACCATATTTACACAAAATGTCATTACTTTTACCATCAATTTAATCATTCACTTTACTTTATTAATAAAATTTTACAAAATTATAAAAAAAAAACTCCATATTTTTCAATACACAGATCATTGAATTCTTCTAGAAAGGGGAGACTTCGACAGGCGTGCTAGAAAATATAAACATTTTATTGTTAAAAGCATTTTTTGGAAGAAGATGGAGAGTCCTCTTTCAAATCATTTCAAAACACAGATCGGAAAAAATCCATCTTCTTAAAAATCCATTTCCGAAAACACATTTTATTGTTAAAATTATTTTTAGAAGAAGATAAAAGAAAAATCATTTACCACTCACTGCAAATTCAATGTCTTAAATGTGATTACATTTTTTGCATATTTTTTATTGAATAATTCTTCTTTACTGTATTTTGTTGGCAAAAAAATTCCAATCGAAAATCTCAAATTAGAAAACACAAAATGAAAATGATCCAATTTTTATTTTATTTTTATAAAAAAAAAACATGTTCACCAAAGTTGAAGCCAATAACTTAAATAGTTTCAGCAAAATACATGAAAATCGCAAACAAATGTTACTGGAATGAAAAATCAATGATAAGTTTCACCCTTCTTCTTCTTTTTTGTTTTTTTGGTGGGGTAAGATTAGCGAGATTGTAGTAGTTTTTAAGTAGTACTTCGTATTACATTTAATTTTTAAGTTGTTTCCATTATTTTTTAGAAATCTTTGATATCTTTTGACTTAAATGACATTGAATAAGTTAACAGTTTCATTATAATTTATTTTAAGGTTAATTTTCATAATTAAGTCAACACTCTGAATTTAAGGTAAATTTCCATACACTTAGCTAATTTCCATAGTTAGCTAAATTCATTTCTAATCTTAATTTTCATAATTAGGTCAACACTCTGAATTTAAGGTAAATCTTAAGATTAGTGTCATGAATTTATTGACAAAAAATTATAAATGATCCATTAAGCTTTCGATTTCCATAATTATTTACATGATTGAAAGAAAACATTGAAGAGGTCAACCATTTAATTCGAATTTAAGGTTAATTTTTATATAATTTATGAACAATTTAATTTTATATTAAGATTAGTTTTATTACTATGATTTGGATGTAGAAAAAATTTATGACTACATTCAAAGTTTAATTTTAAAAATGATTTTCATACAATTTTGAATTTAAGAAATGTTTTTATATATTAAAACAAATTTACTATTAAGTTTGTGAATATAATTTGGAATTCAATAATTCTAGTAAACTATATTATATTTTTATTATAAATTAAATATAATATAATTTATAAATTATATTATGAGAATTAAGAAGAAATCTATAGTATTGCTAATCAAAATTTCTATCCCTAAGGAATAAAATTATGATTTTCGATATAATTTATTTTTAGAACTATGTAGGGATAGAATTACTATGATTTTCAATATAAATTATTTTTAGATTATAGAAAGCTATTGACAGAAAAAAATTATATCAGTTAAAATATTACTCTTAAAAGTTGTTGGAATCATATTTTTGAATATAAAGATAATATAATTTGCAATTTTCTTTTTAGTACTTTTTTCGGTTGAATAAATTTAGAGTAAGTTGACAATTGTATTAAACTTGAGTTACAATTTAAAAGAATATACAATAAATATACAAATAATTATAATGAAAGCAAATTGAATGCAAAAATATATTCTCAATAATTGTTTTACATTAATTTGATTTCAAATCCTTTTGTAAATAGATCATCGAATAAGAAGTCAAAAGCATCCGATCGGTGGGCAAATAAGAAGTCAAAAGCATCAGACCAAGAACGAAGATATGTCTTATGTCTTTATCAACTACTTCAAGTATGAGTGAACGGCGAGTGTCTGAGAAACTAAACCAGGAAAACAAAATTGCTCTCTCCATTAAGATCAAAACAATATTAACAAATAAAAAAGTGTGGAGAATATTTATCATAAATAATCAACAGAAATAATACCTTAACATTCTTGATACCTTCTACAATGAAGGAATAAAAAAGTGTGAAAGAATGTTTCTAATGACAAATAAGGCTATGAATGAATGAAAGATGGAATGATTGAAATGAATGAAAGGCGAAGAGATTTATATAGGAGTAAGATTAAGAATGAACGGTGGAGATTAAAATTTAAATTGATGGTCAAGATTAAAAGATAGAATTCTAAATGGATGAGAGGTGAGTATTTTTGAAATGAAGAGATTTGGAGGAGAGATGTTAAAATAGAAGAAGGAGGTTGTGACATGTGTCACTATAAAAGTTTGCAAATATATATATTATAGATTATAGATTATAGATGTGGCATGGCATGCATCCATTTCTCATGCATGTTTTTTTTTTAAAATAAAAAATTGGGAAATGACACCTTCGGCACTTGTGTAATTAACTAAAAACATCCCTAAAATGTTTACATTTTTTAAGGGGATCTTGTGTGAAATAACTAAAATTTGGAGTTAGATGGAAAATTAATAATTCCATCTAGTATTTTCACAACTGAATTCAAGAATTCAAATCAATTCTTTAAAAAATCTTACTTATCTTATCGATTTCACCCTCAACAATGTCATTTACTATGTCCTTAGCCCCCGTGTCCTTACACCATAGATTTAACATAATTTAAAAGCTCACACGACTTATCTACATTCTTAGCAACAGAGCAGAATGCAATTTGTAGTAGAGAACTAACTCCATCTATAATATTACCATAATCTTGTTTACAAATATTTTTAAAGCACAATTGAGCACATACTTGTCGTAAACAGTAGAGATCGATGCTTCGATTTTGATAGCATTCTAATTTATCTTGACAAAAAACAATCAAGAGAAAAAAATTCAGAAATGCATAGAATCATTCACATTTACAAAATAAGGTATAATAAGGAACTACTTAATCCACAAAGATTAGATAATGATGGAAATTTAAGAACATGAAGGACGTCAATGTCATATGGACAATTCTCACATTTGAAAAACATACAGAAAACCTTAACTATCTAAATATTGTATACCTACAAAATGAAGAAACATAAGAAATCTTTTACTATCTCATTCAACCCACATATAACATAATTAAATTCCAAACAAAGATATTTGCATAAAAAAAATACAGTTTGACACCTGCAAACAAAATTGTCAAAGATGTATTTCATTTATCAGTTCCATTAAGAAAGTTTACTAAGTTTCTAGTTGTATACTATATATTTTTTAAAAAGTATCCTTAGAACTGATATCAAGTGTTTTAATAGGATATTAATCAATTTCCTCATAACTCAATTAATATTCAAGTATTATTGTGGTTCATCACGAAGTAACAAACTTATCAAGAGCTTGCAAAACTTCACGGCTAATATTAGATCGTGAAATTTGAATAAATGAACTAAAAATTGAACCACCAAAAGAAACATTCATATTCCACATCTTTAAAGATTAACCGATACTTGTGACACCAAGGTTATTGGCGAGGTAGGCGAAAGAAGGTTTTGAGAGGTTTGTCAATAGAGTGAGTCAATTAGTATAGAGTTTGGACCATACATGTATGAATGTGAATTTAATTACCAAGGCAAAAAAAAAAAAACATTAATTTTCTTTGTTTTTTCTTTGCTTGATTTTAATTTGAGACTACTCAATACATCTTTTTTTCTTTTTGGATCAGGCAAACAACAATCTTATTAAATTTAATACTAATAAGTGTACATAGGCACCACCGCACCAGAGGTACCTTACAACAAATGAACATAAAAAAAGGTTAATCAAACCAGTAAAAAATTATTTACATCTAGGAGACTAAAGTTGTCTGCCATAGATAATAAGATGGAAGAACATATCATAAAATAACCATATACATATAAATGTAGATCAAAGTTTTAAAAAAAAACTTTGATACCAATGAGAGAAAAAAGAATGACAATAAAAATAACACTTCATGAAAAGAAATAAGACTTACAGGACAATTATGTTTGTCACTGCAAAAAAAAAAAAATCAGAATAAATAACATATACTGAAAAATCAGAATATAAGCATATACTTGAGAAACAACAACAAAAAATACATAAGATTAAACCTCCAATTTCAAAATAATTACCACATAAATCTTACTAAATCTTACTGATTCACACATCATACGTAAAACTGAAGAAAAAGAATCTGAAAAAAAAATGCATAGATTAGAAAATTGTACGAATCAAAGGTTAGAAAATTGACTCACCGTTCAATCGCTTACCACGACGGAAGAGTGTAATCGAGGTGTCGGAGTGAGGTAGTAGTGGGAGATATTTGAGAGGAGTCGAAAAGATGAAATGATAACAATTCACACATCATTTGTAAAATTGAAGAAAAAGAATAAGAATCTGAAAAATAGTACAGAGATTGAAAAAATTGTACGAATTAAGATTATAAATTGACCCACCGTTAAAATGCTTACCACGACGACAGGGTATAATCGAGGTGGTAGAGTAGTGAAGCAGCCGTGGAAGAGGGTTGGGAGGAGTATAGAAGATGAAAGGTAAAAATGAAAAAATAAAATAAAATGTAATCAAGTTAACCCTAATAATTAGTGGCACATATTAAGATTTAGAACTTAATGTTGAGATTAAAAGTTGGAAAAGAGAATGAATGAAGGAGAATAGAAGAAATTTGAAATGGAGCAATTTCAAGAAAAGGAGATTGAAATAGATCAATGTAGTTGTGACATGTGTCACAACAAAGGTTTGCAAATATACATTATTAAGATGTGGTGACTGGTGACTGATGACCCGCCCATCCTAATTGAGACAGTTATTTGATCTTTTTATTGATTTAGATTTGATTTTCGAAAAAAAAAAACTTTTAATTTTTTTTCATGTTTTTTATATCTATGCATATTTATATCTATATATATATTCAAATATTGTTTTGATTATTTATGTTTAACTTCTTTTAAATTATTTTTTTAGAAAGATATAATAATTATTAAAATTAAATAAATAATTTGATTTTCGGGTTGAAATCGGGATACTCGATCGATACAATAGGGATATTGAGGATGAGGATTAAAAAAAATCTATTAGGTGGTGTTTGGTTTGGGATTGATTTGGATTGGATTTGGATTGAGGTGGATTGGATTGGGATTTGGGTAATCCATGAATAGTAATTGTGTGTGTAAATTGTGTTTGGTTAAGGATTGAGAAGTAGGGGTAGATGTATTTTTATGTCACATCAAAGTATGAGAGAGAAGAAAGTAGGAGAGAGAATGAGAAGTGTATAGGTGTATTATAGGGATGGATTGGTATTTGGATTTGTATTTGGATTGAGAGAGATTGGATTGGGATTGGGTCAATCCAAATCCGGATTGGCCAATCCCAAACCAAACACCGCCTTAAGGTTCAGATCGAATTTAGAGAAAAAAAAATCCTTGAGCTCGGAGCCAGGGGAGGCATAAATTAAACCAACCACACCGCCTCGTTGCCACTCCTATGTCCCCCAAATGATAAAACTGATAACGACTCAGAAGTGATTATATATGTTGTTTAATAAATAGGGTTGGTGTGACAATGAATATCAAGTTGGAGCAATGGGTAAAGATTAATTATTGGGTAAATCGAGTATCCATCTATTAAGTGCATGCAAATACGTACAACTCCTAGCTAGATACTCTCTTGTTTTTAATTGTTCTTTCTTAAATTGGACAATATTGTTTCGTAATCATTAAAAATGCATATCTCTAAATTGTATGAATATATAGTGGGCAAGATGTATCAGATATTCATATGGAATCTAATTTAATTTGATATATTCACTCTGGAGATTTTAACGATTGTTTTTTAATTAATTAAGATGATTCGACCTAACTATCATACTACTATAGTTTACATGTGATGAAATAAGAGTTAGGTTGTGTAGAAAAAATTAACGACTCTATTGATGAGTTGGGAGTCATGTGTCGAGCTAATCAACTCGGTCTTCATGCCCTACAATTGTGATCTCTCTATATAGAATTATTAGAAAATGGATACTCTTTTTGGAACGGTCATTCCTCAACTATTTATAACATAAATATGTGATGACTTAGGTATGACATGACTTGTTTTGATTGGTTGAGCTCGTTGCATAGATCAACAGCTTGCTTGATAGGTTCAGCTCTTGGTCAACCCGCTTAGTAGGCTCAATTGTGAGTCATCTAGTCTAGCAGACTCAACTTGACTGATAGACTCTAATCGTCATGTAGACTTGTTGATGATCAAACCATGGATCATCATTCCTTAAAAAAGAGAAAACTCAATTGAAAGAAGTATTCTGTATATTGAATGAAAATCGAATTTACAAGATGATCTCTTAAGAATGGAATCTCCAGCCTTATATACCTAAGAGTACACTTAGTAACAAACTAACTACTAATCTAACTAATTAACAGAGTAACTGCCCTAATAAGAAGGGTGTATAAATCAATACAAAAGCTAGGAGTGTATCTATTTAGTGTGTACACCTTTATACCCCCTCAAAATGAGACTGTATATCAATCAAGCCCATTTTGGATTTATGCAATCTGAAAAGAGAAAGGGGTAATGGTTTGGTGAGCATATCAGCAAGATTCTGTGCAGTAGAAATATGCACAAGCTTGAGAAGGCCTTCTTGAATCTTCTCCCTTGTAAAGTGGTAATCCAGAGAGATGTGCTTGATTCTTTGGTGAAGGCAAGGGTTATGAGCAATGGAGAAGGCACTCTTGCTGTCAGTGTACATAGTGGAATGTTGGATCTTCAAATCATCAAGGATGTAATGAATCCATTGAAGCTCACAAGTGGTGGCAGCCAGAGCCTTATACTCTGCTTCAGCTGAAGACCTGCTGACAGTGGATTGTTTCTTGGATTTCCAAGAGATTAGTGAGTCACCAAAGTAAACACTATAGCCTGTAATGCTCTTTCTTGTTTGCATACATCTAGCCCAATCAGAATCAGAGAAAGCATGCAATTTAAAAGTATTGAGCTTAGGGTAGAACACTCCAGTACCTGGATTACCTTTGAGGTACCTCAAAATTCTATGCACATCAGTCAAATGAGCTTCAGTAGGTAGTTGCATGAATTGGCTCAAGGTCTGAACTACATAAGAAATGTCAGGTCTAGTGATAGTCAAGTATAAAAGCTTACCAACTAGCCTCCTGTAAATGTTAGGATGTGTAAGAGGAGGGGAGTTAGTGTCAAAGCTTATTTTGGGATCCATTGGTGTGGAACAAGGCTTACAACCTAAATATCCTGAATCCTGAAGTAAATCGAGTGTATATTTTCTTTGACACAAAGACATTCCCCTGTTATTTCTTGCAATTTCAATGCCCAAGATATATTTCAAAGGACCAAGGTCTTTGATAGTGAACTTATCATGTAAATGCAGTTTGATGCTATTGATGATATGAATGTTAGTCCCTGCAATAATGAGATCATCCACATAACAAAGAACAGTGGTAAAATCCTTGCCATTTTGTCTAGTGAAAAGAGATGTATCAGCTTTGGATTGTGAAAAGCCTAAGGATAATAAACAAGCAGTCAATTTAGTAAACCATTGTTTGGATGTTTGTTTTAAACCATATAGACTTTTGTTTAATTTGCAAACTATTTTCTCAGTAAGGGAAATATAACCAGGAGGAGGTAACATATATATATCTTCATTCAAATCACCATGTAAGAATGAATTATTGACATCTAATTAATGAACATGCCAATGTTTGGATGTGGCTACAGCAAGTAAAATTCTAACTGTAGTAATTTTGGCCACAGGAGAAAAAGTATCAAAGTAATCAATGCATTCCTGTTGTGTATAGCCTTTAGCAACCAATCTAGCTTTATACCTTTCAATAGAGCCATCTGAGTTGTATTTAATCTTATAAATCCATCTACAGCCAATACAATGTTTTCCTTTAGGCAGATTAACAAGAGTTCAAGTTTGATTCTTTTCTAAAGCATCAATTTCATTTTTCATGGCCATGACCCAATTTTGGTCAAGAGTAGCTTGTTTAAAGTTCTTGGGCTCTTGTTGTTGGGATATAGAAGCTGTAAAGATTTTATAATTGTGTGACAACTTATCAGTAGATAAAAACTGTTGGATGAGATATTGAATGTTAGAAAATGAAAGATTGGTTTTAGCATGATCAACATAGTTAGGTAGAGTGGTTTCATAGAGTTGCAGATATGCATGTTGTGTTTTGGTTCTAGAGGGTCTAGTATGAGCCTCAACTCTTGAAGGACCAGGATGTAAGGCATTATTATTATTATCAATATCAGCATTCTGTTGAGTGGAATTATCAAGAGTGTTGGGAACAGTAGTGTGTGTGGCAATTTCAGTGACCAAATCTGTGTGAATGGTTAGATCAGAGTCATCATCCTCAAGTTCTATGGTCAGTATGGTGGAATTGGGCTCATCAAGGGTGCCCATGTTGGCAAAAGGAAAAAAGAGTTTTAAAAAAATTTGACATTTCTAGAAACAATGAATTTACCAGTTTTGAGGTCTAAAAGTTTGTATCCCTTTGTGCCAAAAGGATAACCAATAAAGACACATTTAGTGGCCCTAGGATCAAATTTTTGTCTGTTGAAAACCAAAGTGTTAGCAAAACATAGGCAACCAAAGGTTTTAAGTAGTGAATAATCAGGTTTTGTCCCATACAGTATTTCAAAAGGAGATTTGTGATTGAGAATGTAAGAAGGGACTCTATTGATTATAAAGGTAGCAGTTTTGATACTTTCACTCCAGAAATGTAAAGGAAGAGAATATTGAAATATGAGAGCCCTAACTACTTGAAGAAGATGTTGGTGTTTTCTTTCAACAATGCCATTTTGTTGGGGGGTTTCAACACAAGATGTTTGGTGAATGATGCCCAATTTATGATAAAAGTCAGAAAGTATAAACTCAGTCCCATTGTCACTTCTTAATGTTTGAATTTTAGTGTTAAATTGAGTGAGGACCATATTATAGAAGTTTTCCAATGAATGTTTAACATCACTCTTGACTTTTAAAAGATAAATCCAAGTGCATCTACTGAAGTCATCCACAATAGTAAGAAAATATTTGTGACCAGTGACAGAACACAAAGAAAATGGCCCCCAAACATCACAATGAATCAATTGAAAAGCATGAGAAGAGACAGAAGTCCTTAAAGGAAATGATCTTTTCTTTTGTTTAGCCAATGGACAAATCAAACAGTCACTATGCTTATCAGTGGATTTTACATTCAAAGTAGGGATGTGCATCATGCATTTTCTAGAGGTATGGCCTAATCTCTTATGCCACAAGTCAAACATACAATGATCAAGTGTAGAACTACCAGTAAAAGCAGAATTCTCTAAAGTACAGTGCTAGTAGGATGAGGAGTTTGGAAGAGATACAAGCCTCTAACTTGCTCAGCAATACCAATCACCTTCTTGCTCAAGTTATCCTGTAAAATGCAATGTGAGGACAAAAAACTAGGAGTGCAATTAGAGTATCTGGTCATATGACTAATGGATAAAAGATTGTATGTAAAATCTGGAACATATAATACATTGTATAATGTGAGGTGATCATTTAAAGTGATGTTTCCCATGTGAGTAGCTATTGAGACTGCATTATTTGGGAGTGAAATGACAATGTTGACAACAGGAGGAGGTATAGAGAACATGGAAAGATCAAATACCATGTGATCTATAGCACCTATGTCTAAGATCCAAGATGAAATAGATGCAGAATTGGAATTAGCAGTGGAAGTCATACCAGATGTTGTGGTGAGTTGATGATCCTCAGGTTGAGTGGTTGTTGCACCTGCTACAGAGTGAGATGGTTCCTTGATGTCACAAGGGTTCTGCACCTTGGAGGCATTTACATAGTTGTTGAAGAAATCAGGCTGGATAAGCGGATTGGAGAGGTCCTTCCCATGAACAGTTCTGAGGGAGTTGCTGACAGACTTGTTGGGATCCTTAGTAAGAGGCCCTCTAGGCCCTTTCCAACCAGGAGGAAAGCCAATAATGTGGAAACATCTATCAATTGTGTTGCCCAAACCATCACAATGGCCACATTTGATTGGTTTCTTCCTGTCTTTATAAAATCTAGCATTCTTGGCATTCATAGCAATAGTATCAAGGTGAATGGGATCAGGGGTGAGATTTAAAGTTCTTTGGGATTCTTCTTGGAGTAGGAGGCCATAAATTTTGGACAAAGGAGGAAATGGAGATTGTAACAGGAATTGACTCCTAATAGTGGTGTAAGAATCATGCAAGCCTACTAAAAATTTCATGACAGCATCTTGTTCCTGAGTTTGGGTCATCAATTTAGGCAAATCACATTTACAAGAATCCATGGCTCCACAAGAACATTTAAGAAGAGGCCTAAAACTAAGATATTCATCCCACAAGGCCTTAAACTGATTGTAGTAACTGACAAGTGATTGAGAACCTTGAGTGATAGAGCTTAGGGATTTTTCTAGATGATAAACTCTAGTGCCATCAGATAGGGCATACCTAATTTTCAATTCATCCCAAACATCCTTAGCTATAGAGAAGTATTCTAAGGTTCTCTTAATGTCAGGCATAATCGAATTTAAAATCCACATTAGAACAAGGTCGTTAGCCCTTACCCAGGCGGCATATATGGTCGGATCTTTATCATCTTCTGGAACGGGCAGGGATCCATCAATAAGGCGAACTTTATTCTTCACGCTGAGGCCCCTTTTGATGGCATGGCTCCAAGAAACATAGTTGGAGCCGTCAAGGGGTTCAAGAACAATGGCAACAGCAGGGTTGGCGTTTGGATGTAGTGCCAACGGAGAGAAAGGATTGAGTGCTGGATTGAGAGAGTTGGCGTTGGTGATGATTGTCGCCGTGGAAGCGCCAGAGGCTGAAGAATCGGTGTTATCCGTGTTGGCCATGGAAGAATCAGAGGTAATTGGGGGAAAAAAATCAAATTGAAGCCCTAGGAAAGAGGGGATCGATGAAGATGATGAATCACGGTGAAAACGTGAATCTAATTGGATACTGATACCATGTTGATGATCAAACCATGGATCATCATTTCTTAAAGAAGAGAAAACTCAATTGAAAGAAGTATTCTGTATATTGAATGAAAATCGAATTTACAAGATGATCTCTTAAGAATGAAATCTCCAGCCTTATATACCTAAGAGTACACTTAGTAACAAACTAATTAACAGATTAACTGCCCTAATAAAAAAGGTGTATAAATCAATACAAAAGCTAGGAGTGTATCTATTTAGTGTGTACACCTTTATAAGACTTGACTCCAATTCAGTCTACGCGATAAGCTCAACTAGTTAAGTAGATTGTCATCTCGCCAGGTAGACGTAGTCATCTTGTAAAGTTGATGATATGAATTGATCTTGATGACTTAGCTACATTTACCAAACATTGACTTACTAGCTTGTTAGGTTTGTTTAATGAATTGAAAACTTACAAATTGTTATGTAAACCTGAAGTTCTCAATAAAATGGCTAATTCCTCATGTCGTGAGAGTGTCTTGAATTTGAATGATGTTGATGAAGATGTCTTTTGCTCCATTAAATTCACATGGGTTGGGATAAGATGTGTTAAGATGTGGGGGAAGGCTAGATAAACCTAGGGGGAGAGGCTAGATAAACCCAAGGGGAGGCTAGGTTGTCTAAATCCATGGAATCTAGTTTATAAAAACCGGGTCAAATTATAAACCCGGGTCAAGGTGTTTAAAGTTATAAGAAACCAAACATAGGAGAAGATGGGTCTACACATCAAACCCATTACTAAACCCACATAAACCCATTAAGCAAACATGTACTTTTCAACTCAAATCTATTGTCAACAATGTTATATTAAAACAACTCATATTCATTTTCTGAGTATATTACATGAATTTTCATCATGCATTTTCCAAATTCCTATTGCGTGTTGAAAAGCATATGATAAGACAAGCCACAAACTTATAATCTAAGCCTAATTAAAGGTATCACGTACTCATTTAATTAATAAAGCTATATACACAATCATTGTTCGGTAGCCTTCAACACTAGTACTAGTATATACTAATAATATGTGTCTAATTCGGTTGATTTCCCTTTGATACACGCTATTTCCATAAAAGATCATTTTTTTTTTGGGTTTATCAACTTCCATAAGAACTCAAGCGATAAGAAGTTTTTTGGATTGATATGACAACGTGTAATTCAGAAACAGGATTGATCTTAAGAGTATTTGATTCTGAATCGAACTTTTAAATGAAACCAACTTCCTTCACATAAAAATAATAATGTACACTTAATTTGCTTGTATCAATAATTTATTTAATCGACTTTTTCTTTATGGATTTTACGTTGTTTGGAATTTCTTGTTCCCGACTTTTCCCACTTGTGCATTTTTTTATTTATTTATGAATTAAAATGCGTCATAAATATATTTGAGATGTAATGTTACATGCATGAATAAAGTGGTAAGAAAGATAAGAAAAAGACATTGCAAAAGCAAAGAAGAGAGAGTCAATTGTTTGAGTTCAAGGAATTTAAATAATAGTAATGATTAAGCAAAAGCAAAAGCTTATAAGCAATGAGATTTCGATAGTGAAGTTGTAATGAAAGAGACGAGAGAGATTCATCACCCACAACAAAGCTACTCCATACACTCTGCTTCAAAAAGGGGTGCATAAATTCTCTTATCTTTCTAAGTTTGAATGTTTTTCTTTTATACTCGTAATAAATTTGAACAGAAGAAAAAAAATACTTACCTACAAAGTTTTGGTTCAATTTTTCTGTTTCACTGTATTTTCTTTTTCGATGAAATTGTGATTGAGTGTTTGTGTGAGAGAGTAGCATATATGTACAAGGATTTTTTCGGGTTTCTCTCCTGAATTTGCTCGAGTTGCAGACTTATAGGCTCTGATACCATGGGAGAATGGTACAGGAATTACAAGTGACATAAATAAAGAAATCAATATAAACTATATCATTAATAATATATTCAAAGATAATGATTAACATAAATAATAGATTGTTGCGATTTTTAATACGTACGCAAATCGGGCAAATGATGTTCGTTATCGAGTCTTTTCCTATCTCTAGCAAATGAAGAAGATCCTCCTCTCTTTAATCAACTGAGTCACGCTTTGGAGTTTTTGTTTATTTAAAAACTAATAAATCAAAATTTATATTAGGGATAGAATAATAAATTCATAATTAGTTGTAAAATAAGAGGTTTTCAATATAACGATACGAAAAATTGAATCAAAATTAATTTATAGTTTTAAATTAAAATAATAATTCATTAGCGATGGTATCCGACTGATTAATTCAGATAATGATGCAAAAGAAAATTTGAAAGGTAAATTCCAAAAAGCAGTCTAGTTCATTGGAATGAAAAACAGTAGTCGAGAATAAAATTAAAAAGTACTTACAAAATTAGCACATTCGGACACGCAAAATTCTCCTTCTTAGATTTCATGACCTACCTTTTGTGATATACCCTTTAGTTATGCAATTGGATTATATGTACCACCAATTTTATTGTTTCACTATCTAATTTATTTAATACTCCCTCCGTCCCAAGATTTTGTGCATAATTTGACTGACACAGAAATTAAGAAAATGAAATATAGTAATGTGTATGGTAGAATAAAAGAGGTGTATTATTGGTAATTCATTGACTAAAGTGGATAGAGATTTGACTAAAGTTATAAATTGCGTTAAATTGTGGGCCCAAGTAAAATAAAGGAGGGGTAATATTGGTAAAAATTATGTGAGTTATTTCCTTTTTTTAGAGTGTGCAAATAATGTTGAAACGCCCATTAAAAAAAGTGTGCAAATAATTACGGGACGAGTATATGTTATGTTAAAAAATAATCAATGTCTTATCTATATATATATATAATAACAGGATAGTAGCTTCCTAAACAAGTTCCCGCCAAAATGTTAAAGTATTAAAATATTATTTTTGTGAGCCCCAGCAGTAAAATATCATCTTTTAAAATTATTTTTCTCTTTCATCCTTTATTTTCATTTTCTCCCTCCTATCAATTTTTCTCTTCTGTTCATTATTCTCTTTTCCACCAATTTTCTCTCTTTGTAATCTTCTTTCCTAACAAATTATGGTGAACTTTTTTTAAAAATTTTATTAGAGAAAATTTATAAAAAAGGCCATTTAGGCACCTAACTTTTTAAATAAAGACAACTTTTATAATCTTTTTAAAAAAGGACAAAAAACGCATATTAATAACCCATTATACCCTTATATTTAAATATGGAAATTAATTTATTAATTTAATAATTAAATAACAAGTCTTCATCTTCCTTATTTGTCGCCATAGATTTTTGATTAATTTATTAATTTAATAATTAAAGAACGGGTTTCTTGGCCGGAAAACTCAAATCTTCAATCTTTTTGGTTAATCCATGATGAATCAAACATAATCCCGCTGCATCTACAAACGATTGGCCATAGATTTCAGATTGGTGAAGCAACAATCCTCGATTTCCTCTTGAAATCGAGGGATCTTTTTCTTCTTTTAGTTTCTGTTTCAGTTTTGGGTGACCCCTCACGCCCAAAAACTGATTTCCGATGATTCTCAAAGTTTCTGCTGCTTAGAGGCTTGTTCCTCTCTTTCAACGACGGCCATGGCTATAAGGTCTCGTCTCCTTTGCTCTTCCATAATTGTTTCCTCGATCTGTTCTTTCAACTGCACATGATCAAGAGACTTTCCACGCGACCGTTTCTTTATATTCCTAGGGGATTCAAACTTCACCGATTTCTTCATTATGGATGACGGACGCGAAGCCGCCGGAGATACAGTAGAAACTTTTAATTCCAAGGGTCAGATGAAGAGTTTTGCCAAGGGTATGATTATTAATTCCACACGTACACACATAATTTGCAAAGAATTTAGGATTTTTTAAGATGATTTTAATTTAGGTTCAATTTTGCTCTGTTTTCGTGAAATTGTGATGATTTACGTGCGTGTTGCTGAAATGTAGTTCATGATTATTTGTTATTGGTTTGGTCAAGGGATAATGCAGATCTTATTTTGCATATGTATACGTATTTCTGCATAATCACATTCTAATATGAAGACACCGTACTATTTTTTCTGCATTATTCAT
Source organism: Galeopsis tetrahit (assembly GCA_963675135.1). Taxonomy (NCBI): domain Eukaryota; kingdom Viridiplantae; phylum Streptophyta; class Magnoliopsida; order Lamiales; family Lamiaceae; genus Galeopsis; species Galeopsis tetrahit. The sequence goes on from OY776131.1 coordinate 41,689,986, forward strand.
TTTATTATGCAGTTTTAGATTTCATTGTTCTGCATTATTCATTTTATTATGCAGTTTTAGATTTCATTGTTCTGCATTATTCATTTTATTATGCAGATTTAGATTTTATATTAATTTTCCAACCATATATGGTATAGGGAGCAAAATGTTCTTCTCACTTCTCACTTCGTCTTCTTCCGTACTTCACGGTTTTCTTTTTTCACAAATTGAAAAACCCCAAAATTCTGCACAAAATTTACAAAGTTTGACCGGAGTTGTTGATAGAGTTTAATTTTAGGAAGTTTTAATTAATTGCGTAATTCGGGGGGCTTTAATGAGCTGATAGAACTTTAGTACCAAACCTGTTTTTCTTCTCATTTAATTTTAGGAAGGTTTTTCTTAATTGCGTAATTCTCGGAATTAATGAGTTGATAGAGTCAGCTTTAAATTCCAAACATTTAAATAATTTCTCCATATTAATTCTGAATGTATGTATTAAGGGCATGATGGTACATTTATGTGCCATTTTGTCCTTATTCTGAAACTATTTTGAATCATGTCTTTATTTAAAAAAAACACTAGGTGAAATGACCTTTTATGTGAAATCTCCATTTTATTATCCACTCATGCTCCATTCTACTCTCTCAACACCATTTTTCTCAGTAATTTTCTGTTCTTTTTTTCTCCATAGTACTCCGTATGTTTTATCAACAATACTTCTAACAAATTATCTCCAAAATTGCAGATTTTAAAATAAATACTCTCAATGTTGTGCTTTCTCCATTAATCGTTTTGTCTACTCATTTTTTAAGTCCGGTTCTTTTAACAAATTATTCCGAGTTTTTAATTTCCGATATGCTTCCTCTCTGTCCAACGCCTTTGACCGCTGATTTTGAAACGATTCAATTCACACAATTGTTGCTGCCTAAGTTAATTTGCAAATTGATATATATATATTTTTTTGGTTTTGTACTATTAAACATCAGTTCTTAGTCGCTAACTTTCTACTCATTTTTTTTTAGTCCGGTTAAACAAGATTTCGCAAATAATTTACAATCCTTAATTTAATTAGATTGAACTCATTTTTGTACTCCATTTTCTTTGTTTGTCTCCAAATCAATGATGGAACTAAATTCAATTAGATTAAATATATGATATTTTTTTATTATATAAAAATTTCTTGAGCTTAATGAACAATTATAAATTATTTAAAATTTTAAGCTACATCAACGAAAAACAATGCAGTTAAAAAACCCAAATTTTGTTTACTTTATATGTTTTAATATGTTTTAAGTATTAATATTCATCTCATATCCTTTATCAAAGATTATATAAAATAAATATTTATTAATTATGCTCAATTAATTATTTTTGACAAATCTTAATTTTATCTAATATTACTATGACGTTTATTTTTTAAATAAAAATATTAAAATTAATATGGTCCTAAAAAAAATATCTTATACTATTGTATGTATATAAAAAAATATTTATTAACATCACACACTGTTTATATAAATTTATTATTTTGTAGACCCGTGTATTGCACGGGAGAAATACTAGTACTAATATGAAAGTAGTAACACGAATTTTAAAGATCTAAAAGGATGTAACAGATAAATTGATGTATTCATATTTGATTTCAAGTGTTTGGAAAAGCTTAGACCCCACACAAGTTTTAATTTGTTTGAATTTTGGTAGTGGGAATTAGAATGAGTCCACCACCGCCATTGTCGGGTCGGACTCGATCCGACTCACACCCACATGCTCCACATTAATATTAAATATCTTCAACGGTCTTTGCTTTTATTTAACACCCGCATTCATAAATATTATATTTAATTTAAATTTGCATCTCATAATATTTAAATTTTTGGAATATATTGTTCATACGCAATTTATGCATGTGTGGTTTTTAATTTTATACTATGGATATATAATTTTGTTATGGAACGAAAATGTGATTATTAATATTAATGAATATATTTATTTTTACGAATCTACTCTTCAATTTAATAAAAAATAAAATAAAAAGAAATACCAAACTTACATCAATTATCACGAAAGAGATGGGGGAGAATCCATAAACTTGAACAAGCTTTTTTTTTTTTTTTTGGAGTATATATTTTGGGAAGAATGCACTAGCTAAAAAGATTTATGTTATTTTGACAATGCACTATTTACAAATTTTGGAAGGTTTAGAATAATAAGGTGTTCAATGAGACAACTTTTACAACGGAAAAGATCACAAATAACATTAAATTTTGTTTATTCTTATCTAAGTTGTTTCAAATGGTACATATTGATTTTAATGGAAGTTTCTCTTTTACCAACCCATAAAAATAAAAAAGGAATTTATTGGAGGAGAAAGACAAAGGAAAGGAAAATATTTTTTAAGAAAAAATATGTCAAAAAATATATTTCTTAAAAAAACGATAATCATTCCAAATTAGGAGTTTGAGTACACAAAGTTATTATCTCCACACTACCTTTAAACAAACAAAATCACTTGTAATAAAACAGAAGATACACACAATCACGGTGTAATGATCACATGATGCCTTAAATTCAAATTACCATTAATTACTACTAATGCAAGATTTATTTATTGAAAGGACAAATCTTTTTTTTTTTTTTTTGAAAACAATGAAAGGACAAATCTAAGAATTGAATTCAAAGAAAAATCAACATCCCTTTCTCCACACAAAAATTAAAGTCTGACATTGTAAAATTAAGAAAAAGGTTAAACCAATAATCCATAAATTATGATGTGATTGATTGATGGTACATGTCGATAAACGTACTTAAAAAGTTGACTAAAACCTTTTTAGATTTATTAATGCAACCCCTAATATCTCCGGTACTCCTTTACACACGTTTACAAACATATACAGCAAGTTAGCTCCACCAAACTAATCGAATTTCTTGTCACTTTTTTAGAAAAATATTACTACTACTACTTAGGTATATATGTTTACTAAACCCTTTTATTTTGGGCAACCTTAATTAACGTGCTTTTTACTAATATATCTTCTATTTGTTTGATCAAAACTAGTAACATTCCAACAATATTTGATCCTTTTAATTCCTTTTACGTGTAAGTTAACTAGCAAACAATTGTTAAAAAATACCTTTCTCCCAATTTGTTTCATTCCATGTCATTGTTTAATTGTTCTTCTTCCTTAATTATATTATTGTCCCATGACATTGTTCCAATATTTTAAGAGTGTGTATTTATACCATAAATTATCAATAGGATAATTTCGTAATTTTACCAACAAAAAAAACATCAATTAATATATATATTATATATAATTTGAATCCTCCTCACAATCTAATATTCAAAAAATCATAATCTTCTCATGTAAATATCAATATATATACTCCTAGAATTCCGTAATTATTGGCCTACTTTTACTTTTCGGTATTTCAAAATTATTTTTACACTTTCATTACGAAAATATAAGTTGTTATTGCAGTCTAGATCCATTAAGTAAGAGTCAACCCTTTATTTCACCATCTCACTCAATCAAGTGCAATCCTAATGGGGAGCAAATGCATTATCCCACTATCCTTCAAACCACCCCACACACAAAAAATGAATGCGAAAGGAGCAATTCTGTAATTTCAGTACTATATTATAAAATCAAAAATATAATAGTGATAAAGAAAAATATTAAATTCCCTACCTAATCTTTTCCCCCAAGTAAAAACTGAAAACGAAAAACAAAAGAATTGGTACGTACACAATGAATGAACATTAAAAAAAAGGCCGAACGGGGGTACAACCGTAATTTCGGTTTGTAAACGGTTGTGAAGATGGATCAATGGGTAGGATCGTAGGTGTACCTTCCGAAAGCGGCGAGTTTCCGGGACCGATTTTTGCATAACGACGCCGTTTTGGAGATGTGTGCCTTCGGAGTAACCCTAGATTCGCCGGGTACCACCATCTCCGCCGGGATTCCCTTTTGATTCCAGTGATGGTTCGGGCTGGGCCGAACCAACGGACTCAAACAGAATGCAAAGCCCGATACGCTGTTGCCTCGACGCCTAGATGCCGGTGTCCTCCGCGGCGTCTGCTTCACTCCATGAGAGTCCGACGAGTACCCGCTCGATTGGCAATGGTCGTCCTCGTTATCGGCGTGTCTCGTCGGCGACATTCCCCTGCCGCGATTCCGGCAGATCCTTTCGTCGATTAAAAACGTTTGAATCTTCTTTTTCCGTCCGCCGGGGATGAAGTTAGAAAACCAAGACGGTGAAGCCGAGCAAGAATTAATCAAAATCCTGGGATCGGAAGTCGGGGCAGGTACTGAATCCGGCTTATTCACATCCGATTTCGATCTGAAAAACCCTAAGAAGAGAGAAGAAATTCCCCTTCCCTTACTGCTCCTTCTATTGTTCCCAATTTCAACCGTAATAGAGCCGTTGGGGCCGACTTGGGGAGTGCTGAAGAATCGGCGGTGATCATGGGTCAGCCATGTGGTGTCGGACTTCCGCCGCGAAATGTAAGGCGAAACAGAGCGGGGGAAAGAAGGAGGCGGCGGTCGGCAGTCTTGCTGTGCCTGTACCGCCATGATTGCGAGGAGGCGCTCACGGAGGCAGGAGGCGCAGACGCCGACCCTGCTACTTAGGTCGATTGGGTGTTTCTTGCACCTCATTTACTTGTTGAATACACAATCGTGTATGTGTATATTGTATATATAAGGGTAGATATATGTGGCTGTATGTTTCTATATATATTTATGGAAAATATTTGATGAAAATAGGAGGAGATTTTGTTTCTTGGTAATTGCGTGAGAGGATTGAAGGAATCGAAGAAGATTAGAAAGTTGTTGTTCTTTCTTTCTTCTTTCTCCAGTCTCCTCCTCCTCTCAGTGTGTACGGTTTTAGAGAGAGAAAGAGAGAGCAGACGCAGAATGGAGAAATTGGGTGGGCGCTTTTATCATGAGAGAGAGAGTAGAACATACTTGTGGCCGGGGCGTGGTGAAACTCTGTCCCTTACCTTATTTTTTTATTCCAAATATAAAACCCTCCCCTTATTTTTTATTCCAAAATTCTGAGTTGGGAATATTTTGGTATGGTATATCTTGATTTATTTTCCATGTTTTACTTGGGTGACACTATTACGAGACTGTAGTTATTTTTTAACATGTCAATAAAATAAATAGTAAAAAAAAGGGAAGAAATCAATGTATAATAATGAAGGCTTCACCGAAGTAGTTTGTAGGTGGCAATCAACCAGATTACCTCAATACTATTTTTCTTTCACAATTAATTACATGAGACAGTTGATCTAGAAATAGTTGACTTAACGGTTACTTTTTTTTTTTTTTTGACGGAAGACTTAACGGTTACTAAAATATGAAAAAAGATACTCCGTAGATGCTAATGAAGCAATGAGTAATTCAATTGTAGCACAATGGGTTTAGTAGTTTTAGGGCGAAAATTTCAGTGTTAACAGAATATTTCAAAAAAAATAAAATATCTCTCCTAAATAAAATAAGATTTTACGCATTGTGTTTCTTCAATCAACAAGACTAACGGTAAAATATATTCTCAAATCAGTTTATCTAAATAATTGTAAAAATCTTTGCTCAAACCTATCTAACATACAAATAAAGTCGGGCTTACACTTAATTTATTTTTTCTCATATTTCCTCTTTTTTTTTTTTTTTTTGGCTGATTAATTTTCCTTTTTTCGGCTGATTTGTTTTTTTTTTTTTCCTTTTTTTTGCCTTTTTTTTACCTAATATTAATAAAAAAATATAAGTCAATTAAAAAGTGCAACACAATACTCCCTCCTTTTTTTTATGTAAGATGTTTTAGAGTAATTGACTAAAATTTAAAAAATGTATGTTTTGACAAATATACCCTTAGATAATAAAGGAAATTTCTAATTACATTAATATTTTACATACAAGGCAAGTTTGTATAGAAAAAAGATTTGCCTTAAAGATTAGTTAATTAGAGTAATTTAGAAATTATGATTGTTTCCAAAGTTAAAAGAAGGGCATAATTGGAATAAACATTGTAAAAAATGTAAAACATCTTATATTTATAAACAAAAAAAAAAGGACTAAAATATCTTATATAAAAAAACGGAGGGAGTATTATAGAAAAGTGTAAGTCAATATAACTAAAAAGTGTAAGTCAATATAACTAAAAAGTGAAACACAATATTACTAAAAAGTACAACACAATATTATAGAAAAGTGCAAATCAGTATAATTGAAAAGTGAAACACAATATTATAAAAAGTGTAAGTCAATGTAACTAAAAAGTGCAACACAATATTACAAAAAAATGTAAGTTACTATAAATAAAATTATTATTATACAGTGTAACAATTGAAAAGTGTAACACTTTTTTATCACTACAATTAAAAATTGCAACATCATTTGAAAAAAAAAAAGATCAATTGTGAACTCAGGTGTACACAAGAGTAACTCAAATAAAGTCTATGTTACTTGCCAAGCAATATTGATTGGATTAAGAAGGGCCAAGCAATGGTGCTCAGGCACATCGAAATCCGTACGGACTCCCAACTTTCGGTCTCCTTATATTAGGAAAGCAAGAAGATCGTGGGTCCAGAGGAATGTATTGTTAGGGATATTAAAGGTATTTCTGGTGAATTTGTAGTGTGCAAATTCAAATATATCCCGAGAGCATAGCTAAAAAAGGCGCATATTTTGACTCAAAGAGGAGCAGACTCTACCAGTTCACATGATTGAAGTGGAGTAGTCGTTGCCGATCTAGGATAGTTTTTGATTGATGTATCGCACCCCTCCTAGATCATAGGACAACAAACCTCCCCCCCTCCCCCCCAAAAAAAAACACTCAAATATATAACACTCGATTATTTCTTACCTTTTGTTGAAATGCTCTCTATTTGTAGACAATTTTAGAGAAAAAAATTATTTACGTCCCTTTTGTTGAAATGCTCTCTATTTGTAGACAATTTTAGAGAAAAAAATTATTTACGTCCCGTAACTTTTACCTTTTTTGAAAAACGTCCCAATATAGTTAAAATTTTAATTTACGTCCCATAACTTTTTTAATTGCTTAATTTACGTCCAATTTTCCCTAAAAATCCCCAAATTTATGTAAATGAGACGTAAATTAAATTTTTAATTAAAATGAGACGTTATGCGAAAAAGATAAAAATATTCAACAAATGTGTACAATTCACTATAAAATTAATGTAATTTATGTTATACAATCAAATAAAAAAATAATTCATTTATTCATATATAAATTAATTATTCATAAATTAACTTATTTTAATATAAAAAAATAATTCAATTATTCATATAAATTCAGTTCTTTTACGGATGAAAACCTAAAATCAAGAGAACATATGTCGTTCTAATGACTGGAGCCCCGTTAAAACTTTGCCAAGTAAACTCTCCTTAAGGATATTTTTATAAAAATCAATTAACTTACTTAATTCATTATTACAAAAATTATTAACTTACCTAATTAGAAAAAAAATTATAATTACAATATAAGTATTTGATGTAGATAAATATGTCGCTCTCCGAGAGGTCGACACGTGGAAACGGGATAATTATGATTAGGTCAGTGCACCGAAGAAACAGGATTAATACACCCCTGGGCTTAAGCAGGGGAATTAGAGAAAGTAGAGTGATTGGGCCTTTGGCCCATATTTGGAGAAATTAATAGCCCTTGGGCCTGGAAGGATCCAGCCCAAATATGGAACGTATAGTCCATCTTTCTTAGCCAAGTCAAATGAGTGAGTCAACCCCACGAAAATAGGGGATGATATGCTCCAAAACCAAGTCTTCAGGGGAAAGCCCGATTCTCCAGGGGCTTGGAAGCCGGATTCTTAGGAATGGACCAAGAATATAGGGAGAATAGGTCCCCTTCTCCCCCGAGGGAAGGGGCCAGGTATATAAACCGGTCATTTTTACATTATCAGGTACGTCTTCACAGAATACATACGTTCTACATACTTTACATACTTTTACACGAATTATACACTGATCTGAGGAAAAACTCCACTATATTCGTCGGAATTTCCCTAGATATACAGGGGAATTCCTCTTTGATTTCGCCTACGATTGAATCTGACTTGAGCGTCGGAGCTTCTACGCCGGAGCCCCCCTCCGGCGTACTTTTGCAGGTTATTTTTGGATTTACGAGAAGATTGTCGAGGATAAACTGACGATTGACACTCGTGATTAATAGTGCTCGCAAAGGAACGGTCGATATCCGAGGGCGTTCTTTTTCGACGCATCAACTGGCGCCGTCTGTGGGAACATTTCAAGCTAAGGCGTGAGAAAAGTTCCGTACTTAAATGGGTGGAGGACACGATCTAACGAAGCAGACGAAGGAGAAAGGAGATTCCACTCCTCCTCCTCTTCCTCCGCCCCCTCCAGGGTTTCCCTCAAATCGAAATTTAGGGAAACGACCCATGGATCATACACCAGAAGATATTCCCTCTCCAGATTTTCCCTTAACTCGAAATTTAGGGAAACAACCTGTAGATCACACACCAGAGGATATCCCTCCCACTCAGGAAGGAGATGCACCAGGTATCTCAGGAGCTTCAGGGAGTGGGATCAATAAGGACAACCCTAACGCTCAACCGGAACTCCTGACTGTCTCTCGAGATCAGTTAGATGAGATGATCGCGCAATCAGTGTAAAGAATAATCGCTACTCGAGGACTTCGCCCTCCCGAACCTATTCCAACCACCCGTAAGGGTACAAGACAAAATCTCCCAGAACAGGTCATCGATTCTGTTCCAGTGCCTTCCAGGAACGAGGATCCCCCTCGAAACCCAGAAGAAAAGGTACCTTCCCAGGCTGAAAGGAGCATCTTGGAGAGACCCCCTCGGAGGGATACGGAAAGAATCCTTGGGGACACCACCATAGAGACAGGGATGGGAGAAAGCACGGACGACACGTATCAGGGAGCCGTCAGTGATCAGATACAGGCCTTGCGAAAGGAGATGAGGGATATGCAGAGACATATTACTGACAATGTAAGTAAACCCTCTTATACCACTGGATATCAATTTTCATCTAGTATTTTGCAAGATGAGTTGCCCTCTAATTTCAAACCTTTGAACTTTGAATATGATGGCACCACGGACCCGTACGAGCACCTGATGAGGTTTGAGAATGCTGCTCTATTACATCGATATGGAGAGGGCGTTAAGTGCAGAGTGTTCTTGACCACTCTGTCTAAGGCTGCACAACAATGGTTCACTCAACTGGGACCAGACACTGTGCACTCGTGGTCTGAATTCAGCGAATTGTTCCTACATCAATTCGCCAGCGCTAGGAGACAGCCTAGAGCTACCCTTACCTTATTCAACATGCGTCAGGGAGAGAATGAGAGCCTGAGGGCTTTCCTAAAAAGATTCAACCAAACAGCTCTGGAAGTACCTACAGCCTCCTCAGAGGTTAAGATTAACGCCCTTACCAACGGGTTAAGAGATGGAGATCTGTTCACGTCTCTAGCCAAGAAGCCAGTTCGGACTTTTGATGAATTGTTAAGGAGGGCAGAAAAATACCTCACCTGGAAGAGGTAAGAAAAGCCAAGCGCTCGGAGACCCGGACGATAGTGGGTAATGGAGAAAGGAGGAAGGAAATTCCGCTTAGGAGGCCAAGTCCAGAGAGATATCGGAGCTCCAGAAGATTGGAAAGTGTAAGAAGAGAGGAAGCTGCACCCTGGAACCCCAGGAGAGGGGCGAAGAGATATACCCCTTTGAGGATAGAGCCAGCCGAAGTCCTAGAGGTGGCAGGGGACCATCCGGATATGAAATTCCCCTACTCAAGAAGCAGAGGTCCCCAGAATCCTAAGTCAAACAAATTCTGCAGGTTCCATAACGACTATGGCCACGATACCAACCAATGTTGGCATCTGAAGGATGAGATAGAGAGGATGATTCAGGCAGGTCACCTGAAAGAGTTTATTTTCAGAGATCGACAAGGCCCTAGGGGTCAAAAGAGAAAGGACCCCGAGGGGAAGCAGGAAGAGGATAGAAGAGATCAGAGGAAGGGCAATGAGGAGCCACCACCCCCTCCCCAGAAGAGGGGAACCATCCACATGATTATGGGAGGCCCCGCTGATGGGGATTTCTTCAGGCAGAGAAAGCAGAGCGTTCGGTCACTGAAGAACGAGAGGAATGTAGAGCACCATGAGGTGGGAAAGATGTCAGAAGGTCCGGACATTCATTTCGGGCCAGAAGACGCAGGGGAACCCAGAGAGATTCATAATGACGCATTAGTCATTACTACGGATATAGCGGGATACGATGTAGCAAGAATTTTTGTGGATATTGGAAGCTCCGCTGACATCATGTTTTTGGAGTGCTTTAAAAAGATGGACCTGAATATAAAGCTTAGACCGGTGGAAACCGCTCTTTATGGATTCTCAGGGGGAGCTATTCAACCCCTCGGTTCAGCGTTACTACAAGTAGGGTTAGGAGTTGCCCCTAACCGTCGAGTACAAGTCATAGAATTCCTGATTGTAGATGTCCCATCTTCCTATAACGTAGTAATGGGAAGGCCAAGCTTGAATATTTTTCAGGCAGTGATCTCCACCTTCCACATGAAGATGAAGTTCCCTGCCTCGGGGGGTGTGGGAGAGATATGTGGCGATCAATATCAGGCAAGGAAGTGTTACGTGGAATCGGTCAAGATAGCGGACAGGGCCGTGTTCAGGGGAATAGAGAGATTTAAGGGCGGAGACCCTGAGCTGAAGAGACAGAAAGTGGGGGAGCTAGTGCAAGAGCAACCCAAAGCTAAAGCAGACGAGGAGTTAATGAGCATCGAGCTCTACCCAGGAAAGGAGGGATTTACAACCAGGATAGGTACGAATATGAACCCTGAGCTCCAGAGAAAGATGATACTCACCCTCCAGGAGAATGCAGACATCTTCGCATTCACGGCGACGGATATGACGGGTATCCCTCCAGAAATAGCAGTGCACCACCTGAATGTGGATCCCAAAGCTAGGCCCGTGAAACAGAAGTTGAGGAACTTCGGCAAAGAGAAGAACCTCATTGTAAAAGAGGAAATCGACAAATTTTTGAATGCAGAGCATGTGAAGAGAGTGCAGTTCCCTGAGTGGCTCTCGAATGCAGTGCTGGTATCTAAGGGAGCCGGCAAATGGAGGATGTGCATCGACTTCAGAGACTTGAACAAAGTTTGCCCTAAAGATCACTATCCCCTGCCTAGGATTGATCAATTGGTGGATGCCACATCCGGGTTCGAATTGCTCAGCATGATGGATGCTTATCAGGGGTACCATCAAATCCAGTTGAACCCCCTCGATATACCCAAGGTATGCTTTATTGCAACGTGTGGTACTTTTGGTTATGTACGTATGCCGTTCGGACTAATAAATGCAGGAGCCACCTATCAAAGGATGGTAGACTCGGTTTTCCGAGGTCAGATAGGGAGAAATATGGAGGTTTATGTAGACGACATGCTAGCTAAAAGCATCAAAGCAGAGGAACACATTGATGACCTGAAGGAAATATTTCAGGTAATTAGAGAGAACGGTATCAAACTTAACCCCGCTAAATGTTCCTTTGGAGTAGGTTCAGGGAAATTTCTCGGATATATGGTGACGCAAAGAGGAATAGAGGTTAACCCTGCCAAGGTAAAAGCGGTCATTGACATGCAACCCCCTCGAAACCTGAAGGAGTTGCAGACTTTGAACGGCAGGATCGCTGCCCTTAGCAGATTTATAGCAAAATCAGCGGAAAAGAGCCATCACTTCTTCAGAACACTAAGGAAGGGCTCAAGATTCGAATGGGATGAACAATGCCAGAAGGCTTTTGAGGAATTGAAGCTCCATCTAGAACAACTCCCGAAGTTAACCAAGCCCACTCAGGGAGATGTTCTACTCCTATACCTCTCAGTAGGGGAACATTCTCTGAGTACTGCCTTGATGAAAGAGGAAGGTTCCACACAACAGCCCATATATTATGTGAGCAAGGTCATCCAAGGAGCAGAAGCAATGTATTCAGAGGTGGAGAAGGCAGCCCTGGCAGTGGTGGTAACAGCTAGGAGATTACGCCCTTACTTCCTATCTTATAAAGTGATGGTGCGGACTAACTTCCCATTGAAGCAGACACTGGGAAGAGCAGATTTATCAGGAAGAATGGTCAGGTGGGCAGTGGAATTGTAGGAATATGATATTAACTATGAACCAAGGAGAGCCATCAAAGCTCAAGCGTTAGCAGACTTTATTCAAGAGTCTACCAGAGTGAATGAAGAACAGGGATGGAAGGTATACGTGGATGGCTCAGCATCCGCCTTGGGATGCGGAGCAGGGATAGTGCTGATTGACCCTAATGGCCAAGAAGTACAGATCGCTGTTAAATTCCGGTTCTCAACCTCAAACAATGGTGCAGAATATGAGGCCTTGATTAGAGGGGCTAACATGGCATCAGAGTTAGGGGCGCAGAAAGTCACCCTGTACTCCGATTCGCAGCTGGTAGTACAACAGGTCATGGGGGAGTACCTCGCCAAAGATGAGAGAATGATCGCTTATCTAGAGGAAGTAAAGAAATTAAAAAATAAATTCCATACTTTTGAAGTAGTACAGGTACCCAGAGAAGAGAATGTGAAAGCATATGGACTGTCCAAACTAGCTAGTTCCACTGAATTCGAGGGAGACGGAAAGGTAACCCTGTTAGTAGCTGATCAAGTAGCTACGGAAACCCTGATTGGAGAGATAACCGCAGGGGATGATTGGAGGAAAGAAATATGGGAAGAATTGAACAGGGGTCCAGCAACCCCAAAAATTTCCAGAGAGGCCAAAGCGTGGAGAAGGAAGTATTGCATCCTAGGAGGCCAATTATACAAAAGGTCCTTCACTCAACCTTACTTGAAATGTCTTTCAAAGAGAGAAGTAGAGCTAGTGATCAAGGACATCCATGAAGGTTGCGCATCCAGCCATGAGGGTTACCAGACCATGGTGACGAAAGTATTTAGGGCAGGTTTCTATTGGCCTAATATAATCAGAGATGCTAGAGAATATGTGAAGAAGTGTGAGAAGTGTCAGAAGAATGGACCTCTAATACGAGTACCAGCGGAGGAAATGGGGGCTATGTATTCGCCCTGTCCCTTCGCCAAATGGGGAATAGATCTGGTGGGACCCTTCCCCTTGGCACAAGGAGGGAGAAATTTTTTGATAGTAGCCGTGGATTATTTCAGTAAATGGGTAGAGGCTGTGCCCTTAGCCAAAATCGAAGAAGACAATGTAATTCTTTTCCTTACTAGACATATTTGTTGCAGGTTTGGAGTACCCAGAATCTTGGTTTCCGACAACGGAACGCAATTCAATGGAGAGAAAGTAAGGAGATGGTGCGAGAGATGGAACATTAAACAGAGGTTTACTTCAGTAGCCCATCCACAAGCTAATGGGCAGGTGGAAGTTACAAACAGAATCTTAGTGGATGGTATTCGGACGCGATTGGAAGAGGTAGGAGGGAAATGGGTGAAGGAGTTAGACAACGTCCTCTGGTCCTACAGGACCAGCCCTAAAACAGCTACGGGCGAATCTCCCTTCTACTTGGTATATGGGGCAGCGACAGTGATACCTCCTGAAGCCAGACTCAAATCGCACCGGATCACCTATTTTGAAGAAAAAAGAAATGAAGAATTGATGAGAGAGGCGCTAGACCTGGTAGATGAAGAGAGGGAGATGGCAAGATTAAAAGCAGAGAGGTACAAGAGTCGGATCAAGGCAGCATATGATCGCAGGGTAATCCCTCGTTCCTTTAAAGTCGGAGATTTAGTCCTTCGGAGAGCAGATGCCTTGAAGAACACTGGGAAGATGGAACCCAATTGGGAAGGTCCGTACAGGGTGATACAGGTACTAAAAGGCGGAGCATACAAGCTCCAAGACATGACAGGGAAAGAGATACTAAGGCCATGGAACGTGTGCCACTTGAAGAGGTTTTATGTTTGAGGAAGGTGTTATTCCCTTACTTCCTCTCTCTTTATGAACACTTTTGAATGTTTATTTCTTATTCGAATAATTGCTTCACCGGCACTCTTTTTCCCTCTACGTGGGTTTCCCTTTGGGGTTTTACCACGGAGAGGTTTTTAATGAGGCCGGCATAGGTTCCCCTTATCTGCCTATGTTGATAAACACTTTTGATCAATGGAGCACCAGTTTTGATAAAATTTCAGCTAAATGCATGTTAATACTATGATGAGATGACTCTTGTATGCCGATTTTATGTTGAAATATTCCTCGTATGTTAATACCGTGACAAGATAACTGTGGAGGACCTGCATAATGAATGCTGAAATAACGAACACGTTTTGGAAATTAAAACATAACATGATAGAGACATTGCAAGATAGAGAAATTTACACCAACTCATAAATGCCCGAATAGAGAATACCTAGGAAAAATTCCTAAAGTTTCTATTCACGACAACCTCTAAAGCTAGGGGGAGTAGGGGATACAGCAGCGGAAAACATGATTAACTCGTCGATAAACCCTATCCCTAGCGACTCTCAAAACTCTTACGAGTATAAACAAACTCTTACGAGTATAAACCAACTCTTACGAGTATAAACCAACTCTTACGAGTATAAACCAACTCTTACGAGTATAAACAAACTCTTACGAGTATAAACCAACTCTTACGAGTATAAACCAACTCTTACGAGTATAAACCAACTCTTACGAGTATAAACTAACTCTCACGAGTATAAACAACTTAAGGGAAAGTATAATCCCTACAAATTCTAACTTTTGGGAGAGTATAAACCCTAAACATTCTAAACTTCAGGGAGAGTATAATTCCTAAGAACTCTTACGAGTATAAACTAACTCTTACGAGTATAAACCAACTCTTACGAGTATAAACCAACTCTTACGAGTATAAACCAACTCTTACGAGTATAAACTAACTCTTACGAGTATAAACCAACTCTTACGAGTATAAACAACTCTTATGAGTATAAACAACTCTCACGAGTATAAACAACTTAAGGGAGAGTATAATCCCTACGAATTCTGACCTAGGGGAGAGGACAATCCCTAAAACTCTAGTGTTAAGAGAAAGACTGGAAACATTAGCAAATCACCAAGTAAGTACAGGGATATCAACCCTATCTCCTCATTAAGGTTCCTCTAGGAGCTTTAGAGCCTTTACGTGTCAAGAAAACGCTGAAAACATGCTAGATTCATAAGCAAGACGGATATTACGTTACACATCTAATAATAGAGTCAGAGATATATATATATATGCATGCCAAGTGATAAATGTGCAGGTACGATATTAAGCGGAAGAAAAGCAGAAATATTCAAAACTTAAGGCACCATGCCTAAGCCCTCCACAGAAAAACCCCGGAGTGTGGAGTCTCCGGAAAATACCAAAAAGGGCCTTAGAGGCCTTAACAAAATAAAAAGTGTTTTAACAGTACCAAAGTGTTATCAGAGAATCAAAGTTATGAAGAGAGGGTAACATCATTCTTCCCCTCGGAACCTTCCCCTGCCTCCTCAGCTCGCCCACTGGAATCGCCTCCCTCTGCCTTTTCCATCAAAGCACCCGCTGCCACGGTAGCCACTGGAGTGGGATTTTCCACATGGATAGGGAAAGCCATATCCTTCGCCGGCGTAAGATCATCTAATTTCAGGGAAGCATCCTTCAACTCTAAGATCGCCTTCCTCATCCCAGGTAACCACCAGGGAGTATTGATGTCTTCTTTAGCATCTCCAGGGAACTTAGGGGGAGTGTCCAGTTCATCTAACCGGAGGGCACGGGTATACTGACCATTAAATCCCGGAGCGGATTGTTCGGCCACAGCGTTGGAAAATCCATGATCAATGAAATGTGGGATATATGCGCCCATCGCTCCCAAAAAGCTGTTACTCCGAAGAAAGGCCTCCAGCCACTCCTGATGCAAGGTACCTAGAAATTTTTGACCTGCGGCAGAGGTAAACAGGGAGTCTAGGCACAAATTCATACCAGCTTGAGGAAGAGTGACTTCCAGCTGTTCCACCCGCTTACCGAACTCTTGCTTCAACGAAGAAATCTCCCCCGAGAGCGTTGTTTGGAGTACTTTACACCTCTGATTAGCATCATGTAACTATGCTTCGAGAATATCCTTCTTCACCTTCTCCAACTCTACTTGACTGTGGAGATCATCCACCAGTTGGAGGGACTGAAGAGCTCGTTCGGACACGTTGGAGAACAGGAGACCAAACTACACAATGAACCATCTAAAGAAGTAAGACAAGTATACCCTTTCTTATTAAAATTACTTAGAAATGTGTTTACACGAAGGGAATACCTGGGTAAAGCTATGAGCGGCATGCACCACCCGCTCCCCGAAGGAAAGAGCATTGAGGGCCTCCGTGGCAGGAGTCGGAGTGTAACGTTCTATAAAAGCCAAGAGATGGTCAACATTAATCTCATCTGGAGCATCGGAAGTGACGTTAGGACGGGAAGATTTGGTCTTGGACTTCTTTTTCTTGGAAGCATCGGAGACAGGAGGCAAAGTGGAAACCATGGCCTTTTCAGTAGAGGAACGGGTACGCTTAGCAACAGACCCAGTAGCAGGTGCCACTGGGGAAGGAGGAATCTGAGCTTTCGAAGAACTCTCAGGGGCCGGAGACTTATTAACCATTGAGAGAGGGGCAGCATCACGCGAAATCTGAGTTAACCAACTCATAGCTGCATAAAGAAATATGAAACGACATTAAATAAACAAGGCATCTCCAATTCGGAAGACACTACTCAGGAAAGGAAATGGTATTACCATCATCGGGACCTAAAGGGTAATCGGAGCGACCAAAACCAAAATGAGAGAGAGCTCTAGGATTTTTACAGATACCCATTACATCAAAAAAGCCATGAACAGAGACATGATCGTTTAAGTGGTTCATCACATCCAGGTTTAAAGAAGAACAAATTGAAAGAGGAGGACGGGGTACCCCAGGATTCTCATAAATCCATCCTTCATGAGGAAATTCCCAAGGAAGAGGATTTGTAACAAAGAAATAGTAGTCTTTCCAGTCCTGGACTCCCTCATGGAGTTTTTCCATGAACTTGCCGGTCCTGGAGGTACGACCGCTAGCATAAAAGAACCCGTCCGCGAACTTGCATACGTACTGGGTTAGAAAGAGTTGAGCCGAAGGATCCCCACCATTTCCCTTCATTAGGATATAAAAACCTAACATTGCACGTATGGCATTGGGAGTAAATTGGTTCAAAGGTATACGGAGATAAGTGGAAATTTCGCAGAGGTAAGGATGGATTGGGAAACGGAGACCCGCTTTTAGTTGAGCCTCCCAAAAGGCTAAGGTATTTTGACCTGGAAAGTTAGGGCGCTCTTTCTTATGGGCAGCCCTAACGGAATAGTCGGCGGGGAAGATCCCAGAACGAAGGAAAGCAGCAACACGCTCAGAACTAAGAATTGAAGGCCCATAAATTTTATCCTCCAAAGCTTGGTCGGTTACGGGAAATATGGGAAACGAATCGGAGGTAGAACTCTCCATGGAAATGGAGTCTGAAGAGGATGACATGAGGATATTGTAAATGAGAGAAGAAGGGAAGGAATAGATACCTGGAGAAAAGTCGGTTTTAGGAGTGGTGACGGAACGGCCGCTGGACGTGCACGGAGGAGTTAGAATCGCAGAGGTTAAACGAAGATGGAAGATAGATAAGCTTGAAATGAAAGAGAGAGGGGTTTTTGGTGGAAAAAATGGATTTTGAATAATTACGCTGGAGAGAGAGAAGTGAAAAAACCAAGGCGAATTAAATATTCCCCAATGGAAAGGCGCGTGGCTGAGGGGAGGTGGCTTACTGTTCCCTCTTGGGCAGAAAGCCGAATCACCAATTTCGAAGGAAAAGATTGCGTGTGGAAGCGGAAAGGGTATGATGGTGTTAGATAATCATTAAAGATCGGATATTTCTTGTTTCCAGAGAAATATGGGGAACGAAGGGTTTAAAGGAATACATTATTTCTCTACAATATATATTATTATTGTTATTATTATTATTTTCCTACTCTCCTAAAAAATTATTCCTTTTTATGAGAGTAGGGGGGAGTGGTTGATGTAGATAAATATGTCGCTCTCCGAGAGGTCGACACGTGGAAACGGGATAATTATGATTAGGTCAGTGCACCGAAGAAACAGGATTAATACACCCCTGGGCTTAAGCAGGGGAATTAGAGAAAGTAGAGTGATTGGGCCTTTGGCCCATATTTGGAGAAATTAATAGCCCTTGGGCCTGGAAGGATCCAGCCCAAATATGGAACGTATAGTCCATCTTTCTTAGCCAAGTCAAATGAGTGAGTCAAACCCACGAAAATAGGGGATGATATGCTCCAAAACCAAGTCTTCAGGGGAAAGCCCGATTCTTCAGGGGCTTGGAAGCCGGATTCTTAGGAATGGACCAAGAATATAGGGAGAATAGGTCCCCTTCTCCCCCGAGGGAAGGGGCCAGGTATATAAACCGGTCATTTTTACATTATCAGGTACGTCTTCACAGAATACATACGTTCTACATACTTTACATACTTTTACACGAATTATACACTGATCTGAGGAAAAACTCCACTATATTCGTCGGAATTTCCCTAGATATACAGGGGAATTCCTCTTTGATTTCGCCTACGATTGAATCTGACTTGAGCGTCGGAGCTTCTACGCCGGAGCCCCCCTCCGGCGTACTTTTGCAGGTTATTTTTGGATTTACGAGAAGATTGTCGAGGATAAACTGATGATTGACACTCGTGATTAATAGTGCTCGCAAAGGAACGGTCGATATCCGAGGGCGTTCTTTTTCGACGCATCAGTATTATAAAATTATTTATTTGTTTTAAAATAATCAAATAAATATAAAAAATTATCTAAGTATTACACAAAGTGGGTCCACATATTTTTGTAAGAACTAATATCAAATTAAAAATTATATAATAAAAATGAAAAACAATAAAATTAACAAATTGTTAAAAAATATAGTGTTCATCATCATCTTTCAATTATCGTGGGTAAGAGATGAGAATTTTGGATATATTTGAGTATTTTTTTATTTATTTGGGGATTTTAAATATTTGTGGATTTTTTATTTATTTAAAATATTAAAATAATTGTTAAGTTTTAATAAGAGTTTTTGACAATTTTAATAAAAAAAATTATTTAGGATTTTTATTGTTTTAAAGATAAAATTTATATTTATTTGAGTATGTTAATTGATTTTTTAAATTATTTTTTAATTAGGTTAATTGAGTTTTTAAATTATTAATCAGGTAAGTTAATTGATTTTTCTAGTAATTAATTGACTTAGAAATAAATCAGGTTTTTTTTCATATTATATTTTTTTTGAAATTATGAAAAATTATTTACTTATTTAAATATTATTCTAAATTTATCTTCATATATTTTAAAATATTATTTAGTAGTATTTTAATTAATATTCACAATTTATTTTATAATACTTATATTATATTGTAATTATAATTTTTTTCTTAGGTAAGTTAATAATTTTTTTAATAATGAATTAGGTAAGTTAATTGATTTTTATAATAATTAATAAATTTATGAATTATTTTTTTATTTGATTGTATAACTTTTTTTTTTGAATCCATTTGATTGTATAAGATAAACTACATTAATTTTATACTGAATTGTACACATTTATTGAATATTTTTATCTTTTTTACATAACGTCCCATTTTAATTAAAAATTTAATTTACGTCCCATAACTTCTTTAATTGCTCAATTTACATCTCATTTACATAAAATTGGGGATTTTCAAGAAAAATTGGGCGTAAATTAAGCAATTGAAAAAGTTATGGGACGTAAATTAAAATTTTAACTATTTTGGGACGTTTTTAAAAAAAGGTAAAAGTTACGGGACGACGTAAATAATTTTTTTCTCACAATTTTAATGTACTTGGTCTTCAACCAAATACTAACTAAGAACATGTTTGTTTTGGAACTCACCCGTTCAGACGTGGAACGTAACGTTCTCCGTCTTATTCTAGTTTGAGATTTAACATCCGAATCACACACACTATTTATAATTGGATGAATAATGTTACTAAGTTGTATAATTCACACTTTTATGATCCAATTACACACTTTTGTATATATATATTTTTTAGCATGAACTTGTAGACAAAAAATTATAAATTCAAATGTACATATAAGTCCAAAATTAATTATATGTTTAACGTAAACTTATTTATATTATTTTATTTGCACCCTCGTATAATTTTAAATTATTTTGTAGTAATAATTTCATCATCTAATAATTACCCAAATTATTCAATTATTACTATATTTCTCAAATAATTAATATATAATAATATAACATCACTCATTTTTACATAATTGATTTGACATAAAATTACATCATATCCTACTCAACATCCCAAAACAAACACACACAATCACTATTCATCAAGATTTCCCCATCCCCATCTCCATCTCCGCGATATTTTTTTAAAATCCTATAAGTTTGTGTGATTCCAAAATAAATCCTTTAAATTTTAACTTTACAAAATACATCTTACATCTTATAAGCTATTAATTTTAATCCTTTTTAAAATCTATTTTAGTCCTTTAAGTTTAAACTTCAAATTTGATCATTTAAATATATTAAAATCTAAAAACTTTAATAAAATTTGACAAAAAATATTTAGTAAAATAAAATAATTAAAAACCACCAAAATAAAATATAAAATTATTATATAAATCATAAATAAATCTACATTTTAGCAAAATAATAGTAGTACCAAATATATTTATTTAAAATAAGAATTTTTTTTGTAAAAAAAATTATGAAGATATTAAATTTCAAAATATAGAAATATAAAATTTTAAAAATGAAATAATTCTAGTTTTTTATTATATTGATAAATCAAAAAAATATAATGTAAACCATAGGTAAATTTTAAAAATAAATTCAAATTTGAATATTTCATCATTATATCAATATAATTTACATTTGGGGAATATGATGGGGTCGGAGTTGTTCTTTTTTTTAATACATATTTATAATTTTATTTTAAATTTCTAGATTTTAGTATATATTTTTATTTTCGAATTTTTATATTTTTAATTAATTAGGGAAAAATGGCTAGGTAGAATTCGAGCATAATTCAGACTTTAATGATGTTTTTATTTAATTTTAAAAAATATTTTAATGATGTTCTTAAAAAAATATACATTAAAATCAGTATTTTTTTTTTCAAATTTTATTAAAGTTTTTAGATTTTATTATATTTAAATGATCAAAATTGGAGTTTAAACTTAAATGACTAAAATAGCTTGTAAGATGTAGGACGTATTTTTTAAGTTAAAACTTAAAAGATTTATTTTGGAATTACTCAAACTTACAGGACTAAAAAAAAATATTTCCTCCCCCATCCTACGTAATCCCAAAACAAAGTAGAAATAGTTTTGTCTCCCTATTGCAATCTGCAACTGCTTGATCTAGAATTTTTCACGTTATTCATGAACCAACCTCAAATTCTTTCAGGTTAATGAGAAATTTTTAGATCTTCAACTTATGGTTAACGACATTAAATACAACGCAAGATCATAAAATGTTACAGTATTCGTTAGAAGAAAACACAAATTCGATGTTATTACCACTGTCGTAATACTTGAGACAACATAGACAATTACAACAAAAGAAAATATATCGTCTTAGTAATCTAATACTAAAAAATGATATATGTAACTTTTTCGAACCATGTCAATAACTTTCAATGTGTTTTTAACATACATCCACTCTTCAACCAATTGTTTTTCATCATTTCAAAATTCTTTAAAAGTTCTCTAATGAAATAACCAATGTAACCGGAAGATCTTGATTGCGAAAGAAAGAATGAATTGTTGTTGTCGTCACATCAGTATTAAAAAATATCATAAATTCTTGTAAAAATAAACAAAGACCTCCTTGAATCTAAACCCTAACTCTAGGAAATAAAGTGAGCAACATAAAAGAGAATACAATGCTTATAAAGAATTATATCTTCATTCAATTGAAACCAAAAAATTACCCATTCTAGCAGTATGAGCGGTAGCTTCTATAGTACTCCCTCCATTCATGAAAAGTAGGGACATGGGATGGGGCACAAGTTTTAAGAAAATGGTAGATAAAGTAGATAAAGTAAGGGTATTATAGGGTATTGTGGGGTCCATTGTGAATAAAGTGATTGTTTAGGAATAAAGTTGATGGCAAATTGAGTAATTAAGTGATAGTTGAAGGGTGATAGTTTCCATAAAGTGCATGGGACTACATTTGGTGGACAAAGAATATGTGTCAAATGGGACTACTTTTCGTGGACGGAGGGAGTATCAAATAAATATAATAAATTGTACAGTACTATATAATAAAGCCCTACATAATAAATTAGTTTGATGGTTGGTGAATCATTTAATTTGAGCAATACCTCAACCTCGACTTGGTGTAACTATTTTACCAAGTAGTCGAACATTTTACAAACCTTCTAAAATAAATATAATTGGGGTATACTGTTTAATTATTTATTACAATATATGTGAAGATTTAATATTTGTTAGATCCAATTAGGGTAAACTGCAATGTTTTTACGAATAAACAGATCGATAGTTGAGTTAACCATTATTTCACAATACAAATATATCATAACTAGTGTTGATCACAAGATTGACGTAATATCTCCAAAGGTAAACCAGCTTATACAATTCTAAAGCAGTAGCATCACTGCAATCGAGTAACAACGAACATACTGACAATTTTCTGAGAACTGAACAAAAAGGTACACAACTATAACTTAAGAAGGATCTGTGAAAAACTTTGTGATTAATAAAGGAGATACCCGATATATATATATAGGAAACCCTCACTCGGAGATTGCGTGACTCAGCCCATGAAGATAGTGGGCAAAAATCGTGGCAGTCAACAGTCTTGAAGCCCACAAAACGTCCAGGTTCGATGAACTTGACAGATGAGTTTGAAATTCAAAATTCGAATAAGAATTCTAGAACCTTCCAGCTTCTGAATCCTTTCGAAAAATATTATCTTAAGTGCGTGTACAATAAAAAAAGGCAATATTTTTTTTAAATCGAACTGTATATCATAGTAATATATTTATAATTTATTGCTGCAATTTTAACTAAAGTCGTTGAAGTTGTTAATCTCTTTCATGACAACAGTTGGACAGAGATTGAAACAACATTAATTCTACACAAGGATGTCACGTATCTGCAGTTCCAATCCACTTGAAGAAGAAAATTATGTTTGAAAAACTTTTTAAGTACATCATGGAAAAGGCCTTATTAATTAAATTAAAACCTAATTATTTAGGTTTTAAGACGCGTACATCATTAAAATTAATACTGGAGTTATCATATACTTATAATTTATTTACCACTTTGTATATTTGAAATTAATCTGGTTATTTAAGCTTGCAACACTACAGAATATTATCCTTAAATTTTTATTTGTCCATTCATGATTCAACAATAATCGAAATATTGAAAAAATAGAAAGGCCAGAATGAGTTATTTAAGTTCCCTTGGCTAGGTATGCCAAAAGCGAGATATATTAACTACTTTTTTTTTTTTTTGAGGGTAGATATATTAACTACTTGAGTGTACATGTGTGTTTTTTACGAAAATAAAATATATTGAAAATTTTTCTCAAATACACTATAGGCCAATCCATTTGCAAGATCTCGCGGTTCGCGCGCTCGACCTAATTGAAAATCTTACGGGGAGTGAAAACTGAAAAGTGCTCGTACACTATTGAAATTATTAGTATACTAGTGCAAAATCTGCATATTACGCGGGAATTAAAGATAATTTTATATATTATTATTTTGAAATATAATTAAATATTTATTTATATATAAATTTAATTTAATATTCAATTTTTTTAAATGTAGGTTAAATTTACAATAAAATTTAGTAATTGATAAATAAAATTAATAGAAATGAAGAATAAGAGGAGAAAATAAGAAAAAATAAATATGAAAAATTTTGATGGACAAAAAAGAAAATAAGAAAGAGAGAAAAAAAAGGATCAGTAGATAAGACAGTTAAAAGAGAGATGAAAGAGAAAAAAAAAAGGGCGGGCTAGTCTTGGGTGAGACCGTCTCACAGAATGAGATCTGTGAGACGACTTTTATATATAAAAAGTGATAATGTTTGAGCAAAAAGTGATAGTGTTTTAAGTAAAAAGTGATAGTCACTTTTGTTAAAAATATTATCACTTTTTACTTAAACATTATCACTTTTTTTACAAACCAAAATCTGGAAAAAAAATTGTGGGTTATCCTACCCAAAATTTTGAAATATGGGTTAAAAGGACCCGTCTCACAGAAAAAGATCCGTGAGACGGTCTCACATAAGTTTTTGCCAAAAAAAAATAGAAATAAAATAATGTGAAATTCTTATAAAATGAAAAAATACAAATGGATAGAATTTAAAGTGACATGTAAAAGAGAGAAAATTCAGAAATAAAATTAGTATATAAGGAAGATACTTATCTTTTAGTAAGAAAACATATTACTAATTGCAATCCAACGTGTATTCAACTGTCCCATGAACCTATTATTTTCACAATAACCTAAAAATAATGATTTCTAATAACCCAAAATTAACTCCCTGATTTTTTCTAAAGCAAAATAAAAATCCCATATACTTTATAAATCTAAAATAGATGATTTTGTTAATGAAAATATATCTAAAGCAGAAAAAAAAATAGAGAGTTACATGGAGTGGCAAAAGAAGTTAAATCGTGATTAATGTAACTGTATTTTAATTATTACTCAAGATGTTATTATCTTGGGACCATCCATGTAAAATGAAACTAGTTATATGATTTTTAATGTGCCGACAAAATATTTACAAAAAATGGATATAAAAATGAGGGTTTTTGATATATCAGTAAAATAAAATTAATATTTTTCAGTAAATAATATACACACTTTTTAGTTAGTAATAATAGCACATTTTAATACGAAATACTAGCATTTTTTTTTTTTAATAAGTGGGGCCAACACTTTTTTAGTAGGTAATAAAAGCATGTTTCAATAAGTAGCACGTACCCTATTCTATAAATATCGCAAGCTTTTTTCATTAAAACAACATAAGAAGGATTCAAATTATGTAACTAACGCATATTAAAATTGTTTCAAAAAAAAAAAAAATTAAAATAGCAAGAAAGGTAAACGGTATTGACGTTAAGTACAAGTTTACGTAGGAATTAGGAAGACCGCCACTCTTCTATATTTGATTGATTTTTTTTTAGGCATTTACTCATTCTATTAAAAAAAATATAGATAGACTTTTTTGTTTTGAGCGTTTACTTATTCTATGAAAAAATATAAAGAGCATGTCTCCTAAAAATTATATTTACATGAACTTTATTTTTCAAAACCTATTTTATATTATAATGTAGTAATATGTTTTGAAAAATATTTAATTTTATATATTATCTTTATATAACTAAAACAAAATTATCTTTAGACACATGTAATTTCTATTAAAAACATTGTCAATATCGTATAAAAACTCGACTCCATTTTTTTATTTTTTCAAATAAAACTCTTCACTCTCATCGTAATATCTATTGTGTGATGTGTCGGTCTATCCTTTTATAAGCAGACATAATAAATCGTTGTAGGTTCATGATTCAACACATATTTACTGAAATGTTTGAGTAGATATTGTTACTTTATCTTAAACCATAGGTCCATAGTATATATATTTGATTTAATTGAATTATTTATTTCACTTGTTTCTCTTGAAGAGTCTTCTCCACTCTTCATTTCAAAGCACATCTTTTTTTTTTTTAAAAGTCTACATGCAGCCATTATGTGGCATGAGGGTTACATCCATCACAAAAGTTAATAGTTTACCACTTTTAGGAATAGATAGTAATGTGGCGTATTAATATTTCTCAGTTTTATACATAAGATTTTCGCTTTATACAACTCTCTCTATATATGCGCATAAGGAGAATACAAAAATATAAAAAGATGAAAATATATATTCTCACTGGATTGGACATATCTAGTATTTTTACAAGAAGTTTCTAGCCAACCTTACAGTTAAAAAAAAATTCTTATCGATTCAGAAATACCATATAAATTAAATACCAAAACTCGTGACTTCAGGTTTGATAAAGAAGCTTATCACCTCTAGGCTTCTATTCTAATTTGTTAATAAATTCGTGAATTAAATTACTAATGGGCTGACTCAAATTCCAAAGTGAATTAGTGTGAACCATGCACACTAAACACAAGAGACCAACCTTTCAATATATTGATATCTTAAAACGTACTCTCTCTCCATTTTTAATTAAGGGCATGTTTTTTTTTTTTTTTTGAACAGTAAAAGAATTATATTTCATATCTCGAGTAAAAAGGTTACTCAACCTTTCTATGTACAAGGCAAATTGTTTGTATAATAATACATCATATCTAACTCGCCTTCACTTGATTTGGGTCACTTGATTATGCACGAAAACGGATCATGCCACCATGCCGATATAGCCGAATTTTGCCCCAATAGCTTTTCCCCTCCCATCCAGGTCCATAGGTCTATTTTAATGCTTTCTAATGTCTTTTTAACGGTTTGATTTTCGCCCTTGAATCTCTTCGCATTCCTATTCTTCCAAATCTCATAAATGACACACACCCATATACTTGCCGTGAATCTCCTCCTTTCTTTCCCCGATCCTATTGCCTCACTGTGTTGAAGTGAATGAATACGAATATCATTATGCGGGACTATTACCACCTGTAACCACTTATAAACTTCTTGCCAAACCAGTGAAGTAAAAGCGCATTCCATCATCAAATGACCATTGCTTTCTGGTTCTCTTTCGCACAAATTGCATCTCAGCTCCTCCTCCGTGATGTTTACCCCTCTTCTTCTTAGGTTGTCCGTCGTTGCAAGTCTGCCTTTCAAAGCCTTCCAACCGATCATCTTCACCCTTCGTGGCGCATAGCTCTGCCACAATCTTTTGAATTCGATCTTTTCTGCTGTGTTATCCCTCCCGACCTCCTTTCTTTTGATTAATTTTGCGTATGCTCTGCTTGTCGAATATTTTCCGATCGGCGCCAGCTCCCATTCCCAGGTGTCCTCCAAGTGTTGCGACCTCCTGTACCTGTTCAGCAAACAAAGAAGATCAGTTAGTTGGGTCTAAGATTGAATTAAGGGCATGTTTGATAGCAAAGATGGATTATCTAAGATTAGGATGATAACTAAATTTTATAAATTTTAAAGCATAATCTATCCTTAATCTAAGTTATCGAACAACCAATAAAAATGATATATAGTTAATCTAGGTTTAATCTAAGCTATCAAACATGTCCTAAGTGTCATTTTAACAATTTTTAACAAATTAAAAGAATCTGTGCAATTAAAAAATGTTAAAATATTATTTAATTGTATATAAATATATGATATCAAAACGTCACTTATTTGTCAACGAAGAGAGTAGTAGTTCTCGTTTATCTTGTGCAATATGTGGAAAATATTATAGTTCTTTTCAAAATTACTAAAAATATACTCCATCCGTCCCTCCAAAAGGCTTTATATTAGGGACATACCACAAGTCTTAATATGTACTCCATATACTTTTTTAATGGTTGGTGAGATGTGTGAAAAAGGGGGGTAAAGAGGGGACGGGATCTCCTGTTATATAATGGTGTTACATCTTCTGTTACACCCTTTAGATGAATGGCACTTGTCCTAGTAATTAATTTAGATTAACTATGGTCAAACAAAATCACAGAAAATATTTTTTAACACATATTATAAAAAATATATATATATATATACTCAATTTGTTTAAATAATTTTATATAGAAAAAACACTTTTCAAAAGATATTACAAACGGTTTGTTCAAATATAACTAAATACTTTTAAATAATGTAATAATTTTTGGCATTTTATTTAAATATAATTAAATGCAAAACTCAATATAAACGTAATTAAAAAATATAATTTAATATTTTTTAACAATTAAAATATAATTAAATACAAAATTCAATATAAAATTTTATAAAAAAGTGTTGAGTAAATATAATTTATACAAAACTAACTAATTAAATGGAATATAATTATAAATAAAGAGAGAAATAGAAAACTAAACACAATTAGTGAACTAAACTACCATCTGTATTAAAAAAATCTGGAAATAAATTAGTTTTAAAATTGCACAATTACCAAAAAAAAAAAGTTGCCCAATCACAGGCGGCAACTTACAATCAAAAAATTCCCAACAAAATGAAACCTGGATTTCCATCTTAATCACATCAATCTTTCTAAAAGTGCTATAAATATCTCACCTACTAAAAAATCCCAAAGAATACAATTAGCATTGATTATAGGAGAGAATATGTCTAGCTACGATAAGAAAATTGAGTTTTTAGTGACTAATTTATCTAGTTAAAACTTTTTAATGATCAAAAATTCTTTTTTAATGATAAATTCTTTCATTAATTTTTATCATTAAACTTTTTAGAAAAATTATAATGACATAATTTTTGTCATTAAAAGTTAATTTTCTTATAGTGCTAACAAGAAGTCGAAATTACAAATAAAATAAGAAATGCAATTGCTCAATTGCTTTTGGAGAAATCTTGTGATGACAAGCTTCCACATTACATATTCAAGGCAAACAAATTTGGATGAAAGCTAAACAACAAATAGCTTAAGGTAATCCAATTCCATTATGTAACCAAAAGAGTTAATTGAGTAATCTTAGACCATCTCCAATGGTATGGCAAAAGTGGAGTTTAACTTCATTTATAGAGTTTTGCTCCCTCCAACCGTACTCTATTTTGAAGATTTGAAATAAAGTTTTGAATAGTAAACTCTATATATGAAGTTTACTATTTAAAACTCTATATTTTATATCTATTATTTTATTAATATTTACAATTATGTATTACAATTTTATATTAATAATTTATTAAATACAATAGTATTATTAATATTTACAATTATGTATTACAATTTTATATTAATAATTTATTAAATACAATTACAATTCTATTGTTATACTAATTTATAATTTAATTTTAATTGTGTAATTTAATTTTTCTTTTGTGTATTATTATTACCTACAAAAAAATAACGTAAAATACAATAAAACATACATTATATATTAAATATGAAATACATTACATATTAAAACGGACATACATGCATTACCTAGCTACATATAACACGAACATACATGTATCGTTTTACGTCATTACGTGTTTCGTAATTTTATATTTAAATAAAAGTAATATTTGAAAACTATACAAGTTTATTTACATTTTATGATTTTAATAAAATCAATAATATTTAATTTATAATTTAATTTACTAATTGAATATTTAATTGTATAAATTTATTTAAATACGAAGATAAATATATTATTTAATGATTGTAATATATTGAATATGATTAAAATAATAAATATAGTAAGATATAGAGTTTTATGGTTGGAGAAGGTTTTTAAAATAGAGTATGATAAAGTGTATTTTGAAGTTTAGAGATCTTCATTTGAGAGTTTGTGGTTGGAGATGGCCTTATACCAAGTTTCCTCCATTCGAATATCTAGAAAATGGTAATATTAATAAAAAGAAATTATATTTAAAATGTTTAAAATATTTTTAGTTGAAGAAATAAAATTGAAAATTTATTAAGGACTAACACTACAAAAAATGCCTCAATTAGAGACCAAAGTTTTGAGACTGGCACAAATCAGTCTCAATTTGAGACTGATTTGGGACTGATCCTAAAAAAATTTGAGTTTTGAGACTGTTTTCAATTCGGTCTTTAATATTATGTTTCCAGACCGCTTAGAGACCGAATTTCAGTCTCTAAACCGAAATTAAAATTTTGATTTTGAATTTTGTTTAGATACCGACAATTCAGTCTTTAATTGGTATCAAATATTTTGAAAAGTATAATTTGAATTGACTACCAATTTTGACCGCTCGTTTAAAGACTATTTTCAATTCAGTCTTTAATATTATGTTTTTCAGACCGCTTAGCCACCGCATTTCAGTCTCTAAATCAAAATTAAAATTCTTATTTTGAATTTTAATTGAAATTAAAATTCTTATTTTGAATTTTAATTGAAATTAAAACTCTGATTTTGAATTTTAATTGAAGACCGAAAATTCAGTCTTTAATTGGTATAAATAATTCTGAATCCCAAAATTTTAATTAACCGTATCAACTTTCATCGAATCTGGCTCTATGACTTTGTTCGAGAGGGAGGAATCAGAATTAGGAGAAGAGGAATTTTCGTCCATCATTGAGAGAGATAAATAAGTTGGCGGTTATATCTATATTATATTAGATATTCATCCTAATATTGTATATATAGATAATTTTTAACAGTAGAGACCGCATATTTCGGTCCCAAATCAGGCGTTTGTTTTTATAGACCGATATTTTCGGTCTCGAATAGGTATCAAATTAAACTGTTTATTTTATAGAGACCGATTTTAGTGGTATCTGAACACTCCAGAAGAATATTCTTAGATAATTTTTAACAGTAGAGACCGCATATTTCGGTCCCAAATCGGTCCCATAATCAGGTGGTTGTTTTTATAGACCAATATTTTCGGTCACGAATAGGTATTTAATCAAGTTGTTTGTTTTATAGATAATTTTTAACATAGTAGAGACCGCATAATTCGATCCCAAATCGGTCCCAAATCACGCGGTTGTGGTTATAAACCGATATTGTCGGTCCCAAATGTCACTCTCTCAATTTAAACCGACAAACTAGCTTCTAAATAGACAATTCCTTGATTTTACTCTCCAATATCAGTTTGAAGATCTCGTTTCGAATTCAACCGTAAGATTTCTCATTCCCTCTTTATTTAAATTAATGTTTTCTCATATTAATTAATTAAGTGTTCATTGATAATTTTATTTTCATATAATTAATAGATATGTATAATAGTAGTAAATAAGATAGACCACTGACGTTGTTATGGTATCAAATCAAATACTAATTAGAATTAATTATTTTGAAAGATATCATAATCGTATGTGTACTATTATATGTCCAATTAAACCTGTTGAAAGTATGAATACATGTAAATTAGGTTTTAGAGTGAATTAATTGTCTAATATTAAATTAAAACTGTTAAAATATTTCACTCAAAATTTTTTGTACAATTTTATCTATACACATATTATAAGACCGAGTATAAGTACAATTTATTCATAATAATCAATTTATAATTCCACAATTAATATTTTTGACTTAAGTAGTTAATACTGACAAATTAAGTTTTTATGAAATAACTGAATTCCCAAAATTTTACTTTATACGGTATACGATTCAAAGTTGATCTACTTGAAAGTCAAACAAATTAAAGATCTTGAATTAATTTCTCATAGAGCATACCCTGTTTGCTATCAAATTTTTTAGCTTTAAATTTTGGATTAACGATGGGCTCCACCACATTCTTCTCACATATCTACCAAATTAAATATTATTATTAACATTATTAATTTTAGTACAATAATGCAACAATATTTATTCTTTGAATATAATAATATAGCAATATTTATCTTATATACATATGTCAATTATGTAATCATTTTGATTTTGAGTACGTATAGATGGAACTACCGGATCGTTGGTGGATGTATTATACTCCTCGATTCGTTAATGGAAGTACGAACAGTGAATTTTACAATCAAGTTCGCAAATTTATTGATTTTGCGAAGACGAGGCCACAATATATGTTTAACGATAAAATCAAGTGTCCATGTACTTTGAAGAAGTGTCAAAATAAAATATTTAAAAGTAACATTGATTTTTTACATTTAATTCAATGATTTTTATCAGTTAATATATGTGGAAATGATTTAATTATTTTGGACTTCTTTAAAGTAACGTTGATTTTGAAAATTTATTATTTAAAACACATATAATAAAGAAATTAATTACATATGTATATAATTATTTTTAAAAGTTACACAAGACAATTACTTGTCAAAGTGGTGGGTGCCCAGAAATGGGCACCCATCCACCAGGGATCAATTCCCACAAAGGCCAAAATAAAATGGCCAATTAAATAAAGTGGGTGTGGGTGTGGGTTGGCGGTGCGGGTCGGGTCGGGTCTCGAAGGCGGGTGTGGGTGTGGGTTGGCGGGTCGGGTCTCGAAGGCGGGTGTGGGTCGGGTTGGCGGTCGGGTCAGGTTGGCGATGCGTGTGTGAAGGTGGGTGTAAATAAAGAGGGTGGGTGTGGGTCAGCGGGTCGGGTTTCTGGGGCAGTTGCTGGGTAAGATCTGAGACCGATGTGAGACTGTTTTAGGCCCGAAAATAGGTCGGGCCGACTCACGTTTAGGGACCGTTTTAAGACCGATTTGCCGGTCTCTCATTTAGAGACCGACCGAAAATCGGTCCTTAATCTGAGACCGATGTGAGACTGTTTTAGGCCCGAAAATAGGTCGGGCCGACTCACGTTTATGGACCGTTTTAAGACCGAATTACCGGTCTCTCATTTAGAGACCGATCGACAATCGGTCCCTAATTTGAGACTGTGCCATAAATTCGGTCTCTCAATATTAGGTACCGATGAAATAAGGACCTCCATAAATCGGTCCCAAATCAGTCTCTAACGTGTGTTGAGACCGCCTTTACAGTCTTAAAATCGGTCTCTAATCGATGCGTTTTTTGTAGTGTAAATAGTTATTACATAGATAACATTCTGGATGTAATTTGGACAAACAACTTTAATTTATAGTATATAAAGTAAGTAATGATATAGAATCAGATGATGGATTTTTTATGGAATCAATTAACCACATGCATAAATCATTTGTACATTTCAACATGTACAAGTATTTTATGCATTTGTTACTTCTATTAGAAACTCACTATCTGGTTCCATATAAAATCGATAGTATATATATATAATCAAATTAAACTTAGACATGCATGGGTATAAATATTGTCAACATAGTTAGTTAATTAGTTAGTTAATTAATCAATCAAGATTAGTTACATTCCACTTTTATATATATATATATATATATATATATATATATATATTTTGTCATTCTTCTCAATCAATGAAAACAATTCTAATAACATTCACATGGTACCAGAGCAACCTCCTGGCTACACTGATCCTGCTTACCCAGACTATGTCTGCCGCCTTAATAAGGTTATTTACGGTATGAAACAGGCTCCTCGGACTTGGTTTATTCGATTCAGTACTTTCCTTATCTATTTAAGTTTTATTGAAAGTAAATCTGACACATCTCTCTTTATTCTTCATTAGGCGAACATAACCATTTATCTACCCGTCTACGTTGATGACATTATCATCCAGGCAACGATGACGCGTTTATTGCTCGCCTAATATCTCGCATATAGACAAAGACCTAGGTAAACTTAACTACTTTCTTGGCTTAGAGATTTCTTACACTTCGTCTGGTGTCTTCCTCAGCCATTCCAAATATACTCGCGACATTTTTCTTCGCGCTGACATGCTCGACTCAAAGCCGGTTGCTACTCCTCTTTCCTCAATCGAGCATCTTCGATTGGTCGGCACTCCGTATCTTAACTCCATCAAATACCACTCGCTGGTCGGAAATATCTTACCATTACGCGACTAAATCTCTCTTTCGCCGTCAACACTGTTAGCTAGTTCCAATCATGTCCGACCATCGACCACTTCCAAGCCGTCAAGTGAATTCTTCGGCATGTAAAGGGTACTCTTCTGTACGGTCTCGACTTCTCTCGCGGACCCTCACATCTTCTCGCCTAGTCGGACGCTGATTGGGCTCGCTGCCTAGATACCCGTCGATCAACGTATGAATACTCCATCTTCCTTGGTCCGAATCTCATCTCTTGGAGTGCGAAAAAGCAACCCACTGTCTCCAGATGAAGCTGTAAATCTGAATACCGGGCAATGACTTATGCTGCTTCTGAATTAATCTGGGTCACCTCTCTTCTTCGAGAACTACGAGCTCTTCCCACCGTACCTCGTCGCCTATTGTGCGACAACAAAAGTGCTATTTTCTTGAGTCAAAATCCAGTCGCGCATAAGCGAGTCAAGCACATCGATATCGACTACCACTTCGTCTTTGGAAACTAGTCGTCTCTGGTCGCTTATCAACTCAATCTGTCCCCTCAAATCTACAAATAGCGGACATTTTTACAAAGAGTCTTGCTCGCTCGTTGTTTGATTTCTTTAGGTCCAAGCTTCGAGTCTGTCCCCATTCATCTAGCTTGGGGATGTCAACATAATTAGTTAGTTAGTTAGTTAATTAACCAATTAAGCTTAGTTACATTTCCACTTGTATGTATACGACACTTTGGCATTCTTTCTTAATCAATGAAAAAAATTCTAATAACATTCACAAATATGTATACACAAGTTATTTGATATATGCTCGATATCCAAATATTAACATTTACATATAAAATAAAGTAATTACCAACATATATTTTTTTTAACTCAAATGTATAAAAATGATCTCAATTCTTGCTAAGATATGCCTTCCTCTTGCAACTTGCAAGAAAATTTAAGTCTGACAAAGTGGGATAGCTCAAGTGGTTGGAGCACCACTACCTAGGCCTTAGGTCCTGGGTTCGAGTCATGGGGGGGGGAAAGGGATGGGTATTTAACTTGTAACAAAAAAAAAAAAAAAAAAAATTTAAGTCTGGTCAAAAAAATACAATACTATTACTATGACATATGGGAAATGAAGGACAATGAATTTAAGACGTAATTTTATACTCACATTTTGCCTAAAATTCCAAATAATAATTAATGTATAGTAGTGTGTTACTCCATCCTCCAATGTTGGGACTTGGACTAGGTATAAGTTTCATTTAATAAGGAAATTAAATGGCATGGAAAATAACGCACAACCCCCAAAATTTTAAACTATTGAATATCATTGCTCAGTTGACTAATCTTTCTCTCTATGATCCAAATTAATTTGCAAAATATTCTGATTTTTTAAGTTTTAAATTCGCAGACCTTTTAAAAGTGCAAGAAGAATGTAGTATTAATTATATTCAAGACTTTAAAGAGAGGCAAAATCATTTCAAAGTACAAATAATTAAATATTTGTTTCATATATAAAAAAAGTCAAATATGTGTACTTCCTAAAATAATACTACAATTTATTTACTACAATTTGAGAATTTTCATCATTTGATTTGTTTTTCAAACTCTAAATCCATAGTTTATCAACAATATCTACAACAATCATGTCCCAATTAATACTCATACCTGCTCAATTGTGATACTGAAGTGTAATTGGTTTTATTCATATAATTAGAATTAAAATTTAATGAATTGGGTTAAATATTAAATTAAATAAATTAAACATTAAAATCAAAATATAGCTATACACTCAATTGCATTGATTTTTTTTGGGTTGGGGGTATATACCCCTCCAGCTTTGTTTAATACACTCCACATTTCCATTTATTAATTAAATATGTAAGTAAAATACCATATTTGCCCTTTTAGTAAAATATGGTAGATAGATACACTCTCCTAAACCCTAACCCTAATTTCAAATAAAACAGCCGTCGTAGCCGCCGCCTCCGGCGGCCATCCCTCCACCTCCGGCCGCCGCCGACAACCATCCCTTCGCCTTCGGCCGCCGCCGAAGGCCAAATAAATCTAAAAAATGAACATTTTTTTCGACCAACGACACTGGTTTGTCGACCATAGAGTATATCGTCGACCATGGATTGTTGACGAAAATCACTCCAGTCGACAACAATTTATCGACCACAAAGTTTATGGTCGACAATATCTCGTCAAAAATAACAAAAAAAGAGAAAGGAGTGGAAGAAGAGGGATTAGTCGTCGTCGGGGAGGAGAAGGGGTCGATCGGCACAGCAGAAGGAACGAAAGAAAGAAAAAAAAAACTAACCTGGTTCGGCCGCCACTGGCGGGCGGCACGGAGAGGGGATGCTGGGATGTGGCGCGGAGGGGGCAGGACAACGGACCTCCATGGCGCATAGAGAGAGAACAGAAATTAAAAAAAAAATAGAGAAAGAGAGTGGGGGCGGCTGGGACGGTACGCGGTGGGCGGCGGCTGGGACGGTGGGCGGCGGGTTGTTTGAGAAAGATGTAGGGTTTGAGTTTTAAACGAAGAAGATGAAAGGTTAAGGAAGATGTAGGAAAAAATTACTCCCTCCGTCCCTGAAGAGTTTTCATACTTGCCTATTTGGTCCGTCCCTGAAAATTTTTCATGTCTTAAAATAGAAAAGTTTTCCACAATCCTTACCCTCATAAAACACTCATATTTACAACTTATGCCATTACTTTTTCATCCTAATTAAATCTATCTAATTAAATTATCAAAACTAATTAATCATTACGCCTCCACCAAACTCGTTACACAGATTAATTAAATCTTACCCACCCCTCTCTCTCCTCTCGAATTCATCCTAAAAGAAAAAAACCCCATTACCCACCCCTCTCTCTGTCCTCTCGAATTCATCCTCAAACAAAAATCGCCATTACCTAGCTCTATGTTTCTCTCGAATTTATCCTCAAACAAAAAACCCCATTTACCCACCTCTCTGTTTCTCTCGACTCTTACTCATCGCCTCTTCAACAAAACCCTAATTTTTCTTTTCCTTCTCATCTCCTCCTAATCCATCTGAAACCCTACATCTACCACGAATAATCTCTATTTTGTTGCTTCAATGGAGTCTGATTCACCTCCTCGATTTATTTGTTCTCCCTCAATGGAATGGGAATCCACGATGAACGAGACGCCCTCCGACTCTCCATCGGAGTTGGTGTCCGTTGATCTTCCAGATACACCTATTTTTGACATTAATGATGCCGTGGTTCCCGATTCTGAAGACGAGGAATGGTTTCCTGTCCCTGAGACGGAGGCTCCAGAGTGCTATGGCCCGATGGCAGTGGATTTTCTAGATTCACCTATTTTTTACTTTAATGATGTCGTGGTTCCTGATTCTGAAGATGAGGAATGCTTTCCTGTCCTTGAGACGGAGGCTCCAGAGTGCAACGAGCCGATGGCAGTGGATTCGGTGGAGACGGAGGCTGAGGATGAGGAGGAATATCCTTTTCGTAAATGGATGTTGACGTTTCTAGCCATATGGTGTCCACTTGTGCTCAGGTTACTCCCTTCTATCTGTATTTATGATTGCATGTCACTATTTTTTGTGGGTAAACTGATATGTTGGTGACTGTTGATCTTTGGTTTGCTGAATTTTTTTATCGTTGGTTTTTGATGAAATGCTCTTGGGTATACTAATGATGATTAATGTCAACATAGAAGAAACTTTGTAGAGGTTTCTTAATTTTGGAGACTTGATTGTCATAAATTGTCACCAACTAAGAAATACTTTTGAATTTCTTAATTTTGGAGACTTAATTGCCATAAATTGACTCAATGATTGAAAAAAAAAAAACTCTTCATTATGAGAGTCATACTGTCAAAAGGTTACATATTTTAATGTTTACAACATAAGCAAGTCTTAGATGACTTCTAAACATATGTTTAGGTTGTAAACATAACAAAATGATTTCAAAAAGAGTTCAAAATGACAAAATGATTACATATTTTAATGTTTACAACATAAGCAAGTCTTAGATGACTTCTAAACATATGTTTAGGTTGTAAACATAACAAAATGATTTCAAAAAGAGTTCAAAATGATGGTTCCCATTCCCTAATCATATCCTAAACTTGACATCAAGCCCGCGAAGTCATGTGTTGCATGATCAATGTGTCCACTGTCCACCAAATATTGTATGCTTTCCCTCACAAGTACTTCATCCACTTCTAGTGTAAATGGAAGTGTTCCATCTCTGATTCTACGCCACTTGTTCAGGTGTGGCACCTTGTAGTTGTTCTGCCCCTTCAATTTCATGATCTCAATCATGCAACCCTGTAGACTTATGAAGACATTATTCAGTGTAATGTGTGTGAGCTCGTCAAAAGATAAAATCACACATTTCATCAATTCATCCACTTTATATGATCTAGTTTCCACTTGCAAACTTTGTATAGCTCTGAACCACCCTAAGTCATTTATATTAGTGTCTGGTGAGTTGGGTGGTTGACAAATCAGTTGAATGTTGAATCCATCTGAGTTTGCAGCTGCTCTAAACTCAAGATCCAAGTTGTTAATATGTGGTCTTGCATTGTCTTGCTGGATGTAAATGTGTTTGCTTGCACTTGCATGCCACTTTGCCTTTATTGCTGGTATAATCTGTAAATAATTGTGATGATTAATGTCTTCAAAACTTGAAAATTTAAGAAAAAATTCAGTTTTGGAGACTTACATTTGAGTGCAACTACATGATGATTTATTTCTGATAGTTTAATGCAAATAGTAATGTTAACACTTGAAATTTCTTAAAATTTCAATTTTGGAGACTTACTTGTACCTAAAACTAGACGATGACTCATTTCTGATAGTTTAATGCATACCTGGTTAATTAGACACCCTTTAATCACTGCTTTTGTGATTGATTTTGTTGGCTTTGTGATCATTGTACCTCGAACCCTGTTTTTGTTGTTTCTTTGGGCTGGTTCCTCACTTGTGAATGGAAAAATTCCAATTTTTCCATCAAATACAAGTGCACCATCACTTGAATATTGTGGCCTTGCAACTGCACACATAAACATAATTTTGGTAATAAACCTCTTGGATTTGCATGTTCTGTGAGGCTCAGGTTCACCTGGCAACAGGTAGCCTCTCTCCTTTGTCCTTGTCATGTAAAACCATTTCTCATCAATGTGAACCACATTATGCATGCTGTCAAACATGATTTTGTTGTTGAGGTTGTCTATCTTCAATGCATTCAAACAATATTTAATTCTTTGCACCTTATTTCCGGGTGTAAGATCAGGTTTGATTGCATTTGTATGTGGTTTGATTGCCCCTTGCTCTATCCACCTACCAATAGTGCTTTTGCTCAAGTCCATTTCCTTAGCCAACCTTCTTATGGTTCCTCTTTTCTCAAATGGTATGGACTTCATTTTTTCCTCATCCAAATGACCATTAACTCTTCCAGTATGTTTGATGCCTACCTTTTTTGAAATGAATATAGCAGGCTGACCATTTGCTTGTTGTTGTTTTGTAGCTGCCCAAATATATTGAATGCACCTCACGGTCACTCCAAATGATGTGGCAGCTTCAGCTTGTGCCCCTCTATGCACTGAACCATTTGTGCTTTTGTTAATCAGAAATTGGGCAATCGAGTTCTTCTCTGATGGAGTGAGTTCCTTCTTCCTTCTTCCAGAGGTGCTCATTGAATGCAACTGTAAAGTTATTTTTTTTTTTTGAATGAACAATGGATTTTTAGTGGTAGGTGGAAGTGAATTTATGGTAATGAAGTGTATTTATGTGGGTTTTTGTTGTGCTTGTTTGGAGGGAAATTGTAAGATTCAAATTGTTGATTAGACAATTGATATGACCATTTGGAGGGAATTTTGGTAATTGTAATTTTGGAGGGAATGTGAACTCCAAAATTTTCAAGTTGGTGAACAATTGTACTCCAATTTAAATGCAGCGGTAGTTTTTAATTTAATTGCAGTAGTTTTTTTTTAATGCAACAGTTTTTTTTTTTAATTGTATCAGTGTTCTTTTTTTCTAATTGCAACAAATTTTTTTTATAAATTGCAACAGTTTTTTTTTAATTGCATCGGTGTTTTTTTTCTAATTGCTAACAATTTATTTTTACTCCAACAGTGTATTTTAAGGGGGTTGGTTTGAAATCAACAATCAAACTAATCTCTAATTAGAAAAAAGTAGAATTGGCAATTTTACCCTCAAACTTGATGAGTCATAAAGCTAAAAATACACTTTTTCTTAACCTCCGTGCCCAAGATTCCACGAATACTCTTCAGGGACGGAGGGAGTAGCTTTTTAAGGGGTGTGTATTTATCCTACACAATTGTAAAAGATAAGGGTATAATAGATAATTTAGGGGGAGTGCATCTATCTCACACATATTTTGAGGGGAGTACATGTATCGGGGGAGTACATCTATCAAAGCTGGAGGGGTATATACCCCAACTTTTTTTTTGTTAATATTATTAAATATACTTCATATGGACTTTTTTTTTTTTTTTTTTTTTTGACGGAAATATAAAGGATTTCATTGATTATGGAAAGGAGGCGGAAAGCCTTACATCTTCGTTTACAATTCTACTACAATTTTCAGGGAGAAGAACATCTCGGGTTTGCTCAAAGCCTACACTTCATATGGACTTATGGAGTACCAAAGATGTGATTTTTGTTAGAATTACTTTGGCGTTGGCTATATACCCCTCCAGCTCTGTTAAGTATACTCCCCCGATTAATGTACTCCCCCAAAATATGATAAATGTTAAATGTACTTCCCCAAACTTACCCAAATTACCCTTTTCTTCATGTTAAATATACTCCCCCTATTCAAAACCCTAATTTATCACTTTTCCCCCAATCCTTTTCTTCATCCACCAATCGCCGGCGACGGCGCCGCCGCCCCTGCGCGCGGCCCCCAACGCCATCGTCTGCATCCGCCGCCCCTGCGCGCGGCCCCGCCGCCCCCACCTGCAACCGCCTGCATCTGTCGCCCCTGCGCGCGTCCCCGCCGTCCTCACCTGCATCCGCCGTCCCTGCGTGCGGCCCCCGCCCCGACGACCATGCCCAGCCGCCGCCGTCGTCTGCAACACACGTAAGTTTTTTTTTTTTTTTTTTTTTTTTAATTTTCGGTAATAATTAATTGCCAAAAAACACTCTCGCCGATAAATCAGTGTCGACAGGAATCTTTTTGGTCGATCCATCGTTGTCGAAAATTTCAATTTTTTTTACTTTTTCTTTTTTTATTTTCTTTCGATTAGATCTTACCGACGAAAGTGTGTTTGATCGACAAACCAGTGTCGATGGAAGTGTTTTTGGTCGATCCATCTTGGTCGAAAATGTCAATTTTTTTTACTTTTTTTTTTTCTTTCGACTACTCTTACAAAACGAAAGTATATTTGGTCGACAAACCAGTGTCGACGTAAGTGTTTTTGGTCAACTCTGGTTTGTCGATTTTTTTTTAAAAAATTTAAGATTTTTTTTAATTTCTAAATTTATTTAAGGGGCGGCGACGGCTGGAGTGGTGGCTGACGACGGCGGCGGCGGAATTTAGGGGAGGAGGATTTTTTTTTAGGGTTAGGGTTAGAGTTAGAATTAGGGGGTGTATTTATCTTTTATATATTTATTAAAAGGGTAAATTTGGTATTTTACATTAATATTAAATTAATAAATGAAAAGGGGGAGTATACTTAACAGAGCTGGAGGGGTATATAGCCAACGCCATTACTTTTCTTTCAAGTCTCTCTCTCCAACTAAACTGGGCCAAACAGAAATGACATTGCTGTCTGTGTATTGAACTAGGCCCTGACTATATACCCCTCCAGCTCTGTTAAGTATACTCCCCGGATAGATGTACCCTCCCTGTAAATGTAAAATGTTAGATGTACTCCCCCGTGAAATACCTACTATACCCTTTGCACATCTAAAACATAATTATAGATACACCTCCCCGGACAAATAAACTTCCTGACATTCTCTTCTCCCATTTTAGCGCCTAACACACACCACACCTTCACCTTCACCGTAGCCGGCAACCGTAGCTGCACGGCACCCACCACACCTTCACCGTAACCTTCACCGTAGCCGGCACGACACCCACCACACCTTCACCGTAGCTGGCACGACACCCACCACACCTTCACCGTAGCCAGCAGTCGCGGCACGGCGAACGACGGTCCGTTGCGGCACGGCACCTAGGGGAACGACAGTCACAAGTTTGTAGTATTGATGTTAGGGATTTTGAATGTTTTAATGTTAGTGTTTTTGAATGGGTTAAGTTTGTAGTATTGGTGTATGCTTTAAAACTTGTATTCTTTCGTTTTTGATGTGCGGTGGTAGTGTTGTTGTTGTTGGGTGCAAAAAAATTGAATTGTTGCCGGCGACGAACCAGGGTCGACGAAATAATTTTCCGTCGACAGTGGTTCATCAACGGAGAGCAGCATGGTCGATTAGGGGGTGGCGATAGGGTTTATCACCATCGATAAAGAGTTGTCGATACAAAAAAGAAATTTTTATTCA
The DNA here is from genome assembly GCA_963675135.1 of Galeopsis tetrahit. Classification (NCBI taxonomy): domain Eukaryota; kingdom Viridiplantae; phylum Streptophyta; class Magnoliopsida; order Lamiales; family Lamiaceae; genus Galeopsis; species Galeopsis tetrahit. The sequence continues at coordinate 41,732,057 of OY776131.1, forward strand.
CTTTTTCGAGAGGGTGTTGTTGACCAAAAGTGTTTTAGTCGACAATACTTTGTTGACCAAAAGGCTTTATGTCGATTACTAGTTGATGAAAATTGCATGATAGGATTATATATGTAATTAAACTTTCAGCATAGGTTGGTCGACGAAATATCACTTCATCGACATCGGCATGTCGACCAGAAGCGTCCCCGTCGACCAACCAGGGTCGAAAAATTCGAACGGAAAAAACACCATCGCCAAACGCACGAAAATACCCACACACCATTTTCATCTCAGTTTAAGTCATAAAATACCAAAAAACATGCAGGAAGCTAAAAACAATAACTAAAAACTATAAACCTTACATTTTTATGTCCACATTTCAAAACTTAAACAAAAATAAAACGTAAGGACAAAGAACTCATGTATTTATAGCTCTCTTCACGTTTTTGAACCATTATGTTACAACTTGCTCTTGAAGAGATGTCAACAATATTAGTGTGAGTTTTTTGATTAAACACTCCAACTTCAACTCCCTCCCAGACGTGAGTTTTTTGTGTATCTAATAGGAGGGTGTATCTATCTATCAAAAATTACTAAAGGGGCATAATAGGTATTTAACATTATTATTAAATTAATAAATTGGATAGGGGAGTATACTTAACAAGGCTGGAGGGGTATATAGCCAGGGCCATTGAACTATTCTACTGGGCCAAGCCCAATAAGAGTTACTCTGTACAAGTTATTACTATTATTAATTTATTACTCATATTAACATTTCAATTCCACTTTTTTTTAACATGTATCGTCTCCAATATTATATGACATTAATTTTTTTTTTTTAATATAATACGTGTCAACTATTCATATAATAGAATAAATTGTGAAACATGAAAAGTGGAATAGGTGACTTCAATACCTTATTAACACTTCCCACATATTTAAATTTCCATTCATGAACAAGTAAATGACTTTGTCGGTAATTTTATTTTATTTTTAACAGAAAAAAGTATTATATCATCGGAGTGCAGGGGGTACTCAACCCATTGGTGTACAAGTAAATTTAAAAATTATATAAATATTATTCTTGTCCGTCTAACTTTATACGAATTATTCAATGATACATAGGAACAGATCACAGAGCCAAACTGATATTGATGAGTTTGGTGCTATTGGATTCTGACCTCCTAGCCAAGTCCAGAGATTAATTTTTATACTCTCCATCGCCTTCTTAGCGTCCTGACTTTCATCGTTAAACCTTTTGGAGTTACGACGTTTCCATATCTCCCAGACGACACATGTTCATAAGCTTCATATAATTTTTTTTCTTATTTTCCCAATTCCAAGTACTCCTGTGTGCTGCATGGCGTGAGCATTAATTATTCCATGAGGGGCAATTTGAATATTCAGCCATTTATAGCACTGGAGCCAAAGTGTCTGAGCAAAATTGCAATTCACGATCAGATGGTTATTGGACTCCATTGCAATCCCACACATTTGGCATCGCAGGTCATCCGGTGTGATCGGGACTCCCCTCCTGCTAAGATTATCTGTCGTGACGAGCCTCCCTTTTAATGCCTTCTACCCAATCAGTTTCACTCTCCTAGGCGCATAACTTTTCCACAGTTTTGCAAATTCTGGTTTGTCGTCATTCAACCCGTTCTCATCTCCCGAGCCCTCGATCAGCTTCGAATAGGTGCAGCTGGTAGAATATGTTCCGTGTGAATTATAAACAAACTTTTGTCGTGAACACATAAATAACATTGTTCATAGATGTTAAATAAATTAACCAAAATAATACTCCATTTAGTAATTGGTATCTTATGATATTAACATAGTAGTATAAAATATTTGAATTACTAAATACTAATAATATTATTGCGGAGTAGTTTTTAATGAACTCTTAGGCTGAGTTTGGTTGGGTGAATTTGGACTTATGGATTTCAAATCCACAGTCCAAATCCATTCTGCATGTTTGGATAATGAATGGATTTCAAAAACTTAGATTTATGTCCATACACTTTTAGTTAAAATTGAGGAAGATTTCAAATCCTCCCTAAAACCATGTCATTTGAAATCCATGAATTTTTAACTCCCTTCATTTGAAATGCCTCCTCAAATCAAATCCCTCATCCAAACACAACCTTAAAGAATATGCTTATTTTGAGATTTTAAAGATTTTGAAATTTCAATGTTTAGTTGATTTCAAAATTCTATGACTTATATTTTTAGTGTTTATTTTGAAATTTAAGTAGAGTAAAATTTACATTTATACTATACTATAAAATTTATAAGTGTTTATATAGAATTTATAAGTATCTATATTTAATTTGGAGAAGACTATCTTATAATGGCACAAGTTTCACATGATATTTGAGATTTACGGAGTAATTTTTTTTAAAATAATTAAGTTAGAGCTCTATAAATTAGTGTGGTCATATAATACACTAATATAATTTAGTCTTATATATGTCACTATAGTGCTATGAAATAGAAACATAATCATTTTTTTTAAATAGTTCACCACTTAGGAGTTGGCTAGGCTTGAAATTTAGGAGTGTGCTCCTCTCTGAGTCTCAGGTTCGAAAAAGGAATTTTCGTAAGTAGACGGTGAATTTGATCTCCCAAATTAGTGAGTTCTTGAACCGAATACCGAAACATAAAAAAGTTGACAACTTATGGATGGAGTCTCAAACATGTATACAAATAAATGTCGTTTTACCTTTTTTTTTTAATAAGAAATGATATGTATTAACAAGTTTAACTTAATTAATGAATAGTCTTTTTACCAATCCCAAAAAATTATCTTAATATGAAGTTATTTTTCCAACATCTCTATAACTTCTAAATATAAGTGAAAATTATGAATATTTTTTAAAATTAAAAGAAAGTAAAATTGAGTGAACAAAAAAAAAGTGCTAAAACTATACTCCCTCCATTCACAAATAGGTGATGTTTTAGCTTTTATTTTTTGGTGAAATTAAAAGGTATATGTATTGACCGAGTTTATACTTAATTAATGAATGCAGTTATCTTAAACACCCTAATTTTAGGTTTCAATAAACATTTTATTTTCATGCTAAAGTCTTGTATGTACTTAAGTACTCGGTGTATATGAGTAGACTTTGACTAGTCAAATGTTGACTGTTGACCGATCAACGGTTAAATTTTGATTTTTTTTTTAAAAAAAAAATTCCGATTTTTTTTTTTTTTAAAAAGTGTATTTTATTATAACTAAAAAATGTATCTTTATTTTTTTTAATGAAAAGTGCAACTGAAAAGTGTATGATCTATTAATAAAAAATGTAAGTTACGGAGTATATATTAATGAAAAATGTATGTTATTATAACTGCAAAGTGTATGATATATTAATGGAAAATATATGTTTTATTAATGAAAAATGTATGTTATTATAACTGCAAAGTGTATGATGTATTTAATGAAAAATGTATGTTATTATAACTAAAAAGTGAATGTTCTATTAATGAAAAATGTAAGTTATATAATAATCAAAAGTGTATGTTATTATAATTAAAAGTATATGATATTATAACTGAAAAGTGTATACTGTACTAATGATACACTTTTTTTTTTTTTTTTGAGGTGGTAAGGCAATCCAAGGACAATCACTCGGCTACAATGACTTTTATTAGTACACAACAACCTTACCCTATTTTCATATATTGACAAATTTGTATAAAAAAATACTTACCATATGAAAAATAAAAATGTAAGAATGAGAGATATTTTATAAATCATAATTAATAAAGGTAAGTTAATTAGTTAAGTATATTTCTAAAATCTAGTCTAGTATAGTACTGTATATACCCATAAAAAATAAAAAAAATCAATCTAGTCTAGTCTAGTATGGTAATAGAAGTCATTTTGGATGAGGATTTCATTCAATATACTGCCATTACGGTAAATTGGTAATAAGTGATCAACTTGGCATAACCGTTGACTCCACTCCCCCACACAACGACTAAGTTTCTATTTCCATTATAAGAGCTAACCGACAAGCCTTTCCCAAAGTTTGACCTCTACTACCAGAACAACGTACAACTTATCGTGAAGGGAGTACATCCGTATCAATGCAGTAGGCACTCTGGCATTAGTAAAAAAGATTTCCCCTTGTCGTCACTGTTCAACTTCGCGTTTCCATCCAAACTGACTTTCCATAATATAAACTTCATCGCTACTGTGACTATACTGAAGTAGATTCATTTTTTCCCCTGTATTTTTCCTCTGCGAAATTATGGGGAATTTTTCTCGCCAGATGAGGCTTTCGTCCGCTCTGTTGAAGCGTTTGCAATCGCGCCGGAGTGATCTCGCCGCCGTCAATGTGAGTAGTTCGAGATCCTTCACCACGACGGAGGGCCATCGTCCTACCATAGTTCACAAGCGCAGCGTGGATATTCTCCACGATCCATGGTTCAACAAGGTAAAACTAATTGAAAATCAATGTATTAGTTGATTTTATCTGGATTTGGACCGTGCTCCGATTTTTGAGATCTGATATTGCATTGGATGAAGTGTTGTGCTTCGATCAGTTCCAGGAGTTTACGACGCTTCTCTGTAACTCAATTTAGGTTTCTATGCTAGTTTTATTTAATATTACGCCTTGGTCGATTTGTTATTGCTGTTTGTTTGTGTGCGCAAGTATGATTTTGGTGATTATGTTGAATTGTATGGTTTGCTAGTACTAGAGTTGGAAGATAAAGCAAATAACTATTAACTGGAGTAGTAAGTTATAATAAGACCGGATCGTATGGCAAGATAGAATTTGATTCGAAAACGTTTTCTGGTGTGTATTAATGCACAAGTGAACTCGGGCAGGTTTGTTTGGCTTTAACTGAAAAAGTAAATAAAATACCTGCATATTCCACCCAATATGTTCACTGTCTTAGTCCATGGAATAATGGTGCAAGGATGTTAACATTCTTCTATTGGTTTAAAGTTTTTCTGTTGATGTGATAAGTCAAGTTAATGTTATTCCTATCACACTTTTACCTCTTCGGTTTTTCGTTCTTTATGGGTTATGGCCTGTATGCATCCTAACTAGCAGTTTTTTTTCAACGACATTATATATTTATCTATCACTTAAGGTACACCAACAACTGGAAGTTAATCTTCACACTTTTGTGATTCTTAAATATAGGGAACTGCATTTACGATGACAGAACGTGATCGTCTCGATCTCCGTGGACTACTTCCTCCAAATGTCTCGTCTCATGAACAACAAATTGAACGTTTTAGTAAGCTTTCTTCCACCAGTTCTCATGAATCATGATTTTTCCTTAGGCTTTGATGTACAATAGGACAAGTGGATAATATCTGTTTATTGTGGTATTTTTTTGCGTAGTGCAAAGCAATGTATGAACGGCTCAAGATGATTTACTTTCATGTTGTTTATGTCTTGTTTAAGTGATATTTGTTTTTTTGCAAGGCTGGATTTTATGCAGAAATGGACGCAAGTTAGAAAATAATAGCTAGCTCACAAACTAAAAAAGAAACTTTTCTTGGACATTGAAGATGGGTCTAGTGATTTAAACTCAGATTAAATAAAATTCTGAATGGGCTGTCATAAAATATTCTGTGCTTTTGTGCTGATTCTTGAAGTTTGTGAGTCATATTTTTGGCCTTCGATTGCTTGATGTAAAATTATCTTTTCTATTGTCTTTATGCAATCATAGTGGCTGACCTGAAGAGGCTTGAGTTAAGTGCTAGAGACGGACCATCTGATCCATACAGTTTGGCTAAATGGCGCATTCTTAACCGTTTGCATGATAGAAATGAGACAATGTATTATAAGGTCAGTGAGCAAGTCCACTCTTTGTCCTTTAATAAATGGCTAATTCATTCCCTGCTGTAGCAATATAGTGATATAAAAATTTAGGTAGCAATGATGTCACTATGGCACTTTCAAGCATAAGTGTATTACATTGTCACTGGCACTTTCAATTATAACATTGCCACATTCACCAATTTGCATCAACCAGCATTGCATCTAACTTCTGCGAGAACCAATAATTATACTGCTGATCCATTGTTTATTCAATTTCCATTAGCTCTTTTGGAGGTCACATGCTATCAATTTCACTTGAAAACTTATACTACATGTTTATCTGTTCCTATACTCATTATGAGCAATTTAGTGAAATACTAAACTTTCTTAATCAGCTAAACTAGCTTTTAATATAGTAGACATAGCTGAGAGTCTTGCTGATCATATGAAAACCGTAATGACACTGAAATTTAGAAATATTTAAATTTAGTCTAGAAATAAGAATGTCGAACCAGTAGAAAAAAAATTATCTTGTGAATAAGGTCTACCACTTCAGTCTGTGACTGAGTGTCAGTGCCGATTAATCCAATTGGTTAGCTGCATACCTCAACTCTTATTATGTTAGTCTTGGACTCTTGGGTCACCTCCGAATCTAGTGTAACTTTTTAACAGAGTAATTGCTCCTTTTTCTTATGAACATTTTCTTTTTCATTTTAATCACATTAACAGGTTCTTATTGATAAGATCGAGGAATATGCACCTATCGTCTATACTCCTACAGTTGGTCTTGTATGTCAGAAGTACAGTGGCTTGTTTAGGCGACCTAGGGGGATGTATTTTAGTGCACAAGATCGTGGAGAAATGATGCAAATGGTTTACAATTGGCCTGCAGATCAGGTTTGTCGTACTTGCAGTCTTCACCTTTTGTGGTGCTTCTGACTTAGAGTTTCATGAGCATTTCCCGACTTTTAATTGCTTATTCTTATATTGCTCTGTCATGCCAGAATTCCAATTATCTGATGGTGTGTTGACTATGAATAATATCATGGGGTGTAAATAGTCGATTCTGGATGTCTAAGTTCTCAGTTCAAACCTTTCTGGTGTTATTATTTCTTGTTGTTTGTCACCTACATTGATATAAGCAGCCTGCATAACAATTACAAATTACTGGGTTTGTCTTAGATTGCACCTTCTGCGTCATGTATTCATTACAGGAACAGAGAGCAGTTTTATCACACTGCTTCTCTGTTAAAAGATTACCAACATTTAATTCCTCTGAGCTAGTCACACAGAATTACAAGACAGCCAGATATAATCATATGTAGTGTATTTTGTTGATATACTAATTCAAAAAAATTCTCCTCAGCAAAATTTCTGTTTGATACAATCCTTTCCATGTAGGTTGACATGATTGTTGTAACTGATGGAAGCAGAATATTGGGTCTTGGAGATCTTGGAATTCAGGGAATTGGAATTGCAATTGGAAAGTTGGATCTTTATGTTGCTGCTGCAGGGATAAACCCACAAAGAGTACACTCTTGTTCGCGTTTACATCTAAATATTGCGTTAAATATCATTTTTACAGCATAATATACAACTTTAGCATGCTATCTATATTGCCTATAATTTATGAACAAAGTTTCAGGGAAAGCCAACGAGGTCGTATATACCAAATTTTAAGGATGAGATATTTTGTAATTCTATAACCAATGCGTGTTTGAGTAGTTAAATAATTGAACACTTAATGGAATACCTGAATGTTGGGTTTTATGCAAAGCACACTATTTAAAAGAAAGCATGAAGTATATGTTTGAATCTTTGACAGTTTCTCTGAGAAAGTATTTTAATATAGCAGGAAAGGATATTTTCATATACCAATCTATTCTTAAAATAAGGACACTTGTGGAATACATCCCAATTCCAGTTCCTCTTCATTTGTTTCTGGCTTCTTAGGGTATGCTTGTTTTTGTATTTTTCTGGAATTTGAAATCCATGAATTGTAAAGGGTGTATTTGGATTCTGTGTATGTTTGAGAGGTGTTTGAGAGGTAGGATTTTGCTAGTTTAGGTAGGGTAGGATTTTGAAAAAGTAGGTCATAGTGACGTTATATAATTGTAAAAAATAGTGGGTGTTAGAATCCATGACACAGGATGTACATGCCCATTAGTTTACATCTACCACTGTCAATCCATTTTGTGTCCCCTAAATTTTGAAGTAAAAGGGTAAGGCAGAATGGGGGACCTAAGAAGACTTGGAAAACAATTTTTTAAAACATTTGTTTTACTTAAATATAAATTAATATATGTCTTACGATCGGACGTGATATTTAGGTTTTGCTCACATTTCCAGATAAACGACCCTACACAGTTATATAATGTCAGTTTTTCTTTTTGTTGTTCTGATGTTCTCTCAGCCATGCCCTGATAAACTGTGTTTGGCCTTTGCCCATTTCTTAGGTACTCCCAGTCATGATTGATGTCGGAACCAACAATGATCAGCTTCTAAAAGATCCAATGTGTAAGTGCCTTGTACAATCATGCCGATTATGTAACAGGGAAAGTTTTCATGTCTCAAAGTGTCTTTATCTTTTCATTTTAGCTTAATGGAACTGTGGTTTACCCAGCATTCTCAAAATTCTATAGTTATTATTTTTCATCCTATCAGGGCCTTGACATTCTGTCACAATTATGTAGAATGTGTTTCCTGCAGATGTCTTGGTTCTTATATTCTGTTAATAAAGGTGTGAGATGTAGTTATGCTGAATGCTGATAGTTCCGAGTTTTCTATTTATCACAATGAATTCATTGGTGTGTGTTTCTCTAGTGGATTTGAATATTTTTTTTCCCGATATGTTATAATTACACTTATCCATTCATGTCGTGGTGGCATGTACACTTCTAAAAATAATCAGTAAGATCTTTTTCAAATAATTTATATCATGTTAGTGGTTAGCAGGTCATATTAATTCTTTGAGATTCATAGCTCATACCTAATTGCCATTTCTTGCAGATTTGGGATTACAAGAGCATCGCCTTGATGGGGAGGAGTACATTGAAGTTATTGATGAATTCATGGAAGCAGTTTTTACTCGTTGGCCTCATGTGATTGTCCAGGTGCCAATATGCCTTATAACCTTCTTATTGTAGTGTGCTCTGTTGGTTATTTGGCATCTCCAAAAAAAGTTTATTTCTTTTTAAGTAACTCATGCACGTAGATATTTACAGTTTGAAGATTTTCAAAGTAAGTGGGCCTTCAAGCTGTTGCAGCGATATAGGAAAGAATACAGAATGTTCAATGATGATGTTCAGGTTTGTAATTCCTCTGCATATGATAATTGTTTTGATATCTGGAAGAATGACCACATTACTTCTAATACTATTCAGGCTGTTAATTAACTACTCTAAAATCCTCTAATACTATTCAGGCTGTCAATTTTGCATACATAATATTCAGACATTTTTTTAAATTAGTTACTACTCTAAAATCCTTTAGATGTTAAAGAGACAGTGCTTTGACTGTTGACGTATACAGCATAAATAATTGAAGGTTAGTTAGAGTTGGTTATGAGCTGCTGATTATGTTATGAGTTGCTGATTTTGTAAGTAGTTAGGGAGTTAAGTAATTGATGGTAACTGGCAAATGTGTTAGCCGGCAGTTATGATCGAAAGGTCTATAAATAGTCACACCATTATCATGTAAAGCTTTAACTCAGTATCACAACTTTATTTTCTCAGTTTTAAAATTTACATAAAGTGTTGATATCCAACATGGACACCTATCAAGTTTTAAAGATGCTGTGTTATGTTGGGCCGTGGATGTGTTAGCGATATTCCTATATAACTCTGGAAAAAGAATTGTAAACTTTGAGGTGCCAAGGAGGGACATAGTTTACTTATTAATCTGTCAAATGGAATAGTATAATACTAAAGCACTACCAATGGGGTCTTATTTATCGTTTGAACTTTCAGACAGACGGGGTTACATTTCTGTCTAATAAATGCCATCAAGACTTACATTTATTCATATAAACTTCAATTTTTTCAGATCTGAACTTCTTAAGAAGGATTCAGAAGGTTCTTGAGGACACTGATATGTATTCAACTAGATTAGTGGAGGGTTTGGATATTTCATACCCAGGAGTTGAATTTATAAGTTCGATATGTCAGGCAATGCTTTATTTTCTTATATATAGTTTTTATATCCGTTATATTAAGTCTTAGAAAACCTGCTTTGTCGTGTTAAAGAAAACATGATTTCTAAATAAATTTCATGGTATAAGTCAATAAATGTTTCCTGGTCTTCTGAATTGATAACCATATTATGTGTGTCGTTCGATGCCAATAAACCCACCAGGGAACAGCAGGGGTTGCGCTTGCAGGTCTTTTAGGAGCAGTCAGAGCACAAGGAAGACCAATGATTGACTTTCCAAAGATGAAAATTGTTGTTGCTGGTGCTGGAAGGTAGTATCATAGTATGCCACCATTATAGTTGATTTTCATCCTCTTGTTCCACATACAAGTGATTTAAACTGTTGCTGCAGTGCTGGAATAGGTGTTCTCAATGCTGCAAGGAAAACGATGGCAAGAATGCTAGGAGACACTGAAGTTGCTTTTGAAAGTGCTAGGAGTCAATTCTGGGTTGTTGATGCTAATGTGAGTAATCTACTAATAATATATGCTTTAATTTGTCTATTATCTTTTTTCTAATTAATTTGATAACTGATTGAGGAATAAGTACTAAAAGGTTTAATACTTGTGCAATTCAGGGACTTGTAACAGAAGCACGTGAAAATATTGATCCAGACGCTCGCCCATTTGCTAGGAAGGTCAAAGAAATTGAACGTCAAGGACTGAGAGAAGGGGCAAACCTTGCGGAAGTGGTCAGTTTATTAAACATTCAGTTACTTTGGAAGTATAAATGTCTAATTATTAGATGTCTTATTTTATGTTGTAGAAAAATATGTGAATCAGTTGGCTAACACTAATATTAGACCTATGGCATATGTTTAACATTTATATATATATATATATATATATATTCATGTATGTATATATAGTTGGAGGGTTAAAATTTATATTTCAGTTAGTATAAAAATTGTTTTGTTGATATCGGATCAGGTACGACAAGTAAAGCCGGACGTGCTTCTTGGGTTGTCTGCTTGTGGAGGTTTATTTTCCAAAGAAGTATGCAATTCACTTTATTCTTAAATATATATATATATATATATATATATATATATATATATATAATTTTTTTATTTTTTTGTAATAAACAAAATTAGAAGTTGTAGCATTTTTATGTGAATCAAACTGCTTTCCAATTGTCAGGTGTTAGAAGCGCTTAGAGAATCAACTTCTACTAGACCAGCAATTTTTCCAATGTCTAACCCTACGAAAAATGGTAATACATGTATGGTTAATTCTTATAATTAAAAAATATTTGTCTCATGTTCTATTGAGAAATAACATTGGGACCTTTATAGCTGAGTGCACCCCCGAGGAAGCATTTTCCATAGTAGGTGACCACATCATATTTGGAAGTGGAAGTCCTTTTAGCCATGTTGATCTTGGTATGTCTTTTAACTTGTTTAGTGCTGCTTTCCATCTTTATGTTTTCCTTCAATTTTCTGTCCCTGCGTGGAAACCCAATTATGGGTTTTCTGCTGAAAACGGGAAATTTAGAGGTATTAAGCACAAGAGTGTATCCCATTATTGAATCACATCTGGTCTCTGTCTAACTAAGTTTTAGGTATCTACAAACTTGTAGGACTACTAATCCGAAAGAAGTTAGAACTCTTATTAATCGATGCCTAGAAGCCTGTTGTTGGACCTTTAGTTGATTGTCTAGAGGGACTCTAGACCTTGAGTTGGATTTTAACTTGTTGCAGATCAAGTTCTGAAGTTACTTTATCCACCTGAGTTTATTGTTTAGCCTACGAATTTTGGACCATTCTTCGCTTTGCCGTCGTGATCTTATTCTGTAATTAACTGTTGCCTTGATATGCCACATCAACATTTTTAGCAGAACAGATTTTTTAAAAGTGAAATATATTAACAAAATTTCATTTCAGTGCTAAGTTAGAATTCTCCACTGATATTACAAAGTGTATCATGCATCTCCTTTCTAAAAAAACATGTTCTTTTACTATATTAAACATGATAAAAGAATGTTAGAAGTATAATAAAATGCCATCAGGATTGGTGACAAAGATATTTTTAGGGACTGCATTTAGATGATTGTATGTGAGAGGCAGAGAAAGATGAGAGAAATTAAAGAACACACCACTGTAGATATATGTGCTCAAGATTATTTTCTGGTTTTCTTTTAAAAGCCTATTATTTACTAACTGCAACTAAAAATACACAGGAAATGGTCATGTTGGCCACTGCAATCAGGCAAATAACATGTTCCTTTTTCCCGGGTTAGATTCTAAATATTCTAATCAATTATGGAAAAATGATAACACGTTTCATTTCCATCTGAGCAAAGCTTTCCTCTGATGCAGGATTGGACTTGGAACACTTCTATCTGGATCTAAGATCGTCTCAGATGGAATGCTACAGGCAGCTGCAGAATGGTATTTCGGTTTTTAAATAGTCCTGTGATTGGATCATATCTCTTAACATAGGCTTTTTACTGCAATCTCTGGAACAAATTTACACTATTATCAAACTAATAGCCTGTATGATCCTTTGCCAAGTCCCAATTTAATCTGAGCTACATGACCTTTTCAAATCACTAGATTGACAAAACTATGTTCACCAGAATTCTAGAATAAGCTTCTATCTCATTAAATGAAACTTTTGGCCTTCCTTGCTTATTCAATTGTTTTTAAGTGTATTTTCCACAGTTGCCCATCAACTCTCGGTTTAGTCTTAACTAAATTATATTTTTAACTACAGTTTAGCTACATATATGACTGAGCAAGAGGTACTTCAAGGATAAATAAGTCTTAACTAAATTATTTTTAACTACAGTTTAGCTGCATATATGACTGAGGAAGAGGTACTTCAAGGAATTATTTATCCACCAATATCCAGGTAATTATAGGAACCTTATCTCTACGCAAAATGATATATTTTGGTTTTTTCCTGATGACTTTGTTTCCTAAAACAGAATACGTGATATAACAAAGGAAGTAGCTGCAGCAGTCATTCAAGAAGCCATAGAAGAGGACTTAGCAGAAGGATATCGTGAGGTCGATGCACGAGAACTGAAGAGACTGAATAAGGTACAGAAAGTTGTGTGGACGTTCAGTTTATGCATGCATGCCTTTGATTTTTCCTTCTTTTCCTACCTAGAATTACAAATGAGTCGTACATTATTTGGGAACCAGAAAACAGGAACACTGAGGCCATAGGCATCACTCCTAATATGACTTTGAAACAAGTTGTTTTTAGCAAAAATGTTGAATCCAAATAATTACCATAATCAATCATAAATCCATCACAAGTTCTTCTGGGTACATTTTAATTTGAGTTAAAGAGTGGTATAATTACCATGTCTGGTTGTAGAATAGGTCACTGCATGATATCTTTATGCATGTCTCTCGACCTTTGTTTTTTTTTTTTTTTTTTCAGTAATACGACTTTCCAGACAATCCTCTAACTGTCTTTATATATTCTATTAAATCTGCTCTACTTTTGAATGTAAAATGAATGGTAAATTACTGCTTCATCATTCCAGAAATTTACCTATATCCTTGACAGTGATTCAAAGAAAAGAAAACACCATTACTCTTTTGATGCATATACATCGGCTCATGCCCTTCAATCTGTCTTTCTATGTGAAAATACTGGTTTGCTCCGAGTTGTCAACTTCACATTCGAGCATTGATGTAATTAATCATATTATTTGTGATGCAGGATGAAATTAAAGCTTATGTACAGAATAACATGTGGAGCCCTGAATACGCAAAAGTGGTTTACAAGAAGGATTGAACATCGGTTTGGACATGGGAACTCTTGAGTTAATAATTGTAACACATAATATATGCAAGAATTTGTAGATCCTGTAATGTAATGGCGTTTTACCCAATGTCTATCGGCCGAAAATTCCCAGTTTGTATATTTAAACCACGAAAATCTATGATAATAGGGATATCACTTTTTATGCCCAATAATGCTTGATTTAATTGAAGTGACTTTGATTTGTTGATGAAATGTTGTAGTGGCTAGAATAGGAAGTGCTTTATATATCCAATGTCCAAACTGTTAAATGCAGCTACAGCTTTAGTCATTCTTTTTAAACTGAGATATGAAGAGTACACCAGTACATAACAGGAACAGGACATAGAGTTATTTTAATTCATAATTATATTGGGTCCAAAATTAGTTTGACTTATCTTTTTATTGCATATACATTTTTGTATTTTATATTATACATGTACATCATCTATAAAAATTATAGGCAAAAACTTATATATAAACAGATTTCTAAAAAAAATCGCGTAAGACAAACACGAAATACTCATGTGTTACTTGTAATTTTTCCTTGCAGTAATACAAACTTTAGAACAATTTTTTTTTTGTTTTTAAATGACAAATTCTTATATGTAATTGAATTTTAAGTGATTTTAATTTATCCAATTAATTAGTATCAAAATTGTGATTTAAATACAAAGATATTGCATATTCCACATTGGTTCTTCCTCAAATTTATACATACATATATGACATTGAAGATGGGATTTCAAATTATAATAAGCGATTATGTATATTTGATTTTTGCATTAATTTTACTATCTATATATTAATTTTCAATATTTGCCAAGAACTTATTTTAATTGAATGATTGGTTCTTTTTTATCTTGTGTAGAACGATAGATTATTGCACTGAGCATACCCCACCGCCGCCAAGCGCCGGCCAACCTCAACGGTGCAATACACCTTTGACCATCTTTCCTTTTCAAATTTCAAATTTCGGAACGTTGCTCTTGAAATAATTTGTACATTAAAAAAATATAAGAAAATAGAAAAGGAAAGGTACAACACATTCAAACGGTCTTGCTCAACCCCACCATACCAGTAGGTGGGACCGCAACACTAAAAAATTACCGCATTACCCACAAGTCCACAACTAGACCACAGTACGCACCCGGCGCAATATATCCCCAACCCACGGTCTCGCCCAACAAAACAAAGTTGATTTCAAAAGTTTTTCAACTTCACTTTGAACAAAATTATCCCAATTTCTACCTCACTCTCTTTCTCTCTCTAAAGCTCACGCGTCCATTTCAAGTCCAAAGCAGTTGTTCATCTACTGTCTGTTACTTCAATTGGAAGTGCCATTGCCGTTTCCAAACTTGAATTACTTTTTGGTTTCAAAGTTGAAGATTAATTGCATTCTCGAATTAGATCTGTTGTTTTTCTCGAGCTTTTTAATATCTGAGAGAGTAAGATGGCGACAATGGAAAGTTTGATCGGACTGGTGAACAGGATACAGAGGGCTTGCACCGCCCTCGGTGACTACGGTGGCGGAGATCAGTCTTTTTCCTCTCTTTGGGACGCCCTCCCCTCCGTCGCTGTTGTCGGTGGTCAGGTCGGCATCTTAATTACTCATCATCTTAATTACTACGGAGGAAATCTGCGTTAATTAGTTAAATGTAGAACTACACGATGCATAGATCTTTTTGGTTGGAGGGGGTGGTTTGAGAAACTAGAAGATCTGTGCAGCTTATGCAGGGTAACTTTAGTTTATAGGGTAAATAGGTTTTTTTTTTTTTGTTGATTCAGATGTAGGATGGATGAATGGGTGACGTAGTTTTTTTTTTTCTTCTCAACTTTTATTGATTTGTTTTTTGAAGTTAAACGTGGAAAGCGGTTACTTTTGAGTGGGTTTTGAATCTGTTTTTTGGTTTGAGCTGGATGCAGAGTTCAGGAAAGTCATCGGTGTTGGAGAGCATAGTAGGACGTGATTTTCTTCCTCGAGGCTCTGGTTAGTTTTGACTGATGCAATTTAGTTTGTCAAGAAAGGCTGCATTATGCATCAAATCTTACAATGTAGCATACATATAAGTTAGTAATTTTTTAAAAATGGATTTCAGGAATCGTCACTAGGAGGCCGTTGGTGTTGCAACTGCAGAAAATAGATGATGGACAGCAGGAGTATGCAGAATTTGGCCATATGCCTCGGAGACGATTCACTGATTTTGGTATGAGAAGAGTGTTCTAGTTACTGCTAAAGAAAATTAATTGTTGATTATTCCATTTTCTTTTGTGTTACCTTCTGCTTTCTTTTGCAGAATTACAGTTATCATTAGGTTGTAGGGAAAACATTTGAAACCTTATTTGTGATCATAAAAAAGGCCTCACTCAAGTGAATCAATTTATGGTTAGAAATCATAATTGCCTAGTTCTTATGCCCAATGCTGATTACTGGTTTCAAACCTTGCTCCTTCTGTGCTTCTCCTGATTGTACTATTGTTTGCACAAATATTTATGTGGCATTTAGCAATGTTAACTTCGACTTTTAAAATCTCTTTATATAGATTGAGAGATTATTTATATCATCTTAATATCTGATGCAGCAATGGTACGCAAGGAAATTGCGGATGAAACTGATAGAATCACAGGAAAATCAAAACAAATTTCTCCTGTTCCTATTCACCTTAGCATCTATTCACCCAATGGTATGTTTCTTTTGAAGCACCATTTTCTTGGACCATATGCCGTGTTGTAAATTTGTTCTTTCTAGCATACAGTGTTCTCCTCTGTTAGTTATTTTTTGTGTTTTCATGTTCTTTCTTGCAGTCGTCAACTTAACTCTCATTGATCTTCCGGGTTTAACAAAAGTTGCTGTTGGTATGTTCTCATATGTTACTTTTCCTACTAGTAAAGTTTAATTTTATAATTAACATGATATCCAATATAAATAAATTTTGTCATTGCAGAGGGACAGCAAGAAAGTATTGTCCAAGACATTGAAGTTATGGTTCGCACATATGTTGAGAAGGTAAAAAGAAAAGCACCTATTGAATATTATCTTATAGTATCTGCCTTTTCTTTTTTTTTTTTTTTTAATCTGAGTGAGATATCGGTTTATCATTTTTTTTTTCCCAAATGCAGCCCAATTGCATTATACTGGCAATATCTCCAGCAAACCAGGATATTGCAACATCAGATGCTATTAAACTTGCAAAGGAAGTGGATCCATCAGGTAAGAACCTTCCTTTGATAAATTTAAAAACTTAGTATTGCTACAAAGTTGTTGCTACTTTATGTTCATTGTGCAATTCATGCAGGTGAACGTACATTTGGAGTGCTTACGAAACTTGATCTGATGGACAAAGGAACCAATGCCCAGGATGTAATCTCTCCTCCCCCTCTCTATTTTATGTATCATGTGCAAGAAGGCAGACATAAAACTAAACAGTGATGAAGGGATTAAATTACTACAAGGATTCACTATTTTTTCCAATGAATTAAATATATACTCCAAAACATTTCATTTTTGACTTTTTGTTTCTTCCAGTTTAGCATGATAATCCACCACTCTTGTTTGTTTCCCCCCTCCCCTAACTTATTCATGATTCCTTTCACCACTCCTCTCCATCTTTTCCCCTTTCTTTGTCTTCATTTTTATGTGAAGATGAATGTTTATTTCTATACTACTCTTAATAGGTTTTGGAAGGAAAAGCTTATCGTTTACAGCATCCTTGGGTGGGTATAGTGAATCGTTCACAAGCAGATATCAACAAAAATGTTGATATCAATGTTGCTAGGCGAAGGGAGCGTGAGTACTTTGCTACAAGTCCTGACTACGGGCATTTGGCCAATAAAATGGGTTCTGAATATCTTGCAAAGCTGCTGTCTAAGGTATAATTTTGTTCATCAACTGTTATTGGTATCCTCTGCAATCTGGCTTAATCTTATTTTGTCTGATATTTTTCTTTCAGCATTTGGAATCTGTAATTAAGGCCAGAATACCGAGCATCACTTCATTGATTAACAAAAGTATTGATGAACTTGAATCAGAGTTGGACCATCTTGGAAGGCCTATCGCTGTTGATGCTGGGGTGACCTTCTTACCTTCCTGTTCATGATTTTGTCTGAAGTATTTCAATTGTGTCTGAAACTGAAGTTCGTCTTTCAGGCTCAATTATACTTGATTCTGGAACTCTGCCGTGCTTTTGACAAGATATTCAAGGAGCATCTAGATGGAGGGTATGCTTGTCTTGTGCATTCATAAACCTTATATTTTGACATCTGAACACTTCTTCTAAGAACCTTGTAGGAAAATTATGTGTTATGCTGAAACTTTAAAGATGCATGACTTACATCCCAAAGATGCTGCATTTACATCTCATTGACACATTTCGCTATTGTCGCGAAATTCCTAAATTTTGATTATAGGATACAATATTGTCAATCATTATCTCTAAGTTTTGAATCTCTAATGCTGATGTCTACCATTGTTGGTTGTGCATAGTTAGTTGGTATTTTGCTTGTATCCCCAAAAGATAAAAATACTTTAAACCCATGTTGTTTTAGCTTGATTGGTCCCCGCACCTACAAGCTGCCTCATGTTAAACCCCATGATATTTATTCTGCTTTTGGATTCATTTGGATACGATGATTGTGTTATTGTACATGTTCATGATTTATCTGTCTAACCTACCACATTATTTCTCTTCTTAAATGAAAAGATGAACAATTACTATAATTAATATAATTACTCCTGATTTCAATTTGCATTTTCTGTGTTCACTTTTGAAATGATAATGATTGTAGCTTCTAATTAGCTGCTCAATTATTTCAGTCGACCTGGAGGTGATCGAATTTATGGAGTTTTCGACAATCAGCTGCCAGCTGCATTGAAAAAACTTCCATTTGATCGACATCTTTCGGTGCAGAATGTGAGGAAAATTGTTTCAGAAGCTGATGGTTATCAACCGCATTTGATTGCTCCTGAGCAAGGTTACCGACGGCTTATTGAGGGCTCATTAAATTATTTTAGGGGGCCTGCTGAAGCATCTGTAGATGCTGTGAGTCCTTTTTTTTTTTTCCTTTTAAATTTAATATAATGTTATAATATCTCCCAATGCCCATGACTGACCAACAAAATTTGTCATTCAGGTTCACTTTGTCCTGAAGGAACTTGTCAGGAAGTCGATGGGGGAGTGTCAGGTTATTGTTGTTCATAAGAGTTTATATACATAGATACAAACTCATTACAATGTTGAGAACTCTATATGTGTGTATGTAGAGTTATGGTCTATATAGCATCCTTATTTGTTTTGAATTTTCTTTGCTGGACAGGAATTGAAACGGTTTCCAACTCTACAATCAACCATAGCCGGGGCAGCGAATGAAGCACTGGAACGGTTTCGTGAGGAAAGCAAGAAAACCGTCATTAGATTGGTTGATATGGAATCTTCATATCTCACAGTTGATTTTTTCCGGAAACTTCCTCAGGAAGTTGAGAAAGCAGCAGGACACCCGGGTGGGCACCCACGTGACAATGCAGCAGCTGCAGCTAATATTGATCGCTATGCAGAGGGACATTTCAGGAGGATAGGTTCAAATGTGTCATCTTATGTAGGTATGATATCTGAGACACTAAGGAACTCGATTCCCAAGGCAGTGGTTTACTGCCAAGTTAAGGAGGCCAAGCAGAATTTACTCAATTACTTCTACACGCAAATTGGGAGGAAAGAGGTACTTGCTCTAAATCCAGTTTCCTTCCTTACAATAACGAATATATGAGTTCTTACTACATATCTATTGAGTTTAATGCATTCATTATTTATTCTATCTAATTTATTGTGTGTGCGGTATCTCAAGAGTATTTTTGATGATATTGTAGTTTATATCGCGACATCTTACAGTTCACTCATGCTTGGTTGTTGCATTGTAGGGTAAGCAGCTTTCGGACCTATTGGATGAAGATCCAGCATTGATGGAGAAGAGGCAACAATATGCAAAAAGGCTTGAACTGTACAAGAAAGCAAGGGATGAGATTGATTCTGTGGCGTGGATTCGATGATTTTTTGATGTATGCTATTAATATTTTGTATGTTGATCTACTCAGTTCACGATGGCGTGATTATTCTGAGTCTAGATTCTGGATTGACTGATATATTTGTTGTACCGTTTTTTACCAATATGCAAAAAGGCTTGAACTGTACAAGAAAGCAAGGCATTATATTGATTGTTTTGATGAGTCTGGCTTACTTTATTTCTTAATATTTGTTGAATCGTTGTAAATGGACGACAATGTTCTCAGCAATAAGTGGGTGTTTGAATGTGCTTAAAATCACTTTTTTTTTTTTTTTTTTTTTTTAAATAGAATCACTTTTGGAGTGTTTGACAATAAAACTAAGTGATTAAATTAAGTTGATAAAAGTGATTTTGGTGAAGCACCCCTCCACCCACTTCTAATAGCTTCTATGTGCTTCTCATCATTTTACATGTTTACCCTCACAATTTAAATAATATTTTATGTTTACCCATTACTTATCCAAATTTATTAAGGGTGTTTTTATAAAATTATAAAAAAGCTACTCCCTCCGTCCCTCTATAAGTTTCCCGCTTTCCTTTTATGGATGTCCCACTATAAGTTTCCCATTCCTTTTTTTGGCATATTATTTTCTCTTTCATAATCACATCACTTATACTTTATCTATTATTTTATCATACTTCATTTAATACTCATATATTATTTTCTCTCTCACCATCACATCACTTATACTTTATCTATTATTTTATCATATTTCTTAATCAAAACACCCAAAAGAAAGGGGAAACTTATAGCGGGACGAAGAAAATATTTGTTTTGCAAACATCACAACATATACAAAATTGATTAAAAGTGTTTAATTTAGGGGAAATTAGTATATGGGACATTTCACCTATAGAAACTCGAAATAAAGACAAAAATTTTAAAAGTTAGGAAGAAGGACAATTTGATTTATAAAAGTACAATTTTAACCTCCGTTTATAAATAAAATCGAAATTTGCATATTCAATTAAGATAAAATAGGAAATTCAAAACAGGAGCTGATGAAATATTAAATTCCCGGAAATCTCGGTCATAATTGCGTTCGAAATTTCAAACTTTCCTAAATATCCATCGGTCATAATCTCGGTCATAATTTCGTACGAAATTTCAAACTTTCCTAAATATCCATCGGTCATAATCTCGGTCATAATTGCGTTCGAAATATTAAATTCCCGAATAGACAATCTTAAACAATCTGGATGGAAAACCGTAGCAACAAAAATAAATAAAAAAAAGAAATACATATGATGTAATTAATTCAGTAACGTGGAACGTTTTCTATGGAATATATGCGCACGTATATGTCAAACAAATATGCACATTGAGATATGTGCAGTATGGAATGCAAAATACACCATTTTTTTCTATATTTATGATTACTACGATAATCATAGTATTATTACGTGAATCATTTGGTTATAGATGTTAAATATAAAAAGTATTATTATAATATTGACGTGTACATATTATGCAAACGTGGATATCAAAATAAACTATTCATTTTAGAAATTTTAATTATAATATTATTTATAGAAAAAAATTATCATTGAATATCACAATGTTTGAAAATGTCAAAAATATATTGTTGGTTTGGATTACGTGAGATAATTGTGGGGAGTAGTGGATATATTTAAATTTAATAATATTAATTATGATTGATAAATTATAATCTTTTAACATTACTTTTATAATTGTATGGATTATTTTAATATGAGATTAATTATTATGATATTCCATGATTTTATTCGATGCCATAGAAAACATTATATTATGGGTTGAGTTAACTATATCTGGCCCTAACATAAGTAATTAATGAATACATATCTAGTTACTGCATATATTGAAATATATGCTAAACATTTTAATGCACATGCGTAAATATAAGTTGAATATAAGCTAAACTTGTAAGGGGAAAAAACAGAATAGGACAATCCACTCTAAGACTTTAAGATTAAAGACAAATTTTTTTGGTAAAACAATTAAGGACAAAACAGCCTTCAAATTCCCCATTCTGCCCTTAATTCCATATAATTCGAAAAGTCACCGTTGTTCAAGGATATCCCAAGATCTCGCCTAAGTTTCCATATTTGAATTCAATCAATTTGAATTCAAATCGAATTGTCTCCTCTCTCATGCAGTCAAAGAGTTTCCAAAAATTTGATCAACTTTCATGGATGAATTTCTAAATTTCCAAAATTACAACAAAAAACTTTCTGCGAATGAATTTCTATTTATGTATAAAATATTATTCCTCATTTGTATGCATTATCTCATGAATATTTAGAGTCATACAAGTCTAAGACCCACTAAATAATAAATATGAAAATAGTTAAATATTGTTTAAAAAGTTTAAATGATCAAATAAATTATGTGTATCACACCCAAGGTGGGTATCATACTGTTCGGTCCATCAGACCTTAAAAAACAATCATTTTTTTGCCAAGCATATGTATGCGATGCATATCCGTGTAACACACCCGTATCAGATCGAATACATCGTTATTTTCATGTATGGATCTAAAATTTGTAAAACACTTTAAATGATCGGGTTTATATTTTGAATCTAATGGCCCAGAACAATAAGGTGTTTAAGAGAAATCATATATGCACGAATATTATGTTGTCTGCAACGCATATATGTCATGCATACACGGAATGACATTGCATATTTCAGATAACAATGCATATCCATTGATATTAATGCATTAATTGATTGTATTACGTTTGTATCAGGGAATTCTTTAGTGCGTTTAAACAATAACAATATATATTTATGCGGCTAGGCACTTCAATTTTCAATCTATTGTTTTTAATCAACACCAAACATTTCCAGAAAGCAATCAACATCGCTAATACGCGTTCCACATTTCGATTTCTTTATGAATATGCAAAACCCTAACAAAATATCTACAGTACTACTCATACCAAAACTGAGCATTTTCAACAACAAAATTCATTTAATCAAACACCAATATCTATAACAAACCTATAATCATCATAAAAACAACTGTAAATCGAAAAAAAACATGAAACACATATATTTAAAACATTTAGAAAACATATACACTATGAGATTTCATTTTTTTATATCATTGATCATCAAATAACACACATGCAGTAAAAAGAACCTGGAATAAAAATGGTAACGAAAGCGATTTCGAGTTTCAACCCTTCGAAGCTTCGAACTAATCTCTGAAGATTAGGCCACCGCGTGAATATGCAATCGAGTTAAGCTGAGAGAAATTTGGTAATATCTTTCTGGAAGAAAAACAGCGCGAGATTCTAGGGAATATAATTAATAGCTTAATTGAATTTTAAATTGGTTGACTTTCCTAATTTTGTTTAACTTAATTAAGTGAATTCGAAAATACAACTTAATTTGAAATCAGGGGCATAGTGGTCTCAAGCTAATTAATTTTGTCCTTGATTGTTTTAGTATAAATTTTTATCTTTCTTTGTTTAAGACACTTAGATATTGTCCTACCTTGTTAATAAACTCAACTTGTAAATCATATTCCAAAAAATAAAACATACTCTAAGCAAAAAAAAAAAAAAAACAATATGGAAGAAGACAATATGGGCCACATACCGATTACTTCGTTAACAATGTCTTCGAACTTTGAAGATTTTTGAACACGGATCAACTTGGTTTTCTCCTCGAATTCGAACTTTAAAATCACAGCATATTCCATTTCTGATTCAGTAAATTAACTTCTCCAATTAACACGTTCAATAGAACCCTAAATCGCATAATATAAAACAGGGGCGAATTAGAAAAGATCGAAGATCGTGTTGGACAGGGTATATATTGGAAGAACAATGAACCAATCGAATTATTGATTATTGAATTAAAACAACACGGAATAAAATTACATACCTTGATAATGAATGGTTCTCGGATGAGATTTAGAAACTCAAAATTAACTCTATTTTGGGTAGTTCGGTGATGATCGCATATCGCAGATGAGATTTGCAGATCGAATTATTGATTATCGCATATGGAATTATTGCATCAACACCGAATTCATACCTTCACAATGGAATGATTCTGGTATCGAAGATAGCGCAAATGGGATTTACAGATCGAATTATTAATTATCGCAGATGGGATTTGCAGCAACACCGAATTCGTAACTTCAAAACGGAATGTTTCTGGTATAGAAGATAGCATTGTTGACCATGAAATGATTTAAATTTAAAATATAATTTTAATTTACAATTTGATTTAAAATAAAAAATCTTAATTTTAATTTAAATTATTGTTTTAATTTAAATCATTGGTGTGATGAAAGAATAAGGGTATAATTGGTTATTTGGTTGTGAATTTGACTTTAATCCTAATACTATAATTTTTTGTCTCTTTTCCTAGTTGTGTCTATAGGATTGTCCCTACTCTTAATTAAACTCTTTAATTTTAAAACATTATCCACTTTCAATTTTATTACAAAAATCAATTTTAATCACTTTGAATCAATCACTATTTGCAAACACACCCTAAGTCTCGGTTTATTTTCACGACTTTTATCAGGGTAGAGTATACAAATAGTTCATTTATTTTTTCTGTGTCGATTTTACTTTGATGTTTACTGTCGATTTTAAAAACTGAATTTGTGTTTTAAGACCCTTCATCAGTTTTTCAGAAACCACTCAAAATTATCCCTATTAAAACTACTCATTACTTTGATCCGTTTCATTTGCTTATGAAATAGAGTAAAGACGAAATTACGTTCACCAATCTCTATCTAATAAGTTTAATTAAGTACTTCGTGATGATTGAGGGGCTGCCTGATTGAAGTTATATTTTAGATTAATGAATAAAATAAATTCCTACAATCTTTGAACAAATGAGAACGCAATACAATTTCATACATGATAAAAATAAATTTCATGGATCATTTGATGATGTTGAACAACGTATGAAGCAGGGCTATCCGTCGAAATCATTAAGCAATTCGTTAACATTGTTCATGCCAATGTCGGATAAAGGCCCAATAGCTAGATCATCGTCATCTTCAATCAATAGTTCCTTACTGAATTCCTCTGCACAAGTTCATAGAAGAAAAGGGTAATAATGCTTGGTGCTATGAGAATCATCCTAGAAGAAGCATTTCCATATGTAATCAAAGAGCAGTACGTACCAAACATGGTCTTCAACGAGGTAGGAGGCGGAGTAGCCAAAAAGTTGAGGCCAATATAAACTCCAATTGCCAGAACAATAGTCACTATTACATAAGTTGGCACTGGCAATGCCTGATACCTGAGAAAGTGCACATCGTCATGTAATAATTTAAGTGCGAAAATACACCCAGTCTCCAAACATTTAAGAGCTAATCACCATGAGTTTGTGCTGGCAAGACACGAGTTTATTTAATAGTGTAATAATTGATGCTCGTTACAGAATTAGAGGCGATTTTTTTACTGTAGATTGAAAAGTAGATGTTGTATTGATGTATTATATTGGCCGATTGATATATGTAACATTTATAAATTGATGAGAATCAGGAGTTAAATGACAAGAAACATCATGATGAGAAAACTAATGTTGAACTCTCAAAAAAGAAAAGCAAGTATGAAGGTGGCAATCAAGATTTTAAATTGAACACATTCATATAGTTGCTTTGTTCTAAGAACATATCCCCCCTCCAATAAAGCAACCTTTGGGTGCAGATGAAAATGATATGCATACAATAGAGAATTAGAATAAAGGTCTGTGATCTTAAAAGGTAAGAACATATATATTCCATTCTACTGACTGACCTGCTTGGGTAGTAGTATATTCCTAGATTGTGCAACCAATTCTCGGGAACATATGCCCATATCATTAAAGCCCCTGTTCAAGATTTAAACAAAAGCAATTGTACGTGTTTTAGATGCCACATTATCTTATCTTCATATATAAGATTTAGATCTTAAGCCCTAAATAAGAAGAGAGAGAGAATCTATTTTTTGTCTTCTCAAATTAGACATTAAGAAGCTCCAACATTACTCATTTCTACATGATTATCCAGTGAAAATGCAAGTGTACTGATATTTTAGGCTCCTTACAGTTCAATTGTTTTTTGCTGGTGCAATCAATCAACAAGAATTATCCGTCCTGAAGATTTAGTCAGTTATTTTTAAACAACATTAACGAAAAATTATCAAGCAATTAATACCGATCCACCAGAATTTTAGACTTCTAAAAGTAAACAAACGCCCTAATGAGAAATCGATAGTGTAAGAAGCAAAGAACAAGGGTGTTGAAATTTCGCGATAACCCTGCATTTTTTTATTTAAATATGCATTACTTACACTACCAAGTCTATAAGAAGCTATGAAAGCAGCAAAAATAGGAAGGAAACCTGCAGCAACGGCAATGGTGATGAAACTGATGAAACCATAAACTTCAGAAAGCTTGGAACTGCTCTCCCCGGAAACGGCGATTGCCGTCGGCGACAAATCGTCGGAATCCGAGACCGTTTGAGGTTTATTCACTAGTGAGAGATCTTCCATCGAATTCTTCTTCTCCTAATAGAATTATTGACGTCTGGACATTTCGTCGAACAGCTTGCGAGTACTTTGTCTGCGTACTCTCTCCCTCCTTTTGTGGAAAGGAAAGGGAAAAAGGTTCAGAACCGTGAGGTTTCGGATTTATTTCAAAGTTACCCCTAAAAGTTTTGAACAGTGTCAATGATGTCCTCCTTCCTTTGGCAAATTAGCAATCAATAACTTAAGCTGCAAATTTGCAATGATACAAACTATCACAAATTATTATAAAGCGATAAAGCGTGTTTAAATTATACTACTTAGTTACACTATAAAATGATCTCACTCAAGACCTCTTCAAAGGATTGTTTGTCTAATGTAAAATACGATGTTACCTATCATGCATTAATTGAACATTTATTCTTAGTTTTCAATGGTTTTCTAAATGTTCATTAACCTCTTTTAGGTCTTTTTTCCGGCTTATATACTCTTCTTTGTATGGATTGATCGACATGTATTTACATGCATCTTCCTCTTATGACATGTGTCCTCCACCTCATCTTGACCAGAAGTCAAAACATTTAATATTGCTATGTCACCTATTAACTAATGATTAATGTTCCTTGAGTGAAATTTCTAATATCACACACATGCCTCTTCGTCTAGGGATGGTTGTTCGATGGGCTCACCTTGCCGATGAGGTGATCTCAATGTCGCCTTGGTGGTATATGCGTTGCTTGCTGATTGTGTTCCCTTATGTCGAGCAGCTTATGCTTGGGTGTCACGGCTTGAATTGAACTTTGATGATGAGATATAGCGGTGGCTTGGTTGATGTCCCTATGACTGTTCGATCTTTTATTTCATTGTTTGATATGATTTCACGAGCTACTTTAATATATCAGACTCGTTTTTACACTGTCTTGGTCGCTCGTTGATCGGAGTCCATTGATTTATTGGTATACCACCTAAAAATGTAAAAAATGGACTGAACAAATAATGTCGTACATGTCCAAACGACTTTTAATCCATATTAGGGTTTTGATACTCAATAAGTAAATCAAATAAGATTTGATATTGTAGGGTAGAGGTTTTTATCTTAGTCAGGCTAATAATCTCACCACTTTAATAAAATTGAAAAATCTAAATACCCTTACTATATCATTTTTTTTTATCTTAATTTCCTTCCTAGATCGGTGTAAAAACTAATTTGGGTTGAGACTTGGGAGTATCTTTAAATAAATAATTTCTGCCGCATTTTTTTTTTCTTTTCTTTTTTAGTAAATGGGCTTCTTCGTTCAAACGCTTCCCTCTCTATAAATGCAGAGCGTATCGAATAATTGATGTTGCGCTTGCTTCTTAATTCATGTAATTTCATCATTTTCTTTATCTAAGCTACTCACTCACTCAATTTGATTACTTTTCGATACGTGGTCGTGCTTGGAGTTTCCCATAAAAAAAGGTTTTGATTATTTCCCCCCTTCACTCTGTGAGTATGTTCTGATTCACTTTTCAAATATATGTACGTTAGATCATGGTTGGGTTTTCACCTGGCTATATGTTAGCTTGAATTCTGACCAAGATTTTGTTGTTATTTTATTTTTGTGAGCAACTCTTGGTTTGATGATTTGTACTGATCAACCACAGCACAATAACGATTCTATTAATTGTATGCATTTGGCAGCAAAGTGTTCTATTAGTGGATATCAATCTCTGATTAGAATTAATGAAGGAAAAGAACTATATATTGTCTCCGAGTTGTAGGACGAATTAGGTTTTACTATTTCGTACAATTGTAATCATTTGATGCTAAGATTATGTTAGTTTTGCTTTGGTTATGCAGTTAAGTTATAAGTTATTGATCTGCACTCTATGTTATGTTTTTTGTATTACTCTATGCTGACAATGATGTGATGAATTTTGATAACAACTTGGTTAATAATTAATATTTCCACATCTTTTATGCTTAAAACCCTACAGACATCTGCAATTGTTATGTAAAGTAGTCTTTTATTTTGTATCTGAATTCTTTGTCATTGATAATTCCAGGCTCCCTGCTGTGATATTTTCCTTAATGAATGCTATTTTTAACAATATCATGCATGTTAATGCCATTATTGTATATGGTCTGCAGATACTTCATAGGCAGTCATGAGTACCGTTGGCGATGCTTCAAACAAGGTGTTTCTTTTTTAATCTTGTTTTGAATTTGGTCTTGAATGTGTTTGCTGTCACATGCATCTTTACATGGATCAACAATTATTTCTATCCCGACAAACGATCAGAGACTGTGCTTTATGCTTCTTCTCTTTCTTTCTTTTTTTGGGAGGAACCAGTGAAATTATTCATCTTTTTTTATGCATTACGAAGTTTTCAAGTATAACCAGGACATACAAATGTGAAATTTGTATGTTCTGCACTCTACAAGCATACTGGTGATATATATGTATTATATTTTGAGGTTTTAAAATTCCTCTGAAAAACCCCAGGCAAAACATTGAAACACTACAAGTTCTAATATTTGAGTTGCATTCTTTACCAGTACTTGTTGTTTTTAGTGTGACATGTACTCTTATAATTAAACTAAAATGCTACAAGTTTGATTATGAAAAAAGAGCAATATTGGGAGGGCTTGTTGTAATGTAGTAATGGCCCATGCAGTAATTGTACAGGAGAGAATCGAATCGATACTGATTTAGCGACAATTGCTCTTATGATGGGGGTTATAGTGAATGTGGTACTTGGGATGTTATACGGTTTAAAGATTTTGTTTGCATAATTTCTGTCTATAGCTTTAAGTTGTCATATTAGCACAA
The DNA here is from genome assembly GCA_963675135.1 of Galeopsis tetrahit. NCBI lineage: Eukaryota > Viridiplantae > Streptophyta > Magnoliopsida > Lamiales > Lamiaceae > Galeopsis > Galeopsis tetrahit. Next base: position 41,761,101 of record OY776131.1, read on the forward strand.
TTACAGATACTCAGGTGGTGTTTACAAACTCTACAAACTGAGGCAGAATCACCTTTTTTTTTTTCAAAAGCTATTCCTCGCAGCTTTTAGAAAAAAATTAATTCTGGAGGTTGTAGGTAGAGTTTGCAAACAAACCCTTAGTTCTACGTATTCACTTAGGGTTAATTTTTGGCGCAGGAAGTAAATGGAAGCTCGCAAACTAATAAAAAGTTCACTGTGGTTTTTGTTCTAGGTGAGTGCTTGATTTCTAAATCAAATGTTCATTACTACAATATGTTGTCTTTGTATCCTCAAGCTATTAAACATTCTGTAGCTGGAACTTTTTGTTATACTTATTTGTTGCCGTTGTCAAATCTACTTTTTTCCTTAATGGAATTTTTTTCGTGTCGTCTCTTTAAATTTGAGCAGGTGGCCCCGGCAGTGGTAAGGGCACTCAGTGTGCAAATATTGTCAAGCATTTCGGTTATACACATCTTAGTGCTGGTGATCTTCTCCGAGCAGAGAAAGATTCTGGTTCTGAAAATGGGTACGAGTATGACCTTATTGTAACACCAGATCTGTTTATTATATGCAATGAGTTCTCTTCAAAATGGAATAAGTATATCTTAGTGTATTGAGTGAGCATTGTTAACTTCATTCTTGATCACTGCTCGGTTATCATCAGCTTTATATTGGTCTTCCATTGTCAAAATTTTGCTCATTTAGTATCCTTGTATATAAACTCTCTGTTGATTTGTGAACTTGTTTCATGAAGATATTACATAATTTCACCTTTAGTTTTTGCAAAGAAGATAAATGCATTTGCTTTGAATTTTTTTAGCAATTACATTCGCTTTTCATCTTATGATATGTAGGAAAATGATTGAGAACGTGATTAAGGACGGCAAGATTGTACCGTCAGAGGTAACAGTTAAGCTTCTCCAACAAGCAATGGAGGAATGTGGAAATGACAAGTTTCTTATTGATGGTTTTCCTCGCAATGAGGAGAACCGTGCAGCATTTGAGTCTGTAGTACGTCTCCTCTTTAACCTCTTCTTCAACTCTCTCGCTCTCTCTATACATGCGTACACATGCATTATAGATGTAGCCTAGCTCGTAAGTTGTTGTTTACTTCGGGCATGCTGAAAAAGAACATACTCTCTTTTCTTTGGCAGATTGGAATTGAACCAGAATTCGTACTATTCTTTGATTGTCCAGAGGAGGAAATGGAGAAACGCTTGTTAAGTAGGAACCAGGTTAAATTTTATTTTTATTGCGCTCTGAATCAAGTTAATTATTGCATTTCTATGTTCATCTAGATGTCGATCTCTTTATTTAACCTTACCTTTTCATCATTCCCCTTTCTATTCCTGCTTTAAAGGGTAGAGACGACGATAATATTGTTACCATAAGGAAGAGATTTAAGGTTTATGTAGAATCTAGCCTCCCAGTGATTGAATACTACAATTCTAAAGGGAAAGTTCGAAAGGTAATCCGCTCCCACCCACTCTTTATTGGAGACAACCAAGATGCAATTATATGGAGACTAAAATTTCCTGTATTTTAGATGGATGCTTCGAAACAAATTGAAGAAGTATTTGAGGCAGTCAAAGAAGTTTTCAACTCTCTCAACGACAAGGTAAATGAGCGTCACGATGTTTCTGGGAAATATACGAGGAGAAAGAATGCAAGTAAATGCTGTTGGATGAGATGCATATTTCAGTGATTACATGAGCATATAGTAATTATATTTGGTGTGGATAATGGACATGTAATGAAGATTGTCATTGTATATATCATTCACGTATGTGTACTACTTTCTTTAAATAGCAAAAAAAAAAAAAAAAGCTTCAGTTTGAGGGTTTATTGATACTGAATATCAGTAGGTTCAATTGATTCATGCCGATGATGCCTCGTTTTACAGGCACTGTAACTGGGCCAATGTAGGTGGTTTTGATTAATCTAATATTGGAAGCAAATGACTGTTGATTTGCATGGTGATGTGAAAACTAAGATCATTTAGAGGCATCTTATCTGTTAGATTATCTTTGTATTCCTTGTTAGTATCTAACAGACTTTCGTGTCTTTGTGTATTTCAGGTTGCTGTCTAAAGATGCACCAGATTCCTTTGCAGGTATTATTCGCTTCAAATTTGTAACGTTTTCCAACTTTGTTTCAAGCTGTTAAACGTATATTGGTGAAATGAAACTCGAGATTGAAACAAAATAGAAAATGAAGGTTCTCGTGCAATCCATTTCCGTTGCCCCATTTTTTCATTATCATCGGCGTGTATAATAACCGTGTCATGTTGTAGAAGAACAGTGATGAAACAAAATACACGGTTGAAACATGGTATGATATACGAAGACGCTTCTTGAGAAGATAATTAGTTATAGGTATCCGAAGATGTTCATTCTCAATTCTCATATTGACTAAAAAATTCAATCTAAGTTTCTTACATTTTTTGCGAATCATAGAAAAAGAAAACAGTTAGAAATGTACTATTTCATGTGAGAAAAAAGTAGATGAAAAATATCAGTTGTATCATGAAAATGTTCAGTCTAAAAATTAAACTAGTTGTATCGTGCAACTGTGGTGCAAAGTAGTTTTTGCCAAATTTTTATCATATATTATATTCAACTAATATATTTTCTTAATTGGTGAAATGTAATGTTAAATTGTAATAGGGACCGGATTATTACCTGAATCATCGTCTCCTATTCTATGGAAAATTTCTAATCAAACTTTGGATCAATTTGATACAACTCAATTACATAATATATCTCACAATTGCACCCATAATGTATTTAAATGAATTGTATAAATAAATAAATAAATATTCAATAGAATAAAATATTACAAGAAGAGTAACAACACAAGTCAAAATAAATAAATAGTCTAGTTTTTTCAAAAGTATTTTTCTATTTAGTCTAGTAAAAAAATTGTAAGTATCAATTTCCACTTGCGTCGTTTAAATTCGTTTTTGTTTTTTAAAAGAAAAAAAAAATTGGGTAGAGGGAGAGTGAAACAATCACCTACGATGCAGAGCATAACATGGATGTGAGTTCATCATTAAGAGGATTGCACATTCTCTCAACTAAATTCTGAAATAACAGACGGGCGTTAGAGATCAGATCACCAAAATCGTAGCGATTCTCATTCAAGGAAATCAATTGAGGAACTTGAGTTCTGCAGAGCGGGCAAGTGGAATGAGATTTCAACCATGAATCAATGCACTGGGCGTGGAAGCAATGACCGCACTCCGGCAGTTTCCGGTACCAATCGCCGCCGCAAATGTCGTTGAGGCATATAGCGCAGTACGGTGAACTCTGCAAATCGTCGCCGTAAACTACAGCGGGCAGCCGGCAGTCTTCGCCGTATAATCTTGTGAGAAAGGATGAAGAGTTGCTGAATTTGGCCATGGTATGGTGAAATTTCTGGTAATTTGAGTTACAGTATGTTGTTGTTATTGATGGGTGAATCGTGTTGTTATATAGTTAGTTATACACGTAACATGTGTGTGCTTGTTAATGAGCAGTGCTTGTACGCTGCGTTAATCAAAATAATTACTATATTATTATCATTATTTAGTTGAAATTTGTATTCTAAATCTTAAGCCAAGAAGTCGCTGTCGGTGATTACACGCCTTTTCATTTAGAGATGAGAAATTAATTAGTTGACAGATGTAGTACAATTGAGCAACAATTTTATATACAATTTTCTTTGTTCAATTATACAATTTTAAATTGATTCAAATGTCACATGTTAAAAATATATTCAAATGACATACAAAAATTTGGTGAGATGTTAATTGGTTTTCAACACATTAACCATTGATACATTAAGACGTGTTTATTTATAATTGTAGCTTTTGCATATAAATGGGTGTGAGGCGAGTAATAAATTTTCATGTTCATCATATAACTCTACCTATACCTAGCCTTTTTATAAATTATGTACATATGATAAACGACTTCCAAAAAAAAATGTAACATGTGATAAAAAGTTATACCATCTCTGATTTTTTTTTTTTTTTTTTGCCCATCACACCTTAAAGTTTTACATTAGATTTCGGCCGACGGCCAAGTCTTAAAAATCTTAGTCATACTTGAAATAACTTCTTAATACCAATACTTACAAGAAATTGGTCTAAAAATTTTCAATTTAATTTCCTTGTCAATTTCTAAACAAACCCGTGCAATGCCCGTAACTCACTCGTGATTTTCATGAAGACCATTGTGGGCTTAATAATTCATGATCTAATTAGAATTCAAATTCTATATAAAAAATATTAGAATTCAAATTCAAAACATAATTAGAAGCCTTTGACTAGTAAAATGAAACATTATTATTCATAAATAAATACGAAAACATTTCCACCAACTCCAAAACTGTTTCCAACCTCTCTTACTTAAAAATAATAACAATCCGGACCCATCCTTTGGATTTTGCTGCAAAGACACACACATATATATATGATATGTATCCGGCATAATTCAATACTACAATTCATACTAAACTAGAACATAAAATTAAAAAAAGACATGGATTACCAACTTCAAGTGTTTGCCAAATTCACCAACTCTTTACCCTTCCTCAAGAAACTCGACGCCCAATCCGCGGCCGTGTTCGAACACAACTCCGACCTAAGTTCACCGTACTGCGCCATATGCCTCGACGACGCTGGAGGCGGCGAAAGGTATAGGAAACTGGGGGAGTGCGGGCACTGCTTCCACGCACACTGCATTGATTCATGGTTGAAATCTCATTCCACATGCCCACTCTGCCGAACTCAACTCCCTCAAATTATTTCCTTGAATGAGAATCATTATGATCAGTGGGATGCTATAATCGCTAACATTATTTTATTTTTTCATGATTTTGTTGATAGAATGTGCAATCCTCTTAATGCTGACCTCACATCCATGTTATGTCACAACATTACGATTTAGACTTTATTATTGTAATTGCATTCATATTTCTCAAAATTCTTTGTATCGATTGATGTATCTATTTGCACAATTTAATTAATTGATTAAAGTTTTTCAGTTTTATTTAAACTTGATCTATGAAGAGTGTCTGTCATGATTTAGAGCTCTTTAATTTTTGAATTCCTGCCATATTATAAAAAGAGTTTTATATATAATTAAATCGTCAGTAGCTTTATAATATGTTTCAGATTTCTTTTATATACTATAAATTTATAGAATTACCATCTGGTCCATTTCCAATGATTTTATTTTATGCAAACAACAAATTATTTCAAAATAATACTCTTATCAAATCTAGAAATAACAAACATAACGTTGCAATCAATATATTTTTAAATACTAGTAGTTTATAAGATATTTAAAATAAGAATAGCCAAACACCATTTGAGACTTATTTATTTATAATAATTTGCATTTTCTATTTTATAATTCTCATTATTTAAAAAAAAAAAGTCAGATTATATAACTTAGCTAGTGAAATTTCTTAATTTATAGTAAAAATATAAAAAAAATATACACACATATATATAAGAACCCTATTGATATTTTTATTTTTCAATTCTATATAATTTATTATTAGCTTTAAAAATATTTTTGTATTTTTTAATAACAATTAATTTTTTAATAGGAATATATTTTGGTCAACTGATATAACCAAATATGCAATGAATAGGACCATTTACAAACATAAGTGATTTTGAAAAATTCATAAAGGACTAAAACTACAATTTTCTCTATTAAATAATAGTCCCTTAAAATATGTGTGAAATGTAAATATACGGTCGTAAAACATATACATACAAAATTTACACGAAATGTGCATGTACGAGCGTGCGAAAAATGTGCACGTACAAACAGTGACAGAATCAGAAATTTTATGTTGAAAGGTCCAATTAACATTACTATAAAAATGTAGACAAAAGCTTCAGGTTCATAAAATGTTACTCAATGTTATTAATATTATATTTATCAAATAATCTCATTCTATTAATTTAAAAAATGACTTTCATTTAGTTTCAGAGGCACATTTAATTGTTTCGATTCAAAAGAGACGAAACAGTGTCAAAATTACTAAAATATTACTATCATAAAAAAACAAAAATAATAAATTAATAATTATTTTTCCTTTTCAAGAATAACATTCAAGTTTTGATTAAAAAATGTGTTTCCAATCATCACTAATCATGTAGTAATATATATCTATGAAATAAAAAAATGTATAAAAAATCGGATACAAATTCGTCTAAAATTAATAAAATTATTGAACTATGTGTGCTTATAATATTTAACACTAAAAACAAATTTAAAATTAAAAAAAACAACAATATTCGTACAAAAACTTATGAAATTCTACCAAACCACTATAATATAATATGAAGTATATAGTAAATAACTAATATATTTCGTGGGGTCCATTGTCTCCCTGGCCCCATTGTCCCTCCGTCCCTGCGTACAAACCATGCGTGAAACATATACACACAAAATATGAACGAAATGTACATGGACGTGTGCAAAAATTGTGCACGTACGTGCGTGAATTATACATACTAATGTATCTACATATAATAACTATCTATGAGAATATCAACAAAAAATGTGCAACATACGTTGTGTTACTTATATTTATAAAATTATTGTCATCATAATTTATTTTAGATGGTATGAAAGTATAAAATTAAATTTAAACTAATCAATATTAATGCATTATTATTAAATTTATTTCTCACAATACTTAATAGTCTTTTTAAAATATTTATTTTATACTTACATACATATTTCTTTATGTTCGTATAATATATTAATTTATTATATGTACTTATTTTAAAGGGTCTTACTTGTTGATCCCGAGTTTAAAATTTATCAAGATCGACTCTATCTTATGTCATTTACTAAGCAAGTAACCATAATGAAACATAGAACCAGTTGTTAAAGCAAATGAAAACAACACCAACTGCAATATATACACATAAGTTGCACACATCATGATCAACCATTATTTCATCGATTACTAGAAAAGTTCTACACTAACATCCAAAAAGGGCCAGCATCTGGAAGACTGTAAAAATAATCAGCAAAACTATCGAACAAAACCTCTCCATCCATGTCATCATTATCCCCACTTCGGCCCCTGGCTCGTCCCCACAGCAAGCAACACAAATCCATCGATGATCTCTACATCCAGATCTATACCAAAATCCGATGCATACTTCTCAGTAGGACAGTATCTCAACAATAACCTTATTACTGTCATCAACGTCAGCCTTGACTCCACTAGCCTCTCCTGAACCAGCACCGTTGTTATTATTCTAGACTTCTATTGAGGCCCAGAATGAAGAAGTGCCCTAGCACGCGTAGACGCGTAGTAGGCATGATCATTGACCATTTTTTGTGGTGATATAGTTTTCACCACTTGAAATGCTTTCCCAAGTTAGGGGTGACTCTGGAGTGGGGCGGGAGAGGCGGCCACCTTGGGGCCTATACCTTTTTTGACTTATTAAAATAGGGAAAATTACATTATTTGTCCTGTAAGAATGATGTCAAGTCACTTTCGGTCATTTTTCATATATTTTTAGTCCTATAGTAAATTTTTGTTAGTTTTAACGGATGGAAATTGCATAAATCACAAAAATTGCACGAAATGTACACGTACGTGCGTGCGAAAAAATATGCATGTACAAGTGTGTAAAAATTGTGTACGTACAAGCGTAAGTTATACATACTAATGTATCTACATATAACCACTATCTATGAGAATGTTTAACAAAAAATGTGCAAAAAAGTTTTGAGACTAATATTTATTGGGTTATACTCTTGTGTACATACATGTAACTTGTTCCTATTTAATATTTAAACTAATACTATACAATATGTGAATTAATAACTACACTGTATTTAAACTAATACTATAATATATTTGAACTAATAATATACTATATTTGTTATTTATTTCTCACAATACTTAATAGTCATTTTAAAATATTTATTTTATATTTATATACTTTTCTTTATATATATATATATTTGTGTGATATGTTAATTTATTGTACTCCCTCTGTCCCAGAATTTTGTGCATGGTTTGATCGGCACGAAAATTAAGAAAATGGAATATAGTGATGTGTATGGTAGAATAAATGAGGGGTATTATTGGTAATTCATTGACTAAAGTGGGTGGAGATTTGACTAAAGTTATAAATTGAGTTAAGTTGTGAGCCAAGTAAAATAAAGGAGGGGTAATATTGGTAAAAATTATGTGAGTTATTTCCTTTTTTTAGAATGTGCAAATAATGTTGGTACACCATTAAGAAAGTGTGCAAATAATCACAGGATGAGGAGTATGCCATTATTTTAGGGTACCACTACTAACACCCCAAAACATGTTATATACACCCCATCAATTTAAAAATAAAAATAGACAATTGTAAAATGACTAAATAACTCTTATACAAATTAAAGATATTTAAAAAAAAAAAATTGAAAAAATTTTAAAAAATGTAATTAAAAGATTAATAAAATCTTAAAAAATAATTAATTTAAATAAATCAAATATTTTTTAAAAATAAACTGAAAAAATTAAATATTTTTAAAAAGGAAATAAATAAATTATTCAAATAAAAAATTCAAAAATCAATTAAAAATAAATAAATTCTTAAATTTTTTAATAAATCATAAGAAATAATTAATTAAAAAATCAATTAAAATTAAGAATTCGAATAATGATAAATAAAATCTAAAAAATTAAAAATCACCTAAATCTTGAGAATTAATTATAAATATTAAAAATATAATTGATTTAATTATTTTTTAAAATTTAGCTGAAATTTTTATATTTTATTTAGCTTTATTTAATTTTAAAGATTTTATTTTTTAATTTAATATTGAGTTGATTTTTCTTTATTATTTTATTTAATTTTAAAAAAAATTGTTAATCATTAATTTTTTTTTTTGATTTATTTTTCAGATTTTATTTAGATTTAATTATTATTATTTTCATTTTTTTATTTTCTTAATTTTTTAATTGATTGTTCCATTTTTAAATGATTTTTAAAATTTAGCAGATTTTTAAAAATATTTTTAACGTTTACACGTAATTTTATTGTATTATTAATTTTTTTCTGTTAATTAAATTTTAAATTTAATATGTTTTTAAAGATTTAGTTAATTTTTATTAATTATGAGGGTTGAAGGGTGAATAGGAAATAATTGGGGTGTGTATAGTAATAAAAATTGAATTTTAAATTTTAATGGGGTGTGTTTAACATTTGGGGTGGGTATAACATTTGATATATTCTTTTATTCTAGCAAGTTAAACCTACTGTGCACGAATTTTCAGGTTAGTATAAAGATTGAATATATATGTACCTTACATTATTATAAATGATGTTGTTGCATGCTGATCGGAATGAGGGTCGTTGGCTCCAAATTACGTACAGTCGAGAGCCGGATTGAAGGGTGGCCCAATGAATTTAGCAGACCAAGATGAAGTCGAGGCCCAGAATAAATTGCTAAGAATTAGAAGTAATCTTTTATTTTGTTGGTTTGTCGTATTTTGTGGTGAGAAACTAAATCTTACTCCCTCAATTTTTTAATAAATGTCACTTTGACTTTTTAATTAATTTTAAAATAAGTGTCATTTTAGAATTTTTTTTCTTTAATTTTAACTATTTTACCCTTATTCATTTACCATAAATATATTTCATAAATAAATTCCACAAAAATGGCTTATACCAAAATTAGTTTGATTTATGAATACTAGCTACATTCTTTATCAAACAAAATTTCTATATTAAAATTAGTTATAGTTAATGAAGGGTAGTATAGACCACAATTTATAATCTTAATTGGGATTAAAGTTTTTTTAGTCCTTTAAGTTGGACTAATTTTGAATTTGGTCCCGATGGAATACACATTTTGATTTTAGTCCCATAAGTTGGTCGAAATTTTGAATTCAGTCCAATTACTACAATTTGAGATAAATAAATCGATCAAATCAATTGATATTTGCATTTTTCTGCACATGAGCAAATTCACAGTTGATTTGAATTGCACACGAGTTAAGAATTTGATCGGTTTATTTACCTACAATGATAGTAATTGGACTGAATTCAAAATTTTGACCAACTTATGGGACCAAAATCAAAATGTGTATTCCATCAGGACCAAATTCAAAATTAGTCCAACTTAAAGGACTAAAAAAACTATAATCCCATCTTAATTTGTTGAAAAAAGCTAAAATGACACTTATTAAAAAGTGGAGGGAGTATATATTAGGTGAAAACTACCGTATAAATAAAAAAATAATACTCTCTCCGTCCCATCTTTACTTTCACATGTGAAATGGCACGTGGAATAAGAAAATTGAATTTAGTGGGGATTTTGAGGGGTAATTTTGTAAACCTTTATGTATAAAGTAAAGAAATGAGTTGACTTTTGTGTATGTGTGGAGAAAAAGTAATGAAATTTGTGTAAATTTGAGGATATTGTGAAGGTGAAGTATATAAAGGGTTTTCCATTTTAAGGATGTGAAAGTAATTGTGGGACGTCTTAAAAAGGAAAGTGTGAAAGTAATTGCGGGACGGAGGGAATAATAGAATTAATTTTGCAAAATCGTTTGCAGCCCCATTTTTTGCTAGCCTGTCGTATCGTGCTTCTCATCACATGCATCAAACACTACACTCTAACTGTTGTTCATGTGCACTTATAATATATGTATTATTTATTTATTTTTTATTACCGAGCTCCATATAGATTTCACAGTTATAAATTATTAAAAAGCTTTAACTACTTATTTTTCTAAACTTGAATTATATTTTCAAATTGTTTAGTATCAAGGAAATTAATTATATACATGCAACCAATTCTATTTTCATGTGCATTGTTAAATCTTTATTTTTTTATTTGTAAAAAATGAAAGGAAGGTTTTCAGCCAAGATCAAGTCACTCAAATTATACTTCTTAAAATTTTTCAAAAAACTTAGAAACTGTAATGTAATTATTATTTTAATTAATCTATATAAAACAACAAAAAGAAAGACAAATACAATAAAGTTAATGATATTTTTATAAATTAAAAAAAAAATACAATAAACACGGGCATTACCATAAGAATTGTGTCATGTGTGCTCCTCTTCTACTATTACAATTTTCATTCAACTTTTTTACTTTTCATCTAATCTTCTCACTATTCCCAAAAATTTGGATAACTCAATTCAAAGTAGTTACTATTCTCATTCAACCCACGCCTCTAAAACTAATTCTGTTTAAGGTGTCTTAAAAGCACGCAACGTCTACTCACGGGTCTGCAAGTGGTGGCTCTGACTTGATCGTGGGCCTCGGCCATGAAACTATAGGTCATAAAAGCATTGAAGTTTTGGTAGATCTTATTCACACTATAGACATTTTGTTCAAACTAAAAGAAAAATTAAACAAGCAAACTATGATGACACGGGTAGCAAGATAGACGTTGAACTCTATCTATAAGAGTTTTAACATATCTATATATATGTGTACTTATTATTTTATCGACTATAAGAAAATTAAAACAGACACCGAAATTGAGACACGTGTATTGCACGAGTGTTTTTATAAATGGCATAAATGAAAGAGGAGAAAGAAATCATTTTGATCAAAGCAGCTAATATATATATATATATATTTATTTTATTTTTATTTTTTTATTTTTTTTTTTTGTTAACAAGCAAATTAAGAAGATACCGATAAAAAAACAGACTATAATTTTTTTTAAAACAAGCCCTTGCATCGCACTGGTGAAAATATAGTTTAATTAATTAGGGATTATAGTTTTTTTAGTCCTTTAAGTTGGACTAATTTGAATTTGGTCCTGATGGAATATACATTTTGATTTTGGTCCCATAAGTTGGTCAAAATTTTGAATTCAGTCCAATTACTATCATTGTAGGTAAATAAACCGATCAAATTCTTAGCTCGTGTGCAATTCAAATCAACTGTGAATTTGCTCATGTACAGAAAAATGCAAATATCAATTGATTTGATCGATTTATTTATCTCAAATTGTAGTAATTGGACTGAATTCAAAATTTCGACCAACTTATGGGACTAAAATCAAAATGTGTATTCCATCGGGACCAAATTCAAAATTAGTCCAACTTAAAGGACTAAAAAAACTTTAATCCCAATTAATTAATTAAAGTTTTTCAGTTTTATTTAAACTTGATCTATGAAGAGTGTCTGTCATGATTTAGAGCTCTTTAATTTATGAGCTTATGAATTCCTGCCATATTTTTTAAAGAGTTTTATATATAATTAATTCGTCAGTAGCTTTATACGGAGTACGGAGTAATATGTTTCAGATTTCTTTTATATATAAATTTATAGAATTACCATTTGGTCCATTTCCAATTATTTTATTTTATGCAAACAACAAATTATTTCAAAATAATACTCTTATCGAATCTAGAAATAACAAACATAAAGTTGCAATATATTTTTCAAATACCAGTAGTTTATAAGATATTTAATTAAGAATAGCCAAACACCATTTGAGACTTTTTATTTATTTATTTATAATAATTTGCATTTTCCATTTTATAATTCTCATTATTTAAAAAAAAAGTCAGATTATATAACTTAGCTAGTGAAATTTCTTAATTTATAGTAAAAAAGTCAGATTATAATAATTTGCATTTTCCATTTTATAATTCTCATAATTGATATTTTTATTTTTCAATTCTATATAATTTATTATTAGCTTTAAAAATATTTTTGTATTTTTTAATAGGAATATATTTTGGTCAACTAACGAATATGATCAAATATGCAATAAATAAAATCATTTACAAACCTAAGGAACAAAAGTGATTTTGAAAAATTCATACAGAACTAAAAGTGTAATTTTCCGTATTAATGTAATAGTCCCTTAAAATATGTGTGAAATATAAATGTACGGTCGTAAAACATATACACACAAAATTTACACGAAATGTGCACGTACAAACAGGGACGGACCCAGTTAGGGCCCAGGGGGTCACTGGGCCCACACCAATTTTTTTTATATATATATATATATATATATATTATTTTTTTAGTAATAATTTATATCATTTTTTATGTTTTAAAATTATTTACACACTATAAATATAAAAATAATTCACAAAATAGATACATTTACTGTATTATTTTATTTTTAAAATTATTATTAATTTTATATCCACATTTTCTCTTATTAATACACCTCACTAATTTTTTTTTAGACCTCACAAAATCTATTTTATACTCCCTCCGTCCCACAATAACTTTCACACTTTCCTTTTCGGGACGTCCCACAATAACTTTCACACCCTTAAAATGGAAACCTCTTTATAAACTCCACCCTCACAATATCCTCAATTTTACACAAATGCCATTACTTTTTCTCCACACATACACAAAAGTCAATTCATTCTTTACTTTATACATAAAGTTTTACAAAATTACCCCTCAAAACTCCACTCATTATTACACTTTCTTAATTTACGTGTCCACCTACCTATGAAAATTATTCCGGGACGGAGGAAGTACTTTATTAAATCACTCAAACTGATTCTTACTTATTTGATCTCACACACCACTAAATTTACATTTCTTAAAAAGTGAGTTAATCAAAATATACAAATCACTATGGACGGGGGAGTATATTTTAAGTTCTACATTTGACTAATAGTGGCTAAAGTTTTAACAACGATCGGAGTTGTATACTTTTTCACAAGCTAGAACAATCAAAATTACTTTCTTTCAAAACATAACAAAAACCATTAAATTTAAATTAATAAAATGAGATGTATTGAAAAATTTATAATAATTTTTTTGTATATATAAATATTTTATCTTTGTATTAATGTAAATTGGGCCCCCCAATCTGTAATTTTTGGGTCCGTCATTGCGTGTACAAACCATGTGTGAAACATATATACACAAAATTTGCACGAAATATACACGTACGTGTGCAGAAAAAGGGGAAAGTACGAGTGTGCAAAAATTGTGCATGTACGGGCGTGAATTATACATACTAATGTATCTACTGTACATATAATCGCTATTTATGAAAATATCAACAAAAAATGTGCAACATACGTTGTGTTACTAATATTTATAAAATTATTGTCATCATAATTTATTTTAGATTGTATGAAAGTATAAAATTAAATTTAAACTAATCGATATTAATGCATTATTATGAAATTTATTTCTCACAATACTTAATTAGTCTTTTTAAAATATTTATTTTATACTTACATACATATTTATTTATGCTCGTATAATATGTTAATTTATTATATGTACTTATTTTAAAGGGTTTTACTTATTTATTTCGGGTCTAAAATTTATCAGGAGCAACTATGTCTTATGTCATCCACTAAGCAAGTAACCATAATGAAACATAGAACCAATTGTCAAAGCAAATGAAAACAACACCAACTGCAATATATACACATAAGTTGTACACATCATTAATCATTATTCAATCGATTACTAGAAAAGTTCTACACTAACACCCAAAAAGGGCCTTAGGGCCAACATTTGGAAGACTGTGAAAATAATCAGCTAAGACTATCGAACAAAACCTCTCCATCCATGTCATCATTATCCCTACTTCGGTCCCTGGCTCGTCTCCACAACAAGCAACACAAATCCATCAATGATCTCTACATCCAGATTTATACCAAAATATGGTGCATACTTCTCAGTAGGTTGCTCCATAGACATTTGTGCAATCATCACTCCATTTGAAGATCTAACTGCATTTTCACTTTCACCAACAATAACCTTATAACCTCGATCATCCCCATCCTCATCATCACTCGATAGTATCTCAACAATAACCTTATTACTGTCATCAACGTCAGCCTTGACTCCACTAGCCTCTCCCGAACCAGCACCGATGTTATTATTCTAGACTTCTATTGAGGCCCCGAATGAAGAACTGCCCTAACACACATAGTAGACTTGATCATTGACATTTTTGGTGGTGTTTAGTTTCCACCACTTGAAATGCTTTCCCAGGTTAGGGGTGACTCTGGAGTGGGGCGGGAGAGGCGGCCACCTTGGGGCCTATATTTTTTTTTTCTTATTAAAATAGGGAAAATTGTATTTTTGATCTTGTAAAAATGAGGTCAAATCACTTTTGATTTTTTTTCATATATTTTTAGTCCTGTAATAAATTTTTGCACGAAATGTACACGTACGTGCGTGCGAAAAAATGTGCATGTACAAGTGTGCAAAAATTGTGTACGTACAAGCATGAGTTATACATACTAATATATCTACATATAACCACTATCTATGAGAATGTTTAACAAAAAATGTGCAACATACGTTTTGAGACTAATATTTATTGGGTTGTACTCTTGTGTACCCCAATTACATACATTCCTATTTAATATTTAAACTAATAGTACTATACAATATGTGAACTAATACTACACTGTATTTAAACTAATACTATAATGTATTTGAAGTAATACTATACTGTATTTGTTATAACTCATTAGTAATATTCATCCATTTAAAAAATTGTACAATATTAAATAGAAATAAGTTACATGTATGTAACTAATACACACAAGTATTTGTCATATTTATAAACTAATTGATATTAACGTATTATTATTAAATTTATTTCTCACAATACTTAATACTCCCTCCTTCGTTCCAACTTAATTTTTATACTTACTGTTCATCCCTTTTTAAAAAATATTATAATAAATAGAATTTTGAGATATAATTTTATAAAAAAATAAATAAGTGAATTGAGTGTACATAAAAATAATAACATTAAATATAATATTTTAGATATTGTATAAAAACTATTTTTAAAGAACCGAAAATGGTATGAATGTTAAGATTTCAAGAAGAAATTTCTATTTCGCGCCGACATCGGCGGGCTTGTAAATTGGGATCATTAGCGATTTGGGGCTCGACTGTGGTTTCTCTCCTCACAATAATGGGAAGTTAGCTTCTTTGAGAATCCCCCGATACTAATGTCGTCGTCCGGCTACGTGCTCCCGGTTTGCTTTTCTCTTCTATCCTCCACGCATTTTCATTTACTTAATTATTTCTGTTTTGTTGTTATTTTTCTTATGGATTTGCTTGATTACGTTTTCACATGGTTTAATGCCCAAAGGCCAAAGCAATTTGTTATTTGCAGTGTTTTGGTTGTTGATTTAATCGTAATCGTAAAAGGAAAATGTTTAATTTCATTTGTTTTCTTTCAAAATTAAAAATATAGAATTGATTTATATAGTTCTAGTAGCAAAGGAACGGTAAGGGAAATTGAACACCGTGTGAAATCTGAATAGTATAGAAATTATAGAATACTGCAATTTGACATGTGCTGAGTAGGCATCACTTGATGGTAAGAAATAGAATATCATAAGTTGTTTATACTATAGTAGAATATTGAAGCATAATCACAAGCCCTCTCTGTTGATAAAGTATCTAAGTTTGATTCTCGGTAAGGTCCTGCAGATTGTAGAAATGCTGTTGTCTAATTAAGTTTTGAGTCTGCAATGTTCACCAATGGACGGAACCCATGGTCAATGCTGGCTCTCCAGATTTTCTCAATATCGAACATCATGTTTCCACACTCATGTTCATCCCATCCTTCCATGGCATGCAGTATTCCGGCTATACGCCATGCACTCATCACTCTTCTTGGCAACCAATTCTGTTGTAAATTACCAAAATAACAAAAACAGAGAACTTTTGGATTTAGGAATTTGCAGTAGAAATTAATTGAAAAAAAAAAAGGTTTTATCCCTAACCTCACAAGAGTCAACATTTTCTAGATGCTTCGGGGCTGACATTGCTGGTGTGGTAGTGTAGAAGCAATCTTTGCGCATTTTCTTTGGAGGGAATTGAGAGAAGGAAATGAATATTGTTCCTTTGGGTGCCTTTAGCTGTTCATCCTCACTTAATCCATCTCCCACTAACCATGTCTGCACAAGTAATAGTTTTCACTAACATACTTCCCCTATGTATTAAGGTTTAATCTCACCCAATACGTTGATTATCACTGACCTTTGGAGCATTGTGTTTGGAGAGGACCAAATTTTCTCCAGCTTCTGTAGTAAGCTTGGCTTTGAGTTTCTTGTAGTCATCCTCCAGTATTGTATAAATCTGTTGTATTTTCAGGCATTAATGCCAATCAACAAAGAAAATGTTATCCATCCTAGAGTGTCTTGTTCTCTGTACCTGGATTCCCCCTTGACATAAAGCAAGAGCAATCGCATAAGCCACCTTTGATAGGTTGCCTCTAAGGGCAATCTGAGTTGTTCCTTTTGGGATGCTATTTAGCACAACCGCAACAGCTAAACTACTCCCATCTACCAACTTCACTTTTAGCTGAGGGTTTCTTCTTAAGAACAGCTCACCATTTTCATTCAGCCCCTCATCCTGCACCACATGACAAGAATATAAATGACTAATTACTTCTTGACGCAAAAGTATCTGTGGTTGTAGGGCTTTACTTGCCTGATTCAATAGGCCTAGACTCAAGACTCTAACACCCTTAGAATCAGCTTCTAATATACTGTCCTCAATCATTCTGTTTATTGATTCTCTCTGCCATTTCATGTTGTACTGCAGGAATATGAAATCAATGTCAGAAAACATTCATTCGAATTATGACATATTGAATCAATAAAAATTAATATCATCTTCACTTGAATGCTGTATTTGGGAATAGCCCATGTTTGCAGTTTTAGATGCTTGAAGACATTTCTCTCAACAGTAAATGTCTGGCCGTAAATCCTAGTGACCATCATGGACCAAAGAGTGACGGGCCACATTAAACATAGGTACCACTTTGATTTCTGAGGTTCAGAAGCCAAGTATGGGAATCCAAGACGCAGATGATATACAGATTCAGGTGTTGTGAGATGAGTCAGATGCACCACATCAGGTGTTTCTTCCTTTCTAATGAGTGACTTTTCATATAACGAGTCAGAAGATTTATCCATGGTATCATAGATGTAGTCATAGAATGGCATGAAAAGTGAGTAATTTGTTCGAAATTGGGTGTGATGAAGCGAGTGGTACCTGTATAACATAACACCAAATATGCTATCAGTAGAGTAAATTATGTGAAAATAAATTATATGAAGTTCCAGAGACACATCAGGCAAGTAATATAAACAATATAAAGGTGTTTGAGCTTTTTAAATTTTAGTTATGACAATGTCTTAATCTTCTGGAATAAATTTTTTAAACTTAATCACGCACATCAAAGGATAGAACTTGCTCTCATATAAATAGTCCCAATAGTTCAGAATAAGATATTATTGAAAGTACTAAAAAAATTATTCTGTTATTTTTTCCATTCACGGTCCTCTCTCACAAGACCTAAACAATTATATATACATTTGTAAAAGTTCCATACTAATTCAACTTTTTTATTAAATGCCCAACATTAATCTTTGCACAGAATGCACATTTTCTTTACTAGGTAGGCCTTGAATGTCCATATATAATAACACGCTGTGAAGTTTAAAGTAGAGGTCTCATGAAGCATTCATTATCAGACTAGTTATGCTTTTCTTTTGTAAGGTATCATACTGGTTATGTTAAAAGGGGCAGTTATACGAAAGGGCGTATACTGTCTTGAAAACCTTGTTGAAGTACAAAAGAAGAGAATTGCTAGCAAGGGCAGAACAGCTTCACTTTAGTCTGACTGATATTAATGAAAACTATCACGTTTCCTAAGGCAATAGACTATAGGCTCTTATCTTGTCTCATGAATATATTTCTCAACCAAAAAAACAATTGTTCTTTTGGGGAAGTAGTTGGGGTTGGTTGCTTTGGGGCTTTGAAAGAATATTGATAATCAAAACAATGGGGCACCAATAAACTTTTTGGTCCTAGGACAAGTCATGAGATAGTGTTCCATAGACCTATTGTGTTTCCAGCCAAAACTAGGATCGATGACTAACTGCATCATGGATATATTAAATTGAATATTACCTGAAATAAAATAAATTTGTATCAATCTTCGAAGTTTGATATTAAATCATAGTTTAAGATACTTACGAAGGCGTGTACATGAGGTACTTGAGAGGGGGAAATGCGGAGAAGAGCCATTTCGGAATGTGCTCAAAATTGCAGTGGCCCATGTTGTTCATGAAATCGATGTAAGTTAGATAACCAACAAGGGAGAGGATGGAAGTATTCATCATGTACAATGTTGAAAGTATTGGCACTGAAAACAGCACGTAGTATGCAATATGCTCTGCAAATGGATGAATTACAGCTGCAACAGGGTAAAGGTTAGATTGTAGTACTAATATTATGTTATTGATGTGCATGCTTATTAGTGACCTTTACAGTTAATTTATATCATAACATTGACTTACTCATATTCCAAAGCTACCTTTACTTGATATATTAAGTATTTACTGAATTGAAGCCTAATATTGAATAGGATTTACATTTTCTAGCTAATTACTCTGTTTGTACTAATATTAAATTGTTTATTTAATTCATGTTTCATCACATATTCTATTTCACTACTAAATTCGAAACATGTGTATCCTCAACAATATATTTAAAGAAATACTCTATACAGGTGGAATCATTTATGATGTCGTATAGAAAATGAAACACCAATTTAAAATAGAGGGTTCAAATGATTATGCTTTGTTGGTTAGAATAAATGTTGATCTTTGGCCCCATAAACCAGAGAGAGAGAGAGAGAGAGAGAGTGAAAAGAGAGTAAGATGATTCGTGCATATATAATTAAAAAATTCAGTCAGCCATGATTTCTTACATGTAATGGGCTCAGTGACAATGGAGGAGTGGTGGTGGGAATGGTAGCGGGAGTAAAGGAAGTGGTGGTGCAACGCCCTATGCAGCCAGTAGTATAGGAACTCAACTGGACCGGCATGAAATATGAATGTCCAGATCACCCCATCTGTCCTCCACCACGGAAGACGGTGAGCTGCTTTGATATACGTTGATCCCAAGTAGAGAATAATTCCATTTAATATAATTTGATCATCCCTGTACTTGGTACATATTCATAATTACCAACTGATCACATTTTTCATAGGTTCCTTCTATCTAAATTACAAGTTTCTTAAATGAAAGCTTAGAATTAGGGGGAACATTACCAGTTTCTTTCCCTGTCAACTTGCTCAAACTCAATGCTCTTATCGACTATCCTGTTATTCCCTTTGGCTGTTCGATAACGAGACAGTGAAATCCATATTTGGTTGTGTAACATTCTTGATAGCAACAGAGGTACTATAAGAAAATTCGAAAGATCCCTCTCATTTTTATCCTTCACTATGTATGAATACGTTGAATGTATCGCCCAGGGAGCCAACACTAAATACTACATCAAATCAAGAAAGCAAAGATATTAGTTACAGTAACTATAGCATTATATGGAGCACTACGACTACGAGGAAGAGAAGAAACCATGCACCTTGAAGTTCCCAAGCCATGTCCATGGCCATTCAGTGAGAATCCCTGGTTTAGAAGCCATTCTTGTCTATTAACTGGTCAGCTTTCTTCACTACTTGCAATGTCTACATGAAGAGCATTTCATTTATATAGAATAAAATTCCATCACATTGTTTGTATCAAGTACCTACCTTGCATGTGGCAGCTGCTTTCGAACGAACGCTTATTCAGTCCGAATTCAATGCACTTTAACGACCGTAGACAAATTTGTATAGTCTATTTTGGGGATAGAGTGTAGTGTTTCTCTTTGAGTTGCTTAATAAGTTATAATGTATCTGTGGTGCATTTATTAGTCTCACTATATATTGTTGCAATGTGCCCACTTTATAATGGTGGCAAGAGCCACATCAAATTTGCTGTTAGGTACATAGAGTCCCTTATTCAATCTGTGTTTGTTCTGTTACCTTCAGTACATGTCACGTGTTAATCGGTTATGTTATTTAATACGTGTGGCGTGTAATAAAGACAAAAAAAAATCATTCGAAGCAAAGTCATCATCTTTATGGCTTCCTAATTTCTGGTCAATCTTTAGCAGACAAAGTGATTTAGATTAGCCAATGCTCAACTGCCTGTTCGTGCATTTTCCTGTGACACTTATGATTTAACTGTGATTGTGTGAAATTTAAATACTAATATATATCAATAATAATAGTTTTAGGTATTTAGTTTGCATTTTCTCACTCATACAGGGATTCTCTTCATGTAAGTTTAGCCTCCCCATGTATTATGGACATGATATTAATGTTTTACTTTTCATTCCAACTGCACAAATTGTGTGTCAACCAGCAAGTTGCCTGTACCTGTAGTGCACAACTATGCTATGTACTTTCGAATATTGCAAATGATGCTTCATCTTTATTATATATTTTGGTACTGCCTCCGTTTAAAATTAGTTTTCACATTGATGTGTACATGATATAAAGATAAATATTATTTATAATAGAAAATCCAGCCAATCAACACGAAAAATAAAATCTGGGGCTTCACATTTTAATGTTAACACGAAAAATTATTCGCACAGTTGCTTGCATAACATGAAAAGCGACGGTTGGGCACATAATTTGCATGGTACGAGAAAATTAAGGTACTTCTTGTTGCCTAGTACTAATATTGAAGTTGAAAATAGTTGCAATTTAGAACAAGTTTATAGAATCGGCTTCTTTAATCAAAACAAGTAAGCACTACAACAATAAATATTACCAATGCCATTAAAAAAAAAAAAAAAAACCAAACATGCTTCTATGCCCTTACAGTCAAATCAGAGGTCAGGTCCGTCCTGCTGGCTTATCCTTTATTTAAATGGGTCATGGCTGCGGAAATCAAATCACTGACTGATTTCAGGCGTTTTTATATTAACCTCTTTCCATTCAAAATAGGAGTAATAATAAAAGGTTTGATTTTGAAAAAAAAAAAAGAAGCTAGCATTGATTTTTTTAAATAAATATTGATTAATTTGTGTAGGAAATATAAATGTCAGATGAATAATGACACAATTTTAAATTAATGATTTAATTTACTCATTTATTTTTTGCACATTATTTTTAATTAATAAATAAATGTTAATTTGTCTCACCTATCATGAGTATCCTAAGGTTTATATTAGAGTTAAACTTTTGCGTACTCAGTGTAATTGAATTACAATTTTAACTTGAATCTAATGTGACATATCAAAGTTTCAATTTTTTATACATTTAATAATCTAATTACATACAAAAAAATTGTCTTTATTATCATCCTTTTGCCCAAGGACCCGTGGTCATTCAATCTGATCATCAGTGTGTTTGATTTTGCTGTTTTTTTTTTTTTAAATATAATAAAATTAACATTTTCTAAAGATAATTACATTATTTTTTGCTTAAAAAAATTTAAAATTGTTTTTATTCTCTATATAATTTTCGATCTCAATGCTAAGATAAAACATAGTCTCCAACTTCACACTTTTGTGGTCAAGTCACCTCACCGCACATTAGTGTGCATTTTTTTTTTTTTTAGGGGAGTAATATTACACAATTATAAGTGTGCATTGCATCCTCCACAAGCAACGATTATGTTGTCGAGAAATAAAAGAAAAACTTTGTGATTTGAATGCTAGTACAATAAATTCAGTGACTAAAAACCAAAAGTTTCACATGCAAATATTCATTACATATAAATGATGGTAGGCAGGGATACTAGGGCCGGAGGGCCCAATCTCCCCCACTAGTATTTCTATTTTTCCTTTTCTTTTTTCATATATTTTCTTCTAAAATTTATTTTGTAAATACTTCAATCTTTTTTTAATAGAGTCAACAACATATATTGATATTATATTTGAGACTAGTTCAAATTTTAAGATCCAAAAAATTCTCCGATCTCAATTTCCGGGTGTATGGAATTCGTTGACCACTGAGTTGGTCAAGACTACCAGAAGAAAATAATCAACCATAGATCTCAGGCCGAACATTTTATCGTACATCAGTCAATGTGAGATGTTTAGCTGTGAGATGCTCATTAAACCCCGCGGTAGGAGGGCGTTACCCAACGTGTAACCTTGTCTCCTCTACTCCTGGTTTCGGTGGTAATTTCGAGATCGACAAACACTCAATTGTTGGCTATACCTTTCATTAGCATTCGAAGTTGTACAAGTGATATTTCGGCTAAATTTTTTGCTAAAACTCATAAAAATGTCCTTAAAGTTAGAACCATCTTTTAGTTTTAACATTTTTTTAAAAAAATTATTTTGTGTTTTTCAAGTTTTGCAGATTTATATTTAAATATACTGTATTGTACTTCCTTAGTCTAATTCTATTATTCTTATTATTATTATTATTATTATTATTATTATTTTCAATTTCATTATTCTCATTCTTTTTTTTACAATAATATTATTCATATTATTTTATCTCCTTCGTTTAATCATTATTTATTTATTCAAATTGATGTTCACTCTATTTATAAATAATAATTTTATTAGTTTATTTATAGGTGGGCCCTAATACCCCATCCTACCTTCAACATATCTATTTTTGTACATGAATTAATTACTACTCTGTATTAAGAATCATGTCAATAAAAATGAACATAATAAATTTGATCGAGTAATTTAGAATGATAGAATATTGGAATACCCAACATCTTAATGCAATGTTTTAACTATATTTTTGTTCAACTAATAAAATATTGAAAGTTAATTTTTAATTTTTTTATTAATATTAATAGGGTTAATTCTAAATAAATACATCATTTTTAGTTTCAGTATAAATTTAATCACGATCTTTATGATTATGGTAGAAAATCTCAAGCTTTCATTGTATTGCAATTAAATACATATCCTTTCATCATCGTTTTGCAATTAAATACATATTTTTTTCTCCAGGCCAACAATTGATGACGTGGCTTGTCGAAACTTGCCACGTCAGATTACATTTTTTTTCCACATCATATTACACTTTATAGAAATAAAAATAAAACCCCGCTTCTTCTCAAACTCAATAGAGTTTTATTTTTATTTTTATAAAGTGTAATTTGATGTGGAAAATAAAAAAGAATATAAGCCACATCATCGATGGTTGACAGGAGAAAAAAATGTGTATCTAATTGCAACACGATGAAATGTTGAATTTTTTTTACAATAATCGTAAAAGTCGTGATTAAATTGATACTGAGACTAAAGGTGGTGTATTTATTTAGAATTAACCCATATTAATATTTTAATAATTTTAAATTGTTTCACCCCATTTTGAATCAAAACTTCTTTCAAAACATAACAAAAGGCAACTTGTTCGATTTAATTTAATGAAATGAGATGATTTGACAATTTTATCATAAGAAATTTAGATGAGTATAAATTAACGTGTTAAAACAATTAACAAAGAAATATGAATAAAAATTAATTAATTAAATAAATCGGTTAATATAAATTTAGAATTATTAAATTAATAAATATTGAATTAAGAATATTAAATAAATTAGGTGATGAATAGTATAGGGGCCTGGAATAATAATACTTGTACTTGAGAGAAGATAGTAAAGGTAGAAATGAAGAGATATAAAATATACGTTTGATATGAGATAAGGTGTAGAGATGCTTTAAGCATGCATTTTCTTTCTACCACTATTTCGTCTATTATGCTGTGATGATGACCATTCTTTTTCTTCTTCTTTCTCTCAAACAAATACATGTGTGAACCACCATTTTCTTTTTATCATATACTACTTTCGTTCTCATTTCATTTTTCAATAAAATCTATACAACGTTTTTTTATTGTGCATAAGATCTATTAATTTCTAAATATTTAATTTCCTAATTTAAATAATCTTATAATTAAAAAAATTCTATTTTTTCTACATGTTACAATAATTTAAATATTCATTATAATTTTGACATTATGATCACTTCCAATAAAGAATAAAAAAAAAAATAATACAAAACCATAATTTTAGAATGAAGGGGTATAATATTTAATAAATAAAAACCCATAAATGGTGCACACGACAAAATCGAATGTTAACTAAAATTAGTGTGTGTTGTAGGTAATGAAGGTTGGAGATAGACGTATCAACAACTTTTGTGACGCACATGACTTCACAATTACTACGACGACCGAGACATATAACATCCATATTCAAAGAATTATGTCTCATCTAAAAGTTTGAACTTGTAAAAAGGTGTATAATTAATTCTTATATACACCATTTTGGGAAGCAGATCCATCGAATGAATAATTTAAATGAGTACAGTTGCTTTCAGTAGAAATCGAAATCAGAATGTGTGTACGTGAGTTTTGAGACTCTAATACATAAAATAATTATGTCTCATCTAAAAGTTGGAACAATAAAAACCCATAAGTAGTGCACTCAAAATCGAATGTAGGTTTACTAAAATTAGCGTGTGTTTAGAGGTAATGAAATGATGAATTTAATTCATGTTGGAGATCAACTATCAACAACTTTTGTGAAGCACATGACTTTACAATAAGTACAACGACCGAGACATATAACATCCATACATAATACATATGGCCACCGCTCGAGACGGCTAGGCTAGGCTACTCGTTTTTTAATTAATACTCCCATCCGTCTACATTAAATATGCACCTTTTTTTTGGGCATAAATATTATCGTTTCAATTTTATCGGAGCAGAGAAGTGTTTGCTACAGTCAGGGGCGGACGCACGGCCAAGGTGGGGTGGCCATGGCCCCCCTCAACATTCTTCCAAATATATCTCGTGTGTATCATTTCTTTAAAAAAAAAAGTATGCCTAATATGTACATGTATATCTAATCTATGAAAATGATAATTAAATTCAAAGTTCTGTAATTCATATTTATGTAGGCAGTTTATAATAAATACTTCAACCTTCCGTTTCTGAAAAGCTTACATTTAATGGGACAAAGTTTAAGAAAAAATGTAATGATTAGAATTTTTGGGATGATTTTGTAAATTTTTATATATAAAATAAATAAAGTAGTTTGATTGAGTGTATGGAGGACCCCAAAAAAATATTACATGAAAGATACATATGTGTATATTATGTGTGCGAGTATGCAAATTAAACTTTTCAGTGTAAGTAAATTATATATACACATATATATATGATATATTAGCAGTATAATTATTATATATATTTAATAAATAATTAAGGGGTCCACTCATATAAAACTTCGTTCTGACTTTAATTGAGGCCTTGTTAGTAGACGGTGAGATTAATCCTTCGAATTAGTCAATACGTATTTAAGTCGATATATATATAAATATATATATCAATTTTTAATTGGACCGATCTTCTCTTTAATTTTTTTCACCTCATTTTATTTTGGCCCCCCTCACTACATAATCCTGGGTCCGCCCCTGGCTACAGTAATGATGTAGGGAAGCGTTTAATAAAATGTGAAAGACAGTTGATTTCAATATGAAGTATAAACAATTAAACGACTTGAAAGGATTCAAAACGATTAATTTTAACTAAAAAAATATGTTGCAGAAAATTCGAAAGGACTCTTCTCTATTGCAGCTTCATCAAGTAGATAAACCATTAAGATACATATACATGTTCCCTATGTGGGATAGTTGTTAATACTAAGGGATTGAGCCAGCTTTTGGGTTACAAGTGTGGGTTTACATTCACTATCGCAGTTCTTTTACCTGATGAGGTAAGTTGAGCAAAAAAAAGCATTGCAGAATCTTTTGAAGATGACAAACCAAGTTATTCTTCCATTACAAAAGGAAAATGAAGTACAATAACAGAGCAACTTAAATTTAAACGAAAAATAAATAAATTTGGACGATTTTTCGATTTATGCGTGTCATCCTTGCACAGGGGTCATGCTAATCTTTTCTGTATCGTTCCAATTTTATCGGATAAAACGTTAAGACACCTACAGAGTTTCCGATGTGAGATACTTGTTAATTCTATGGGATTGGGCCAACTTTTGAAAGTCCAATGGTCACGGATAAATGCCCCCAAATATTATGTTTTCATCCAAACGATGATTTCATTTCCAAATATGAGTTCACTCCCCCCCCCTAAAATACCATAAATCCCCCTACCAACACTTTAATACATATAATATAAAATTTTTTAATTCACACTTTAACACTTTAATCTCAAAGTTTAAAAGTTAATTTTTAATTTAAATGTTAAAGCTTGAATGTATTTTTAGGTTGTGATATACTATGTTATATGTATGTTAGCTAATTTAGGTGTTCTTGATAGTTTATGAAGAAGTTAAGGTTTATAATATACTCCCTCCGTCCCATAACTGTTTGCACACTTACCTTATTTGTCCGTCCCACAATTGTTTGCACACCCATAAAAGGAAACTCTCTCATAAAATTCACCCTCAAAATATTCACATATTTACACAAAATGTCATTACTTTTACTCTCTTTCCAATCACCTTTTTACTTTATCCATATAACTTTACAAAATTACTCCTCAACACTCCACTCATTACACTTTTCTTAAAAAGTGTGCCCATTTTATGGTGCAAATACTTGTGGGACGGAGGGAGTATATTTTTCAAATTTCTATATTTTAAAATTTGATTTTTATATGTAGGAGTAGTTATTGAGAATGATTTTGGCTTTCAATCGTCGAATAAACTTGGTTTTTACACAAAACGGGACAGAGGGAGACGAAACGGCAATACATAAATTTTGGCTGATTCAACACTGGTTGGCCGAGTTTTGAATCAAAACGTGGAAAAGTTGACCGAGTTTTGATTCAAAACGTGGAAAAGTTGGCCAAGTTTTGATTCAACGCTAGTTGGCCGAGTTTTGAATCAAAACGTGAAAAAGTTGGCCGAGTTTTGATTCAAAACGTGGAAAAGTTTGTTGAGTTTTGATTCAAAACGTGAAACTTTTTTTCGAAAAATCTCACAAAACTCAGCGAACCGGTGCTGAGTTTTTGCAAAACGCGAAAACAAAATACACTACACATATATTCATTACAACTAAACAATCATTTAATAATATAATCAAATAAAATAATATTAACATGAAGAAATGACTTTTTTTTTATTTAGAGTGGAGTGAACACAGCACAACAGGGTAGTATAGTCTTTTTGCTAATTAATTCAAAATTTAAATTGGGGTGGAGGGTGAAGTTATAATATTTGGGGGCCATTTATCCGTGGCCAAGCCTAATACTGTACTGGCCTTAAATATGTGTGGGTTTTCAGTTATGAGCTTAAATGAGTCGCACAAACTTGGATGCAATATTTCATGGGTGGGACTATTTACACCTCCATTTCGGTTTAGAACACTCCCCCTCAGAGTTTAATAATAAAATAATAGTGTAAAAAACCAAAAATACCCTTTAACTTATATTACACTACTAAATGCACCCCAATTACTAAGTGCACCCTCCTCCACCTTTAAACACTAATTCTAAGTTTGATTCCCTGCCGCCGCCGCCACCACCACCACCACCACCACCAAAAAACAAACAACAAACAACAAACTTTCTCCCCAAACAAAAAAAATCAAGAACTTAAAAAATTTCAATTTTTTTAAAAAATTTCGACAAACCAGTGTCGACTATAGTGAATATGGTCGACACTGGTTTGTCGAAACGAATAATACAAAAAAAACATAAAGAGTTCGACCTTCCTAAGTCGACCATATAAACTCTCGTCGACACCTGGGTGTCGACGAGAGTTTATATGGTCGACTTAGGAAGGTCGAACTTTTAAAAAAAAAAAAACTTAAAATTTTCGACAACATATCGTCGACCATGTAACCTCTCGTCGACGACAAATCGTCGACGAGAGGTTACATGGTCGACGATATGGTGTCGAAAATAAAAAAAAAAATAAAAAAAAAAGGGTTTCTGCTGCAAATTGCAGAAACCCTAAAACCTAAAACTTCAAAATTGCCGCCGACTGAACTTTACCAGACGGCGGCGGCGATACACTTACCTGAGGTGGGGGTGGCCGGCATCTTCGATCGGGTTGAACAAAAATTAATTTGCAGAAATGAGAGAGGGAGGGGAAGGGGATGCCGTCGCGACGACGGGAGAGAGGGGAAGGCCGTCGCGGCCGCGACTGAGGGAGAAGGAGGCGGCCGCGGATGAGGGTGAGGGAGATGGAGGCGGCCGCGACTGAGGCTGAGGAAGAAGGAGGCGGCCGCGACTGAGGCTGAGGGGATGGAGGCGGCCGCGACTGAGGCTGAGGGGGATGGAGGCGGCCGCGACTGAAGTTGAGGGAGAAGGAGGCGGGCGGCGACGGCGGCCGCGGCTGAGGGAGAAGGAGGTGGCCGGCGGCGAAAAGAGGCGGTGGGCGGCGGCAAGAAAAAAAGAAAGAGAAGTAGGGTTTGAGGGAGGGTGTGATAAGTAAAGTTGTATTATATAGATAAAAATGAGAAAAGGGTAATTAAGACAATTTCATGGGTGGTGCATCTATTCTGACCAATTTCTGGGGGGTGCATCAATCGGGGGGAGTGTTCTCAACGCAAATGGAGGTGTAAATAGTCGGACCCATATTTCATATATGAAATATTACCAAGTTTAGTAAATGGGCTCAACATAGAATTGGACTGCTAATTGGGTCAACATGTTTTATTAAATTTTAATTTATTCCATTAATTTTATCTGTCCTATCCCAATTTTCAGATTTCCATCTGATTTATTAATTTTACTTTATTAATTTTTAAATTTAGTGACAATTTTTTTTGATATGTAGTATTATGCATTTTTCATGTAGTAATTTTTTTTTTACATGTAATAATATATTTTTGTTCATGTATTTTTTTAAATTTGTTGTTAATTATATATTTTTTTCTATTCATGTAATAGTAATATATATTGTTTATACACGTAATAGTTTAATTCTGTTATTTTAGTAAAACATTTTTTTTAAATGTAGTGACAAGTTTTTTGATATATAGTATCATACATTTTTCATGTAGTAATATTTTTTATTTAATGAAGTAACATTTTTTTGTACATGTAGTAATATATTTATGTTCATGTTTTTTTTTTTAAATTCGTTGTCATATTATCATTTTTTTTATTCATGTAGTAGTAGTTAATATTGTTTATACATGTAGTAGTTTAATTTTGTTCTTTTAGTAAAATATTTTTTTCAAATGTAGTGACAAGTTTTTTTATACATAGTGGTATTATACATTTTTCATGTAATAATATTTTTTATTTAATGAAATAACATTTTTGGTACATGTAGTAATATATTTCTATTTATGTTTTTTTTTTATATCTGTTGTCCAATTAAGAGAAATATTTCTGTAATTTAACATATTATATTTTAATTAAATAAATTTATTTACGTTACTTAATATATTGTACATATTTTATTATATTATTGTGTACATGCATATTTGTTGAGAACCGTAAAATTAGCTTAAGATTTTTTACTCTTAGTTAAATGGGCCAAGATTTTTGACTTTTACTTAAATTCGATAAGATGCATGCATGAAATATTTCATATAAGACTAGGCCTGAATGAGTATATTCAAGAAAGATTTCATCTTAATTTCAGTAGTCAAACTAACATAAGACAATTTAAAAAAAAAAAAAAAAAAAAAAACAACCACCTAAAACAGTTTTTCTTTTCTTTTGGTCGGAACTAGTTTTATATCTGTGCATTAGAAAATATAAGTAACTTTATTGATATTGTGTAATTAACCAAAATTTGTGGTCTAGAAAATTGATGTCTAGACGAATGTAGAATAAAGTACTCATTTTTTTATCCACTATTGCAGTTGTTTAACATGATGAGATAAGTTGATGAGCCAAAATCAGCATCGCAAAATCTTTTGAAAATGGGAAACCAACACTTAAGGGGTGTTTACTTTAAAATTTAAAAATTGAGTTTTGAATTTTATGATTCTACTTACGTCTTACACATTGATTTGACATAAAGGTAAATATTACTCTACTCAAAAACCCGAAAAAATTGAAATACACATATTACTATTTATCAAGATTTCAAAAATTGTTTTTCAAAATAACTCAAAATTCAAGGAGAATGCTATTTGTTGAAAGTGGTTGTATTCAATTTGGGCTAAACATCTTACAGAGACTTTGCATATTGATATAATTCAATATACATTGGAATATATCAGACTACAAATGACCATTGTTGTACACTACTTCTCCTGCAGAATGGTCATTGTGCAATTTTGGAACATCATAATTATAGCAAATGCAATCTTCATAATTCCATCCACAAACATCTTATATTTTGGATTCATAATTCAGGCTTGAATTCATTTGGAAAACAGCATCAGTCTTGGGTTAAGCATCCCTAACAAACAAAACATGAATTAACACAGGTTTCATTACAAAAAAAAAAAGGAAGTAGAGTACAATAACAGAGCAAGTTAAATGTTCAGAAAATCAAGTAAACGTCCAACAATCTAATATTTAATTGAAAAAAAAAATTTGGACCATTTCTCGATTTATGCGTGTCATCCTTGCGCAGGGGCCATGCTAATCTTCTCTGTATCGTTCCAATTTTATTGGATGTCCCCGAAGGGACAAGCAGAAAAGTGCTTCCTCCGATACATAAAGCATTAAGACACATACATAGTTTCCGATGTGGGATACTTGTTAATTCAATGGGATTGAACTTTTGGTTTACAAGTGTGGGCTTACATTTTCCGTCAAATAAAAGCCCAATAATGTGCTGGCCTTATATTATAAGGGCTTCTTGTTATGGGCTTTAATAATATATTCACATATTAAAGACAACTAACATAAATGTCATAAAACAAATTTTAAAAAATAAAAAAATTAACGTAAAACATTTTTTCTTTTTTCTTTGTCGTAATTAGGCATCTTGCTTACTGATTAAAAAAAAAAAAAAAAATCGGACTTACTTTATTTACTATTTAACTAGAGATAGAATTAATTATCAATTGAATCTTTATCTTGTTTAAGTGGATGAAAAGGAAACTTTTAATTTCATTTCTTCAAATTTTCATACCTAATTTTTTTAAGTTACGCGTTGATATATTATTATATTTTCATTTATGTTTTACTATTTTTAGTTACGGACAGAGGTACTCAAGTATGAGTTTTTGTTCAAGTTAAGATATACTCTGTTTTTTTTTACTGGGTTGAGATATACTCTGTTGCGTCTACAATTGCATGATACAAACAAGATAGAAATTTTAAGTTACGCGTTGATAAATTATTATATTTTCATTTATGTTTTACTATTTTTAGTTACGGACAGACAGAGGTACTCAAGCATGAGTTTTTGTTGAAGTTGAAATATACTCTATTTTTTTTAACTGGGTTGAGATATACTTTGTTGCGTCTACAATTGCATGATACAAACAAGATAGAAATCATGAGTTTTTATTCAAGTTAAAATATACTCGGTTGCGTCTACATTGCATGATACAAACAAGATAGAAAGATAGTGACGTGAAATGAATTTTTTTTACTTAACAAAGAAAACACTTAATATCATAAAATAAGTAATTATAATATTGAATTAAGGGAGATAGTTTAAGAAATTCACCTGATTTCATTGTTACATATTTTTATTTTATTTTTACCTGAAACCTAGCATGAACATGTGACACGATATTCTTTTCTAAATTAATACTCTTATACCCATATTTTTTTATTTTTTTTGCTCGCATATATAATTTAGAATAAATAAATGCTACAGTATTGAGTTCTACAACTACCGTCTTTATATATTGCAAGATCAAATATACTCCCTAGGATGTTTTAGACCCTTTTTCTTATGTATAAATATAAAATGTTTTAAATTTTTTACAATATTTATTTCAATTATGTCTTGCCTTTAACTTTGAAAACAATCATAATTTCTAAATTATGCTAATTAACTAATCTTCAAGGCAAATCTTTTTTCTATACAAACTTGCCATGTATGTAAAATATTTAATTTTTTCTATCTTTTTTAATGTGTATTATGGAATGAAATTAATGTAATTAGAAACTTCTTTTATTATATAAGGGTATATTTGTCAAAATATACCATTTTTTTAATTCTAATAAATTTCTCTAAAACATCTTATATAAAAAAGTTTAAAATTTTTGAATTTAGTGAACTTTTAACTAAAAATATTATATCAATGCCAATCTCTTTAAAATGCGAAAGAAAAAAAAAACTCATAAGCATATATTCTTTTAATATCATTATTTATTTTTCAATTGATTTTTTTTTTTTAATTTTAATTTTATGTTATACGGAGTATATTTTAAAATCTCTCACCCCATGTCCTACCGCGAGTCGCCTGCCCGCCCGCCCTGGTCCGTTCACAGACTAAAGCGGGTCCGAATATGTAGTTGTCGACATGAATGCGACTACATGTCATTTGTTTTGTTGGTATACATTTCGTTACTGTGGAAGTGCCCAAACAATTTTTCACATCGCATGAGGTTCTGCTTTCTACGTAATACAATTAATCTCATCATTTCTCTATAATTAAATTAAACATAAAATAATACTCCTATCACACTTTGTGTACGTAATTATATTTATATAGATATAGATTTTGTAGATGCTGAGGTGGCTAATGAGTAGTGACTAGTGAGTACACCTTCCATATCAATCATTTAGATTAATTAAATAATTATTTGCAAAACAGCTCGTGATTATTTGAACATTTTTTTATTAAGATATTTCAAGATTATCGGCACATGTATAATATGAAAATACCTTATAAAATTAATATTCTTTCAATATTATTTTTATTTTTAAAATTGTCACTTTTTTTTTTTACATATTTTACTTTACACCCTTACCAAATTATTTTAAATTTCATCAAATCATCTAAAATACCACTATTTTATCTTATATCACTAATTACTAAATCTATTTTTTTTAAAATGAATCGATCAAACGCTGCAAATCATCTTTGAACAGTGGAACGAAGTGAGTGTAAAATAATAAAGAAAGTATTAACAACACCTCAAATACCATTTGTATAGAAAAGGAAACGACTCATTGATTACTCATATCTTTGTTGTTTTCGCTGTCCTGACGTACAAACTCGACAAAAATTTACGATGTGATGCTCTGTCACCCATGCATATTTTTCAATTGAAAATTACATTAAAAATGTCTAAATTATATGACAAGACTTCCAGACAAGTCCTTCCGTAACTAAATTTATTTATATGACGAATCAATCACCTCTTTCAAATCAATAATCATATTTTTGGCTTTTAAAAAAATATTTTGAAGACATAACCTTTTTTATTTTTCAAAAAACTGTTATTCTTTTATTATTTTTTTTATAATTTTCATTTCCTAAAAAAAAAAATATACTCATACACTACTTTATTTTCACCTTTAAATTTGTGTGGTTATATAAATAATCGTTTTTTATTACAGTGAAAATATATATCTAACATTACATTTACACTATCTTATGATGAGTGATTTATAAAGTTATAATAAAAAACATTTTAGAGACAAGATAAATTTGGGTTTTACACGCAACCTCTCAAACAAAATTTGACTCGACTATATTATTTAGATCTCACTGTCCCAATTTTATCACCATCTAAATATGTTCTAATACCACTCTCCTCTCACACATTATTCTTCTATAAAACATAGGAGTAAAATATTACACAGTCTAATTGATTCTTTTTTTTTAAAATATATTCCCTCCATTCCATAATATCTATTATACTTTTTTTAGGAATGTCTCACATATATTTTATAACCTTAAAATAGAAAACTATTTATAAACTTTTTTTTTTACAATATTCACAATTTTAACATAAAATGTGTAACTACTTTTGAGTCCACACATACTTATTTATTTACTTTATACATAAATATTTATAAAATTACTTCTCAAAACTCTATTCATTATTATATATTTGTTGGTCCTGAAAGGAGTAGATAACAAGTGTATGGGGGGGGAATACACTTGTATGCAAATTCTTTCCAAACTTGATCAAACCAGAGCTCAGCAAGGTTGTCTTAGACAACTCTGCTGAAGAAGATTAACTCTTCTAAGATAATCAATCTACTAAGTACTATTGAGTACTTAGTTGAATAACTGTCTAGAGGAGTTATATGTGCGGAATAGTGGTTGGCCCTTTTAGTTTAAACTCCTTTAATTTCTGAAATCACTTAGTCAATGTAACATAGTCCAGTTTTCAAGGAACTTGTCCAAATAGGTTTTTGCACAGTCTTTGAATGTTTATCCTTGAAAGATCAGTTTTGTGTGCAGTGTTGATGTATAGTAAGTACTTGAAATGTAAATCAACACAAGAGTTTATAGTGGTTCAGAGACTCAAGCTCCTACATCCACTTTCCCTGATTTAACAGGATAATTCCTTCACTCTTGGAATTAACTTGTTTTATAGTGCCAAGGTGCACTTGATCAAGAACACCACTCTTGGTGAATTGATCCCTAGGATGTCTAGAGTCCTAGTACCCTCTTCTCAACTCAGAACTGAACTGTTCTTCTCTCAACAGTCAGCTCCTACCACTTCTACTACTACAACCTTCTCACTTTCACTCTTGAAAGGTATGAGGATTGAAGTAAGGTTCCAACTAATGAGATATCCTTTACAATGGAGATCAGTGTATAAGGATATGATATCTCTCTAAGCTTGTGTATGGATGTACAATGAGGTTCAGCTTAGATGAAGTGTTTGAAGACTAAGATAGTCTTTGAAAGCTTTGAAAGCACTCTAGCTTGTAAGAACTTGAGCTTAGTTGGATTGTGTTGAGATTACTTTCAAATGGTCTTCACACTTCTGTATTTATAGACAAATGAAGGATTTGCCCGTTGGAGAGGCAGCCTCCAATGTCCATAAATGTCTTCTTTCAGTTCTTCAACTTTGAAGACAGTTTCTTGATAGTGACATGTCCTCATTTAGGAAATAAACGGCTGTAAGAGCTTTGTCTTCATTCTGCAGCACTCTTCCCAATATCTGACTTTCAGATTCTCTTGTTAGAACTTGGACATCACTTCTGAAGGTTGTTCCAATGATAGGACAACATTCCTCAACATTTGGACAACACTCCTTATCACTATCAGCAGTCTTGCTTATCAGCAAGGTTGGCTTGCTCTTCTTCAGATGACTTGGCTCTTTCCCTTTATTTCTCTTGAAGATGATCTTAGCTTGTTTCTTTGAAGATCTTTAGGGTGTGGTTGTCTCTTTCTCTTCAGCATAGTTGACCTCAGGCTTTCAGAGCACTTGATCTTGATTAATTGAGCTGAGACAACTCCTCTGGACAACTCTCCTTATCAGCATACTTGTCTTTCAGCAGTTTTGATCATGATTCCAGAGTTTGAGCCTTGAGGGGACTTGTTCTTGATGTACTTCAAAGCATATGTTCCCCCTCAATTTGTGCATCTAATCATCTAAGAGCTACCTAACATATTAGCTCCTCATCTAGCCTTTATACTATATGTTCTAACATGTCTAGAACATATTCAATCATAACTTAGGCATGTCTCAGGGGGTTTTGGTATTCAATCAAAACATAACTCATTTTATTCCCAACAATATTCCCTCTGAGTAAGTTTCCCACTTCTTTTTGTTGTTTTGATTAAGAAATATTATAAAATAATAGATAAAGTATAAGTGATGTGATGGTGAGAGAGAAAATAATAGATGAGTATGAGATGAAGTAGAATAAAATACACATAAAGTATAAGTGATGTGATTGAGAGAGAAAATTATATGCCAAAAATGGAAAAAAATGAAATGGAAAATTTATTGTGGAACATCCGTAAAAGGAAAGTGGGAAACTTATAGTGGGACGGAGAGAGTATTTTTTTAAATGTGTCTACTTAACTGTGAAAGATATTACAGAAAGAAGGGAGTAATATTAAACTGGTATTGAATTAGTGAAAAAAAAATGTAAAGAGAAATGTAAAAAAATAGTGATATGTTAAACATTTTAAAAAAATCGACAAAAATAGTTAAAAATAAATCTATTACAGAGAAGCAACGAGGGAGTATCACCTTGAATAATTGTTTAGTAATATATAGATTCTGTCTATGATTTTATAGATGTTAGTGAGTACACCTATGCTATCAATTATTCAGATTAAATAATTACTACGCACATCCAAATTTGTATATATTACTGTATATTTTATTTGCTTTAACATCTAATCTACGTCCCTGCCGACCGGAACAAAGTTAAAACAAAGACCTGGAAATACACTAACTCAATTTAATAAATTCATTTCACATACCAACAACTTTTAGTTGGATTTTGATTGATATATACAACTATTACTTCAATTTTTTAATACACAGTTACACACGAGCTATTACACTGTCCTTTTCATATTGTTTGATGCTCATTTCTATTTTAAAATATTTATCATTTTATATATATTTTTACATTTTTCTATATATTATCCATATATATAATTATGTATCCCTAAAATTTCTTATATTATATATTTATGATAATTGAGGCTAATTTTTTCTTTTTTCTCATTTTTTTCTCTCGCAATAATAAAGATTAAATTTGTAAAAATAATATTATTTAATTTTATAAAAAATAACTAATATTACTCCAAAACATGGGAAGTAATTTGTAATACTGTAATATACTCTGTTTTCATTCTAAATATATATGATCTGCTTTTTCTTTGTTCCAAATTTATCAACTTATTTCTATATTTAATTCATTAATATTTTCTTTTTAATTTTTATTTTAGGAATACAGTTCGTTTCACTTTATTTATCATTATTGATTATTGAAGTACCGAGAAAAATTAAAGTTGCTCTTTTCAATTTTACTCTTATTAAAATTTATTGCAAGTTTCCTTGAATTGCAATTAATTCACACAAGTTTTTAGTATTTCAAAAAAAGGCCAATATGATAATTTTATATTTATAATTATGATTAAATGCTTAATTAATCTTTGAGTTACGAGTATCAAATACAGTACTATGAAACATAGGGACTAATATTTTGTTCACTCGTCTTTCCTAATATAATAAATTTTATTATAGTAAATTTATGTACGTTTCCATCGTTATATAAAATATAATACTAGTTAAAAAAAGGATAAACTAAAATTATATACTCCTGCTAATGAGCTTTTCCAATTTTAGTGTACTGTGTGCCGTGACGGAGCCAGGATTTTTAAGTCGGGGGCCCAAAAAATAACACTAAAAAAAAATTAAAAAGTGAAAATTTAAAATAAGCTCATGAAGTACTACTAATATTTATATAATAAAAATGATAAATTTAATTACATTAACATCTAAAAATAAAAATCAAATATAATTAAATTATAACATTCCTCTTCGATTCTTCATATTTTGGAAGCGTTGCATGATAGCTTCGTTACTGACTTTCTGAAAGACATCCTTTTCAATGTATGTAACCAAACAATCATTCAATAATCGATCTCCCATTCGATTACGGAGTGAACTCTTGATGAATTTCATGGCCGAAAATGCTCTTTCTACAGTAGTTGTGGCAACGGGTAAGATCAATGATAACTTAACGAGCAAATACACTAATGGAAAAACAATGTGCTTT
The DNA here is from genome assembly GCA_963675135.1 of Galeopsis tetrahit. Lineage (NCBI taxonomy): Eukaryota > Viridiplantae > Streptophyta > Magnoliopsida > Lamiales > Lamiaceae > Galeopsis > Galeopsis tetrahit. Next base: position 41,799,509 of record OY776131.1, read on the forward strand.
CTTGTAGAAACCATCTTCTGAGCAAATTAAAATAACATAAAGCATGAACATTAATTAATAACTATAATTTAAGTTACATAAATAAATAATTATTTCTCCTATCACATGATGTCACAAAATTCACAATCCAATAAATTTTTGCTCTATAATTATAGAAAATAGAGTAACAACAAGGTGTATATATATTCTTGATCTTTAAATATGAAGAATCCTACAAATTTAAAATAAATTTAATTATAAACTAATTAAAACAATAAAGAATATATATAATTAAATTAATAATATAAAAAATTATTACCTTTTGAGGAGTGGAGGAGTGGAGAAGTTGAGGAGTTGAGGATTATAATATATAAACGCCGTGAATGAAAGAAGGGAAATAGGTTGAGAATTTTATAATGAAAATTGCGTGTACAGTATTGAGCCAGAGAAAATAGGGCACATATTACCATATATTTAATTTTTAATTATTTAAATATATATATGTGTAAAATTACTAAAATACCCTTGATTTTTTTACAAAATTGGTGGGGGGCCCACTGCCCCCGGGGCCCTTGGTGCCTCCGTCATTGACTGTGTGAAAAATCAACATTCGATTAAACATACAAATTTGATGGAGATCCTTTTAAAAAAACAAAAAATAAAAAAAGATTTAAAATATATTTTTTTAAAAGTATTACAATTTCTTTAAAAATATCACTATTTTGTTCATGAAACGGGAGAAAAACCGCACTATGAGTTTCTAGCTTTTGATTTTTATTTAAAGGTTATAAAATCAGAAATAAGATCAATATATAAAGATGTGCAAGATCTTCAATTCATGTCAGATCAAAACAGAAGTACTACTTTCAATCGTAAAAAAAGTGGAGAAACAACTTTTGCCCATACATGCGAACCAAATCTTCACCCCACCCGTATTTCCGTGTCAAGAAAACTAAATAAAATGTAAGATAGAGATATCTATTAAGACTCGAGGACTAATCAATACAGGTAAAAATTGACAAAAACATCTAGGGAGGGAAGCCGCGTCAAGCATGAAAAGTCTCACCAATAAAAGTGTGCATGTTGATATAATCAAGGATGAAAATATCGTTATCGCAACAAATATCACAACCTTAATTTTACAGATATATCGCCGGATATATCGATATCGCATATTGATATCGTAAAAAAATTGAAAAAATGATGGAAATCTTATTAAAATCTTGGAAATTTAACATAAATTTTAGAGATTATTAAAACATACCATTATGCATGTATTCCATTAAAAAAACCAATAAAATTATATGTTTAAAATAAACATATAGATAAAAAATCATATAAATATTGACTGACGAAAATTAATTGACAACATAGTACAATATAAAATGATTAAATATATAAAATAAAATACAATTAATATCAAAATGATGACCTATGAGAAATATAGTAGGTGAAATGACATCTTTGTCCAAACAACATTGATTAAATACTGATTGGCGGAAACTAATTGACAACACACTACAATACAAAATGATTAAATATACGTGATAAAATACAAATAATATCAAAATGATGAGCTATGGTTCAAATATAGTAGGTGAAATGACATATTTATCCAAACAACATTGATATTAACTCATCACATTATAATAATTTAAGATATAATTATGCACATATCATTTATATGTTTAAAAAAATTATTAAATATATGAGGTAAATTGAGAATATATTTTCTTGCACTATTAAAAATAAAATAAAAAGTATAATTTTATACATATAAAAATAAAATTTTAAATAAGTTTGCGATTTTTTCAAATTTTACGATATTGTGCAATATATCCGCGATTTTTTCTGATTCCTATCCAATTTTACACTATGATTGAACGAGCTAAAATATGAAATTTAATACTGTAATAAACTAGCTAGGATCTAAAAATATAAAATAGAAAAAGTGGTCAACAGACCAATTTACCATTTGACTACGCTTGATGTTAAAATAGTGAATTTTAAACTATAAAAATGACGCCTTTTGAAAAGATTTTTAAACTATAACATCAAAACAAAAATTGTAACTATGGGGACAACAACGGTGATGACTGATGTTTGTGACCGTAAATGATGATGACTTTTGGAGAGATTTTTCTATAAATATTTTTTAGAGAAAAGTAAAAAAGGAAGATGAGAAATATAGTCATATAGATATAGGTTGTGGGGGTGGAAGACAGCTTTTAAATTGAAGCTACGCTATGCTTATTTTATTTTTTAATATTAAGTTTTTTAAAAGAGAAAGGGAAGCTTTATATGTCACCAAAATAAGACCTAATTTTAAATCTAGCTTTCCAAGTAAACATCAAGAGCTTACGTGGGAAGATAATATTCCGCATTCCCATCAATTATTTGTCAGGATAACTCAAATACAGTGCATAAAATTTTTAAATTGTGTTCAGAGAACATATTACTAATAATGCCCTCTTTTTTTTTCTTTTTCCTTTTTGTCTTAGCTACCACAAAATGTTAAAATTCTTGGATCTTGTAAATTTATGTTTATTAAATCGAGATGTTTTTTTTTTACTTTTTAATTTCATCAATACATGTTTTTTTTTTTGTTGGCTACATGGTACAAGAGGTACCTTACAAATAGGGAGAAGAAGTAGAAGCGTATAACAAAATTAATTGTGCACGGTTTTTAATAAATGAATTATTTATTAGTATTGTGTAAGATAAAACGGAAGTAGTAAAGATTTTTTAACTTTATAAATAGTAATAAAATTACTTTTTAGTATAATAAAGTAGTAACATTTGTTGTAATATATATTTTGATGTTTTAAGGAGATTGTTTAAAAATGTTTTTGCTATTTTAAGTAACGTGTCATCAAGTAAGTGACACTCAAAATGGTAAAATGTGTCATCAAGTATAGGATAGAGGGAGTATTATATTTTGTTTTTTTTTTTAATCTTATGCTCACTTATTGCATGCTTCATGGAAGTATTATTGATGAAATGAAATACTCTCTTGTTTCATGTATAATTTTCAATTAAAATGAAAATTTATAGGATATATAAGGATAGTTTAAGAAAAAAAAAAAAAAGAAGCTAAAACCATAAATATTTTAAAAAAACTTTTTGAGTGATCTTAAATTTCATAACTGGTCATTATATTCTCTGTAGAACAAGAATATTCGGTATTTTAACTTTTTGGTAAAAACTTGTGTGATATTCTCCGGGCTGCCACGGTAATATTTTAACTTTTTTTTTAACAAAAAAAATTAGGGGAGATCTAGGGAATTTGTTTATTAGTGATACGTTGAGTGGTTAACATTTAATACATTTTTAATTAATTTTTACTGTAGAATATAATTATTATAATGGTGAATGGGCATAGTAATATAGTACAATCCTTTTGGATTTGGCGTGATGTTTTTTGATACATCAGAATTACTGTAATATATTCTCATGGACATATATAATACTCGAACATGGTACTTGTCTGTTTTGGACTTTCTCTTTTTACTTTAATGATACCTTTTGGTGAAAAGTTTATTTAATCAAATAATAAAGTTCATATATTTTCTTAGGAATTGTCACATGTTATTTTGGCTTTATGCTTTTGTCGAAACTTAATTAAATTTTGCCACGACTAGAAAAAAGGAATTAATTTTAGCCATTACTTAATCAAGAAAACTTGGAATCTCAAATTGTTAGTTCTCAATTTTATTTGATATTTTGATAAATTCAGTTGATTTTAATTACATAGAATAATATAAGCTGCATGTGTTGCACGGTTTTATTTTCCAACGTTAGATTTATTATCAATTTATTTTTTTCAATACAAACAAAATATATCTTATTCTTGTTTGTCTTAATAAATGCAAGTTTTTACTATAAGTAAAAAAAGTTAATTATATAACATAAATAATATATTACTCCCTCAGTTGCCTATAAGTTTCTCACATATTATTTTATAAATATTTTTAATTTTTTATTCTTGTATTTCACATTATATATTTTATTTTCTTTATCATTGTATTATATTTATTATTTATTTATTTTACCTAAAAGTAAGTAATAATATCTCCACTCACTAGTACCGTTTGAATCCAAAAGGAAATTCCTCACATCTTTTGCTATCATGAGTTACTCATTGGTCCAATGGTCCTCACATATAAAGTCGACAAAAAAAAAAAAAAAAAAAAAAATTCAATCCAATTTCTCAATTGAAACTAAATTTATTTATATGAGAAATCATTCTGATCTTTAAATCAATAATCATAATTTGTGAGACCTAGTTTTTATTTAGAGTACACGCAAAGACGAATCTTTTAATGTTAAGAGCAAATGACATTAGAAAAATTCTCCATAATCGAAGGCTTGAAATAATTTGACTTGTGTATACGTGTGAATAAAAAATAATAGTAATATTTTGTATAAAATTATGAATATTTTAATAATGAAATTTATAAAGATTTTTTATTTAAAACGGGTGAAAACTATTATTTTAGGTCCATCATCTTCGATGATTGTAGTCACCACCACAGCCATCAAGTCACGATTCCTTAAATTGCGTAGGCAATCTATTGTGCATCCTAAATTGAATTGCTCATTTCATAACCATTTTGCTACTATAAATTTTCTAATCATTAACGCAAGTTTTCTTTAGTTTTAGCCGTGAAAAGAAATTACTAATAATTTAGACTATATGACAAAACGGATTTCAACACCAAGTCACAAATGAGTTGCTAATTTATTCCTTGTATTAGCAAAACATTATATGGTGGGATGATTAGGTTTGGCCTATATATATGCCCCACCACAAATACCTCCTCACACTCTTTCCCTGAAGTTTTAAGTTTTTAAATTGTAACTATTTTTAAAGTTGTATACACTCTTTTTCTTTTTTCAACTATGCACTCAAGTAACTTTTAGATTTTTCTCACAACATTTTTCTACCCATTTGGAGGGTAAATGACTTTAATACCCTTATTCCATTTACTTCATTCGTTCACTAAAAATATGTTCATACTTTTGAACATATGTTTTTTTTTAAAAAAAGTAAGAGTATGAGTAATATAGAATTGTTGTGAGATAAAAAAAAAATTATTATTTCCATAAAAAAAAAAAAGCATACTTTTGATGAATATGAAATACTTTTTTACTAACATGTCCACACCCCCTCTCCCCCTCCCAAATGGCAAACCCCACCTCATAATCTGTTAAAATGAAATATGAAGGGTTGACATGATAGTGTAGACTCAAAGTTTAAAAGTATGATCTCTTAAAATTTTAAGTTTAAAACCTCCAATTTACAAACAATTTATAAGTGTTAGTCAATATAAAATTTTGATTTGGCTTCAAGTAGAATCTCTGATAATGAACAATAAAATTGGTCTCAATAATTAGTTGCTATTTGGACCAAATATACGAGTTTTATTTATTTTTTAAATGAGGGAACTAGATTCCCTCCATATCTGTATGATTTCCTTCTTTATTTTGAATCGAACGTACTTTTTCCAAATTCTATCTGTATTTTTGTTTTAATTTAGGGTTAATTGCAAAAAAAATCACGACATTTACGGTGTTTATCAATTACAACATATCCTTTTTTTCTTTGCAATTCGATACACCACCTTTTTAAGTTTTGCAATTCGATGCATGTGTTTATTTTTCGGCAACACAATTGATGTGTATACACTGAAGCCGCATTAAATTTCTTCACAAATGTCCACGTAAATGTCATGGCTGATCAATAAAATGTATTTTTTTTTTATTTTAAAAACTTTTTTAAATGAAAATAATATACAAAAATTTACATTATTTTTTTTTATTGTGATTTGGAGGACGCGATTTTATTCTTTTGAGTTTTTGGAGAAATGATACTAATAATTAAATTGGTTTATGGTTTTTTTTTTAAACAAATTTTTTAGTATTGTTTTTAGTTAAATTTTTTTTTTTTAGTATTCTTTTTAGTTTAAAATTATTTTTTTAGTATTCTTTTTAATTAAAAACGTTTTAAAAATAAATTATTCATCACATGCATTGAATTGCAAAACTTAAAAAGGTTGTGTATCAAATTGCAAAGAAAAAAAAGATATGTTGTAATTGATAAAAACTGTAAAGGTCGTGATTTTTTTTGCAATTAACCCTTTAATTTATACTACTTCATACATGTTGTTCCAATTAATTAGTTTTTTTTTTTTTTTACAATGCACATGTCATGTATATAAATAATGAAACACAACATAATGTATAAAGTAGAAAGTTACAAATAATATAATACTCGGAACATGCTACATGAAAGACATTAATACCAAACGTCGTTGATGGAAGAAAAATGAAATATAATAAATAGAGATCCCTTATTAGAAGTGGAAAAAAAAAATGCATAAACAATCAACCATATAGGCATATACATTAGAAGTGGAAAAAATAAATGCATAAACAATAAAAATATATATTGAAATTAAAAAATGAATTTCTTATGAAATTAATCATTGAATAAAATATTTATACATACTAAAATGTACAAGTGATTTATGTATCCATAAAAAACTATCATCAGGTTCTATATCATTACTCACCCATATATATAAATCACATGTTTGCACATTGAGAGTAAAACATAGGAGGAACACGGAAACTGAAACAACATAATCAAATTTGCAAATACTCGTATGCATTAATTGCTCTGTACAATTTAAGTGTATTTTTAAATAATATTAGTTGTTTTACGAAATTGTACTCTCTTCGTTCACAAAATATAGTTTTGTTTGTCTTATATTCTCCGTCCACGAAATATAGTTTCATACACTTTATGAAAACAATCAATTTATTACCACCCTTCAAGTCTTCAACCATCACTTAATTAGTATTACTCAAATTGTCATCAATTTTATTTACACAATGGACCCCACAATACCCTACAATAATTTTACTATATCTATTTTATCTACATTTTTCTTAAAATTTGTGTCCCCTTCCAACAACACTACTTATTGTAGATGAATAGTCTCACTATAAGTTTTTCATTTCTTTTAGAATATTAACAATTTATTTTAATTGATAATATTAACATTATTTTCATACCACAATTTATTTAAATATTTATGTAGATCAAACTTGTTTGATGTTTATTTATGTAATACAAACAATAAATATCTTAAAATTTTATGATACTGTATAAGCTTTTCACTGGTATATTTTGAACGTTTGATTATAAATTTATTTATTTTTTTAAAAGTCAAAATGTTAAAATTCAATATCTATTTTTATATTTTTCCATTCTCATATCTCTATTTAAACTATTCACTGCACATTTTATATTATATTAATTAATTTACTTACAAAAAGAAAAAGGAAAGCTTATGTGGGATTGTGGAAGTAATATATCTTACATTAAATTTGAGATTCTATTTAATTGTCTACTACTCATCTGTTTTATAATATTTGTCTTTTTTTTAAAATAAATTTACCCTCGTTATCATTATAGATAAAGGAAAAAAAATTAGTGAAAGTAAAAAAAAAAGAGAGAAAAAAATATAAGGAAATGAATAATAAATTGTTTCAATTATCAAGAAATAAAAAAAAAAAAATCAAAGAAGAAATTATAGAGACTTACAAAGGGTTAAGTTAAAGAAAATGTGATTAAAATAGTAAAAACGACAAACATTTAACACAAAAAAGATAAACAATATGAAACGAAGGAAATATGTTTCTACTAAATTTTGTATATTTTTTAATTTTTTTTTTTACCCAATTCATATGTATATATATATTTAATGCGTATGGGATTCTGAGAAAGGGCACCATTATTAAGACCATCTCCAATGGAGAGGCTAATGACCGTTTTTTATGGTAAATGTAATATAATGCATCTTTAGGGGATGGTAAATTGCCACAAATGAATAGTGTGTGGCAAATTTGCCTCCCCACTATAACTTGCCACACTCTATTGCCTTCACACTATTCATGGTGTCAAACTTTTTATATATTTTTAAATTTTAATTTTTGATTTTGATTAATAATTATTAAAATTTTAAAATTAAAAGTATACAATTTAATTTTAAGACAATATTAATAATTTAAATTACAAAAACACAATAAGAAATAAAACATAAATACTGCAAATTTAAATTACAGTAGAAAATAAAACAAACATACTACAAATTTTAAATTACAATACAAAATAAAACATACGGAGTACATACTACAAATTTAAATTACAAAATGCATTTAATTAAGTATTGCATTTTATTGTACTAATGTTTATTTTCTTAGTATTAATATGTAATTTGTGGTGTATTGTGTAATTTAATTTGGTGTTTTGTGTGAAATCAATTTGTGTTTTTTTATTTTGTATTGAATGAATCATTTTGTTGCTTAATTTATTTAATTTAATTTTAACCGCAATCAAATTAAATATTTGATTATAAATAAATGTTTGATAAAATGGAATATAAAAAAGATAAAATTAGAAATATTTTCATTGAGTTAAAATTTGAGTTGAATGGTTGGAGATGATTTTATATGTTAAAAGATTAGAGGATGTCATGTATTAAATATTATACATTTTGTTGAGTATCTTTTTAAGATTTTTTTTATCACTGTTTTATTGGGAATTTTTTTAAGACTTTTTTTTGATCACATATTTGGAATTAATATTAATGAATTCTGTATTTGTATTATTATTTGAGTCGCATGCAGAATGGAGAATCGTAAAATATTGGAAATCAATAAAAAAAATGTGTATTTCAAAATCATGTCAAGTCTATAAAAATTCATATAAATTAATAAAAAAAGTTAGTCAAACTCTGAATAAACTCTATAGATTTTCTAAATTCACAAACTTTTTAAAGTCTAAAAAAATCCAAAAAAAATTCAATTGAATACACTCTCTTAGCATTGAATTGTCTTGTATTGAAAATTGAGATCCAAACTTTTCTATAGATAAATGATACACTCATTATTTCACTTCCTCATGATTGAAGGGACAACGATACCATATTGATCCATCAATTATTTGTAATGAACTTGTAAACCCTTAAAAATGACATGAATATTATAAGTTGATTGAAATTTAGTTTAAAATAAATAATTGAGTCACATATATTAAAAGTTAGTATTTTAAAATACTAGTTATTTAATTTTTTATTTTTTAATTTTATCTTTAAAAAAAATCATATTTATTAAAGGTTGTATAAAAAAAATTCATCTCACTTTATTTCATTTGTACTTTTCAAAATTAGATGAGTTGTAGTCTTGCAGATGGGGGAGGGAAGTGGCGTCGTTACATCTCCAATGCTAGTGACAAATTTGTCACCAAATTTGAGTCAAACTGTTTTCTATCTTAAAAAAATAACATTTTTTCAAATATCTTGAGTCAAATGTCTTCATTTAAATTTGGGATCTCTTTGATACCATTCCAAGTTGTATAAGCTCTTTTTCTTTTCTCTAGTATTGTACCTCTTTTCTCTAAGAGGGCTATGAACTCAACTCCTTCAAATGTGCTTGTTAGTTTTTTAATCTCTTCCATGAGACCATTTTGAGGGATATCTTTAGTAGAGAGAGATTTTACTTCATACTGAACTACTTCCTTTGAGTTGATTTCTTTTTTAAGTGGAGATCTCTATTCATACTGAACTACTTTAAGGATCATCCTAATTCAAATCTTCTACACTTACATCTCTATTTTCATCATCTCCTAATGTTCTTGCATTAGTAGCACTACCTAATCCAATAAGCTTTTCCCTACAACAACACCATTTTCTACATGAATTTCCAAATCCTCATGATCAGGACATTCCCAAATCTTTGTACAAGGATCAAAGTAAATCAAAATTGATGACATCAAAAAATGCAGTAGATTAGCAGTCGAGTCTCCATCACAGAACAAACAAAAATTTACTTCTTGTAAGAAAAATCACTCAAAATAATTAAATAAACCTGCAACCCTCCACACACACCTACCAAATGACAAAGTAATACTCCCTCCGTCCCGAAATAATTTGCATAGTTTGACCGGCACGTTGTTTAAGAAAATTGGATTTAGTGGTTGATGATGTAAGATAAATGAGGGGTATTTTAGGTAATTAGATGATGTGTAAGTGAGTTTGATGATGTGTAAAGTCAAATGTATGGATAAAAGGAGTGATAAATTTGAAAATAAAATGATGTTGTAACTTGTAAGGTTATTAATTTTGTGGGGTATTTCCATATTAAGAGTGTGCAAGTAATTTTGTGACGGTCCCAGACTCTCAATAAAAAAAGTGTGCAAGTAATCACGGGAGGAGGGAGTAGCAAATAACTTCAATCAATCCATACTCAAAATCTAAAACAAAAAAACTTTTTAAAATCCTATTGAATACTTCAAAATTTTTAAAAACTTTTGAAAATTTGAATTAAATACTTTCCGACTTTAAAAGTCCAAAAAAATACACGACCAATACACCTAGGAGCAGTGTTGGTCCTAAGATTTTGTAGACCTGGTCGAACAAAAAAAAATGAGCCTCTTTTTTTAAAAAAACATCAAATAAAATAAGTGAAATAGTTATAAAAATAAATTTAAAAATGTATATATAAATTTAATGATTACAATTAAATTAAATTATTTTATTTTTTCTTTTATAATATATGTGAAGATGTGATTTGTCGTCTCCAAAAAAAAATCACAAAAAAAAATCATCTCTCTGTGTTATATAGTAAATGTAGAATATTCTACAATTTTTTTTTCAAATAGTTTAATGATATATAGAAAATTATTGAAGGTTTATGAATTTTTTAACAACAATTCGATAAAATAAAATCTCCACCGTTTCTCAGTCCGAGTTTTACACTAGTATATACTCCGTATATAAAAGTAGGCTCTAACAAATTTGGGGAACAGGGTGGTCGCCCTTCCCACTCTGCCTTGTACAAGAGGCATACTCATATTTAAGATAAAAAATCATAAAAACATCAAGCAAAATCCAACCCAAACCATTTAAATTTGAATTCAAACACATTTCAATGGTTTCAATGGTTTGTGCATAATATCTGTTAGTTCCTTTTTTTTTTGCATAAAATATTTAAGATGATTTAGTTTCCGAAATAGAATCCCTATGTTTGAGGAAAAGAGAAAATATCTCCAAAATTCATCTTATTTACTATATTTACTATAGAAGTAAATAAAATAAAAGATTGAAAATGAGGAATTTACCGCTAGGTCCCGTGACCAGTCTGTCTGTCTCGTGCACGCGCACAAATTTCAGATAGATACTATATAATACCGGCGCCATGGCTGTATTTTTCTGATCAGAAAGTGACAATATACAATTAAAAAATCATATGAATGAATATGAGTGATTGCTTTGTTTTGTTTTCTTTCATTAGTACTACTTTTTGTTTCTCAACCACATATACAATTTGCATTTTGTTATAACAAAGAAGAGAGTTTCTTCATCACAGGAGACACTGAATTCCATGAACCACAAATAAATCAAAATGGCGCTTAGCAATACTACACAAAGTAAGTCTCCTTAATTTGTGCATGCACCCCTCTTTGAGTTTTTTTGCCACATTTTATGACATATTTTAGGTATACATTCATTTTTTGTGTTATTTTAACTACTCAGTTCAGTTGAGTAATAAATCAATCAGATTAATTTCTCTTCTCATTCTTTAATCCAAAAGAGTTGTTTGTTTTCAGTGGAAAAAGCTTCAACTATCCATGTTTACCAAAATTTTGAGGATTTAATTTGATGCTTGAGCTTTATATAATATTGGTGTGTTTTAAAATTTTTAGGGAGCCAACTTCATCGTATTGTATGTTACTAGCTGTAAGAAACTCAATATACCCCTGCTACTGCTAGTTGGTGTAGTTTGCATGGTTTAACTCAACAACTGTTTATATGCTACCTCCTTAATCAACCTTATACTAACTTTTTAGATCAACCAATTAAGTTTTTTTTTTTTTTTTTTTCTCATAAGCTCTCTTTTACATAGTATGAGTATGAGAGATTGTTTAATGAAAACAAATTTGGGGGAATAAAGATTAATATTTTACTGTGATATTATTGTTGGAGTTTTGAAGCCTTAATTTCCAAAATAAAATATCTGGACAAAACTGCATATGCAGAGCATCTGTTGTACTATATTTTATTTCACTATTTGCTGTAATGAGAGCTTCAAACTGTATATACATAGGGTCACTTTTCTTGTGCTCAAGAAAAAGCATGTTTTAGCATATGACACTTGGATGGAAAAAATTGGGCCACTCTGCTGCTTTTTTCAAACAAGTGTTAGTTGAATTTAAAAGCTTATGGTATGGGTTGTCCTGAATAAAAAATTCAACACCAATCGGCATGTGATGACTTACAGAAACAGACATCTACTTTAAACTAATCTTTTCTTTTTGTCATTTTCGTATGCTATTGCACTAGAGTTGTTGCTTCATTGTAGATTAATGATTCTGGCTGATTTTATTAGGAATGTTTTATCGTTTTCATGGACTCCAATATTGATAAAATAATCTGTATCACATAAACAACTATCTCCAGAAAACAAATTGAATTAGTACTTGTTATAAGTATCAGCAAGGATTTGATTCATCCATGACCCCGATTTTCTTCGTATGCTTGACAGATTTGATGTTCCCTCAATACTATTCAGCATGGCCCGAACTGATGATCTCTCCCTGCCTGTTGGAAGATGCCACTATAGTTCTGCAAATTGGACTCCTAGCTATTTTGTTGCTTTCTTACATAAGAAACAACATAAGTTCTATCTGCATAGGAAGAAAGAGGGCGACGAGAGAGGTCGAAAAGTATTCAACAGATGAGAAATATGGCATCTCTTACAAACTCAGCATCATCTGTTCCATCATAATGCTCTCTATTCCAGTCGTAAAACTGCTGATGCTGCAACGAGAAAGTGGAGCTCAATGTGGATCCAAAGTCGAGGTTATTTCATCCCTGATCATGCAACTAGTATCATGGACAGTTTCGTTGGTTGTACTGCACAGGATACGAAACATGAAGCGTATCAAGTTTCCATGGATCTTGAGATTATGGTGGATTTCCAGCTTTCTGTTAGCGCTTGCTCGTTCGATGATTGATGTTCATTCCACAATTACAAACAATGATCATCTTGGGGTGCAAGAATATGCTGATTTACTCAATCTTCTGCCTTCTATGTGTTTGCTAGTTCTATCAATCCGAGGGAAAACCGGGGCAACACTCAGCAATTCAAATGATATTAGTGAACCCCTCCTCGATGGAAAAAACGACAAGTTGAAGAGAGACAGTCCTTATGGAAAGGCTACAATCACCCAACTTGTCACCTTTTCTTGGCTTAATCCATTGTTCGAGTTTGGATTTAAGAAGCCGCTTGATCAGGATGAAGTCCCTGATGTTGATATCAAGGACTCTGCAGCTTTTCTATCCCAGGATTTCGAACGATGCCTCAAATTCGTCAAGGAAAGAGATGGAGCAGAAATACCATCGCTTTATAAATCACTTTACATATTTGCAAGGAAAAAAGCAGCTATTAATGCGCTTTTTGCAGTAACAAGTGCAGCTACATCTTATGTGGGGCCTTATCTTATCAACTACTTCGTCACTTTTCTAAATGAAAAGAGATTTAGAAGCTTAAAAAGTGGCTACCTTCTTGCATTAGGCTTCCTCGGAGCAAAATTGATCGAGACGATAGCTCAGAGGCAGTGGATTTTTGGAGCTCGACAGCTTGGACTTCGCCTAAGAGCTGCGTTGATTTCTCAAATTTACCAAAAGGGCCTCATCTTGTCGAGCAAATCGCGTCAGAATCGAAGCACTGGAGAGATCATCAATATTATGAGTGTTGATGTGCAAAGAATCACAGATTTTATATGGTATCTGAATACAGTATGGATGTTGCCAGTACAAATCTCTTTGGCTATCTTTGTTCTTCATATAAATCTTGGAAAGGGCGCTTTAGTTGCTCTAGCTGCAACTTCGGTGGTGATGGCTGGAAATATACCGTTAACAAGAGTTCAGAAAAGATACCAGGTAAAGATCATGGAAGCAAAGGATGATCGAATGAAAGCCACATCAGAAGTTCTTCGAAACATGAAGACACTAAAGCTGCAAGCATGGGATAGTCATTACCTCCAAAAGCTCGTGGATTTAAGAAAGACGGAGCATAATTGGCTATGGAAGACGCTTAGATTGACAGCATTATCTGCTTTTGTCTTCTGGGGTTCGCCAGCTTTTATATCGGTGATCACTTTTGGTGGATGTGTTTTGATGGGAATTCCACTCACAGCTGGAAGAGTGTTATCGGCTTTGGCTACATTCAGAATGCTTCAAGATCCCATTTTCAATCTGCCTGATTTGCTTAATGCCATTGCACAGGGAAAAGTTTCTGTTGATAGGATTTCTTCGTTCCTGCAGGAAGATGAAATCAGGTCAGATGCAGTTGAGTTTGTTGATAGCAATCAAACGAGCATGCATGTGGAGATCGATGAAGGAAAATTCAGCTGGGAGATGGAAAAACCAGGGGAAAATCCAACCCTTGATCATATAAACCTGAAAGTGAAAAAGGGAATGAAGGTGGCGATATGTGGAACTGTTGGATCGGGAAAATCAAGTTTACTGTCATGCATACTTGGAGAAATGAACAAACTGTCTGGGGTGGTGAAGGTGAGTGGTAAAAAGGCATACGTTCCTCAGTCTCCATGGATACTAACTGGAAATATCAGAGAGAATATACTGTTTGGGAATGCATATGAGAGTGATAAGTATAATAGAACAATTGAAGCTTGTGCTTTGATAAAGGATTTCGAGCTGTTTGGTGCTGGGGACTTGACAGAAATAGGAGAGAGAGGCATAAATATGAGTGGTGGCCAGAAGCAACGAATACAAATTGCTCGTGCTGTTTATCAGGATGCTGATATATATCTCCTTGATGACCCTTTTAGTGCTGTTGATGCTCATACAGGCACACAACTCTTTCAGGTTTGCTCTTCTGTTGCATATGTATTAACTTGGTGTTTTTTCTTCTATGTGATTTAAAGATTTACTCGAAAGCTACTTTACCTTTTAGGATTGCTTGCTCGGAATTCTCAAGGAGAAGACGATACTTTATGTTACTCATCAAGTTGAATTTCTACCTGCAGCCGACCTCATTCTGGTAAGTTCTTGTTTGAACCATGCTTAATCTAGACGATGGTAAATTGAAATTTAAAAAATGTGTGAAATCACAGGTGATGCAAGATGGAAAGATCTCACAAGCTGGTTCATTTGACGAGCTTTTAAAACAAAACATTGGATTTGAACTTCTAGTTGGTGCACACAGCCAAGCTCTAGAGTCAGTCCTAACAGTTGAAAGCTCAAGTAGGACGACAGTTGAGAATGAAACCGACACAGATGCAAATGCAAATCAAGAATTCCCTCACACTAAGCAAGATTCAGAGCACAATCTGTGCGTTGAGATAACGGAGAAAGAAGGAAGACTAGTGCAGGACGAAGAGAGAGAGAAAGGAAGCATAGGGAAGGAAGTGTACATATCTTACTTGACTATTGTCAAACGCGGTACCTTGGTTCCAATCATTATTTTGGCCCAATCATCGTTTCAGGTGTTACAGATCTTAAGCAACTATTGGATGGCATGGTCTTGTCCAACAGGAGACGATCAGGTAGTCAACGGGATGGACTTCATACTACTTGTTTATACACTTCTTGCTGTTGGAAGTGCGTTCTGTGTGCTACTTCGGTCTTCTTTAGTTGCCATATCGGGCCTGCTCACAGCTGAAAAGCTCTTCAGCAATATGCTGCACAGTATTATGCGGGCCCCAATGGGATTCTTCGACTCCACCCCTACAGGAAGAATATTGAATCGAGTGAGTATATTGAAGTTTAACTTGTAGTATATTGTTTTGCAGAAAAGCAACTCATGATTACCCTTATAATATATGCAGGCATCAACAGACCAAAGTGTGTTGGATTTGGAAATGGCAAACAAGTTAGGTTGGTGTGCTTTCTCAATAATTCAGCTTCTGGGGACTATAGCCGTTATGTCACAAGTTGCATGGGAGGTGTTTGTCATCTTCATCCCTGTAACAGCAATCTGCATCTGGTACCAGGTATGCCATTGAAAAATCTTAGTTGTTGATAGAAATTTTGATGAACTTTGATCTGTTAATTATGTACTAGTATTTTGTTGTAATTTTCAGCGATATTACATACCAACAGCGAGAGAACTAGCTCGTTTGGCAGGAATCGAAAGAGCTCCAATCCTTCACCATTATGCAGAATCACTTACTGGAGCAGCAACAATTCGTGCTTTTGACCAACATGAGCGTTTCACGGATGCTAACCTCTGCCTCATTGATAACCATTCAAGGCCATGGTTTCACAATGTATCAGCTATGGAATGGCTTTCTTTCAGGCTGAACCAGTTGTCCAACTTCGTATTCGCCTTCTCACTAGTGTTGCTAGTCAGCCTACCTGAAGGAATCATAAATCCAAGTATGAAGCCTTTCTACAATTAAAATTCAAATATTCAATTAGACATTTATCAAGAAAATCTCATGAATGGTTATATATCTATTTGACAGGCATTGCTGGGCTGGCAGTGACATATGGGATAAATTTGAATGTTCTGCAAGCATCAGTCATATGGAATATATGTAATGCAGAGAATAAAATGATATCCGTAGAACGGATTCTTCAGTATTCAAATCTTGCAAGTGAATCTCCCCTTGTTATTGAAAACTGTAGGCCCCCGACAAACTGGCCTGATATTGGAACTATTTCTTTCTCAAATTTGCAGGTAATCAACTTCAAAAAACTCCCTCTTTCCATTTCTGCTAACAAAAAGTTGACATATGATTCCTTGAGCAGATACGTTACGCTGAGCAACTCCCATCGGTCTTGAAAAACATTACGTGCACATTCCCAGGGAGGAAGAAAGTCGGGGTTGTAGGAAGGACGGGGAGTGGTAAGTCGACCCTCATACAAGCCATCTTCCGTATTGTAGAACCAAGAGAAGGCACCATCTTCATTGATGATGTTGATATATCCAAGATAGGCCTTCATGATCTTAGATCAAGGCTCAGTATCATTCCACAAGATCCAACGATGTTTGAGGGAAGCGTTCGAGGCAATCTTGACCCTCTAGACAAACATTCCGACACTGAAATTTGGGAGGTACTGCACAACTTCTACTCAAAACATTAACAAGTGAAAAGGGCTTGTCCTAACTTAGCTTCTTTAATTTGCAGGCATTGGATAAATGCCAACTAGGAGAAACAATTCGCCAAAAGCCAGAAAAACTCGAGTCCACAGGTAGGCCTTATTTGTTTCCACAAATTACTAGACTTGTTTTGTAACATCATTATACTAATAATAATAATGTGGTAAACATTGGGACAGTGGTTGAGAATGGAGAAAACTGGAGCGTTGGGCAAAGGCAGCTGTTCTGTCTTGGGAGAGCTTTACTAAAGAAAAGCACCATTCTGGTTCTGGATGAAGCAACGGCCTCAGTTGACTCAGCGACGGATGGAGTAATACAGAAGATTATCAGTCAAGAATTTAATGATCGAACAGTGGTGACGATTGCACACAGAATCCACACAGTAATAGACAGTGATCTTGTCCTGGTGCTGAGTGATGGTAAGAAAAGAAGATAAACATGAATTTGTTTAGTTTAGTTTACATGATATGATGATGATGATGAATGAATGTTTATGGTGTTTTCAGGAAGAATAGCAGAGTATGATACACCAGCAAAGCTACTGGAAAGAGACAACTCTTTCTTTTCCAAATTGATCAAGGAGTACTCAATGAGATCACAGAGTTTCAACTGCTTACAAAAGCTGCAACCTTAACTCTTTTTCCTATCTAACCGAATAGTTTGGATGATATATTATATTCTATGTTCAATAATACGTTTTGGTGAAAAGTTTAGTTTTGTATTTTTGAGAAGGAGTAATCCCCACTTACATCAGATAAAACCAGAACTAGCTCTATTAATGCTGCTTATGGCCTGTAAGCAGTCCGAATTGATGGAGATTTCGAAAACCTGCCATAAGTATACATTTTGAATCACATACTCATCTGTTTGTTGATTATATGCAGCATCTGTCTGTCTGTCTTAACAAGAAATTTGGCCTCACTGTCATTCCACCTCTTGCTTGTGTATCCACTTCTCTGTAAAGCCGATTTTTTTCATTAAAGCCTCCACTCCACTCGATCGTACGCTTTGCTCATGTCGCGTGTGTATCCCGTTGTACTTTTATTGTTTCGTAGCCAATGCATGCAATCGAACTCAATCATAATATTGTCAAATATGAGTCTTGCGCCTCTGCCACCTCTCCACCAGTTACCTCCCATAGAATAATTATTTTCCAATATAAGATTTATTATCAATTTATTTTCTCTATACAAACAAAATATATACACTTTATACTTTATAGTAGTAGTATATATTATGCTACTAATTTATCTCAAAAATATTATTATGCTGCTAATAAATTAGGTTTTCTAATCTTAGTATATACTTACCCCACCAATTGAACTCAATAGTGACAGTTTTATTTGGAAACGTGTTTTGCAGTTTGAAATCTCTTAACTAGCTAGAATCATATATATTGAGAAGAAAGCTAAAAAACGAAATTATATTTGAACATGTTCAAGAGAATTAAAAATAAGATTTAAATTATATATTGGCATAACTTTTGCCCTATTGTGGCTCAACGTCTTGCTAGAATTTCAAACTTTATTGGATAACCTACCCAATATTTCTTATTCTCGTTTGTCTTAATTAATGCAAGTTTAATTTTACTTTAACAAAAAGAGGTTAATTATATAAGATAAAAATTGACGATGATTTACTGCTAATTACTGTAAAATGGTATTTGTTTTTAATAAAATGTATTTAAAAATGTCAAAAAAAATAATATTTATTACGGTAAACTGGTATGTTTTGTTTATTTAAAAGTGCATTTAAAAAGGGGTATATTTAGTTGCAAATGGTAGTGTTTGGTATTTTAATTACTGTAAAGGCAAATACTTATGTGTACTAGTTACATACATGTAACTAGATTCAATTTGCTATTTATCTGCTTTTTATAATAAGTCCACACTCCCCTTTTTTTTAGGCACTTATGTGTACAAGTAACATAAATGTAATTAAATCCAATTTTTTACATGACCCTCTTTTTTATTAACTTCACCCCCCAATTTTTTTAAAAAACTATATTACCATTTTATCAATTTAATTTAAAGGGTTAATTGCAAAAAAAATCACGACCTTTACAGTTTTTATCAATTACAACATATCTTTTTTTTCTTTGCAATTTAATACACCACCTTTTTTATTTTTGCAATTCAATGCATATGTGAATTTTCTAGCAACAATTAAATCATAATTTAATTGTCAGAGTTGTCGAGTTGCCACATAAATGTCACGAATGATGAATAATGCTTTTTTTTTTTTTTTAATTTTTAAAACGTTTTTAACTAAAAAGAATAATAAAAAAATCGTTTTAAAACTAAAAACAATACTAAATATTTTTAAAAATAAATCATAAACCAATTTAATTATTATCATTTCCCCCTCCCCAAAACTCAAAAGTATAAGATCGCGTCCTCCAAATCATAGTCCACAAAAATAATGTGATGTTTTTCATATTGTTTTTATTTAAAAACGTTTTTAAAATACAAAAAATATTTTATTGATCAATCAAGACATTTACGTTGGCATTTGTGTAGAACCTTAATGCGGCTTCAATATATATATCATTCATGTGTTGCCGAAAAATAAACACATGCATCAAATTGCAAAACTTAAAAAGGTGGTGTATCGAATTGCAAAGAAAAAAAGAATATGTTGTAATTGATAAATATTATAAAGGTCGTGATTTTTTTTTGCAATTAACCCATTTAATTAAAATACAACTCATTAAAATTATAATTATACACCGACTATCGAGTCACTAATGAAGCACCACGAAGTCAAATACGGAGTATTATTCTATTTTTTAACTTTCAAAAAATAAATATAAAAAAAATATTGAAAAAAAATATTAAACTCAAAAATAAAATTATGTAATTTCAGTTTTTTTTTTTTTTCAAAAAAAAAAAGATCAAAATTTAGGAAAAAAAACCTAAACTAAAAAAAATCATTTTTTTTTCTAATCGAGTATAAATGTATGAATATGACATGCTCACTTTCTAGCTTTTTATTTCTACAATGATATCTGGTTTGTTACAAGTTTTTTAAAGTTGTAAATTATTTTTTAAGACTAATTAATAACATAATCTAATTGAAAAATAAAATTTATATTTAGAAACTTAAATGAGGGGAGAATTGGGGAAGAAACTAGCATAATATTGCATCAATTTTATTATTTTCTTTGTGGTCATCGCCGTGTTGATGCATTCATATGTTTATTGAGTGTGATCGTATCTATTAATTGAATTGTGTGTTCAGTGTGTTCATTCTCACTTTTGTTCTTCTTACTAGTTAGTTAATATCAATCTTTTAAGGGCCTGTTTGGTGGCCCAGTTAACTCCATGTTAGTTGGGTTAACCTTCTTATTTGATGTTTGGTTCATTTCTAGTCGGCCCACGTTAGATAGACGGCCCGCTGTTAAATACTGTTCAACTTCAGGGGAATTAACGTCCCAAAATGGTATGTTGGGCTGTCTCGTTTGCACAGTGTCTCGGATGGTTGGAAGCATTTACTAATTTACCCCTTCAGGGTATATAAAGCAAAAAACATCATTTTCCCCTAATTTCACTCTGAGATATTTGTGCGGACTAAGAAGGCGATTTGAGGTTCGTATACTTTTCTCGACCCATCTCTTCATCTTCTTCCTTGTTCCAAATCTACACCCCGAGTATGAAGAATATAAAAAACGAGCTCTCAAATCTTCTTCACTCACTGCTTCAAAACTTATCTGTTAAACACAGTTGAGGAAATTGAGTTTTCTTCTTTTTCTTGCTGATTTTTTTTAGATCTGCTTTTAAAATTACTATAAGCTGATCTGTTTTTTTAAATTCTACGAGTTCTACTAAATCATTTTTTTATTTTTCTGAACTGGGCGACAGTATCACAGATCTGTATTGATTGACGGCGACGGTCACCGATCAGATCGATGAATGTGAAGATCTTATTTTGGATTAAAAATTCATAAAATATTAGATGCATACCTGTTGTGAAGCAACGAACCCAAGACATAATTAAACTCATATATCTATAAAAAAATCAGTGGGATGAAGAAGATTGGAGAGTGTCTCTCTTGCGAGGAGGTGTAATAGCGCATTTGTGTTGGGGGGCAAGAAATGGAAGAGAAATTGATGGGAAATTGAAAAGGGCATAAATGGGATATAATTTAAATACCAAGGATAATTTGGTCATTTAATTGGTGAACAGTATAGGTGTGGGTCATATGCAGTTCGAAATCGTGGGCGAAAAATTACTCAACCAAACAAAAATTAGTTAAATTAACGTAGGGTAAGGCACTAATAGTGATGTATAAATTTGCATGGCATGCCTGAAATTATGAATGTGTTAAGTTATGTATTTTTTGTTAAGTATAATATTAGTTTAAATACGATATAATATTAGTACACTTATGGTATAGTACTAGTTAATATATTGTATAGTACTAGAGATTAATGTGGGTATAAAAATATTATTTAATATATGAACTAATACTATACAATATGTGAATTAATATTATACTATATTTGAACTAGTACCATAGAGATTGTGAACTAATACTATACAATATGTGAACTAATACCATACTATATTTGAACTAATACTATACAATATGTGAACTAATACCATAAAGTATGTGAACTCGAAACTCGAAAACATTAGAACTTGTACTAATATAAACTAATATTATACTGTATATGAACTAATACGTACAATACTGCATATTAACTAATAATATACCATAATACTTATCAACGGTTATCATAACACTTATAAACTAAAAATTATATTCATGAAAAACTAAAATAAAGTGATTAAAAAATGAAAGTTCGAATGAAAAAAAAAAATTAAACAATGTAAAACGAAGTAAAATTTGTAAGGAATGAAGTAAATTTTTTAAAGGATAAGGTGAAAATTATACACCAATTAATTAAAGTAAAATAGTATCAATAGAATTGAACAATTGGAGATACGAGAGATGAGAGTTTTATTTTTTTTAAATAAATTATTATTATACTATTTAATACTTAAAAAAAACAATTAATATTATTTTTAAATTTTTTTATTACACTTTAAAATTTTAGAATAATTATTTACAACATAAAAAGAAAGTACATGAAAAAAATTATCATTTGAATCACAAATGATAAATAGTAAGAAAAATAAATTTAAAAAATAATATTAAAAAGAGAAATAAATATAAATATTTCTTTATATTGTGAAATTTACATTGGAAAATAGCTGAAAAAAATAAATTAAAAATACAATCCATTGCAAGTATTTGCGATCCAACTTTTCAAAATATAATTTGTGAAAGTCCGATAGAACTCCCTACTCTATTTTATCAAGAGAAAATAACATTTTTCACGAGGAGTTGTAGTCTCGATCTTGTTGATGAAATGACCAAAAGTAAAATAAAAAATTAATGGAGTATTATTTTTTAATGAAAAAATTTAAAAAAAAAATAATTGAACTAAAATAAAGATCCATGAAAAAATCTATGTGCATATAATAAATGGGTCATGTGTTATTTGTAATTGATTATTGGATTGGATATAGTAAATGAGTTATGTGTTATTTGTAATGGGTTATTGGAACAAGTTACATACATGTAACTAGTACACAAGAGTGCAACTCTACTGTAAATTAGTATTTTTTTAAATAAAATTTGTATTTAAAAACTATGAAAAGTGGTAAGTTTTGTTTATTTAAAAGTGCATTTAAACACTGGTATATTTAGTTACAAATTGTAGTTGATGTGTCAAAAAATACCACACAACGATTGTTAATCCGTTGTCTTGGACAAGAACTCTCCGGTTAGGATTGTGTATAAGTCGTCTTCTTCAAAATCACGAGCACCTGCAAAAGCACGCCGGAGAGATTTTCGGCGCGGAAACTCCAATGCTCAAGTCAGAATGGTGATCTCAATAATCGGGGAGACGCGCATTCATATACAATGGAAAGCTCCTCAAAATAGTTCAATTCAGGGTTTTTAGGGGTATTTAGGTCACATGAAAATATATGATATTATATTTTCCGATCAAGTGATATTTATGTGTTTAGTACAGTAGAAACTCTATAAATTAATACTCGATAAATTAATAAACTCTCTAAGATAATATTTTTGGCAAGTCCCGACTCGGGGATAGCGTGCTAAATTAATAAACTCGCTAAAATTATAAGATAATACATTTTTTGTAATTTCTATAGACCCCAAATGAAATATAAATTAATAATTCCTTATAAACTATCTATTAAATGAATGATTTAAGAATGTTTCTTGAAAAATGACTCAATTGTCTTTTGTTTTTTTGTTGAAATCAATTTCACCTTGAATCTCGTCTCTAATTTTCTTATCATTGTAAGAACTTTTGGTGTTGTTTTCTCATAGCTTAACAAGAAATTATTCAACGTAATTTTTGCTTTAATTAATGACTTCGTTTCGTGATTAGAATTTACAAGTGGAAGTTTTGAAAGAGTGTTTTTATAAATTAATAAAATATTAATTTATAGATAAATTAATAACTCTCTTAATTAATAAATTTTGGTGGTCCCAAGATTATTAATTTATAGAGTTTCTACTGTATGTGTGTATGTTCGTAATTGAGTGATTGGATATGTTGTGATCAGATAATTAGGGTTCAGACACGTACCTTGGGGAAAAGGTTATCTTTTCTCCTTTTTTTTCAACCCTTCCGCCCTAGACTTAGTCCACCAGCCTTTCCAACCTCGTTCCTCGTTATTGAGCCCCGATATTTCGAGGATCACCCTCATTCTTTATAGTTTTCTATCCATTCTGATCTCTCCCAAAAATACCGAGGTCCACCCTTCACGAAGCTAACTAGGTTGAGGCCCATTTGACCCTGGACCAATCATAACAGGCCCAAAGCTCAATAAACCTCTTCTCACCACGTATAATAACCCATGGATCATCATTGTTAAACTTGTCCTTACGTACATTAGGCCCAAATATCATATCATTATATTTGGCATGATTTGGGGTCTAACCACTCAACAAATGGGCTACTAGAAGGTCCACTAGACCAATAATGAGATATATAATCAAGGATGTATAAATCACTCATAAAGTAGATAATAAACAAACATAAGAGATAATTCATCTTACTCCCACATGTCATTTCCTTATAGGATGACATATTTTGACTGCATCCGTAGTGTTTGGCATTTTTAATTACTGTAAAGTGATACTCCCTCCATCTTTTAATAAGTGTCATTTTAACTTTTTTTCAACAAATTAAGATTATAAATTGTGGTCGATATCACCCTTCATTAATTATAACTAATTTTAATATATAAATTTTGTTTGATAAAGAATGTAGTTAAGAATGTAGCTAGTATTCATAAATCAAATTAATTTTGGTATAAACAACTTTTGTGGAATTTATTAATGAAAAATATTTATGGTAAATGAATAAGGATAAAATAGCCAAAATTAAAGAAAAAACTCTAGAATGACACTTATTTTTAAATTAATTAAAAAGTCAAAGTGACACTTATTAAAAAATGGAGGGAGTATTTTTAAAAAAAAAAAATTGTATTTAAAAACGGTGAAAAGTAGTACTCCCCCCGTCCCATTATTATTTGAATAGTGACAAAAATGTTTGTCTCATTATTAATTAAACATTTCCTTATTTGAAAAAGGTAACGTTTTACTCCTTTAAAAAACTATCTTAAACATCTCTTATTTACATTACTTTTTACACACTAACTAAATATTCTCTCACCAATAAAGTTGAATTACCCATTAGAACCTTTCTAAAAAGTCAATTTATCACCTTTAATACCAATAAATAATTTTTGCATTAAAACTCGTGCAAATAATAAATGTTCAATTAATAACGGGACAGAGGGAGTAATATTTATTACTATAAAGTGGTAAGTTTTGTTTATTTAAAGGGTTAATTCTAAATAAATACACCACCTTTCATCTCAATATCAATTTAATCACGATCTTTACGATTTTTTTTTAAAACCCCAACCTTTCATCGTGTTGCAATTAGATACACATTTTTTTTCTCCGGTCAACAATTGATGATGTGGCTTAACGGAGCTCGCCACGTCATATTACACACATTTTTTTTATTTTCCCTATAAAGATTACACTTTATAAAAATATAAAATTTTATAAAAATAAAAATAAAATTGCAGCGTCTCCTCCGCTTCTCAAACTAAATCAAGTTTTCTTCTACCATTCTCAAAGTAAATCAAGTTTTCTTCTACCATTCTCAAACTAAATCAATTTATTCTCTCCTAACCATAAAAATTAAATAAAAATAAAACTCTCAACATCTTCGGCGTTCGCTTCTCAAACTCAATAGAGTTCTTGTTATGCGCGTCTCTCTCACTTCTCAAACTCAATCAATCAAGTTCTTCTCTTCAAATCCTAAAAATCAAAATCATAAGGGATATAACATTTTTGTTTTTGTTGCAATAATCATTAATTCCTAAAATATTTTCCTCTAATAAAGCATATAAATTGTAGTTCACGAACTACACTACAAAAACGCTCGTTTTTGCCGACGGACGTATACCGACGGATTACCTTTCCGACGGCTGTACCGACGGAATTCAAAGTCAGAAGACTCTGCCGACGAAATTCAATTTCCGTCGGCTTTCCGGACGGAATGCCGACGGATATGCCGACGGACACTTAGAACTCTCTACACGGTGTCGTTTTTGGGTCACCGGCCGACGGATTTTTCAGTCGGTATTGTAAATTTCCGTCGGTAACCGCGCCATATTATTGGGCCCTCACGTGATAATTTTAAACGGGCGCGGATATATTTGAATTAGCCCTTACCGACCCGCATTAACTAACCGCATCTTGATCGACTCCCAAATTTAAATGTGGTCATTACCGACGGAAATTTCCGTCGGTAACCGACCCGCATTAACTAACCGCCTCTTGATCGCCTCCCAAAATTAAATGTGAACATTACCGACGGAAATATCCGTCGGTAAAGGCAATTTTTTTTTGTATATAAATTGAAGAACAGATTACTTCTTTCTCTTTCGAGAGAAAGAAAGAAGTCGATCCCCCCTGCCTCCTCCCTCCTCGATCCCTCCTCCCTGTTTCTATCTCCCGTCTTCATCGCGCGAAGAAGAGGCTCTGCCGAGGTGTTCTCTCAACTCGATTAGAAAATCTATACAGTACGCTTTCTTAATTTGTTAGTAATTAATTTTTAAGTTATATTGTATTGCCTATAATTATGAATTAAATTGCATGTGTTAATTTAATTTGTTATATAGATTAATATGAAATTGTTTGTAGTTGATGTATATAGTTAATTATTTTGAATGTATGTAGTTGATATATCTAATTAATTAGTTGATATTGTAAGTGTATAATTGCCTATATATAGCTAGTTGATGTATATTGTAAGATCGATATTGCATGTTTTGCATAATTGATGTTATATATATAGTTGATATTATTGTTTAATTTGCATATACGTTGGAGTGGAGTTAATTACATAATTAAATTATGATATTGTACGTTATAATTAGCTAGGTTAATATTGTTGATTTACTAATTATGAAATTATTGATTAAATTAGGGGCTTTGTTAATTATATTAGGAAATTGTTATTTTAAAGTTAGAAAAAATTGTTACTAAATTTATTAGGTTATAGATTGTTAATTAAAATAGAAAATTGTTAATTAAAATTGGAAATTATTGAATAAATTAGTTATTGTTGAATAAAATAGGAAATTAGTTATTGTTGAATAAAATAGGAAATTATTTATTAAAATAAGTTATTATTGATTAAATTAGGTATTGTTGATTGAATAAAAAATTATTTATTAAAATAGGTTATTATTGATTAAAATAGGTTATTATTTAGGGATTAAATTTTAATTTATTAGATTATTGTTTTTTATTAAATTAAGAAATTTATTATTAATTAATTAGTATTATATATATAATTTATTAATTTAAATGTTTAAATTAAATAGATGACTGGAAATGGTGCTGGTGCCTCTGGTGGCTCGGGATCTCACGGGGCCTCCGGGTCACGTAGCCGATCGAAGAAGAGTCGATCGAAACTTAGACCCGAGGCACCGGCGCCTACACTGCCACAAACACCATTATTGTCGCCTCCGCCACCCATTCCACACCCGTCGCCTGATCAGCCGTCGTCTCATTCGTCTGTCCGGGACCATCTTGTTGTTTCTGCTCGGGATGGCCGGGAGCGCATTTGGGTTACAGGTGGAGGAGTGTAAGTAATTAAATACTTTTATTGTTTAATAATTAATAATTAATTAATTTCGCATTCGTTTTAATTTATAATGTGTTTTGTTTGTTAATTAATGTCACAGATTGTTACCTGGTAACGAGGTCTCCAGGGCATGCACGATTGCTTTTGGCTCTTTACCGATCACTGCGGGTGCAATTACCTGGTCGAAGGTCCCAAAACAAAAAAAGTTGGCGTACTTCGAGGAATTTCAGGTAGTAATTAATTACTTAATTATTTAATTAATGTTTGTTAATTTGTTCAATAATAAACAATTTATTATATGTGCAGAAACAAACCACTTGGGATCGGAATATGTACTCAGACAAGGCTATGTTCAAGTATTTCTGTAAATCGGCGCAAGAGCGGTATAAGGATTTAATGTACGAATGGAGAATGGCATGGCGGAGCGATGGGACGACGCAGAGCTTGGGTAAGGATGATAATGATGTTGTGTTGTGGGATTCATTGACGAGGGAGTGGCTGGATCCTGCGTACATCAGGAAGTGTGAGATTGCTAAGGCCAACCGGAGATCCGACGTTGGGGGTGGGATGTCCAGGCATCGGACTGGAGCCCGGTCCATCCTTGAGCAGTCGATGGTCATTGTAAGTGTTTATTAATTTTTTAATTAATTTCAATAAATTTAATTATATATTTAATATATATAATACATAAATTTAATTATTAGGAACGGGATACGGGGCGTGTACCCACTCACTTGGACCGGATGAGCATTGCTCATCCGTTTAATGCTGATACACACCAATCCACATACGGGCGCACAACTAACCTCCACGTAAGTAATAAAATTGTTTAATTAAATACATTTTTTATAATTTATTCTATTAATTTAAAATTATTAATTATGTAGTTGGAGATGAACCGGAGGATGGCCGAGATCGGAACTCAAGTCGACCCTACTCAAGCCGGAACCAGCAGTGCCCCTACAGTCGAGGAGGTGGACCGGGCTTATTTGGAAGTTGCCCCCACCACCCGCGGACGAGTTCTGGGCCTTGGTCGTATGAGCGCTGATGTCAGGTCCGGCGCTGGTCCGTCCCAGACGGCATCGCAGGGTTCCGTATCTTCCACCCCAACTCCTGA
This sequence comes from Galeopsis tetrahit, assembly GCA_963675135.1. Taxonomy (NCBI): domain Eukaryota; kingdom Viridiplantae; phylum Streptophyta; class Magnoliopsida; order Lamiales; family Lamiaceae; genus Galeopsis; species Galeopsis tetrahit. Next base: position 41,828,021 of record OY776131.1, read on the forward strand.
TGTGACGATGGCACAATTCAACCATTTCATGCATGTGATGCATGTGAATATGGGTCGAGAGATGGGGTGGTCGGACGAGAGGATCGAGGAGGTTTATCAGAGAACCATGCAAGCTCCTCTACCGACGGCGTCTGTTCCCCCAGGCGCCCCCCCAGCCTCCTCAGCCTATGTCCCGACCATGCAGCAGGATGATGACATCGTCGATCTGGGTCAGCAGTTCGTTGGCAACGAAGACATTGATTTGTGGAGCTTTGGTCAATGAGTGTCTTTGAACAATTTTATTTTTTATTTCTGTTGAACAATTTTATTTTTATGTCTCGTAGAACTATTTACTTTTATTTCTTGTAGAACTATTTATTTTTATCTGCATTATTGTTGAACTATTTACTTTTATGTTTAAGTATTAGTTGTTTAATTTTAGTTATGTGTGTTTTATGTGTTAAGAATGTGTATATTAATTTTAGTTATGTTTTATGTGTGATTTTGGATGTGATCTGTATTGGATCTTCATTTATGTTTGAATGTACTCTGTTTTTTCATGTTTGTGTTTATGTGAATGTGAATGTGATGGGAGACTCTATGTGATAGATAAACAACATTTTCATTGAAAATTGCCTTGAAGAAAGGTTGTTGTTGTGGTTACATTACATGCATACACTTAGCATTACATAAACTTAGCAATACATATTAGAGGCATAAATTTAGCAATACATATTAGAGACATAAACTTATGATTACATCCAGCCTATAAATTTGAACATATAGGGTAGAACACATAATATTATGGCCATGATAAGAAAGTTCCTCTGCTTCTTTAGCTCTTGAACATGTCCAGCTTGAAATTCTACTTCTGATGTTAGGTGATAAGATGAATCCTTATAGATTTCACCAACTACTTTTGCATTATTCAGCTTGTTGTTGAGCTCTTGATTTTCAAGCAAAAGTGAGTCAATTCTCCTCACCATGCCCGGAAACATTCCGTGTGAACACGTTCCTTGTCCGTGGATTTCGTGTTCATCGGCCCAAACAAAAAAGGAGCATCCAAGACCACTTAGTGAATCTGGGCAAGTATAAAATAGTCTACCTCTGCTTTTTTCTTGCTTCGAAATGCACACACGAGCTTCTTTTCCACAATGGCATACCACAATTTTCATGAATGTGGAAGATGAGGACATGAGTTTCTGTATTTTTTTTGTTTTTTGATGTTTGTTAAGAAGTAGGTTGTTTTGAGTGTGTATATATTTTTCTTCTGTAATTTTTATTTTTTTTATACGCGTCTTTTACCGACGGAAAGGTATTCCGTCGGTATAGACACATGTTCAATGCCGACGGATAATTTCCGTCGGCAATGTAAATACCGACTGAAATTTGTTCAACGGAATCTGACTGATTTGACATGCATTTGAAATCGTTGGTACCGACTGAAATTATCCGTCGGTATTGACAATACCGACGGAATTTAGGCGCGCGATATACCGACGGACTGACATTTCCGTCGGCATGTAGTATTGAAAAATGATCCAGAACCTCAAAACACGCGAAAATTTTGGAGTGGAGCAAAAAATTAAGGGACAAATTTGGATTGGAGCGAAAATTTAAGGTATGTTTTTCTATTAATTAAGTGTACATAGTTTAATTTTCAGTGTGTAATTTTAATTTGGTGTTTAATTTTTTAGTGTGTAATTTTACTACATAGTTTTTACTTTTAGTGTTTAATTTTTAGTGTGTAATTTTAATTTGGTCAAATTGTTTAACAGATGGAATTGCTGGATCGTTGGTGGATGTATTGTACTCCTAGGCTCGTTTTAGGAAATGTGAATGTTGAATTTTATGATAAACTCGTGTCATTTGTTGAATTTGCAAAGCTACACCCACATTACATGTCTGAGGATTGTATTAGGTGTCCGTGTAATGCTAAGAAATGTAAGAATAGATCATTTAAAAGCATTGATGAAGTCTTATGCCACGTTGTTATGAATGGGTTCGTTGATAATTACTATAATTGGACAAGTCATGGCGAACAACGGTGGCCTTATAATTTTGATCAAGTCTTGTACTATTACACTACTGCAATTTATGAACAACCAGTACACGTTGAGCATGTCGGCACCAGTAACGATCAAGAGTTTGGGGTGGAAGAACTCGATATGTATCAAACAATGGTGATGGAAGCCGGTATGTCAAATATAGAGGAGGAACCAACGGATGAAGCATTTCAGTTTTATGAGATGCTCAAATTAGTCGATCAAGATTTGTACCCAGGTTGTGATTCTCATTCTCAGTTGTCATTTAATGCTCGATTTATGGCTATCAAGACGGAGAACAAGCCATCTAACAGAGCATATGAGCAAATGACACAATTATGCAGTGAGATTTGTCCTGTCGATAATAAAGTACCTACGACGTTTCATCAGAGCAAACAACTGATGAAGAATATGGGTTTGCCGGTTGAGAAGATTGATTGTTGTGTGAATGGTTGCATGTTATACTGGGGTGATGACGATAGCGATCTTCTTATGTGTAGAATGTGTGGCCATCCTCGGTACAAAGAGCCACGACGGAAGGGACCAGGTGGTCAATCGAGCAAGACAAAAAAGAAAGTGCCACATAAGAGGATGTATTATCTTCCTATCATTCCTCGTTTAATGAGATTGTTTCAATCTAGTGCTACAGCTCAACACATGACGTGGCATGCAAGAAATTCTGAAGATACTGAGGCTGGGGATATGAGACATCCGTCCGACTCTGAAGCCTGGAAACACCTTGATAACGTGTTTCCAGGATTTGCTTGTGAACCGAGGAATGTGAGATTAGGCTTGAGTACTGATGGTTTTGCACCGTTTGGGAGTTATGGAAAGAAGTATTCTTTGTGGCCGGTGATACTGACTCCGTATAATCTACCTCCATGGATGTGCATGAAACCTCAAACAATGTTTCTGACTGTATTGGTGCCTGGTCCGTCGAATCCAAAGCATAAACTTGATGTTTATCTCCAGCCTCTTATTAAAGACTTGATCTTCCTATGGGATATCGGAGTCCACGTATGATGTTTCTAGGAAACAGAACTTCACGATGCGTGCTGCTTTATTGTGGACCATTAGCGACTTTCCTGCATATGCTATGTTGTCCGGGTGGAGTACAGCCGGAAAGCAAGCTTGTCCATATTGTATGGAATATTCTGAAGCTTTCAGTCTCCCGAAGAGTAGAAAAGTTTCATGGTTCGATAATCACCGAAGGTTCCACCTAGCTTCTTTGACTCGATGGAACACTTACCTGTTCACTTAGCGTATGAAGCTAGGATTTGTGGTCCAGTGCAGTACAGGTGGATGTACCCATTTGAGAGGTGAACAATTCTATTTCTCTCATTTAATTAGTTTTTAGTATAAGGAGCCTTATTTTAATTTGTTAACTATTATAATTTTAGGTATCTCCACAACTTGAAGCGCAATGCTAAACAAAAGGCAAACGTCGAAGCATCGATTGTTAATGCGTATTTGAATGAAGAGGTTGGCATGTTTTGTTCATATTATTTTGAAGATCATGTCAACACGAGGATCAGGAATGAACCACGTAACTTCGATGGTAGAGGTACGCAACAAGAAGTCGATGGCATGCTCTCTGTATTCAAGTCTAAGGGGCGACCTATAGGAAAAGCCACTGAACGATATTGGTCAACAAACACAGAGGCTGAAATAGCACAAACGTACGTGTTATTGAATTGAGATGAAGTTCAGCCTTACATTGAGTAAGTATTTCATATATTTATCATCTAATTAAATAGCACTAAACGTGCGTCATTTATCACCTAATTGTGTTGTGAATTATTAGGATGTATACACAAGAACTACGACATGCAGATCAAAACATCTCAGATAGAGACATAGATACTAGTCTTCAACGTCAATTTGCCCGATGGTTCCAACGTTATGTGAGTATCATTAATTGAATTTTACGTGAACAAATAATTGTTTTGATTAATGTTAATTTTAACTGTACGTATAGGGACAATCGCACGATTTTCAGAGCCGGTTCTTACAGGATCTCAGCCAAGGACCACTACTGCGTGTGAGGACTTACAACGGCTATATTGTGAAAGGCTACAGGTTTCATACATCAGAGTATGCATCAACAAGAACGACTAACAACAGTGGTGTTTGTCTTAGGGGTGCGAATTACAATGCAGATGCAAGTGATTACTTTGGGGTGTTGCACGAAGTCGTTGAAATTGAATATCCGGGATATCTAGTGAAAACCGTAATGTTGTTCAAGTGCCATTGGTTTGACACATCCCCTTTAGGAACCAAAATTCATCCGGAGTACAAGCTTGTGGATGTTAATTCGAAAAGGAAGTATAGCGGGGATGATCCGTTTGTATTTGCCTCTCAGGTATCTCAAGTCTACTACTGCACGTATCCAGGAGCTGGAAAACGTAATAGATCAGAATGGCACGCTGTTTGCAAAGTGAAGGCAAGGTCAATGGTGGAGGTCCCCCAAAAGGAAAACAACGATGAAGATGAACCTCCGTTTCAAATGGAACAAATAGAGAATCAAACTGAAGTGTTTGCGGGAGATTTTAATCTTTCGGTAGACTTGACGACTGCAAATCCACAATTAATTGTTATTGAAAACGATAGTGGACATGAGGAGGAGGATGAACATGACGAGAGGGAGGATGAAGAAGATGAGGAGGAAGATGTGGCAAATAATGAAAATGAAGACGAAGATGAAGATGAATATTAAATTAATGTAACCTAACTATTTTATTTTGTACAATTTATAAGATTTCATTATTTATCATTTGGTTATAACTTATAATTTAATTATTTATCATTTGGTTATGTTATAACTTATAATTTAATTATTTATCATTTGGTTTTAAAAATTCAAGGGCGACGGAAATTTCCGTCGCTAACGGTAACGAGCCAAAGCCGACCGAAATATCCGTCGGCATATCCGTCGCTAACGGCATCAAGCCAAAGCTGACCGAAATATCCGTCGCTAACGGCATCGAGCCAAAGCTGACCGAACATATCCGTCGCTAACGGCATCGAGCCAAAGCTGACCGAACATATCCGTCGCTAACGGCATCGAGCCAAAGCTGACCGAACATATCCGTCGCCATTTCCGTCGCCATTTCCGAATATAAATGTAACTTTCTCTCATTTCACGCGTATTTTCTTTCCCTCCCTCTCTCTATGTCTCTCCCTCCCCCTCTCCCTTCCCCTCCCCCACTCCACGTATTTTCCGACCGTCTCCTCCTTGCCCACTCCACGTATTTTTCGACCGTCTCTCTATTTTCTTCGCCACATGCTGCCCCTTGCCCACGTTCGCAGCGGCGCCACCCCCTTCTCCAGCCGTTCGTGCTCCTTCTCTCGCTGCGACCGCCCATCCCCTCCTTGCCGTGGCCGCGGCCGCCGCCCATCCTCCCTACCTGTAGTCGTCGCCCACCGCCTCCTCTGCCGTCGCCGTCTTCGTTTGAAAGGTATGTTTTTACATATCTAAAAAAAATTAGGGTTTTGGATTTTCCTATGAGGATATTTGTAAATAAGGGAAAATCCTATTATGTGCGAAAGGAACGAAATAAAACCACCTCAGAACCAATCAAACGTTGCCTTATATGTATTGTTATAAGAGGCTGAATAAACTAGGTATTTTTTCCAACTTTTGTTCGGCCAAAAATGCTAGATTGAATGTCATAGCTCTGTGTTTGGTTGTTCTTGACCAAACAAGTTCTTCAAAATAATACGGTATTTTTTTTCGGTACACAATAGCTACTATTCGGTTCTAATGTGTGGCCGAACACAGTGGACTGATTTTTACAATTAATGGACTGGGCTTTGTTTAAATTTGTATGGCTTGTTCGTAAGTGTATAGTCTGGGACTGAAAATATTATGTAAGTGATGTTTTTAGTTTAAGAAGATGTAGGAATACGTTTGTTTTATGTTGTACTTTAGGTTTTGTATTGTACTTTTTCTGATTTTCGTTTAAGAATATGTAGTTTTTAACTGTGTTTTATACTCTAAATCTCTTATCTTTGAACTACCAGCATATCGAATATTTGCTGAGACCGACCGAAACTATGCGAGCCTAATGAAGTTACTTGATCTCTGTTGAGGTATGTTCAATCTCTTATGATAATTTAAATATATAAAATGACAATTAAATCTTGATTCTTTGGAATTGATTTTGAAATGGCAGGGATGGAGTCAGCGAAGGACAATTTAATCAACACTGTCTGATCTCCTACTCAATAAAATCTGAAGCAACACCTAAAGCCACTACTTCTATTTGCTTCTTACTTGATCGATCCTCTGCCAATTCCGGAACACCATTAGCATGTAATATTAAACTATTCATAAGGCAAAAGCAAAATGAAACTAATGAAACTACATCAAGTTTTTGCTGTTTGCTCAAGCAAAGGACGACGATTTTGTTTATTCTGTTGGATCTAATGTAGATTTGTGTATTGAATTATTTAAGCAATTTTGATCGGGTCGGATCCCGATCGCAAATAATTTTTTTTTTTAAATTTTTGGTACTTACCGACGGACTATTCCGTCGGTTTAGCGTCGGTAATACCGACGGGCGAACCGACGGAATATCATTTTTTTAAAAAAAAATTTGATACTTACCGACGGAAAATTCCGTAGGTAAATTAAAATTATAAAATTTAAGTCCAAAATATACCGACGGATATACCGACGAAAACTTAATTTGGGATCCGTCGGTACAGGCGACCCGGTCACCGACGGAAAATTCTGTCGGTAAATTAAAATAATAAAATTTAAGTCCAAAATATACCGACGGATCTACCGACGAAAACTTGATTTGGGATCCGTCGGTACAGGCGACCCGGTTTGAAAACTTGGTTTGAAAACGGGTTGGCTTGACTGCCGACGGAATTGAATCCGTCGGTACAGGCGACCCGGTTTGAAAACGGGTTGGTTTGAATCCGTCGGGAATCCGTCAGTATATACCGACGGATGCATATTTTCAGTCGGTAACCACTACCGACCAATTCATTGACGACGGATGAAATCCGTCGGTAAGAGCCAATACCGACTGAATATCCGTCGGCATAACCGTCGGTAAAACACCTCTTTTTTGTAGTGCTAGTTGAACAAAACCACCAAATCACCAATGATCATGGATTAGATGCATGAGTTTTTTTTTTTTTTTTTTTGCTTTTGTATGATTTTTATAGTTAGAAGAGAATAAATTGATTTAGTTTGAGAATGATAGAGAAAACTTGATTTAGTTTGAGAAGTAGAGAAGACACATATTGATTTAGTTTGAGAATGGTAGAAGAAAACTAGTTTGAGAAGCGGAGGAGACGCATGCAATTTTATTTTTATTTTTATAAAATTTTATATTTTTATAAAGTGTAATCTTTATAGGGAAAATAAAAAAATATGTGTAATATGACGTGGCGAGCTCCGGCAAGCCACATCATCAATTGTTGACCGGAGAAAAAAAAAATGTGTATCTAATTGCAACACGATGAAAGGTTGGGGTTTTAAAAAAAAATCGTAAAGGTCGTGATTAAATTGATATTGAGACTAAAGGTGGTGTATTTATTTAGAATTAACCCTTATTTAAAAGTGCATTTAAAAACTGATATATTTAGTTACAAATTGTAATGTTAAATTTGTTTTTTAAAAAAATGGACCTCGTACCTATGTTAGGCTGTTGTAACCGCTTGAACAATAATTACTTTGTTGTAAATTTTCGCTTTTACTAATATATAGGGGTTGACTTGTGCATTAACGTACACAATGCACAGGTGACCAACTCATTATGATCCTTTATATCAATAATCATAATTTGTGTAATTCCAATGAGTTGACCTAGTGGTATAGGCTTGAGACTTAGGAGTATGCTCCTCTCTAGGTTTTAGGTTCGAACCCTGTAGAGATGTAAACACACACTCATCTTATAATTGTAAAGAAGGAAATACAAAACAAAATGTATTTCATAGATTGAGTGTTACAATGCATTTACAATGCTTAAAATGCATATATAATGCATTATGAATACAAAAGACCCTAATCTATATTTATAGACTAAGTAACAACTAGTAGTTACTAACTAACCACTAACGAAGAAGTTATAAAAGTAGTTACAAAAGGAACAAAACTACTTTATATCCTTTACACCCCCCTCAAAATGAGAGTGAATGTCAATCAACCTCATTTTGGCAATAGTCGTAATTCTGAGCAAAGTGCATTCTCAAATCGTACCATGGCGCTAGTACACACAACCAACCACAATTAACAAAGAATCTCCAATAGATGAAGTACAATGATCAATCTCCAACTGAAAGTCAAAAGCCCCATAACCAAGCTTTACTAACCAACAACAAATCTTACCAAACGTCGAGAATCGAACGGAAACAACACAAAAATCCACCGATTCCGAGCACAACAACTCAAAAGCTAATCGCCGGCGAAGAATAACCGCAATCAGCCTCCAAAAATAACTTCCAATCGCCTCCGAAATTGCCAAAATACAACAATCCCCAATCGACGGAAGTCAGCGGCAGTTGTACAAAATCAAACCCAAGGCAACGAGCAATCTCGTGATAAACACGAAATAATCGATTTCGAATCAACATGAAATCAAATATAAACTCACGAGGATATAACTCGCAAAGAAATGAGTATTAAACTCAAGAAACTCAAAGAAGAATTTGAATCAAGATGAAATCGAATCTAAAAAATCACAAGCATAAAACCCGTAAAGAATAATCTCGAAAAGAGAAAAAAAAAGTAGAAATCCAAATCCATCAAAGATTTGGCAGAAATGAGTACAAAGACTCAAGAAATTCGGAAATCCATGTATACCGAATTGCGGAAACATATCTAGATCGACAAACTTGTTTAATCGATCATAAATTAATCCATACATAGCTCCGATACCATGTAGAGATGTAAACACACACTCATCTTATAATTGTAATGAAGGAAATACAAAACAAAATGTATTTCATAGATTGAGTGTTACAATGCATTTACAATGCTTAAAATGCATATATAATGCATTATGAATACAAAAGACCCTAATCTATATTTATAGACTAAGTAACAACTAGTAGTTACTAACTAACCACTAACTAAGAAGTTATAAAAGTAGTTACAAAAGAAACAAAACTACTTTATATCCTTTACAAACCCTCTAAAGTAGCATCAAAATTGATTCCCGGGATTAGTCGATTATAAAATCGGATACCTGATACTTCCAAAAAAAAAAATCATAATTTGTGCGATCTATTTTTGCATTTACACACAAAAACGAATCTTTTATTGTCAAGAGATTAGAAAGACTCTTCATAATTGAAGGCTCAATATAATAAAGCGACCTACAAAAAGATCACTACATAAACTAAACGACACGTTAGGATCCAATTTCGTTAATACTCCTATATAATTTTGGAATTTTTTGTTCGCCTTTTACTACTTTTATGGCAGGGACACCAAACTACTATGGTCTGTACAATCACATTTGAGGATACAAAAGTGGGTGTTTGCAAGCACTAGTATTAGTATGTGTTTAGAAACATTTCTTTTTTAAAATATAATCACTTTTGAAGTGTTTGACAATACAACTAAGTGATTAAATTAAGTTGTTAAAAGTGATTTTGGTGAAGCACCCCTCCACCTACTTTTAATAGATTCTATTTGCTTCTCATCATTGTAGTAACCAATTTTATATTTTTACCCTCACAATTTAAATAATATTTTATATTTACCAATTACTTATTCAAATGTAATAAGGGTGTTTTTGTAAAATTATAAAAAAGCTATTTTTTTTGCAAACATCACAACATATACAAAATTGATTAAAAGTGTTTAATTTTAAAACACTGTTCACTTTCAATTTTATTACAAAAATCAATTTTAATCACTTTGGATCAATCACTATTGTTTGCAAACACACCCAAAATAGTCTACAAAATTACAGTAGGATGATACAAAATAATTTATAAATAATGATATTTTGTGTAAAATTAGTAACAATTATTATATAGTATGTACAATCATTATGTATAAAGTAAAAAAAAAAATGAATTAACTTATATATGTGTATGCGTTCAAAAATAATAATTTTGTGTAAAATTAAGAGTATTTTGAGAATGAAAAAAAATTCATTTTAAACTTTTTCAAAATAAAAGTGATTTTTATCAAGTTCAATCATTGTAGTGACCACATCCATCAACTCAGGATTAATCCTTAAATTGCTTAGGCAATCTGTTGTGCATTGTAAATTGTACTTCTCTCATTCCTCTATAAGTTTTTTATATTTTTTTAACAAATATTTTTTAATTTATTATTCTTACATTTCACTTTATATTTTACGTTTTCTTTCTATCTATCTACTTCTCTCTCTCTCTTTTAATCATATAATATATAATTGATACTATATCTATAATTTAATCTTTTTTTAAATTTATATATCTAATAGTAATGAAAAATTTATAGATGGGCTGATAGACTATTAGTCATTTTCTATAAATTTTATAATCGTTAATGCAAGTTTTCTTTAATTTTAGCCGTGAAAAGAAATGAATAATTTAGAGTTGATGACAAAACAGATTTCAACACCAAAAGTCCACTAATCACAAATACCTTCTCCCACCTTTTCATTTTAAGTTTTTAAAATTGTACTCCCCTGCTTTCCGTGAAAGCTATTTGGGGTGGGGGGGGGTTTGAACACTGAAGTTAAAAAAATATAATAGAAAAAATTATGTATTAAAGGTGATGTGATAAGATATAAAAGAATATAATTAAACGTGAAAAAGAGTAATTTGTTAAAAAAAAAATGAATAACTTTTATTTAAATCAATAAAAAAAATTGAATAACTTTCATTGAAATGGAAGAACTAATTTTTTATTTATTTTTTTAAGTTGTAACTACCAAAGTCACAAATAAAAAAAAAAAAAAAAAAAAAAAGCATTTGGTCGTGGGATGATTAGTCCTAGGCTATGCCCCACCACAAATACCTTCATTTTAAGTTTTTAAAATTGTAACTACTAAAGTTGTTTAAAGACTTTATCTTTTTTCCACTTTCATAAAACAAAATTAAATTTACCCACAACATTTTTGTACCCATTTGGAGGGTAAATGACTTTAATACCCTTATTCCAAAAAAAATTCACTAACATGATCCACGCTCCCCCCAACCCAAATGGCAACCCCAACCTCCTAATCAATTAAAATAAATAAGGTTTAATAGTGTAATCCTCCCTAAATCTCAAATTTAAAGATGGGTTTAAAAAAATTTCTAATACATGTACAAATAAAATTTTACTCTAACTTTAAAAGGCCGGACCCCGGTCCGCTAGTAAACGATAAAATTAATTTCAATAATTAGTCGATTTTTTATTAGATATACTGAGTTTTTTTTTTCTTTTTTTTTTTTTTTAATGAGGGAACTAGTTTTTCTTTTATGACATGCATGGCATAAAGTGAAATGTGGTTTTCTTCTTTGTTTTGAATCGAATTTAATTTCCTTCTTCCAAATATGAAAATATATGTCTTTCATCAATATACTTTCACACACAAAAAAATTATCTGATCTTGCATTTTGAGTATTCAAGTAAAGCAAGCTAAATCAGTATTTTTTTCTACTTCTATTCGATTTTTTTTTAATTTATACTACATACATGTTAGTTTTATTTATTTATTGAACCGTTAGTATTTGATTTTAATGAAAGATTTGGGGGAGTATTTTTTTTGAAGGATGGGGTGAGTAATATTTAGGACTTATAAATGTTGTACCACTCCAATTAAACACATCTATAGTTTTAAATTATTTTTCAAATATTAATATTCTACTAAAAAAACTCAATAAGTACGTTCATACTTTCATTAACTGATTTTTTCTTTAAAAAATTTACTCAAAATTCACTAATATACGGTTTTGATATGGGACACGACGGACCTATATTTTTGTAGAAATTTTCAAAGGAATAATTTTAAAAAAAAACGTGATTAAAATAGCAAAAACGACAAACATTTAAAATCACATTATTTTATACAAAGGGTAAATATAAAGACAAACTTGGAAAATAAACAATTAAATAACTACTAATTCTTAATTTAATAAGGGTGACTCAACTATTCATTTTAAACTAAATTTCAACTCATGTATAATATTTATGTCACATAATTTTTGTTTATCAATAGAATTATTAAATGTCTTTATTTTAAATATAACTATTTAAAATTATAACATATAATATTTCATTAATTTTATAATTGATCACCATTTTTAAGGTTTATCAGTTCATTACAAATTATTAATACAATTCAAAACTTAAGAGCTTCAAACCTATAGTTGTATCATTTGCAAATTTCAGATGTCCATACACGACAACCTTATTCTAAAATATTCTCATGTAAAAATATACAATTTAAATTAAAGAATGAAAATGAGTGGATTTACAGGTAGCTTCCCGCGACCAGTTTAGTGACAATATACAATTAAATACTCATATGAATGAATATGAGTGATTGTTTTGTTTTCATTCATTCGTACACACACTCTGCTTCTTCTTCTGAATTTCATGAATTCATAAGCCAGAAAATTAATTAAAATGGCGCTACTACTTTTCAGCAATACTACACAAAGTAAGTCTCCTTAATTTCTGCATGCACCCTCCTCTCATGAGTTTTTTTTGCCAAATTTTATACATTCATTTTTTATTTTATTTTAACTACTCTGTTCAGTTGAGTAAAAAATCAAATCTAATTCTTGCAGATTAATTTGTCTTCTCGTTCTTTAATCCAAAAGACTTGTTTGTTTTCAATGGAAAAAACTTCAACTATCCATCATGTTTACCAAAATTAATTTGAGGATTTAATTTGATGGTTGAGCTGTATATAATATTGGTGGGTTTTAAAAATTTGCATGGTTTAACTCAACAACTGTTTATATGCTACCTCCTTATTCAACCTTATACTAACTTTTTAGATCAACCAATTAAGTTTTTTTCCTTTTTTTTTTTTTTAAAGAAAAATTCTAAGGGTCTCTTTCTCTTTACCTACACCCAAAACTTATAGTAGTATATCTGGACAAAACAGCATATGCAGCAGAGCATCTGTTGTACTATATTTTATTTCACTATTTGCTGTAATCAGAGCTTCAAACTGTATATACGTAGAGTAGTTCTAATTAAACCAAAAATAGGGCACTTTTCTTGTGCTCAAGTTTCCACCTGCTGTTAAAAAAATTCGCCAAAAATTAATTAAGGGTAAACATGAAAAACCATGTTTTAGCACATGACAGTTACATGGAAAAAATTGGGCCACTTTGCTTTTTTCAAACAAGTGTTTAATTTTGTTGAATTAAATAGCTTATGGGTTGTCCTGAAAAAAAATCCAACAACAGTCTCGGAGGCATACATCTACTTTAAACTAATCTTTTCTTTTTGTCACTAGAGTTACTTCATTGTAGATTAATGATTCAGGCTAATTTGATTAGGAATGTGACGAAACTCTCTAACGAGGTAATTCTAGCAACCCAAGGTGTACCCAAGCAACCAGTAGAAAAGTTGTAGAAAATAGTCTTTCACTCAACGTCAATTCATTCATAATTCAAAAAAACTCTAATTAACGATGTGTAAAACTAAGCCCATGGGCTAAACCAAATAACTGAAAAGCTGAAATCTAAATTCAAATATTCAAACAAAAAATTAATAATTAATTAAATAAATAATGATAGCTTCTTGCGTACAAGAACCTTGTCCTCAAGGTTCAGTGATGGGAAACGTGCCTTTAGCTCGTCAAATGATTCTCATGTCGCGTCTTTCAAAGCTAGGGTACGCCATAAAACTAACACTTCTCGCAGCTTTCCGGCTCACGTCTCTTTCCATCTCGCATTTAGAATCATTTCTGGTTCTAAGTCTAGGCTGCGATCTGCTGAATAAGACGGAAGTGTGGGTTGAGTCTGTTCCTGGTTGCCCACCTTTCTTCGTAGCAACGATACATGGAATATTTCGGTAATTCGAGGCGGTAGGCAGCTGGTCCAATCCGTGCAAGAATTTTGAACGGCCCATAGAATTTACTGGCCAACTTCTGATTAATTCTTTGAATAAAGATCCTTGTCGATAAGGAAGGTTATAGCTTAAGGTAGACCCAGTCACCTTCTTCGAACTCCTCTGGTCGTCGTTTCGAATCTGCGTACCGTTTCATCCAATTTTGGGCGATCTCCAAGTTGTATCGGAGTTCTCTTAACAGGTCGTCTCGGTCTCATAGTTGCACATCTACCTCATGCACTACGGTTGAATCGCCCTCATGTGCTGGAATTGGTAGGGCTGGTCGTCCATAAACAGCCTCAAAAGGAGTCACCGCAATTGCCCGATGATACGCTATGTTGTACCAATACTCGGCCCATACCAGGTAGCCCTCCCAAGCCTTAGATTTATTAGTTGTGAAACAGCGTAGATATTGCTCCAAACATCGATTAATCACTTTCGATTGCCCGTCAGTTTGTGGGTGGTACGAGGAACTTAGTTTCAATTGTGTGTCGTGCAAGCGAAACAATTACGTCCAGAATTTGCTAATGAATACTTTAACCCGATCTGAAACTATGGTCTTAGGAAACCCATGCAACTTGACTATATGGCAGATAAGCAGGCCGGCCACGTCCTTTGCTGAATAAGGATGACCATGATCTCTTAGAGGTCGCTATTCTTTTACTCATATACGAAATTGATCGCCTTCTTTGTGATAAAACAACACCGATCCCAAACCCCCGAAGCATCAGTTTCTATGACAAACTCGTCATTAAAATCTAGTAGTCCAAGTATAAGAGTGGTGCTCATTGCTTTCTTCAGCTCTTCGAAAGCCTGTTGTGCCTCTTCAGTCCACTGAAATTAGTTTTTCTTTGTTAAATTATGCAAGGGTCTTGCCTTCTTTCCATATTTCGAACAAAACTTGCGGTAATAGCCTGCAAGACCTAAGAATCCACGTAGTTCAGTCACTGCGGTCGGCGTTGACCAATTTTGTACAACTTCTATTTTTTAGGGTCGACATGGATGATGAACCCCATCCTTCGAAATGAAATGCCCCAAGTGTTCCACTTCACTAACCGCAAAAAAACATTTTGAGGGGTTAATCAGAAACTCATTCTCCCTCAATATTAACAACACGATGTGCAAGTGGACTATATGTGTTTCCAAATCACGGCTATACACTAGTATATCATCAAAGAAGACGAGAATAAATTTCCGCAAGTGGGGTCTGAATATATGATTAATAATATCTTGAAAAAGTAGAGGGAGCATTACTGAGACCAAAATGCATTACCAAGTATTCATAGTGTCCACTATGGTTGCGGAAAGCAGTTTTGTGAATGTCATCGGGGTGTACTCGGATCTAATGATATGCTTCCCCGTGAAGCTCGCCTAACATATCGTCAACGGTTGGTATGGGAAATCTGTCCTTTATTGTAGCCATGTTCAGAGCACGATAATCTGTACATAATCTCCAAGTATCGTCCTTCTTTTTAACTAATAGAAACTGGTGAATAAAATGGGCTGGTACCGTACTGGATCAGCCCCGACCCCATCATCTCATCCACCTATTTTTCAATTTCGTCTTTCTGATAATGTGCATACATGTATCGGGCCACATTCATTGGTTTAGACTCATAGATTAGTCTGATTCGATGATCAAACTCTCGACTTGGCAGAATTGTCCCTTTTGGTTCGGCCACATCCACAAATTGGTCCAGTAGCTCACGGATTTGTGGTGGAATAGTGTCTTTGGTTGTCGGATTGGTGTTGGTGTCAACTGAAACTCCCATTGACATGAGTCAATACAGTTTATTCTCTTATGCTCGTTCTTTCTCAATTTCTTGAGCCTCAATCGGGTATGGGGGTGTGTATCCGATTCCCTTCAATAATATTATCTCATCGCCCGTCCAAAAGTTTTACGATGTCTCTTTCCGCATCAATGACAACTGGGCTTACCGCGGCGAACCACGGCCACCCAGATATTACGTAGAGATGTGGCATGGGTAATGTGTGGAAGGTCATTTGGAAACGAATCATTTGTATCACCACGGGCACATGTTCATACCAGGTGTTACTCTTCATTGACTGTCCATTTCCATCGACTATCTCGGTTTCCCTTCCTTCCCGTGTGGCTGGTAGTTGTAGGTATTCGGCAAGTGATGCTGAAATGAAATTCAAATAAGCACCACTGTCGATCAATACCACCACGAGTTGTTATCCTATTGTTCCCCTAAACCGCAATGCTCGGTTTTGGGGCTCCTTGCCAAAGTGATTGAACGAAACTACCTTATTTTGATCGTTGTTTTCTCCCTGTGGTTCCTCGTCATATATCGTGTTGTTAATATTAGGATTATATTAAAAGTAACATTCATATGTAGGCCCAACTCACAACACTCATGGGCCTCACCTTTAGCCCAATAAGATTAGGTCAAGATTAGGTTAAACTATTGTATTGTATAAATACGCATTGTACACACTTTTGTAAGTAATCAAGAAATCATATTTTCTATAAACTCTATATGGTATCATCGAGTCACTTGGCTCACGCCTGATCCAAGCCCTAGCCGCCGCCCTAAACCCTAGCTGCCGCCGCTATTTAGCCCTAGCTGCCGCTGCTGCTACCTGCTCCTGCCGCCGCCCTTCCTTCTGAAGCGCCGCCGCCGTCCGTCTTAAGACGCCCAGCTCTCTGCTGCCAATCTCTTGTCTCCGCTGCCCCACTCCCTACAATGGCTACTCCATCTCAGTCGCTCTCACCCATCACCTTCAAAGGACTTGCAAATATGTCCTTAAAACTCACCTCCACCAACTACGGCGCTTGGTCCTTCCAGCTTCGTCTCCTCCTCACTGGACACAACCTCTTTGGCTATGTCTTGGGCACGCATCCATGCCCACCTTCTACAATCCCAGATGGTGACGACACCACCACCACCATTCCAAACCCTGCACACGACCTGTGGGTATGTCAGGACAACCTCATCTTCTCAGCCATGGTTGGATCCATGTCTCCGGAACTTATTCCCTTTGTGGCATCGACCAAAACCTCCTGCGAAGCCTGGTCGATGCTTGAAAGCATGTATGGGAAACCCTCCAGAGGCCGCATTCTTGCCCTCAAAACCAAGTTTCGCTCTCTGTCCAAAGGTGCTCGCCCGATTTCTGACTTCCTTATGGAAGTTCGCTCTGTGGTCGACGAACTTGCCCTCCTCGGCATTACTTCTGATGCCGAGGACGTCACTCTCCAAGTCCTAACTGGCCTTGATGAATCTTACAATGACATAGCAAATGCCATCCAAGCTCGCGAACAACCCATCTCCTTTGCCGAGCTCTACGACAAGCTCCTCAGTGCTGAGGTTCAAATTGCCTCGCGACCATCCTCGGCCTCAATACCTGCATCTGCACTTACTGCCAATAAACCTCATCCTCGCCCCTCGAGACCAGACTCGAGGTCTAAAACTGTTGACACTCGTCCTCGCCAGTCCTCGCAAAGGCCCTATCTTGGCACTTGCCAATATTGCCGAACACCAGGTCACACTGCTCGCACCTGCCCTGAGATTCCTTCATCACCCTCGCCCACTGCTCCTTCTATGGGTCCTCGCCGCCCACATGGACAGTACACACCACCCTCTCGTCTCAATCGGACAGCTGCTCGCCCGGCATACTCGGCTCACTCAGCCTCCTCGGCACATCCTGCCGATCACTGGATTCTTGACTCAGGTGCTTCGCATCACATCACCAACGACCTCGCCAACCTCTCTCTTCACTCACCATTTGATGGGCCTGACAATGTAGAAATTGGTGATGGTAAAGGTTTACACATATCTCACACTGGCTCTATGTGTTTTCCTCAACTTAAGTCTCTCGGTTTTTCGAATGTCTTAGTCGTCCCACACATCTCGAAAAACTTAATTTCAGTCTCCAGTCTCTGTCGTGATAACAATGTTAACGTTGTTTTTTATCGTTCTTCCTTTCAGGTGCGGGATGGTCACTCGGGGAGCATTCTCCTCGTTGGGAGTCGTATCAATAACTTGTATGTCTGGCCGGCACACATGTCCACCAACTCCCCGTAAGCCTTCGCCACTCAACACCTTACAACAACCACCTGGCATGCTCGCCTTGGCCACCCATCGACGAAAATTCTTACTCACACTCTCTCCATGCTCAGCTTATCCAATGCACCTTCCAAACATTTTCACTGTAACTCTTGCTCATGTATCAAAAGTCACAAATTACCATTTTATGATTCAAGCATTATATCTACTAAACCACTTGATATCATCTTTTCTGATGTTTTGTCGTCACCTGTTTTATCCCCTGATAATTTCAAATACTATGTGTTATTCGTTGATCACTTCAGCAAATACATATGGGTTTATCCCCTAAAACGGAAATCGGATGTTCTCCCCACTTTCATCGCCTTCAAAACTCTTGTTGAAAACAACTATCAAAACACTATCAAAACCTTTTACTCTGATAATGGGGGAGAGTTCATTGCTCTTCGCTCCTTTCTTCACACCCATGGCATTGCACATCTCACCACCCCACCTCACACTCCCGAACATAATGGCATGTCTGAACGTCGCCATCGCCATGTGGTCGACACTGCCCTAGCTCTCCTTCACCATGCTTCTATGCCCCTTACTTATTGGCCCTATGCCGTCTGCTCGGCAGCCTACACCATAAATCGCCTTCCCAAAGTTAACCTCAACATGGTTTCCTCCTATGAAAAACTCACTACTCGCCCACCTAATCTAACCAAACTCCATGTATTTGGTTACCTCTGCTATCCTCTGCTTCGCCCTTACACCACCCACAAACTTGACCCTCGCTCTACTCCATGTGTCTTTCTTGGGTATTCACCCACGCAAAGCGCCTATCTTTGTCTTGATCGCTCCACAAAACGAATCTACACCTCGCGTCATGTTCAATTTACTGAACATACGTTTCCCTTCTCTATCTCTCCTCCCACTCAACCGTCTCCCCTGGCGACCTCCAACTCCTCGCCAACCACTCCCTCTGATTCCAACTCCTCGCCCATCCTTTTGGCACCTCCACTTCCCAACCCTGCCACAACCATCCTCGCCCCTAACCCAGGGCTGACCACTACCACTCCCCGTCGTCCCACACTGGTCGACCAACCAAACAATCCTCAGCCGACCACAACCGCACCTGACATCACTGTGCCGACCAATGCTCCCCCACGACCTCCTGCATCTCGCATGGTCACTCGAGCTCAAAATCAAGTGTTCAAGCCTAATCCAAGGTATGGACTTACTTCCATCGTCGCCTCTGACATTGAACCGAGCTGTGTCTCACAGGCACTCAAGAACGAAAAGTGGCGAGCAGCCATGTCGGCTGAATTTGATGCTCCTCTTCAGAATGGCACTTGGGACCTAGTTCCACCCACTACATCTCAGAACTTGGTCGGCTCCAAGTGGGTCTTTCGTATTAAGCGAAAACCAGATGGCACCTTGGACAAATACAAAGCTCGCCTGGTCGCCAAAGGCTTTCACCAGCGCCCAGGTATCGACTTCAACGAAACCTTCAGTCCCGTAGTCAAGCCAGCCACTGTGCGAACTGTTCTAAGCATTGTTGTTACCAACAATTGGCCTCTTCGTCAATTTGATGTTAACAACGCATTTCTCCATGGAGAGCTCTCAGACACAGTCTTCATGGCTCAACCTCCGGGTTTCAAGGACAAGGTTTTTCCCACCTATGTCTGTAAGTTACGTAAATCCATCTATGACTTAAAGCAGGCTCCTCGCACATGGTACTATGCTCTTCGCTCGTTTCTCAAGGACATTGGGTTCAACCCCACTCACTCTGATGAATCTCTGTTCGTTTACAACAGCAATGGAGTGGTCGCCTACTTCCTTGTCTATGTTGACGACCTTATTTTGACGGGCAATACATCTTCCATGCTTGCACGTGTGGCTGCCGACCTCAGTGCCAAATTCTCTGTCAAGGACCTTGGTCATCTATCCTATTTCTTGGGAGTGGAAGTCCTTCGATCCACAAATTCATGCCTCCTCTCCCAACGAAAATACATTACTGACCTGCTCGTCCGGTACAACATGATCGACTCCAAACCGGTCCAAACTCCATTATCCACCACTGCTCGCCTCATACTCTCGGATGGCTCTTCTCCCACTGACTCCACCCAGTATCGTCAAGTGCTCGACAGTCTCCAGTATCTTCAACTCACCAGACCAGATATTGCTTTTGCCGTGCATAAGCTATCCCAGTTCATGCATGCACCCACCACCACTCACTGGAATGCAGTAAAGCGACTACTACGCTATCTCAATGGTACAAGGAATGTTGGAATCAACATTACCCCTTCCTCCTCCTCCTCGCTCCACTGCTTCACCGATGCCGACTGGGCGGGCAATCATGATGATCGCACTTCCACAAGTGCTTATGTTGTCTTTTTGGGGGCCAATCCTATCTCATGGTCGTCCAAAAAGCAGAAGTTTGTTGCTCGCTCATCCACTGAAGCTGAATACCGAGCAATTGCCTCTGCGACCTCTGAAGTCCAATGGCTTACCTCACTCCTCAAAGAACTTCATTTCTCCATCCCTCAAGTACCAGTCATCTACTGCGACAACATTGGAGCTACCTACTTATGCTCGAATCCTGTGTTTCACTCCCGCATGAAGCACATTGCCATTGACTTTCATTTCGTTCGTGACCTCGTCAAAACTGCTCAGCTTCGCATCTCCCATGTCTCCTCGGCTGATCAACTTGCAGATGCTCTCACCAAATCACTCTCTAGTGCTCGCCTTCAAACTCTTATGACCAAGATTGGACTATCCTACGATACTCCATCTTGAGGGGGCGTATTAGGATTATATTAAAAGTAACATTCATATGTAGGCCCAACTCACAACACTCATGGGCCTCACCTTTAGCCCAATAAGATTAGGTCAAGATTAGGTTAAACTATTGTATAAATACCCATTGTACACACTTTTGTAAGTAATCAAGAAATCATATTTTCTATAAACTCTATAGCCGCCGCTGATAACTACATCCTCGATAATAAGTCTCATTACTTTGGCATGCAGGCAAATATGATTCCATGTGTATTTCTCATTGCAAGTGAAACAAAGGTCTGCTTGTTGTCGTCGGTTAATTTCCTCGTTGGATTCGTCCTCGACCAATGGCTGGTGTGGTCGAATTCGGTCTTAATGGGTTCAGGCTATGTGCATTTGTGTTAGTCTCTTGTGGAGAAAGACTGGGACGAACCAGAAAATGTTTGTTGGTCCCAAATGGTCGATTCGAATAGCCCTGTCCTCGGACCATTTTCATTTGTTCTTCTTTTCTTGTTGCCAATTCGATAGCTTCCTGCAGATTTGCGGTTTTCCACATTCGCAATTCGGCTGCTAGTTCAGGTTTTAGCCTAACCATGAATGTGCCGAGCAGCGCGCTCGGAGGCCAGTGTGGGACTTTGCTCATCAGTCTCTCAAACTCCCATAGGTAATCACGAAAATTTCCTAGTTGTCGTATCTTACTCATGGCCTCGTTGGCATCTTCATGATGTGATGTGCCAAAACGTGCCACGATTCCTCGCCTAAATTTATCGCATGTAATAATGTCGTCATTATTGACCTGCTCAAACCATCTCCACCACTATCTTGCCTCGTCGTCTAGATAGTACGAGGCGACCTGCACACAGTCTTTCATTCATATTGCCTTGATTAGGAAACACTGTTTAGCTTTGTCCAACCAATTGAGAGGGTCTTCCCCATTAAACTTGGGAAAATCCAAACGAACACCTTTAGGTCGGTGGTCGCCCGCACTTCTGATCGTCGACTACTTTCGGATGATTCTCCCTCCGATTCTGTCATCTGAGTGTCCTCTTCATCCTCTGTTCCTGAACCATCCCGGCGGAATGGATTAGGATGAGTCGCAAACGGGTTGCCCTCCTTGCATTTTGCATTGTCTGGTGTACCTCTCTCTCGGCCCCGTCGGTGCACACGAGATCCATATCTCCCATGATGGTTATGGATTTCCCTATCCCATCAGCATGTTCGCCGGTAGTCCCAAAATGCGCATTGTCATCGCGCTGTTGATTTTGATTCGTACCCTGACCAGTCCTGTCGCCCTGTGCCTGCTCTCCCAATCGACCAACAATCGTCTCCATCATCTCACTTAGTTTCGTAATCGATTCTTAAATGTTTTCGACTTTCTCCTATTGGACACCATTGTTCCCTGAATCGTGATTACGGGATCGTAACTGCTCTGAGGCCAATTGATGAAACCTCTCACGAGGTAATTCTAGCAAGTCAAGGTGTAGCCTTAAATTATCCTAGCAACCAGCAGAAAGGTTGTAGAAAATAGTCTTTCACTCAACGTCAATTCATTCATAATTCAAAAAAAACCCTAATCACTGAGTTTATGCACATAAGCCCAGGGGCTAAACCAAATAAATAAAAAGTTGAAATCTAGCAACAAATCTAAATTCAAATATTCAAGCAAATAATTAATAAATAATTAAATAAATAATGATTGCTTCTTGCGTTTGTGATAGACTTCTCCAAAATCCCTTGCTCGTGTGGTCTCATCATGTTTTATCGTTTTCATGGACTCCAATTGATAATATTGATGCACTTTTTATGATGGAAATCTTGAATAAACTATCTCCAGAAAACAAATTGAATTAGTACTTGTTACAAGTATCAGCAAGGATTTGATTCATCCATGACCATGACCCTGATTTTCTTCATATGCTTGACAGATTTCATGTCTCCTCAATTTCGTTCAGCATGGCCCGAACTGATCTTCCCCTGCCTGTTGGAAGATGCCAATATAGTTCTTCAAGTTGGATTCCTAGCAATTTTATTGCTTTCTTACATAAGAAACAACATAAATTCTTTCTGCATAGGAAGAAAGAAGACGAGAGACATCGAAAAGTATTCAACAGATGAGAAATATGGCATCTCTTACAAACTCAGCATCATCTGTTCCATCATAATGCCCTCTATTCCAGTCGTAAAACTGCTAATGCTGCAACGAGAAAGTGGAGCTCAATGTGGATCGAAAGCCCCGGTCATTTCATCCCTGATCATGCAACTAGTATCATGGACAGTTTCGTTGGTTGTACTGCACAGAATACGAAACACGAAGTGTATCAAGTTTCCATGGATCTTGAGATTATGGTGGATTTCCAGCTTTCTGTTATCACTTGCTCGTTCGATGATTGATGTTCATTCCACAATTACAAACAATGATCATCTTGGGATGCAAGAATATGCTGATTTACTCAATCTTCTACCTTCTATGTGTTTGCTAGTTCTATCAATCCGAGGGAAAACAGGGGCAACACTCAGAAATTCAAATGATATAAGTGAACCCCTCCTCGATGGAAAAAACGACAAGTTGAAGAGGGACAGTCCTTATGGAAAGGCTACAATCACCCAACTTGTCACCTTTTCTTGGCTTAATCCATTGTTCGAGCTTGGATATAAGAAGCAGCTTGATCAGGATGAAGTCCCTGATGTTGATATCAAGGACTCTGCAGCTTTTCTATTCCAGGATTTCGAACAATGCCTCAAATTCGTCAAGGAAAGTGATGGAGCAGAAATACCATCACTTTATAAATCACTTTACATATTTGCAAGGAAAAAAGCAGCTATTAATGCGCTTTTTGCAGTAACAAGTGCAGCTACATCTTATGTGGGGCCTTATCTTATCAACTACTTCGTCACTTTTCTAAATGAAAAGAGATTTAGAAGCTTAAAAAGTGGTTACCTTCTTGCATTAGGCTTCCTCGGAGCAAAATTGATCGAGACGATAGCTCAGAGGCAGTGGATTTTTGGAGCTCGACAGCTTGGACTTCGCCTAAGAGCTGCATTGATTTCTCAAATTCACAAAAAGGGCCTCATCTTGTCGAGCAAATCGCGTCAGAATCGAAGCACTGGAGAGATCATCAATATTATGAGTGTTGATGTGCAAAGAATCGCAGATTTTATATGGTATCTGAATACAGTATGGATGTTGCCAGTACAAATCTCTATGGCTATCTTTGTTCTTCAAATAAATCTTGGAAAGGGCGCTTTAGTTGCTCTAGCTGCAACTTCGGTGGTGATGGCTGGAAATATACCGTTAACAAGAGTTCAGAAAAGATACCAGGTAAAGATCATGGAAGCAAAGGATGATCGAATGAAAGCCACATCAGAAGTTCTTCGAAATATGAAGACACTAAAGCTGCAAGCATGGGATAGTAATTACCTCCAAAAGCTCATGGATTTAAGAAAGACGGAGCATAATTGGCTATGGAAGTCGCTTAGATTGACAGCGTTATTTTCTTTTATCTTCTGGGGTTCGCCAGCTTTTATATCGGTGATCACTTTTGGTGGATGTGTTTTGATGGGAATTCCACTCACAGCTGGAAGAGTGTTATCGGCTTTGGCTACATTCAGAATGCTTCAAGATCCCATTTTCAATCTGCCTGATTTGCTTAATGCCATTGCACAGGGAAAAGTTTCTGTTGATAGGATTTCTTCGTTCCTGCAGGAAGATGAAATCAGGTCAGATGCAGTTGAATTTGTTGATAGCAATCAAACGGGCATGCATGTGGAGATCACTGAAGGAAAATTCAGCTGGGAGATGGAAAAACCAGGGGAAAATCCAACCCTTGATCATATAAACCTGAAAGTGAAAAAGGGAATGAAGGTGGCGATATGTGGGACCGTTGGATCGGGAAAATCAAGTTTACTGTCATGCATACTTGGAGAGATGAACAAACTGTCAGGGGCGGTGAAGGTGAGTGGTAAAAAGGCGTACGTTCCTCAGTCTCCATGGATACTAACTGGAAATATCAGAGAGAATATACTGTTTGGGAATGCATATGAAAGTGATAAGTATAATAGAACAATTGAAGTTTGTGCTTTGTTAAAGGATTTCGAGCTGTTTGGTGCTGGGGACTTGACAGAAATAGGAGAGAGAGGCATAAATATGAGTGGTGGCCAGAAGCAACGAATACAAATTGCTCGTGCTGTTTATCAGGATGCTGATATATATCTCCTTGATGACCCTTTTAGTGCTGTTGATGCTCATACAGGCACACAACTCTTTCAGGTTTGCTCTTCTGTTGCGTACGTATTAACTTAGTGTTTTTTCTTCTACGTGATTTAAAGATTTAATCGAAAGCTACTTTACCTTTTAGGATTGCTTGCTCGGAATTCTCAAGGAGAAGACGATACTTTATGTTACTCATCAAGTTGAATTTCTACCTGCAGCAGACCTCATTCTGGTAAGTTCTTGTTTGAACCATGCTTAATCTAGATGATGGTAGTTTAAATTTAACAAAATGTGTGAAATCACAGGTGATGCAAGATGGAAAGATTGCACAAGCTGGTACATTTGATGAGCTTTTAAAACAAAACATTGGATTTGAACTTCTAGTTGGTGCACATAGCCAAGCTCTAGAATCAGTCCTAACAGTTGAAAGCTCAAGTAGAACGACAGTTGAGAATGAAACCGACACAGATGCAAATGCAAATCAAGAATTCCCTCACACTAAGCAAGATTCAGAGCACAATCTGTGCGTTGAGATAACGGAGAAAGAAGGAAGACTAGTGCAGGACGAAGAGAGAGAGAAAGGAAGCATAGGGAAGGAAGTGTACATATCTTACTTGACTATTGTCAAACGCGGTGCCTTGGTTCCAATCATTATTTTAGCCCAATCATCGTTTCAGGTGTTACAGATCTTAAGCAACTATTGGATGGCATGGTCTTGTCCAACAGGAGACGATCAGGTAGTCAACGGGATGGACTTCATACTACTTGTTTATACACTTCTTGCTGTTGGAAGTGCGTTCTGTGTGCTACTTCGGTCTTCTTTAGTTGCCATATCGGGCCTGCTCACAGCTGAAAAGCTCTTCAGCAATATGCTGCACAGTATTATGCGTGCCCCAATGGGATTCTTCGACTCCACCCCTACAGGAAGAATATTGAATCGAGTGAGTATATTGAAGTTTAACTTGTAGTATATTGTTTTTCACAAAAGCAACTCATGATTACCCTTATAATATATGCAGGTATCAACAGACCAAAGTGTGTTGGATTTGGAAATGGCAAACAAGTTAGGTTCGTGTGCTTTCTCAATAATTCAGCTTCTGGGGACTATAGCTGTTATGTCACAAGTTGCATGGGAGGTATTTGTCATCTTCATCCCTGTAACAGCAATCTGCATCTGGTATCAGGTAAGCCATTGAAAAATCGTAGTTGTAAGAAATTTAGACGAACTTTGATCTGTTAATTATATACTAGTATTTTGTCGTAATTTTCAGCAATATTACATACCAACTGCGAGAGAACTAGCTCGTTTGGCAGGAATCCAAAGAGCTCCAATCCTTCACCATTTTGCAGAATCACTTACGGGAGCAGTGACAATTCGTGCTTTTGACCAACATGAGCGTTTCACTGATGCTAACCTCTGCCTCATTGATAAACAGTCAAGGTCATGGTTTCACAATGTATCAGCTATGGAATGGCTTTCTTTCAGGCTGAACCAATTGTCCAACTTCGTATTCGCCTTCTCACTAGTTTTGCTAGTCAGCCTACCTGAAGGAATCATAAATCCAAGTATGAAGTCTTTCTACAATTAAAATTCAAATATTCAAATCAAGAAAATCTCATGAATGGTATATATCTATTTGACAGGCATTGCTGGGCTGGCAGTGACATATGGGATAAATTTGAATGTTCTGCAAGCATCAGTCATATGGAATATATGTAATGCAGAAAATAAAATGATATCCGTAGAACGGATTCTTCAGTATTCAAATCTTGCAAGTGAATCTCCCCTTGTTATCGAAAACTGTAGGCCCCCGACAAACTGGCCTGATATTGGAACTATTTCTTTCTCAAATTTGCAGGTAATTAACTTCAAAATACTCCATATACTCCCTCTTTCCATTTCTGGTAACAAAATTTCATATATGATTCTTTGTGCAGATACGTTACGCTGAGCATCTTCCATCAGTCTTGAAAAATATTACGTGCACATTCCCAGGGAGGAAGAAAGTCGGGGTTGTGGGAAGGACAGGGAGTGGTAAGTCGACCCTCATACAAGCCATCTTCCGTATTGTAGAACCAAGAGAAGGCACCATCTTCATTGATGATGTTGATATATCCAAGATAGGCCTTCATGATCTGAGATCAAGGCTCAGTATCATTCCACAAGATCCAACGATGTTTGAGGGAAGTGTTCGAGGCAATCTTGACCCTCTAGACAAACATTCTGACATTGAAATTTGGGAGGTACTGTACAATTTCTACTCAAAATCATTAACAAGTGAAAAGGGCTTGGCCTAAATTAGCTTCTTAAATTTGCAGGCATTGGATAAATGCCAACTAGGAGATACAATACGTCAAAAGCCAGAAAAGCTCGAATCCACAGGTAAGTCCCACAAATTACTAGACTTGTTTTATACCATTATTATACTAATAATAATGTGGTAAACGTTGAGACAGTGGTTGAGAATGGAGAAAACTGGAGCGTTGGCCAAAGGCAGCTGTTCTGTCTTGGGAGAGCTTTACTAAAGAAAAGCACCATTCTGGTTCTGGATGAAGCAACGGCTTCTGTTGACTCAGCGACGGATGGAGTAATACAGAAAATTATAAGTCAAGAATTTAATGGTCGAACAGTGGTGACGATTGCACACAGAATCCACACAGTAATAGACAGTGATCTTGTCCTGGTGCTGAGTGATGGTAAGAAGATAAACATGAATTTGTTTAGTTTACATGATGTTTGGAGGTGTAATGTTGATGAATGAATGTTTATGGTTTTTCAGGAAGAATAGCAGAGTATGATACACCAGCTAAGCTACTGGAAAGAGACAACTCTTTCTTCTCCAAATTGATCAAGGAGTACTCAATGAGATCACAGAGTTTCAACTGCGTACAAAAGCTGCAACCTTAACTCACGATGATCGCGATTTTCCTATCTAACCGAATAGTTTGGATCATGACCTGATATATTCTATAATCAGAAACTTGCTAGTCTAGCTAAGGTCTTATGTAAGATGGATACATAAATTTTATTTTCATGTGAATCAGGAGGAACATATTTGCAATCCTATATAATTACTCGTATTATACGACATCTGCTGGAGGTTCTGTTATGTTCTATGTAAGACTAGGAACGCTGTTCATAGATGCAAGATTCTCTACTTATATTACTACTACACACATCTCACTTTCTTCTTATTCTACCCTTCTCAATCAAATTAAAATAAAAAAACACTTTCCCTCCCTCCTTCCCTTCATTTAAATCATTTTAATCTCTACATTTCTAAAATTTATGTGTAGATTTAGATTCTTTAATTTTTATATGATTTGGGGTGATTCTAGTGCATACATATATCATAGGAGAATACATTGTATTTCAATTGCATAAAAATTTCAGTTGTGCGTAAACGTGGTCGTACATATGCAAAGCTAAGTACACTGTATGTACGTCTATTCGATCGAAAGTTCATGCACTGTAATACGTTCGTTCAACCGTAAAGTAATTCACAATACATGATTTGCATGTTTGAAACAGCCGAACAACACTTAGTGATATTTTTTATTATAAAAATTATGAGGTGTGCTTTTAGGGGTGGGAGACTCATCCTAATTAGGCCTTTGCGAACTAGGAGTAATAGTTTATGCTAAAAAGCGACTTTAATTGACCTCTACAAGATTTTGCGACTTTAACGTGATAGGGATGCGATTTATAGTTGAGAAAAATTGATGCTGACGTAGGATGATGAGCACGCACCAGATAATGGCGGCAGTTGTGACGAGCAGCGGTGCACCATCTCCAGGGAATCGGGACCCAACGCCGCCGTCGCCGTCGCCGGTGGCCGCGAGGCCTCTCCTTTCTATGTCTAAGCCTTCTTGGATCGTCAGAACTGAGGCATGTGTTTCTGAATTTCCCTTTTCTGTTTTCCTTATGAGTAATTACAGATTGGAAATGGAAGAAAAATAAACTAATTTCATCCCACACTACAAGTTTTTAAGTTACAGGTTAATTTATACAGAAATTATTTATTTTAGGTATGAGATTGATAATATCCCCAATGTTGGGTGTGATAAGAATGAGGGTTTTTGGCGTGTATTTGATTTTTGGTTTTAAAAGGTTGTAAACTATTGCGATTGAATGAATAATCAAGGTCTTGAAATCCATGCTTAGAGAATGGTTGGAGGAGATAAAAGCCATTAATCTGAAGCTCAAATCTTGAAGTTTGATTTATATTACCCTAGGCTAGGCTAGGCTACCAAGAATGGTTAGCATTTGATCCATGGATTAAAATGATATTGAGATATTTATGGTCAGGTTTAGATATTTAAGATTCTTAACTGACCCATATATTAAATCGTGGATGATGTGTATTTTGGTACAATTGAATGCATTTTTTTATATTACGTATAAATTTTATTTTAGATCTGATTTGACATCTATTTTGAACCCGATTAACCTCCTATCTTAGACTAATCTACCCTATCAAATTTGGCCTACATACGATTGTAATGATTTTGTTGCATTACTGATTTGTGTAGTCAAATGTCCGGAAAGAAATACGAAAAAAGCCAGATCCATCCTGTGTTGTCTGTAGAGGAAGTGGTAGAGTTCATTGCCACAGCTGCAGTGGAAGAGGTACCTCTTCCTCTTTCTGTATTCACATATTCACTTTTGTTTTCGTTCGACTAATTTTTTGTTGACTTACAGTTAATTTCACAGCTGAAAATGAATTACAGTATTAAGTTTTGACTCACTATTGCTAGGCTATGGTATGGTGGTATATAATTCTACTTGTAGTGGGCTTGGTAGGGTAGCTGTTACACTGCAAAAACATAGTTTCTCTTCAGAAACCTGTGATTATAATAAACCGTTGCAATGTGCAGGAAGGACAAATTGCACTGAACTGGGAATGCTTCCTAAAGGAGAGTGGCCAAAATGGTAAGGGGTTTGAAACGAGTCCAATATCATAAACCCACCACCACAGGAATTGATCTAACCGAAATGTCCTCAAAAACATTGGATTGACAGGTGCAGGGATTGTGGTGGGAGCGGGCTTGGATTCTGCGATCGATGTCTTGGAACTGGAGAATATAGGTATATAATGGGGTTCAAATTCATGAAGAAGAATAGTGATCAACCCCAAGATAACACAAGGTCTCGTCTACTTGGTGATCGTCAAGGTTCACAGACGTTCACAGAGCTTCTGCTAGATGGTGATCACTCTGATTCATGAATGTAGTGTTAAGATGGAGAACAGAGTGTAGTGTATGCTGTTATGTTAGTCATGTTTGACAACTTTATGCTGGTATAATGAATGATTCAGTTCAGGCTTGGTATGCCTATATACACTTTATCATACTCAAAGTAAGCACATTGTTATGGTCAAAATTTGGCTTTTTATTTTTAAGTTGGCATCTGATTTGATAAAAGAAAAGGAGACTTTTAGCAGACTACAGATACATTGAGCGAAAATCATACAAAAGAGAAGAAAAAACATTGAGGAGTTGTTATTTTAATTTCAGTAGCATGTAAAATTTAAATACCCAGCTTCAAGAGGTATATCCATATGGAATAAGAGCTGCGGCTACTATCCTGCCCTCTTCATTCAATATGTTGTAAGTCGAGGCAGCATTCCTCTGCAAAACAACAACTGTATCTAAGCTTCTACTAGCATATAACATATACAAGGAAAATGCAAAGGAATACTGTTGTTAGGGAGAATATAGAGAGTTATGGGGTGGGGTAAGCAGCTAAAGCACGTGAATGGATATCGAGTTTTAGTAGTTTATACAATGAAGAATTGTGAAATTAATAGTACTATGATTTTTCACCAAAAGACAGCTTACCGAGTCAACTACTTCTAGTTTCATGCCAGTGGAACGAACGAAGCTGCGAAGTTCAGGATTTACTGGTTGAATATACCTCCCACAACCAAGAATCAAAATCTCTGAGATCAACAACATGCTTATTCAGCTATCAACATAACATGATGAGAGTGATGGAAATAACATTGACAGGCAACAGCTATAGTTTCAATCAACATAAAATAATCAATGTGATAGAAATTAGATGCTCCAAGACTTGCATTGTACAATTCAATAAGAAGAAATGGCAAATAAGAACAGAAAAAAGACCAGGTCAATATTCTATCAAATTTGCAATCATTTTCAATTTCGTAATCAATAAGCCAACAAAAATTCACCCAAAACAACGGTAGTCTGGGATAGTTTACTCAAGCCAAAGAACTCTAGGGAAAAGGGGTAATTTCTTGTGAAATTTTAATCGAACGTGTTCATGTAGAGGCTAAATGTATCGCTGAGCTTTTCAATAGAGATACCTTAAGCTATTCCACCACATTATTTATAGCAGGGGTGAACAAGTGAATGTTATGGTCTATATATTTTTTTTCAAGTGTAGAGTTTTTTCAAGATGGAAGACATCTTAGACATGTTGTGTTAACAGCAAACACCTTCTACAGTAAATTAAAGTATATCCCTTCACAGTCTCGCATCTATTGCCTAATTATATGAAATGTACTTTGTCATGTTACTTTAGTTTAGGCATAAGAATATTGAAGACTCTTCACACCAATTTTATCCTGATCCCATCTCTATTTATAAGAAAATGGGATCCTTAATGTTAAAGTAATAAACTCTCTTATTCAAGTAAATAAGTAGCCCATACTTTACATTTCAGATGAACATTATTATTAGACTTCTCACCTGGTATCGGCCGCACAGTCTTGAAAATAGATAAGCTGCAAAGCAATCATGAAACCTAACATTAGAATTCCCACTGAAATGGCTCCAAAAGGAAACTACAAGTATACAAAGCAAGAGCTTTGCACGAACAATCGTATGTTATAGTTGATGTATTGGCTGCAGAATCTTCAGCAATAAAACTGCCTCCAGACGCCAAGCACAAAATATATTTTACTTTATAAGCATACACGACGACATAGTTTACATATATATGATTGCAGGAGTCAATATTTCACTGTCAATGATTCAGAAATATAATAGGAGTAGAATTCAGAACTATTGTTCAATTTTAAGACCTATTGTTATTTGAAACTTACTGTTGTTCTCATCAGGTAACAGATAAGAGTCCACTACTAATCTGATTCTGTGAGGACAATCATTGAGAAATGCAGGAGTAAAAGCATCCAAACCCTCCCTTGAAACAATGATTCTTATCAAGCATATAAAGTATTGACTGTTCCATTTTTAGTTTTAGAGAATCCACAACATCAGATAGAAGATAACAGGAAGCCCTGTCTTTTTTTCTGAAGCAAATGGATGGTTATTTGTCATAATTATTTCCTGTCTCCAATATAATGCAAATAGAGGAATTGAACTAACTCGACAAACCACAATACTAGAAAGCTATAGTGAGGAATTTTTGCCAAAGAACACAAATAGACTAATCTCTCAAACCATCCAGTTCCTCAGAAAATCACAAAGCAAATGAGACAGCACACCAATATTTTTCTTTCCTTAAGTATAAAAGAAGTCGACAGGGATTAAAATGATGTTCAATACCCATTTACCTTTCAGTGGTGATATCAGAGAACGTTTTGGGAGCCCAAGACATCAGAAGGTTTCCTACGCAGAGTAAGCTACCTTCATACTTAACTCCATTTACCTTGAATCCTGTATCATCAAACCTGTCAAAACACATTAGTATACTTAGAACTAAAGAGTAATGAATCTAAAACATGTAAATGCAGGTTCAGCATGGTTCATCCTCATATAAACTTCCTGAAATACAAATCCGTACATGTAAGCACTAAGAAAATCTTAGTTTTGAAGTCTGAAGCCTCAGGATAACAGCCATGTAGGAACAACCCACCAGAAGGAATAACCAATAGATAAACATTGATTTTTTTCGCCAAAGCTTAAACCGTGATCACTTTGTTTTTCCTGACTCCATGTGTGATGGGGCACAAAACTAATAGTTCTATAGCTGTGTTTATAGCAAGATTAAGTAGTTTTAAATATAAATTATCAAGCTTTTCATCTTACAAATTTCCACCTTTAAATGGTTGATCAGTATCGCATACTAATGTTGAAGTAGTTAAGCACTACTAATGCTGTCATCCCAACATATTCACATAATACGTCTAATTATGTGTGAGTGTGTACAAGAGGATAATTTTTAAAGATCAATCAAATAGGCAAGAAAGCTAATCTCCACGCTACATTGAACAAGATAAAGAAGAAACTATTGAAGGTTTGCTTGTACATTACTAGGCTTTACTTCTCAGCCATATAAATTATTTAGCTTCAATATTAATTCCACCAGATAAAGTTACCCAAAAAAAAGGATTATCAAATTGCAATGCGCACTACAATTCACACCTACAATAAACAAAAATCCAAACTCTAGCTTTCCAAAATGCAAACATCCGCATTACACAGCCACGAATTCAAATTCACATAAAATCACTGTAATTACAAAGGTTTCCTGATAGAATTAGCAATCCAATAATATAAAATCACACACATAAAATTGGTGAAAGGAGAGTCGTTACTCTTGGAAACGGAGCTGGTCTTCGGGGACATCAGTAATTATATTGATCTGATCGTAGAGAGAGAAAGCTCTTCTAAGCGACGGCAAAGCTGGGTGGGGCCTCGGCGGCGCTTCTTTCCGCAACGCTCGCATGAGCGTCGGAAGCGCCGCCACCGCTCTCTGTCTCACTGGCATCGTCGTCTCCGGTGGGTGTCTTGAAGAAATGTGGAAGAAATATGGGGTTTTTCTTTCAGATTATAAAACGAGTCCTCACCTTCATCAATATTATAAAAAAAACTCCCACCTCTATGTTACCATGTTCATTCTCCCCTTTCCCTTTTTACAGTATTACTTTGATTTCATTTATTCTTCTTTATTTTCATTTTTTCTATTAAAAATCATCTTTCATAATTTTTTTAAGGGAAAATATCAATTTTGGTCATCCAGTTTTACCTTTCTTCATATTTGGTCACTCATATTTAGTCACTATCAAAATTGGTCACCCAGTTATTATATTCTATTAAAATTGATCACTCTGTTAGTCAATCTGTCATTGATTAACGGAGAAAGAGTTTTGAGCCGTCAAATTTCTCAAAACCCTGGTTAAAAAATTCTAATGCATCTTACAGAACTAATGAAACAAACGCAGAAGCAAGAATGAAACATGTGCAAAAATTACCAATATTTACATTATATTTATAATAGGTCAGAAGGAATTCAGATGCATTTCTGAACGTGATTCTGCAAGAATGAAACATGTGCAAAAATTACCAATATTTACATTATATTTATAATAGGTCAGAAGGAATTCAGATGCATTTCTGAACGTGATTCAATCGCTAATTAGGAAATGAGAAAGGAGATAAAAATTTATTTCAATTAATTTCAAATGCCCAATTTTCTTGAATGGATAATTTTAGAAAATTCTTTACAATTAATTTTCACCACAAATTATGCTCCAATAATTATAAATAGGGAAATGAATTGAAATAAGTTTATATCTCCAATTATTATACAAATTCAATATGAAACCAAGAATTGAAAAACAGAGTACAATGGTTAAAAATAAAAAATCAGAATACGAAGTTTCATTCTATCTCTTGAGTTTTTCATTTCCTGTAAAATAAAAAAATAAAAAGTAAAGCAACAAAAATGAATTCATAATTAAGTTAAATAATTATTAAAAATTTACTGAATTTTTTTTACTACCCAACAACAAGTTGATTGAATGACGTTCTAGAATAGAAGATGCATGAGAAAGAATTCTCATTATCTATAAAATAAAAAGTAAACCAACAACATGGTTGATTGAATCACGTTCTAGAATTCCTTCTGACCTATTATAAATATAATGTAAATATTGGTAATTTTTGCACATGTTTCATTCTTGTTTCTGCGTTTGTTTCATTAGTTTTGATCCTTTAGGAAGATGCATGAGAATTTTTTAACCTTAGATTTTGAGAAATTTCACGGCAAACTCTTTCTCCGTTAGTCAATAACAGATTGACTAACAGAGTGACCAATTTTGATAGAATATAATAACTGGGTGACCAATTTTGATAGTGACTAAATGTGGGTGACCAAATATGAAAAGAAGTAAAACTGGGTGACCAAAATTGATATTTTCCCTTTTTTTAATTATCATTTTTAGCAATTATAAAAGAGTTCCACTTGCAGCCCTACTTATGTGGATAAATAACATATTCCACACAAATATACTATCTAGTCAGCCCATTGAGTTATTTACCACACAAGGTCATGTGTTCGAATCCCACGTATCATTAGCATACACTTTTCAGTTATAATATCATACATTTTTCAATTATAATAATATACATTTTCATTGCTTCCATTTCCATTCTAGCATTGAAGCTTTCAATTCATTCTAATTCTAGCTTTTTTTTTACTGTGTGAAGGTGTTGTACACAAAATCTTTTATCTGCGTAAAGAAATAGACTCTCAAATGATGGGATCAACTTTTTTGCTTGTCACTCGTGAAAGTCCAAGCCTCTCTACTACTGGCAATTGGGAATAAATTGTTGTTGGGATCTATCTCAACTGCAGTTAAAAGTTGACCACCATATCTTTTCAGAAAACAACCATCACCCCCAATAACCTACCTACCAGCTTTAAAACCTTATTTGCAGGCCTCAAAACATATATACAACCTCTGAAATTGAGATGCACTACCTTCACCGTCATTTTCAGTCAATTACAATAATCTCATAATTAGTCCTTAACAACTCTTCACAAATTGAAAAAAAAAATTGGGATTGAGAGGAAATGATGTCAAAAAAGAATTAGCATCAAAACTTTTTCTCCGTTAGTCAATACCGTTAGTCAATAACTAACAACAACATCAAAATTGATAGAAAATAATAATTGAGTTGATAGTGATTAAATGTGGTTGATCAAATATGAAAAGTGGTAAAGTTTAGTGATATATTTTTCCTATAATATTCATTAAATACATTTATAATAAAAAACTTTACTTGTGTAATGTATTTTTTCAAAATTAAAATTATTTTTTTTATAAAAAACTTAAATTAGCCTATATAATTGAAATGAGTAGAATAGGTTGTAGCTAGCTAGGTGCAAAACAAGTATTGTCTGCAAAACTATGCAGTTGCTTAGTGTTGTTAAATGAATCGAGTTGTTTGTGAGCTCAGCTCAGCTCGGCTCGAAAAGGCTTGAGCTTGTTAGATACTCAATGTACTAACGAGCCGACTTGAACTCGACCGATAGACTCAATAATTGCTCTTGAGCTGCTGGATAATTAACAAGATTAAGTAATAATTTAATTTTGGCTTTGAAAGAACTATCGAAAAAATTATCCACACAAGAAAGACGGAAGTTGTATATGTTGCAACATTTTGTGACACACATAATTAACTGGCCGATGAGACGTGTAATAATTTAGTTAGTAATTATCAATCAATGGTTGTATAAATTAATGTGTATATTTTCTTGCATCCCCCATAAACCAGAAAAGAAGGGGGTTGTGCGCTTCTTGTGCATACTGATACAACCAATAAGGCAGTTCCCAGATTACAAAACAAATCATCCTCAGAAATTGGTCTAAAGAGTGATTTATACATTTATGTATAAAACTATTTTAACTACAACAACATACAGATAAGATGCAAACCAATAAATTAACTCTCTCTCATCTCACACCATTAATTAACTGGATCTTGTTGAGATAATAATAAACAAGACAAGTAGATTGATTGATTGATTGTGTATTAGTAAGTAATAATGTAGCTAGTTGCGCCAACTATTTAGCTTCTTAGCTTCGAACAAGGCTCCGTCGTTGAGCATGTCTTGGGAATCAGTGTCCATTCCGAGCTTTGAAAGGGCGAGAGCCTGCATGTAGAAGGCCGTCGGCCACTCAGGCAAGCAAACCTGAGCTTGCATAGCATCTCTAAGCGCTAGCTCCGGCTGGTCTAACATCAAGTAGGACAGTGCTCGTCTTACAAACACTGTCCCAGATGGTACCGGCATCATGGATACCAGCTGCATTACATGGATCAAAGTTTAGCAACAACTTGACGAGTTTCACGAAAACACTATTCCCCCATAACAAGTATGTTACCTTGGAATAGCACTCAACGGAAGCGTTGAAATCCTTGTCCCGGAAAGCAATGTCTCCAAATTTCTTTGTATTTAGCATATCCTGAACTTGTTGTGTCCATTCTTGGAACGAAAGCTTCGCAAATTACAGCAAGAAATCAGAATAAAATGTCCTTACTTATGGAATAATAGTGATGAGCAGACAGACAGATGGTCTCACCTCATTCTCTGCACCCTCTTCATCCTTATAGCCCGTTTTCAGCAGGATGTCATGGACTGCGGTGAGATCCATCCTTGCACAAGCCTTTCCGAGAGGAGAAAGCATGGTGGGTAGAGCAACAGGGGTTTTTGTCAAAGCCATCAGTACATGTGATGCAACCTAGACGAGTAAACGACACTATTAGTCACAGTCTATGTGTGCGTGTGCGTGTGTGTGTGAGAGAGAGAGAGAGAGAGAACCTCCGTCTGCTTTTGTAGAGGTGCTACTGCAGTAACAAGAAACTTGATAACGGGCCTATCTCTGGCCTCATACTGGAGGCACTTTGAAGCAACTTCAACCAAAGCAGTAGCGTCTTCATTAGCATATTGTCCTTCCAGGGATGAGTCCATCAGCAATAACACATTTTTCCCTCTTATCAGATCCAAAGCCTGGACAAATAGACACATCAATCTTCACGAAACCGATTAACGCTATATGATTTCAAGCTTAGGATGCCAATGTGCAAAAAGATTAAGGCTTTTATTTTAACACACAACAATTGACATGCTCAAAATGAAAAGGCTTAAGTTAATGAGTTGCTCACTCTTAACTTTCTTCTCACTTTATTATTCCCACTTTCTGCTCATGGTTACAATACATTCTCTTTTGACTTATAGTTGATCACAAACTGCATTCTTGACTGAAATAAGCAACTAAATACACATCTCAAGCCACTGTTTTTGCAATGTCCAATTTGGATATTAAGTAGGTATCGAGCTTTTGTTCAAGCATAGTCAAGTAATTGAACCAACACACAAAATGAGTGATAGAATGCACCATACATGACTAGGAGGGATATGCTTTCCGCTCAAAAGGTCTAGAAGAACAGTTCCATAACTGTAAACCACACTCTCTGGAATCACCCTGCCTGCAAAATGTGTTAATAGTATTAAGATTTCTCGTAGTTTGACAAACATGGAAGGCAAATGCATTTAGTGATCATTTTAAGGTAGCAAAGTTAAATACCGAATGGGACCAACAGGCAAACAGTTTACTTATTCAAATGGCTATATGAATATACCTGTTCGCAAAAACTCAGGCGGAGTGTATGCTAAATTGGTACTATAACTCTTCCCGTCCCTACTGTTTTTCATCAAGCCAAAACTAGATAACCTCGGGTCACCCTCCTGTAAGTGCAGAGAGGATTTTTTGTAAGCCATCTGCTAAAAGTATTGTCAACATATCTTCTCTTTATAATGACCAAGAGTGGACTAAGTAAACTTAAACTGGCAGCTGTATTCTTACAGACAAATGCAAAATGGCCTCAGAAAGAACACAGAGATGTTTTCTGAATGGTTACACAAGCTTACCTCATCAAAAAGAATTCTGTAAGCATTTAAGTCATGATAGATTTTCAGGTTTTCAGAGTGGCAGTGGTCAAGTGCTTGTGCTATATGGTGTGCAACTCGTACACGCATGTCCCATACCAGAGGCTGTTTATCCCCTATATCAAAACCAAATGTCAAAACTTATTCAAAATTCATTTTTTTTGCCTTTTAGTAACTTATGAAGTAAGACTCAGAAAATTGTTGAGGTGAGAAAAAATATACTTACAGTGAAAGAGGTGTTTGGACAGTGTATCGTTAGGCATGTACTCAGCAACTAATAGGCGTTCGTCTCCTTCAGCACAAGATCCAATTAAGTTCACCAATCTATTGTGTCTGACCTTCCCAACTCCAGCAGCTTCTGCCTGACAAATCCAAGTTAAAAATCAGATACCATGTATGAAAAATTGAAAGAGTGGAAACATCGAATTCTTTGCATCGTTAAATGGTGCTACGTCACAGATAAAATCAATATATACATGATTACAAAGC
This sequence comes from Galeopsis tetrahit, assembly GCA_963675135.1. NCBI lineage: Eukaryota > Viridiplantae > Streptophyta > Magnoliopsida > Lamiales > Lamiaceae > Galeopsis > Galeopsis tetrahit. Next base: position 41,867,214 of record OY776131.1, read on the forward strand.
AAAGTTCTTTTTCAATCTGCATTACAGAAAGAAAACTCACCACAAACTGCTGTGGATCAGGCCACGATTGCTTTGAGAAGCGTTTAACGGCAACAAGCCTGTTACTTCGAAGTTTGCCTCTATATACAACATTAGGAGCTTTCTCTCCACTCTCCGAAACTATCAGCTCACTGTTAAAACCATTTGTCGCAGCCCGAAGTTCTGCTAGTGAAAATTCTTTAAATGCAGGAACTTGATCTTGATCCACCTGGTCCCCATTTGCTGCATAAACATTCAATCACCAAGTTAAAAGAGACTGTAAACACTCAAGCATAACAATTGGGGTAAACACAATTCATTGCAGCATTCATAAAAATTGTATGTATGTGTTTACTCAATAGTAAGATTCCCTTTTATGCTACTCCATTATCTACCATGAAAGGCATTTTTCTGCTCAAATCACAGCAGCAACATTCATCTAAACAGAAAACCCAAAATCAAATGTGAAATCACTTAAAGCAAGCTAAAAGGCACTTATTCAAAAAGGTTCAAGAATCTAAAATACACAGTTGTACTTTAGTTTAGATAATCCAAAACACATCTAAAGTGAACTAGATCACAAAAAGAATAAAGATGCTCCCTTTTTCTACAGCGGCACACAACTTTTACATAAGCAATGATTATCGAACATTACAAAAAAGTAGAGTACATAAATAACTCAAACAATCAGTTCACAAGAGCCCCTTTAAAGAAAACATATTGATAAACAAGAAACTTAAAAAATACCGACCCAGATCTGGTTTGGAGTCGAGCTGTGAAGGTTCTTGGTCTGGAGACTGGACATTAGCAGTTTTGGACTGGAAGCAGCCCATCTTGAGGATGTGGTACTCACATTCACCCACTTGTGTGATTGTGTTGTGTAAGAATGCAAATAGGTTGAGGCAGCTAGATGATAAACAGGGGGGAATTTTGCAACTTTGATGAGTCAATGTTGTGGAAAAGAAACGACTCAGTGAGTTAGTGGCCAGTGGGAAGAAGATTAGAGCACTGAGCAGAGAAGGCAGAGGGTGTCACATGATAATTCGATGATTGGCACGTGAAGAGAGAGAGATAGTGTGTGTAATAATGCTTTCCTTTTGTACTTTGTGCCCAAGAACTGTTCCCATTTTCACATTTGCAGCACCTGTGTGCTCCCTCAATGTGTGATGTGTGTGTCTTTATGTGTGTTATCACTACTCCTTTCGTCCACGAAAAGTGTCGAAAAAGAAAAAATAGACATAAAAGAAAATGAACATATTTTTTTTGGGTGAACAGATAAATAAGAAAAGTGAACATATTTTTTTACGAGACGATGAAGTATTTTATTTTTGGCAAGGGGTAAGTATCATTTTACCACTTCTAACTTTATAAAATACAATTGGCCCCTTCAACTAAATGTAAAGGTAAACAAAATAAAATACATTTAAACTCAACATGTTTGCATAATTGGAAAGGGTATTGGGGTGTTAAAAAATCAAATTTGAGATTTTGAATTTTTTAAAATTCAACACATTTAATTAATTAATTAATTATTTATAAATATACTTTTGAAGTTATCTGTTTATTGATAATTTCAATTGAGGGTTATAGTGGAAGAGTTGGTTGGAAATTACTAATTTCAGTTTATAAGACTGATACCATATATGTGAGACTTATGAAATTTTAACGCATTACTACACAAGTGGTAGTGTATGCATTGATAAAACATAATAAGCTTTTGAAAGATATTATGCTTTCTATATTAGTATATAATTGTAAATTTGCATCATGCAAATCAACAAAAATAGTAGGACTAGTTTATAGAGGTTACACGTGCTATAATTTATTCTTAATTTAGTTTGAAGACTTGTTTTATTTTGTAAATTTGATTTGAGCTGAATTTCGCTTTATAGATACTTAATTCCATCCAAAATAATGATTTTTATTTTATTTTTTACACATATTAATAAAATATCATTTATAATTGAGAATTTCAAAATATCATTTAAACTGATGGGACCTAAGAATTAGTGATGACAATTTATACCGAATCCGTGGTGATCCGTCCTGCTCCCGTCCCAATCATGACGGTTTTTGTTAGTCTATTTATCGTGCTCAGTTCGATAAAACATTAAATTGGGGACGGAGCGGGAACGGTATTTATATGCCCCACTCCGAATTCGTCCCGATATATATTATATACATATTTTCTTATATTTATGTATGTATATATATTTAAATATTATTTATATTTTATTCTTTTAAATTATTTTTAAGTAAATAGTTTTATAATATAATTAATTCTCCAATTCTCAATAACAAAACTTTTTTTATGGAAATATAATAATTATTAAAATAAAATAATAATAATTAAATATACTATTCGAATTCAGTTTTCGAGTAGGGATCGAGGAACCCTGATACCGGTAAAGCGGGGATGGGTATTTAAAAAAAATCTCTGTCGAAGATCGAATCGGATTTGAGGATAAAATTTTCCCGCCGAAAAAGGCATAAACCGGCCCCGTCTTGCTCCGTTGCCATTCCTACTAATAATCTACTTAGGAATAACACATGTGGCCATGTGGGTGAATTCCCTTTCACCTTGCATCTAACTCTAACATTTACATTACTAATTACTTTTCCTATTTCACTTGACAACAACACAACACAAACACAAGTGTATGTGACGTCAATTCGTGTCAGGCGGAAATTTTGGATAAATACGTCGAAAACTATTTGATACTATGATTTGCACCTTATTTAGATTCCATGCAAATTTGCATAAAAATGTGTAATTAATATTTTAAAACTTCCATATATTTCGGGAGATAGAATTTAAAATTGATAATAGTGCAATAAGAAATGCAATACCATTGTTCGAAAAAGAACTGCAATATTGCATTATAACCCCTGTTAAAAAAAAAAAAATACTATTCCTCCCTCTCGATTATTTTATACTTTCATTTTCAATTCGTCTTTAAATTATTTACACATTTTCAATATAAAAATAATGCAAAAAATTAATATATTCACAACATTGTTTTAATTTAAAATTTATCATTCATTTTGGACCCACATTTTACTTTACACGTCATGAAAGGAGGAACTACAACGTATTTGGAAGGGGAACAATTATTAACACCTCCATCTTTATTAATTGCACTCCACCAATTGATACACTCCCTCCAATTAAGAGAATGTTATATACACTTTTCATGAATTGTCCAAATTACCTATTTCTCTCCAAAAATCCCTTACTAAATGCACTCCAACTCAAAACCCTAATAATACATATATATATATATACTATTATAATAATACAACATCATACATTCTTACACAATTGATTTGACATAAAGTTACATTATATAATATTATAATACAACATTACTCACTTTTACACAATTGATTTGACATAAAGTTACATCATATCCTATTCAAAATCTCTAAACAAACACACATAATCAATATTCATCATAATTTCTCCATCAGGATTTCCCCATCCGGATTTACCCCGTCCTACATAATCCCAAAACAAACATACCCCGTCCTTTATAATATTATATAATGTAACTTTATGTCAAATCAATTGTGTAAGAATGTATGATGTTGTATTATTATAATAGTATAATATATACTCCGTATGTATTATTAGACGTAGAACAAGACGGGGGACGTTACGTCCCCATTCGGACGTGATAGTCCCAAAACAAACATGACCTAATTTATCTACTTCCCTTCTATTCCCTCACTTTCTCTTAAAAAAAAAATACGAACTCACCCCAGCCGACGCCCCTTCCCTCCCTTAGAAAAGTAGATCAGGGAAAAAAAAAAAAAAGTATGTTCCCTCCACCACTCCGGTCCCTACCCAAAAAGCCCCATTTTGCATGCGCAAGTAATATTTTTATTTTATAATATTTTTTTTATAAATTAATGTAGAAAATATACACTATTATTGATAAATATGCCATTTTTTATAAATATTTCAATGATTTTTTTTTTAAATATTTTAGATTTTTATGAAATTTTGACTCTGGTTGGAAAGAGTTGGTGACTGAAAGAATAAGAGAAAATATATTTTACCTCAATTGAGGATTTTGATTTAGTCTATTCAATATATATAAAGATTACAATTAGGGTTTACAGAGTAACCTACAAGTAATTACAGATATGGAAAATATATACAAATCTCTAAAGATCTTTGACTAAATCAATTATGGACTAAATCATTATTCCTATTACCCCCCCTCCCCCTAAGTAAAGCGGATGTGGAGATACGCGAAGCTTGGACCGAAAGAATTCAAATAGCGGTCGCGGAAGACTCTTGGTGAATATATCAGCAAGTTGAAGATTTGAGGGGACAAAATGGGTAGATAGACGACCCGAAGCAACCATTTCCCGAACAAAATGATAATCAATATCAATGTGTTTTGCACGCTTATGAGCCACCGGATTTTGGCTAAGAAAGAGCGCAGACTTATTATCACACATGAGCTTTGGTGAATATGAAGGCATGGCATGAAGTTCACGCAAGAGTAACGTGACCCAAATAACTTCAGAGGCAGCATTAGCCAAATCCCTATACTCAGACTCACAGCTGGAACGAGAGACAGTGGGTTGTTTCTTAGCACTCCAAGAAACAAGATTCGGACCCAAAAATATGGAATAACCATAAGTGGAGCGGCGAGTGTCAAGGCAACGAGCCCAATCAGCATCAGAGTAACCCAAAAGATTGAGAGGTCCACGAGTGAAATCCAGACCAAATGTAAGCGTGCCCTTGACATAACGAAGAATGCGCTTGACAGCCTGAAAATGAGCAACAGTGGATTTCGATTGAAACTGACTTACAGTGTTCACAAAATATGATAAATTCGGCCTAGTTATAGTGAGATATTGCAACGCACCCACCAAAGAACGAAACTCAGTAGGATCGGAGTGAGGATCACCATCAACTGTAAGAATTTCCGATGAGGAAAGGGGAGTAGACACTGGTTTGGCATCGAGAAGAGCAGATCGAAGAAGGATGTCTCGCGCATACTTGGACTGACCCAAGAAGATACCAGATTTCGTATAAGTTACCTCCAATCCGAGGAAATAATTCAGCCGCCCTAGGTCTTTAATCGCAAATTCACGGCGAATTCGAAGAATAATACGATCAATAAGCGACTGGTCACTCCCAGTGATAATAATGTCATCCACGTAGACAAGTAAATAAAGCAAAAAACGATCTTGGCGAAAGACAAACAAAGAAGTGTCAGATTTGCTTTCAAGAAAACCAAGACTTACCAAGAAGGCACAAAAGCGTTGAAACCACGCCCGAGGAGCCTGCTTCAAACCATAAATCGCCTTATTTAGCTTGCAAAGAAAGGAAGGACGAACAAAATCAATGTAGCTAGGTGGTTGCTCCATGTAAACAGGATTTTGAAGAACACCATGCAGAAAAGCATTGTTTACATCCAATTGACGTAATGGCCAATTATTAATAACTGCCAAAGAGAGTATGATACGAACAGTGGAAGCTTTGACTACAGGATTGAAAGTATGATCGTAGTCGAAACCAGGAAGCTTAGAAAACCCTTGAGCAACTAAGCGAGCTTTATAGCGATCAATAGAACCATTCGCCAAATACTTGGTACGAAAGACCCATTTAGAACCAATAACATTTTCAGTAGCAGGACGAGGGACCAAAGTCCAAGTGTTATTGGCATGAAGAGCCTTAAGCTCGTCGTCCATTGCAGAAATCCAGTGAGATGATTTTGCAGCTGATTTGAAACCCTTGGGCTCCTTAGAAGAGTGTAGAGTGGAAAGAAAACCACTATGAGCCAAGTAAGAAGTTGAAGGAGGATACTTTGGCTTGAAAATGCCATCCTTGGCACGTGTTCGCATAGGATGAGTTGATACCGAAGCGGGTGGCGGCAGAGGGGCCAATGGCGAAGGCGAGGCCGGTGGTGAAGGTGGCGGAGAGGCCAGGCGCGCCGGAGATGCCGTAGACGTGAGATCCGGACATGCTGAACAAGGAGTCGAAGCAGCCAAATCCATCGGAACCACTGCTAGACTCGAAGGCGAAGGAAAAATGGGAGCCGAACCAAGATCCCTATAAGCCGAAAAATCCAACGAGTCGGCTGAAAAGGACCGTGTGGAAGGTGCAAAGGGAAAATATTCTTCATCAAATCGAGCATGCCTGCTAATGTACAAAAGAGACGATGTTGTATCGAGACAGCAAAAACCCTTATGCTTGGAACTGTAACCCAAGAAAACACAAGGAATGCTGCGAGGAGAAAACTTGTGAGCAGCATAATCTCGTAAGCATGGTTAAACTCTACATCCAAATGCATGAAGATTATCATAATTTGGAGGAGAGGAAAATACCAATTGAAATGGTGATTTATCGGATAACACAGAAGAGGGTAAACGATTAATCACATAAACCGCAGCACCAAAAGCTTCAACCCAATATTCCATAGGAACAGATGAATGAAACAACATAGATAACCCTGTTTCTGTAATATGTCTATATTTTCTTTCTGCACGGCCATTTTGAGCAGGGGTGTATGGACAAGACATGGTATGTAGAATGCCACAATTTCTGAAAAGGTCTTGCAATTTGTTATTTGTGAACTCGGTACCCCCATCAGATTGAAAACGTTTGATAGTTGTGGAAAATTGATTTTCGACCAAAGTTTTGAACTTAACAAACGTGTCATAAAAGTCTGATTTCAAACGAAGCGGATAAAACCACGTAAAACGAGAGAAGTCATCAACGAAAACCACATAGTAGAGAAAACCATCACAAGATTTCACAGGAGACGGACCCCACAAATCACAATGAATAACATCCAACAAACGCAAAGTGCGTTTTTCATTATTGATAAAAGGAAGTCTTTTACTTTTAGCCAACTGACAAGAAGAACAAGCAAGAGGCCTAGGTAAAACAGAAGTAACTGACAAAAAACCAAGTTTGTTCAACAACTTAATAGTATCAAAATTAACATGGCCTAAACGACTATGCCACAATTCAAAAGAGGCACGTGTACGACGATTCCATAAAGCTGCCACCAAAGCCGCATGACCACGCTCCAAAATATATAATCCATTTTCACGTTTGCCTTGTGCCAAAGGAATCCCCGTTACCCGATTCTTAATTTCAAAACAGTCGTTAGAAAAAACAACATTCACCGGATTATCACTCGTAAGTTTGCTAACAGAAAGAAGGTTTTTCGTGATATGAGGAACCACGAGGACATTCAGTAGAGATAAATCACGAGATAAAGTATGAGAGCCAGTATGAGAAATAGAAAGAGTGTTACCATTTCCCACAACAACCCTATCAGAACCAGAGTAGTTCGATGTGGAGTCCAAACCATCTGTAGAATTAGCCATGTGTGATGAGGCATCCGTGTCGACATACCAATCAGGAGAGTTCTGATTTATCGAACAACTTTTTTGAAAGGCATGAGCAAGATTGGCTTGTTGCGGAGGAGAAGAGTAACGTTCTGGGCACACTCGAGCATAATGTTCACCACGGCAGATTTGGCAATTAGGGGGATAGCGACTACCGGAACGACCACCACGGCCAGGATGATGGAACGAACCAGACTGGTAAACATTACCAGATTTCTTATTTGATCGCTGCTGAGCAAGGAAAGCCGGTGACTGAGAGGAGGCAGAAGCGGAGTCGAGCGATTTTGTAAACAGATCGTGCGACTCGGCTTTGGACAATAACTCAGGGAAGGAGGGCAGAGGTGTGAGATTAATTTGAGAAGTAGAAAAGCCATGAAAATCCGTACCTAATCCGCGAAGGAACCAATGGAATTTGTCAGTATCATCGATCGAACAACCCATGGCAAGAAGTTGATCACACAGATTCTTGAACGTGGCACCATACTCCGTGACAAAATGGGAGCCTTTCTTGATAAGTTGCAATTCGTCCTTGAGACGAAGCTCTCTAGCCTTGGATGGCCGATTGAAAGCAGTAGCCAGGGTAGACCACATAGCAGCAGACGTTGAGCATCCAACAACAACAACCATGACATCTTCAGTTAGGGTTGAGGAGAGAAAAACTCTAACTATTTGATCTTTGCCAAGCCACTCATCGTAGGCAGGATTAGAGGAATCACCAGAATCAGTGGGGATCTTGGTAGATAGAGCGGGTAGCGAGCCATCAACGTAGGGAAGAAATTTCTGAGTGGCAAGAAGAAGATAGATTTGACCATACCACATGAGATAGTTTGTGGGTTTGAGTTTAATGGTGACTAGGTGAGTCATAGCATGTAGAGTAAGAGTCGAATAAAAAACGGAGGTGGAAGAAGAAGGTGTATCACCGGCCATGATGAAGAGAATTTCGGTAAAAAAAAGACTAGGGTTTCTCAGCCTTGTTAGGCTGATACCATGAAAGAATAAGAGAAAATATATTTTACCTCAATTGAGGATTTTGATTTAGTCTATTCAATATATATAAATATTACAATTAGGGTTTACAGAGTAACCTACAAGTAATTACAGATATGGAAAATATATACAAATCTCTAAAGATCTTTGACTAAATCAATTATGGACTAAATCATTATTCCTATTAGTGACGGTGGCGATCAAAAGTGACTGTTGTTGCAATTAGGGTTATAATTTGAATATTGAAGGAGGAGTGTATTTAGTAGTGAAGGTGTCCAAGGGTTAGGTTGTTCGCCCATTAAAGCGGTATGTGAGTTCATCTAGTAGTGGTAATTTTATTTAAAGATATTTTTAAAAATATTACATTATTATTAATTTAATAAATAGGAGGGGGTTCGGTTAACAAAGATGGGGTGTTAATTAAAGTTTTCCCATTTGTAAGTGAAGTGTCAAAAGTCCAAAAGCCCAAATTTTGATGGGCTTTATGGAGTGGGCCGGTTATAAAGGCTTCAGAATCCGAGCGAGAATGCAAATCTGTGAAGATAAGAGGTTTTTTTTTTCCACGTCAAAATGGTGCCTTTCCACGTCACCTCACGTGGGCAGCAAGTGGCAACCGCCATCCAAAGTGTTTAAAAATGGCACAATAAGTCGTCCGGCAAACCCGAACATCAATACCAGCGAAGAATCTAGAAGACCAGAGATTGTTTTTGGGGGAAGCAGGTAATTTCCAATTTTTGTATACTAATTTTCGATTTCGATTTTGATTTTGATTTTGATGATTGCAATAATCGATGTTCATTTGATTGAGTTAGGTTCTTCGTGCCTTTGTTGGTTGTGGGAGAGTTGACTTGAATTTTTTTTCTTAATTTTTTTGGTCTTTTACTCGTCGGGGTAGCGTTTTGGATTGATCTATGAAGATTCACCTAAATAATTTGTTAATTTTCTCGTGGATTTTTCGTTTTCCTTTCGAGGCCGAACAATGTTAAATCCATAATTTCCCCGAGAAAAAAGGAGGATTTGTGTTGAATTTTCATTTATTTCTTGAATTGATGCTCTGGAGTTTTTTGTGATTCATGTTATTTTGGAATTCTTAGCTTCCATGACCTCTAAGTTTATACCACATCTATTTAAGGCTTTATATCAGGGCTTTTGGAGAAGCAATGGTATTGCTATTGTTATTATAATATTATATTCTCCCAGGGACAATTCAGAAGGTAGTGATCATGATGATATTATTTTCAAATTTCGACTTTAGCTAGATATGGTTCTTGCTTAAATATGTATGTCCTTATAAAAGATATGCATGTTCTGTGGTTGTTCATCTGCTATTATCTTGCAGTAATTCACTGTCCTGCTAGTTTATGAGCCATTGATTGTCCATTACTCTGAGTTGCTAAATGGCCCCAAATTTGGTGCCCACGGTTTTAAAGAATGACCGCTTATTATGGTTCTGCATTCATTTTGAGGTGTGTTAAAAACAATATACAATTTCTTTGCACATAAGGACATGTCCTCCAAGGCTTTATTGGGCTAGCAGATGGATATTTTGAAATTTGCAATTGGGCAGTGATTCCATCAACAAGATTCTTGCTCACGTCCCTCCATGCTTACTAGCTGAGCATAGATATACACTTGTTCCATTTTAAATCTGTGTTAGGTTAATATTTTATATATAGTGCATTAGTGCTTGCTTTTTTTTTTTTTATTGACTAGGAGAGCTTGTCATACTTTGTGGTTGAAAACTAGGTGAATCAAAATCCAGATATTCCATGTATAATTTATAGGCTCAATGTTTTGAGCAGTAGGCATAGTGGATCTTCCTTGTCTTTGGTATTTGATCTCTATGCCTGCTATAAGACACAAGTATGTTGGAATTCTAGAAGAAACTGGGATGCAGGTGTTTTAATTGGCGACCTTTTTTTAACTGGATTTTGTATTTAAGGATGCAATATGTCTATTGGTTTGTGAGATTTATTAGATGAATGAGTGAACAAAATTTCTATTGAGACTTTGTATTTCAACAAATGTAATGACACCATTAATTCTTTTAACCTATTTTCTTTCCCTTCTTTATTCTACCTTATTTACTAGTGGTTTACTCTTTGTTGACAAGAAGTGCTTGAATTTCTTGAGGGCAAGGCCAATAGTTATGAATGATTAGTTATATTAAGCAGTGATATGCTCAAGCGTCCTTTTGGCATGATAAGGCATTAATTACCAATTGAAAGTTATCTAATGTGTTAAATATATTTGCATGACGGTCCTCCATAGTGATATATTGGATTTCATGGCAGCCATATTATTGATGGATTTGGAGTTTTTGTTATTTATTTGTTCGTTGAACTGTTATCTAGTGTCTGAGCCTCTTAAGTCGCAATCCATTATATTAATAAAATTATAGAGACGTGCAGCAAAAAGAGTCCTCATAAATTATAAGATAGATATCATGTCATGCAAGCTGCTGCCTCAAATAATTGGGAACATTATTTCACATGTGACTGTTTTTTCATGTAGTGAGTCATTGGATCATTTGAATAGATTAAATAAATGGGGATATTTCCTGGTGTCATACTTCTAGGAAATTGGGTGATTCCACTAAACATATACTCCGTATGAGGTTTATGCGATTACGTAGGGATGACAACATGGCGGGCCTGGGTGGGTTTGTCCTATCCTAGGACCTGCCCAGGAAATTAGCAGTCCTGGGACCTGTCTGCATATATTTAAATTAATTTTATAATACAAAATATATATTTTAATATTAAAAATCGAATTAAAACAATAATTGTTTAAAGACATTTAATACTTAAAAATAAAACTTCAAATATATATACACACAAAAATATAGTGTACATGTGTAGAGGGTTCTATAAAAACCATGAAATCGTTCCAGATCCGAATGGCTGGGTCGAGGACTGTCCCAGATGGGGCAGTTAATTGTGGATCCGGTTTTGAACCCGCACATTGTCATCCCTAATTACTCTTACAACAGTGAGTTACTTCATTGATGCAATATATATAAGAAAGTAGACTAAGTAATCATACTTGGGCTCATAGTGATGAAATTGTTAGGGATTGCCGTCCATTATAAAAATACCTCTAACCTTCATTTGGCATCTCTGTTCTCAACTGTTCAATGTAGCAAGTGAGTTAAACAATTGAGAGACTTTATGCTTTGAACTTGGTTAAATCAAGTTCACACATTATGATTGATGATGAATATGATATCTCTAGTTTTCTATTCATCCTGAAGTATTGGTTATTTTTTTCAGGAAAAACCTTCATTTTATGGATAAGACAGATCGTAGCAAAGAGCTCATTGAGGATATTGCTCGCGAGTCCCTAATTGCAATCTCCTACAGAGTACCTGACACTGATCTAACTGCTGAATTCTCACCCAAATATATCAACGGAGGGAAAGCTGGTGAAGCTGTGGTTGGTGATAACAACGATAACTATAGGTCTGAGCTGATCTCTATTTCTTATTCATCATCATCGGATGTGAATAAGGTTCAACCGCTGTTGCCCGTGGATCTTGACGGTTAGCAGCGTAGGCAACAACTTTTATACATATATTTAAGATGTAAAATATTTGGGTGAAATTGTAAACAAGTTATCCTTTTAGATTTCCGTTTGTGAATTAACTTTTTCATTCACTAGTTGAATCTTTGTTGAATACTTGAATGTTATTATAGTCTTTATTCTGTAGATTGTGTTTTAGTTTTCATATATATTTTCTCTCATTTTGATTGAATACATAGCAGGTGGTGAAAAAAATTTGTGAGAGAAGATATCATTTCACAAGTATATGTGACACTCTTACGGTAAAAAAATATTCAAACGAGTTTCATATTTACTGGTCACCTCAAGTCTTGCCTTGTTGCAAGAGTATCTTCAAGCGATTAGATTTCTTTATACACATTTCATATTTCATTTGATATTTCATCTGATTGGATCATTAACATGTGTTGTCTTCATTGTGGAGTGTAATATTTTTTAAACAACATATGTCAACAATTCACAATGTAAAACACTAAAATTGGTGATTTCATGTAATCCTCAAATGGTTTAGCTGGATGCTTATTGTTGTCGAGATGAGGGACTTGCATGAACTTATCATTTCGTGGGCTGGGCTTATCTAGGCTTTCCTGCTTATGAAACGGGCCATGCTATATAATTATACCTCTCCAGACTTGTTAAATATACCCCCAATACATGCACCCAAATGGAGTAGGTTAGGTGTACTCCTCCAAATTACTTATTACTTCCTCTGTTTCGGAAGTGTTTGCACTACTTTATGGGCACACAAACTAAGAAAAAGGGGTAATGAGTGGAGTGTTAAGGGGTAATTTTGTAAACTCTTATGAATAAAGTAAAGTAATGATTGTATTGAGGGTAAAAGTAATGACATTTTGTGTAAATTTGTGAATATTGTGAGAATGGAGTATATAAAAAAGTTTTCTTTTTGGGAAGTGCAAACAATTATGGGACGGATGAATAAGGAAAGAGTGTAAACAATCTTGGGACGGAGGGAGTATACCATTCTTCTCTAAAATACATTTTGATACATATACCCCCTAATGTTTTCCTCATTTTCCCCCACTTCTTCTTCCTCGCCACACTCCCACCACTCCGTCGCCCTTCGCCCAACGTCGCTGCTCCCTTCTGCCAGCGGCGTTGCCCCTTTTTTTTTTCTTCCCCCACCCAAAGTCGCCGCCTCCTCCACCTCCCACCTACGCCGCCGTCCCTCCTCCTCTAATCAGTGCCTCCGCCTTTCTTTCTTCCTTTTTTTTTTCTTTTTTTTTTTGCTTCTTCTGCTTCCAGGTTGCTCGCGCCGCACGACTGCCGACCACACCTCACGGCCGCCCACCACCCTTCTCAATTTCTTGCCTTTTCTGCATCGCGTATGTAGAGTTTGATTTTTTTTTTTTAATTCGACTAGAAGTTGTCAAAAATAAATATTACGGTCGACATATTGTGATCGACCATAATGTTTATTTTCGACAATTTTTTGTCGAAAAATCTATATTTTATTTTCTTTCGAGAAAATGTTGTCGGTAAGGGTGTTTTTCGTCGACAAATTATAGTCGACGATATCCTTTATGGTCGACAAATCAGTGTGATCGACACTGGTTTGTATAAAAAATGTAACTTTTTTTAAATTTCTAAATTTATTTTTTTTTAATTTGGAGGTGTGGTGGCGACTGCGAAAGGGTTCGTATTTTGATTTTTAAAGGGAAGTATATCTATTTATGAATATTTTAATAGAAGGGTAAATTAGATGTTTTACAAATATATTTAATTAATAAATGTAGAGGGGGTATATTTAGGGGTGGCAATTTTCGACACGACACGATAGCACGATACGAATCCGACACGAAAATTGCAGGTTAGTGTTTGGCCTTATCGGGTTCGTGTAGTTATCGGGTCGACCTGATAACGACACGAAAATTTCGTGTCGGGTTCGTGTCGGGTTCGTGTCAACCCGTTAAGCACGATAAAATTAACAGGTAACCCATTAACCTGTTAACAACTTGTTAACCTGTTATTTACACGACACGATAATGACACGTATCTGATAATAACACGATAATGATACGATAATTGTTTATATTTATATAAATATATATTTTTTTATATATTTAATACAATTTTAAATTGATTTATTTTCTTATCGTGTCGTTATCGTGTCGTTATCGTGTCGTGTCACGTCGACACGAAAATTATCGTGTTGTTATCGTGTCGTGTCGTGTCAACACGAAAATTATCGTGTTCGTGTCGTGTCGATACAGATCCTTATCGTGTCGTGTTTGTGTTTGACCTTATTGTGTCGTGTCACTATCGTGTCGACACGATAGCACGATTTGCCAGCCCTATGTATATTTAATAAGTCTGTTGGGTATATAGCCTGCCCTTATGAAACCGTAATAGACTTTGTATCTCTTTCTAATCAAATTTTATTCTAATAAAAAAAAAAGGGTACGACTATCTGCATCTCCAGCTTTGTTAATGCTACCCCACTCCAATTAAGAGAATGTTAGATGTACTCTCCATAAATTTTCTAAATTATCATTTTTTCTATATAAATTATTACTAAACACACTCCATTTCAAAACTCTAATTTTTATCTCCTTCCTCACTTCTCTTTTCCTTCTTCACCATAGCAGCCATCGCCTCCCTGTCGATAAATTGTTGTCAACGATAATGTATATTTTCGATCAACTGTTGTTGAAAATTTTAAAAAAAATTGATATTTTTTTCGACAATAGTTGGTCGAAAATATGCACTCTTGTTGATAAGAATTTTTTGACGAAAGTGTATATGTTTGACACTTGTTTGTCAATTTTTTTTTTTTTTTAGGTTTCTAAGATTTTTTTTGAATTTTTAAATTTTTTACGAGGTTTTGACATTGTTCAGATGAAGTTGGCAGCCGAAAGTTGTGTGTCATCGGCTGCAATTAGGGTTATAGTTTAAATGTTGAAAGGAGAGTTGTAGTTAGCAATGAAGGTCTATTTAGTAGTGATATTTTACTTAGAAGTATTTTAAGTTTTTTTACATTATTATTAAATCAATAAATAGCAAGGAGAGTGCTATTAACAAAGCTAGAGGTGCAGATAGGCGTACCCTAAAATAAAATGGGGAACATGAATAATATTTAAACTCCAATATCTTTGTTGATTATTTTCTTCTACTCAATACTATTTGGGTGTAGCAAGGGAATGACAATATGTTTACTTGCTGATAATTGTAAGTCCACTACTTTACTTTTAAAACTTGTTATTTTAGGTAAAATTTACCCAAACACCTTCATTCGAGGTAAATGTTGCGTGTTGGACGAAAAATTGTGATGAACAGTAAATTTATGGTGTTAATCGGAATCAAGACGACAAACATTGAATCGTGGATGAAATGACTGAGACACAAATTTAAGCGAAATCATTTTTTTACAATAATTTAAGAGTTCGATACCTGCAAAAATCTCATCGAAGTGCAATTAGGGGCAAGATATACAAGTGCAATTAAGTACAATTTGTCATAATATATGCTTATGTTTACCGTTCGATTATGTTTTTTTTCCTGATGTGATATGTATCCTTTTAAATTGTATAATATATATATATATATATATATATATTTAACAATATATTCATTATACATAAACATTATGAGCTGTGAATTTGCGATATAGAAAAAATTAATGATTTGGTCATAGAAATAATAAAATAATTATTTATTAAAAATATGTCTTAGCTAAAACACACATAATTATTTTACATCAAATAGTGTCGTGTGAGACGTAGTATGATTTGAAGTTTTGAACATAACGCTTTAATATTTTGTAGTGAATGCTAATTTGTGCTACTTTGTAGTCTGTTTCACTGTAAAATTGTTTCACAAAAATCTTTGTCATTATTTTATAAGTACATTTTAGTTTCAAGTTAATGTGATGTAAGAGTAACTGAGTAAGTCTTGTGTTAGACAATGTCATATATGAAATATAGTTCCATTTTAGTTTACGTTTTACTTTACTTTAAAAATAATTTAAGTAGGATCATAAGTCTACGAATTAAATAATATATATGTGAGAGAAAATCATCTAATGTGTAAGAACGTTATTGTCATTATTTAAATATTTATTTTGATTTCAATGCTTCAATGTAATTTGGATTTTCTTCAATTTTAAAAACAGATAATCTCAAATTCCCTCATTTCTATCCATAGTATCTATTCATTCTATTATCATACAATCGTGTAGCAGGCGATATAAAGCTTCAAATATGAGACAGCTCGTGCAAGACTTCATCTTCTATGATATTTCTAGGTTCTCATATTTTTACATCTGTTTTGAAGTTCTCTAGTTAAAAGATTTCCTAATATCGATATTATCATTGAATTTTTTTGATAATTTTTTTTAATCCGAATTTCTTACGTTTGTTCGAATATTATACTTTTCGAAAGAAAAAAACCTAATGGGGTGAACTAATTGTTGAATGTCTCAAAAAAATTGCACAATATGCAACAATTTTTGGATTTTCAAAATTCGAAAAATCAAATTTGAATCTGGACATAGATGTTTTTTAATTAGTTCTAAAATTCATTTTTTTACATCGATTATAAAATGTATTAGTCCAAAATAACTTAATGGTGCTATTTTAAATATTAAACACACATTTAAAACAAGTTTTCAAGTTTCATCCCTGAAAATAATCTAAAATTGAAAAAACTCCATTTTCAAACCCTAAAATCTAAAGCTACACTATGAAGGACGGTGGTGGAGTAGACACCCTTTTTGTAGTGAAAGAAGAATAGATTAGAGGGAGAGGTGAAAGTGATACAAGTGAACAAATTGAAGGTGCAAATAATTGTGACCACAGTATATTTTTTCTAATAGAGATTTAAATTAACACACCATTTACCCTACTAACATACTCATTCATTCATTGGAATATTAACTTTATTTTTTTTATATATATATATATATATATATTATAATAAAATGAAAAAAATGTGTGAAAGAAATGTGGTTTGAACCATTTAATTAGTACTTAAAAATATACACATTCTCCATTTTTAAGTTTAAACTTTTAAGGGAAAAATTTTATTCAGTAAAAAGTGCAACACAATATTACTAAAAAATGTAAGTTAATATAATAAAAAGTGCAACACAATATTTACTAAAAATATAAGTCAGTATAACTAAAAACTGAAACACAATATTTCTGAAACGTGCAAGTTAATACTGTATAACTCAAAAGTGCAATACAATATTAATGAAAAGTGTAACTCAATATAACTAAAAAAATACAACATAATATTACTGAAAAGTGCAACACAATATTGTTAAAAAATGTAAATCAATATAACTGAAAAATGCAACACAATATTAATGAAAAATGTAAGTATAAATGAAAAGTGCAACACAATATTACTAAAAAGTGTAAGTCACTATAACTGAAAAGTGCAACATAATTTTTATTAAAAAGTGCAAGTGAGTATAACTGAAAAATGCAACACAATAGTGTAAAGTGTAAGTCATTATAACTGAAAAGTACAACACAATATTACTAAAAAAATGTAAGTCACTATAACTGAAAAGTGTAAGAAAAATATTTGTTATTAATATGTCAGCAACTTAGATAGTAAATAAACATTTTTATAAGGTCGAATTATACGGTTTGAATCTGTACCCCCACTTTATTTAATTTTTATCTTTTTTTTTAATCGAACAATTTAATAAAAACGACCACATAATATTAATGACAAATTGACAATTGCTATAAATTGTATCTGAAAAATATTTTCACATATTTTTGTTGGTTATTAATGTTACACATTTTAATAGTTACTACTTGCATTTTTATTTACTATTAATGTTACATTTTTTTTTAGTAATTACTACTTGCACTTTTATTTATTATTAATGTTTTACACTTTTTAGTAATCACTTCTTGCAATTTATAATTGAGAAAAATATTTATAAAAATAAAAATAAGTGTGAAAATAGAATATTAAAAAAAAAGTGACTTGGCACTAGAGTGTATATGCATACACTCGAGTGCATAGGAGAGTGCCCCTCATATATTAACCTAATCGACGATGTTTTAATGATAAAATAGTTGTCTAAATATTCAGATTTTGAATATTTAGAATGTTGTGTAATTTAGACATGTTAAATGAAATAATTTTATCATTTTTTGAATATTTAGATTTTGAAAAGTTAGCACAGTCCCGTATAATTAAAAATTAATTAGTTATTATCCAAATTTATTGGGACAAAATTAAAGCAATGATCATGTTTTGATCATATATAACTCTTCCATTAATGTGTTTCCTTATACCCCTCCTTGAAAAGTTTTCATACTTTCCTTTTTTGTTTGTCCCCAAAAAGTTTGCATACCCCAAAATAGAAATAATCATCACAATCTCCACCCTCACAATATACACATATTTACTCTTTATGCCATTATTTTTGGGATCCACCATACACTCAACCCACCTACTTTATTTACTTTATATATAAAAATTTACAAAACTACCACTCAACACTCTCATTATTACACTTTTTTCTTAAACCATGTGCCCAAAATTCCAGCAAACTTTTCGGTGGACTGAGAGAGTATTATATATGGCTGGCTGTTCTCTTCCTCTCTAAAACTTCACCAGTCTTGTCTACCTTTTTATTTTAATTATAAAACCAATCTATTTATTGTATTGCTTTTTAATTTCTCCATTCCAAAATTTGATGTTACAGCTGCAATCTTTTATCTTTACATAATAAGTTAATAACAATTCTTCTGCTAAAAAAATACTCCGTAGTAATTTAAATTTTAATACCAATTTGCTAAAAATAGTATATAAAAGAAGAACAACTAATCTACCAATTCCTAAATTTTTAATCCCTTAACCTATAAATTTCAGTTACTTTTTGACACATAGATTAAGAAAAGTGATTAAATAATAGATATAGTACAAGTGATGTGATTGAGAGAGGAGAGATAGAGATAGAGATGAAAAGTAAGATATAAAGTGAAGTGTAAGAAAAAATACTTATAAAAAAAGGTATGGGAAGCTTATAGACGGACGGATAAAAATGGTAAAATGGAAAGCTTATAGGCGGACAATTCTGACTATTGAATTTTTAAAATTATTTACGATATGTATATTAAAACACATAAAAAAAATTGCGTGTTCTTGAATTGTTTGAATATTTATGTTTTATGTACATACATATAAATTTGATATTAAAGTAAACATTTTCATTATAATAATGCATATATTTCAGATTTTTTAAATCGATATGCATTTATATAAAAGAGGATTGAGTTAACTGAATTTAAATGATCGAGTTGCATATTATATTTTGATGTGATTAAAAATCTAAATGAATTTACTTATATTTATATAAACATGTTTTTTTAGCAATATAATGTAACTTTTTTTTTCAGAAATAAAATAACATGTTAGAATATAATCTACTAAATTTTGGATATATACCAATTAGTTACTAAATTTTGCACATCAAAGTTTTTCTAAGAATAGAACATAAATATAAAATATCTTCTAATTTGCCTATTTTTAAATTTGAAAATCTTTTACTCCCTTCGTTTTTTAATGAATGATGTTTTTGTGAAATTTGTTGAAATTAAAAAAGGGTGTGTATTGACAAGTATACCCTTAAATAATAAAGGAAGTTTCTAATCACATTAATTTTCTAATGCACATTTTTCGTAGTTAATAAAAGTAAGTTAGAAATTAGAAGATATTTTAAAGTTAAAGAGAGGGCATAATTGAAACAAACAACATCATTTAATTTTGTACAAGAGAAAATAGCTAAAATATTATTTATTAAAAAAGAAGAGAGTGTTATCAAGACAGGCAAACGGGTAAGTTGATGAACTTTATTTAATTTTAATACGTCTTCGAATTGATCTAATATAATTATCACACCAAATTTAGTCTTTAAAAATTTAGTTGGGATAACATATAATTCCAAAAGATTGCAAAATTTTATAGACTTGGAAAATCAGTATTTAGGGAAAATTCTTTTAAAAAATAGGGTATCACTAATCAATGATCTTTTATATACTATGAGATTAACAAGTGTTAGAGCCCATCAATTAAAAACGTCAAACGTTTCTTTAGGTTAACCAATAGAAAATGTTTAAAAATTTTAACATGCAACGAAAATGGTAATAATAGATAAACGACGATCAGTGACGCATATAAGGAAATATTTAAATTTTATAAGCAAAATTAATCTCTCTCAAACTTGACTTACTTAACAAAGTAGATGCTTTTCACATTTTAAGGGCAAAACATTTCATACGTCTAATTTGAAAAGCAAAAAAATATCTTCACATCGCATCAAAAGAAAATAAAATAACAATCACAGTCTATATGCAAACATTTCGAAAACACAAAATCAACAATGCACATGGTGCAAAAGCAAAAAAATAAAAATAAATATATAGATAAAATAAAGTAACTATTTCTACCCTATGAAAAGAACATATACCCCCTATGGATAAAAATATAAAGCTATAAATAAAACTATCATATTCAAACAAACAATAGTATTAGCAAGGTTTGTTTTGTAGTATAAATATTAATTTGGGCATTAAATAAACTTTAAAATAGGAGCCCCTTTCCCCACGTTTTTTTTTTCTATACAAATTCAAAGATAACATAATTTTTTTTTTTAAGATTAACAATGTATAATTTATAAAATATTTCATTACACTTAAAATAATATGACAATCATATTCTCAATAATTACATAAATACAATTTACCTAATAGTTTTAACAACACAAATACTAGTTAAATTAGAATAATCAAGTTCCTCAAACAAAACTAACACATTCAATATTTTCTACAACATAATTGATTAGAGATAGAATTTCATGAGCTTCAACTTTAAAAAAATTATTTTATACTTGACATTGTGACCAGTATTGTCAATAAAATCATATACTCCTAGCTAGATATTTGAAGTTGTGAGTTGAAAGAAGAAATCAAATTGAAAAATTCAATAAAAACAAGATGAAAAATATAGCATTACTCAATATCTCTTTCAATAAATTTTTTTTTCCTTCCATCACTTTCTCAATAACTTTTTTTTCTTCTTTCGGTTGCTATTTTACTTCTCTTCATCTTTATCCCATTTTTTTTGCTTCTCCTTCCTTAATCTTAATTACCATTATATATATATATATAAAATCAGATGATGAGTTACTTATTAAATTAATCACTTGTATAAATTACTTGTACACTTTAATATGTATAAATAATTTATACAATTGTTTGGTTTAATAAGAAGTTCACCCTCCAATTCTATATCATTACTCATATAAAAGGTATTAAAAATTTGGGATCCTAAATTTTTTAAAATATATATATAATCTAAATTGATTGGTACATTTATATTTCTACTTCTCAATCATCTAAGTACAGTTGTTACTATTCCATTCTAATTAATTAAATATTTATTAATACAATATTTCAGACTTTATTTATTTTTTATTATATTAATTAATTAAATAAATAAAATAATTATTTATAAATTTATATTAACAAAATTTAATAATTGATTAATTCATTTTAATCTTTTTAATAGCAAAATTATTGCAAAGTCAATTTCAATCAAAAGTAATTAAAAAAAACTATCGCTAACAATTAATTTAATTTTAATCACATTTTTTTTAAAATTTTAGTAAATTAAATAAACATTTTAACAAAAAGGTCTACCGAAATTACACTCCCAGGATATTTATTTTATTGAATTCTTGGTTTAATTGTCCTCTATCTTTCTTTTACCAATATGGTTTGGAAATTGTGCTTTGTTTTTTTGTCTGAGTTCTCATGTGTATCTCTGTGTTCTGAGTTTTCATGTGTATCATCACATCTCATCATAGTGGTTGTGACTTCTACAAATTTGTATGTGACTTCTACAAATTAATACTCCATTTTTTAATTGAAAAAATATTGCTAAACCAGATTTATCTCTTTTTAATTTGGTCACCATATTTAATCACTGTAAAAATATCAATTTTGGTCATAGATATTTACCTCTTTTTAAATTTGATCACTCACATTTAATTCCATAAATTTTGATCATCGATGTTTACCTTTTTTTTCAGATTTGGTCACATTGGTCACTCTTTTATTATTTTCTAAAATTGCGCTAAATTCACATAGACTTTATAAGTATTTCCCAAAATTTACAACTAGTTTTCCTTTCTCCAAAACTTTAATTTCTAAAATTTGTCATTGATTTCACTCTTCCTAACTTCAATCAAGCTTTGAATTTTCAAGTACATGTATGTTTAGAAAAATATCTAGAACAGAAAAGAAAAAAGAAAAAGAAATTTATGAAATATTTTTAATATGAATTGATAATGTTAGAGAATTCTTTACCATTAATCTTCACCACAAATGTTGGTAGATGATCATACTCGAATAATTATAAATACAAAAATGAATTCAAATAAATAAGTAATTTGAAATAAGTATGACCACCAATGTCAGTGTTGTTCTGAAAAAAATTAATGACTATGTAAATAAATAATTTAATTAATTATATTTTTATTTTGTTAATTTAATTAATTAATACAGTATCTTTTGAAGATGAAAAAATAATATAAAAAATACTAGTTAATATCTTTGGAAAACGTA
The DNA here is from genome assembly GCA_963675135.1 of Galeopsis tetrahit. Lineage (NCBI taxonomy): Eukaryota > Viridiplantae > Streptophyta > Magnoliopsida > Lamiales > Lamiaceae > Galeopsis > Galeopsis tetrahit. Next base: position 41,889,773 of record OY776131.1, read on the forward strand.
TATGTCATGCGCCTAGTAAGACAATTATCACCGACAATAATGATCAGAATTCACAGGTTGCTTTTTTTTATATTTTTTTTTTTAGGTTCAGGGTTTAATTCGTAAATAATTATCTATTAAATTTTCATGGCCGACCATATAATTATTGTAGGTGAAATAAATATCCGAATAAATAAAATTATTTTGTTGATTTTTTTTAATTAATAAGTTATTTTGTGTGTGTTGAAATACTGTAACGACAATATTGATGCACGTGAAGGACATACACTGATACAAGTTGATGCACGTGAAGGACATACACTTGCAACTGCGTTCATGTTTGGACGAAAGTTGGATACTCTGTCCTCTTTTGTACTAGTTCTTTTGACGATTTAGGATAAAATTGGCACCATTTGAATAAATATGAAATTATATACGAAATATGAATAATTATAATACTAAATAAAAAAGTAAAAATATACGAAATGTAATTGATTTTAATTCATAGGGTAGAACTGTAAACTTAAAGTATTAATTATATCCATGATTTAATGTATATTTTAGTGATATTCTGGTGTGAGATGGTCTCATATATAAGTTGAAGTTTCGTTTTAACTAGCGTTTATATTTTATTTTGTTTTAAAATATGTTTATCGGTCAAAATTAACTTGTCTCATCATACATGCAACAGTGTCATACAAATTTTAATCTATATTATCTTGGGTATAAAATAAGGTGACATTTGGTTGTAAATTTTTCAATGTGAATGAGAATGGAAATTTAATTCCCCCCCTTTCCCAATTTGATACATTATTAATGTTGTGCTTCTATTTAAAAAAAAAAAAAAAAATTAACAAAAAAATTTAGTAGTTGTACAACATGAGAATGATTTAGAAAAAATGATTTTAGAAGGAAAAAAAAAAATGTAAAGATCAAAACAAATCAATTAATACATTTTAACACACAAGATCTTCAACTTAAAATAGATTAACCAGAAAATACATCTTCTCTCCATTGAAAGGAAGTGGGATGACAAATGTAACATTTGCTCATAAATACAGATCTTCTTAACTCTATAAAAGTGCTTTTTAATAAGAAAAAAAGGGGAAAAAAAAAAGGTGAGTGGTGAGTTGGAACTTGGAAGTATCCAAATCCATACACTTACTTATGAGTTTGTTGATAATTGTGGGCACACTATAACTAGGAAAATATAATTGGAAAACCATAAATCCATTATCTATTTGTGTCCGTTAAAAGAATATCAGAGTGGGGCTGCATTAGATTCATATATATTTTGTTGACATTACACAAATCTATCCATGTATATCTTCAAATTGAATTCACCCCCAAAACACCCCCACCTCCCAATTTTGATTTCTCACCTAAATATACAATCTATCCATTCCATTGGATATGTTCAATTGGATATGTTCAATTGTTAAGGAAAACTTCAAACATCTCTGAATAATTTCCAAAGATCCAATTCTAAATAATTGTTCTTTTTTATTCGTGAGATAGTGAAAGACGGGTGCAAACTTTGTCAACGACCGTACAAATATGATCTTTATTCTTAAAGTGAAACAAATACTTCACACTAAAATATTCATACACCAAGAACTACAAAAACAAAAGAATGGAAATTTTTAATTATACAAAATACCTAACATCAAAGAACTGAAAAAACTGTACACGACAACCAAACACTCGAAAGTTATCGTAAGAAGGAGAAGAAGAGAAAATGATGTCATAAGCAGTCTTGTTATCCAAAATGAGAGTGGGAAGTCTATTTATAATATAGATAGTCGTTCCAAAAGCCTCAACCCAAAATTTCGTGGGAACAGAGGAATGAAACAAGAGAGCGAGCCCCATTTCAGTTATGTGCCTGTGCTTACGCTCTGCTCGGCCATTTTAAGCCGGAGTATAGGGACAAGACATAGTGTGAATAATTCTCGAGGTGTGAAACAAATCACGAAATTTGTGGTTAGTAAATTCAGTTCCACCGTCTGGCTGAAAACATTTTATTTTGCATGTAAGTTGATTTTCAACCATATTTTTGAAAATGACAAAGACAGAGAAGAAATCGATTTTTTTACGAAGAGGATAAAACCAAGTAAAACGAGAATGATCATCTATGATAACAACATAATAAGATAATCCATCAGAAGATTTAATTGGGGCAGGTCCCCATAAGTCACAATGAATAAGGTCAAGAACATGTGAAGCTCGTTTTTTATTAATGACAAAGGGAAGTCGAGCACTCTTAACTTGTTGACAAGGCGAGCATGCAGTAGGGCGAGGAAGTAAAGAAGTAACAGAAAGGTGACCTTTATTTTTAAGCAGATTTACAATTTCAAAGTTTACATATCCCAATCGATTATGCCACAATTTAAAAGAACCAATAGAGGTGCTGGCACGTAAAGAGGAAACAAAAGCAGAATGACAATTTTCCAAAACATATAAGCTTTGATCAAGTCTGCCCTGAGCTAGAACCACACTTGTATTCCGGTTCTGAATTTTAAAGGAGTCATTAGAGAAAATAAAACGAACAGGAAGATCATTGGTTAGTTTACTAACAGATAGAAGATTCTTAGTGATAGAAGGAACGACTAGAACATCAGAGAAAGAAAGGGAAGAATTGTGAAAACGAGTACTAGTATGAGTAATTGGAAGTATGTTACCATTTGCCACAACAACTCTGTCCGACCCAGTATAAGACGAGGAAGTATAAAGGGATGCAGAAGAGGCCCCAATATCAACATACCATTCAGAGAGGTTGGCATGACGAGCAAGAGAGTCAACAACATTGGCTTGACGACCAGGTTGGGAGTCATAGCGTTGAGGACAAGAGGAGGCATAATGGCCATCAAATCGACAGATTTGACAGCGAGGAGAGAAGCGACCACGACCAGATGAATATCGACCTCGAGTGACAGGTTGGCCGCGACCATACTATTGCCGAGCAGGAGGAGGGCAACCCAAAACAAAGGAGGTCGAGGAGCGAGCAAAGAATGCCGGAGTCTGGGACGAGGAGGAGGGGTTTTCAATAGATCGAGTGAACAGATCATGAGCTTCCGCTTTAGCGAGGAGATCCGAGAAGGAAGGGAGAGGGGAGAGATTGATTTGGGCAGTGGAAAAACCATGGAATTCCGGACCTAAACCGCGGAGAAACCAATGCGATTTATCGGTATTATCAATGGTGCATCCCATGGAAGAGAGTTGATCACAAAGATTCTTGAAGACGACTCCAAATTCTGAGACCGATCTTGATCCTTTCTTGATGAGTTGTAACTCATCCTTTAGGCGTAACTCATGAGCCTTGGAGGGTTGATGGAATGCCTCGGCAAGGGCATTCCAAATTTCCAGAGAAGTCGAGCATCCAACAGTGACTGCCATGGCCTCTTCAGTGAGTGTAGAAGTCAAGAAAACACTCACGGTTTGATCACGAGTATACCAAGTGGTATAAAGAGGATTGGGAGAGGAGACACCATTGGTGGTGACGGTGGCAGGAGGATCCGTCGAGGAGCCATCAACGTACGACAAGAACTTTTGGGTAACAAGAAGCGGAAAGACTTGGCGATACCACATCGAATAATTTGTGGGTTTCAACTTGATAGTAACAAGATGCGTCATGACATGTAGAGTGAGAGTGGCATCGAAGACGGTCGTGGTGGTCGCCGGAGGATCAGCCATTGAAACGACGATCAAGAATTAAGAAAGGAGGGGAAAGGAGAAAGAATGACCCAAGTGGTTAAGGTTGATACCATGTGATAATAGAATAATGAAATAACTTTCAATAATGTGATAGTTGAATGTGTATTCAAGAGTATATAAAGAGTAATTTATAAGAAGATAAAGAGAAAATAGTTATAACTTAACAATTGTAAACTAACTCTAGCTAATCTAACTAATAAAAACTATAACCAAAAATAGAAAACAAGGTCTACAAAAAAATTGAACAAAACGTGAAAAAACTAAAAGAGGAGAAAAACTACAAACTAAAATCTAAGATCTAAAAAAAACTGTTGACCTCACAACACCCCTACAGTACCACACCTCTCAATTTACATTTGTGACCTAAATAATTGTATAAAAAATTACTCCATATATCTAAGATAGTTTCACATAACTAGCTTATAATTCTATGAGAAAAATACATTTATTATTCATTTTCTAAGTAAAATTGATCAAATGTATTAATTGGAACCCTCTCCAAATAATTAACGTCATTACATTTACTTGTAAAGACGTACTCAATTTTCTTTTGAAGTAGTAATTAATGTGATGATGTGTCTCTCTTCCAATAATTTGAATTTTGAATAATGCCATTCACCTATAAAAAATATCTATTATAATGCTTACCCATAATGAAATTACCTTTTTAATTTAAAAAACTTGACTTTTTTTTTTTTTTTTTGAGATAGTTGACAAATATATTAAAATAACCAAAACTCGTACTTTAAGTTCGACCAGATTCGAAGCTTTTGCTAAATGGGTATTATTAGTGCCTTTGACATCAAAGATCAAACCCAAGACAAATTAATTAATTATATATATATGTAATTTTGTATGTGTCACCCTCATACCTACGATGAAACTCCATATTTTATTTGTATCAAATTTTCTTTTAAAATATAATTAGATATAAAATAAGTTTCGTTTCAGGTATGAAATCATATTATATAAATTTTTATGATATATATACACACACAAAAATATTTATGAGACGTAATACTTTTATCTATTTTTATAATATTTATATTTAATAAAGATAAAAATATTTATGAGACGTATTTATCTATTTTTATAATATTTATATTTAAAAAGGTAACTTCAGTTTAATAGTTAAATCTCACCTACTTAAAAATATGTTCATGAGTTATATAATTATATATTTGATGAAAAGTCGTGTATATAAACATTTTGTGTATGTATATAGTCGTCTCTTATTTATGGTTTGAATTAAATAGTAAATATGTATGATTATATTTAGCGGCCGTTCCCACCAAAAGCTATATATGTGCGATTAGGAAATGAAGTCAATAGATTTGACATGCTCAAACGGAATTCTTTTTGAATAAAGGGGCCATTATTGCTTTCGTGATGTATACACCTCATTCTGCCGGCTCTAATCTATATATAAATATTTTTGTAAACATTATTAACATAAAATTGCTGAAAAAGAAAAGGACACAGTTTTGCTGCTGCAAAATACTAAAAAAAAATAAAAAAATAGAAATTTCAAATTAAAGTAAAATACTTTTTTTTTTTTAAATAGATGCATTAAATTAAGTGCAAGAACAGTGGGTATCAAGTAGGACGTCCACAATAATCGCTTAATCGGAAGCTCCACCCAATAACAACAGCTCCAAAAAGATTTGATGTCGATGAGATAAATTATTAAACTAATACTTAAAAAAAAAAAGCAAATTAGTAAAAAGAAGTAGAAACAAAGACAACAATCATAATATGCAAGTGGAAAAACACGATGTACTCAAAAATAATTTAAAAGTACGATTGAGACTCTATAGTACTCAAAACTATAAGCTAAAAATTATATTACTTAAAATTGAGGTGGTAGAAGTTGGAAATTGATAGTTGGGCGGATTGACACCGTCTTGACGGCTAGTCGAGGTCTAGGCGACGCCTTAGTCGACCGCTTATAATTTTATTTTTAATTATTTTATCTTATAATTCTCAAGCAATAAACACGAAATCCTAATAAACATAAATAAAAAATTGCAAAGGGATCCTTGAAGAAATTAAAACTTGCAAAAATGATGCCGAAAAAAAAATGCAGTTTTCACCCCCTTAGACAATAGAATTTTACAAAAAAAAGTTATACATCATGGCAAAGTCACGCATCTTGTTCGGAGCGTCGATTTCACTTGAAAAAGTGTGCTAGATCGCTTGAACCGAACTTCAACTCTGAAAAATCTAATTAAAAAGAAAATGACCTAATTGAAAATCGTTAGGCGGGCGGTAGACCGGGGACTAGCACCTAGTCGGGCCTAGGCGCTGCCTTTTGCAACAGAGCTTAAAATTACAAAACATGATCTATAGTTACCAATGTGTCCTTCTCCTAATTAAAAAGACTTACCGTTGTGCCGTCTTTTTTTCTTCTCCCAAGATAAAATGGTATAGACTATTTACTTTAAGTTTTCTTGGGCAGTGTGCTGAAATTTTTAAAAAAATGTAATAACCAATGTGCCACCTACTTTTACTTCTCCCAAGATAAAATGGTACATGCTACTTACTTTTAATTTTCTTGGGCAGTGTGCTGAAATTTTAAAAAAAAAATGTAATAACCAGTGTGCCACCTACTTTTACTTCTCCCAAGACAAAATGGTACATACTACTTACTTTTAGTTTTCTTGGGCAGTGTGCTCAAATTAAAAAAAATGTAATTACCAGTGTGCCACCTACTTTTACTTCTCCCAAGACAAAATGATACATGCTACTTACTTTTAGTTTTCTTGGACAGTGTGTTGAAATTTAAAGAAATGTAATTATCAGTGTGCCATCTACTTTTACTTCTCCCAAGACAAAATGGTACAGGCTACTTACTTTTAGTTTTCTTGGGCAGTGTGCTGAAATTTAAAAAAAAAGTAATTACCAGTGTGCCACCTACTTTTACTTCTCCCAAGATAAAATGACACATGCTACTTACTTTTAGTTTTCTTGGACATTGTGCTCAAATTAAAAAAAAATGTAATTACCAGTGTGCCACCTACTTTTACTTCTTCCAAGACAAAATGGTACATGCTACTTACTTTTAGTTTTCTTGGACAGTGTGTTGAAATTTAAAAAATGTAATTATCAGTGTGCCATCTACTTTTACTTCTCCCAAGATAAAATGGTACAGGCTACTTACTTTTAGTTTTCTTGGGCAGTGTGCTGAAATTTTTAAAAAAATGTACTTACTATTGTGTCATCTACTTTTACTTCTCTCAAAACAAAATGGTATAGTCTTCTTACTTTTAGTTTCCTTGAGCATTGTGCTAGTGTGCTGAAATTTAAAAAATTGTATATTTATGTGATGGCACTATTATGTGCAAAATCTCAATCATTCAACTTGATTCAATCAAATCCAACGGTTATGAAAATTACATTTTAGATTTTTTTTATTTTTTATTTTTATGATTGCAATCAAATTCTAAAATTAAGATTTTAGATAGGACTGTGTTGTAAACACCTAATATGTAAATAATATTACTATGTAGATAAAAAAAAAACACTACTCTATATGTCACGTAATAATATTTTGAACATAATACTATATGAGTAAAGAAACAATAATTTTTTGGATGAAGTCAATACAAATGCATACACAACACATATATTTAAGATAATTATCAAAGTAATAGTACTAAGTTTGATGTTGTTTGAAGTGCATGTGTCTGAATAAATTAAGGAGAGACACATCAAGTAGCCAAAACCAATTTTTTCTATTGCTTAAAGAGAATCCCTTACACTAATTTCATGCTCTAACTCTCAATAAAACAACAAGACAAAAGTAGTTGATTTTAGGTCAGCAATATTTTCTACTTTCTTACCCCTACAAACTTTTCTCTTGTCATAGTTGCTTTTCTTTTCTTTACTACACTATATTCCAATACATTTTTGTTTTTTCCTTACCTATTTCTGCTGCCTGCTTACTAGTATTTATACCATCATACTTCTTGAAAGGGACTCATCTTCTGCCTCTATTTTTCCTCTAATTTTAGGCCAATAATCAAGAAAAAAGTGATGGGGTGGGCATTGTTGGGTGTAGGGGGGTGTTTTTTAGTAGGTTTTTTGCTTTTGAAATGGTTGGTGAGGAATGTAAACTGTTGGTACTATGAGGGTAAACTGGGAAACACAAGATATGAACTGCCACCTGGTGATATGGGGTGGCCTTTCATTGGCAACATGTGGTCCTTTCTCAGAGCTTTCAAGAATGGCAAACCTGAATCTTTTACCAACACTTTTGTTAACAGGTACCCTTTACACATTTTAGTTGTTTGTAGTAATGATGTTCCCATGTTTATGCGTATCATTATTACCACAAGTAGAGTTGGGACACACTCATGTAAATAGGTGTTAAGTGAAAAGTTGCATATAATTAATCAAAAAGTGATCTTTTTGTCACTGTTGATTACATTTTACTGCAAAAAATAGTGTCTTGTACTACAGGGACATGATTCGTGATGGTCCATGTTATTAGTTGAATGGAATCTTGTAGTAAAAATGGTCTTTTTCAGCACTTTGTGATTGATGTGATATTTCAACACTATCTCCTTTTATCTTATCTTTTTTTTTTTTTTTTTTCTGTAAATGGGATCTCTCTCTTTAGATATACCTTCTAGATGAATGACAAGTAGTGGTGCGATAATCACCATCGTGTAACAGAAAATCCCGACCGATTTTTTTACTCCCCTTAAACCTGGTGTATCAAAATGGTTCTTGAATATCTACATCAAGAACCAAGTGTATAGAGTGTGATCATAATCAATTTATTGGTGTGAATTATGTAACTTAGGAAAGGCCGTCAATAAAAAAAGGTTTCATTTGATGATCATAATCCCAAAAAGTGATTTTCAGTATTAGTATGGTTCATAGGAAATGTAAAAGATAAAACAGAACTTGTGTTTTCTGATAACAGTTAATCAATCATGATTCATAATTCATAAGTGAATTGTTTGTTACAGATTTGGACATAGTGGACTATACAAGGTACATATGTTTGGAAATCCTAGTATCATTGTTACAACAGCTGAAGCGTGTCGAAAAGTTCTAACTGATGATGAAGCCTTCAAACCTGGATGGCCTGCTTCTACGATAGCCCTTATTGGGAAGAACTCGTTTGTTGGCATATTTGATGATGAACACAGACGTCTGCGTAAATTAACAGTTGCCCCTGTGAATGGACACGAAGTATTGTCCCTTTACGTAAAATATATCGAAGAAAATGTCGTAGCAGCTTTAGAAAAATGGTCAGGGATGGGAGATATCGAGTTCTTAACAGAGCTCCGAAAGCTCACATTCAGGATAATAATGTATATTTTCTTGAGCACGGAGAGCGAACATGTCATGGAGGATTTGGAGCAAGAATACACCGCGTTGAACTATGGAGTTAGGGCCATGGCAATCAATATACCAGGATTTGCTTACTACGCTGCTCTTAAGGTATCATTTTTAGTCTTTGTAAGTTTAAACAAAATTGTGGTTATCATGAATCATGATGCTTATTGCGATTTTAGGCTCGTAGAAAGCTAGTGGCTGTTCTTCAGAACATAGTAACTTCAAGAAGGGAGTCAAGGAATGAGAGGCCTCAGACGGTGAAGAAAGATATGCTGGATGCTCTTTTGGATGCTGAAGACGAGAATGGTAGACGATTGAAGGATGACGAAATCATCGATGTTTTGGTTATGTACTTGAATGCTGGCCATGAATCTTCTGGACACATTACTATGTGGGCTACGGTTTTTCTGCAGAACCACCCCGATGTATTTGAACGAGTTAAGGTACTTTGATTAGACCTCTATATTATTACCATAAGAGACATTAAGAAATAAATTTGATGTACTAATAATGGTTGGATTGTGATGCATGAACTCAGGCAGAGCAAGAAGAAATTGTAAAAAACAGGCCACCTGGTCAGAAAGATCTTACACTTGGAGAAATACGACAAATGGAATATATTTCTAAGGTATGTTGAAACAATTTTGATTTACATTATCGAATCTTGTTTTGCTGAGCACATTTTCTGTTGACAGGTAATCGATGAAACACTTCGTGTGGTTACATTTTCACTGGTGGTGTTTAGAGAGGCAAAGAAAGACGTACAAGTCTGCGGTATGCTCGTGTTTATTATTCTTATTTTTATTTGGTAATGAAGCGCGTAAATCCAATCTATTGATATTCATTCAGGTTACACAATTCCTAAGGGATGGAAAACTTTGGTGTGGTTTAGGAGTGTTCATTTAGACCCTGAAACGTATCCTGAACCAATGAAGTTCGATCCTTCTAGATGGGATGTGAGTTTCTTCATACATATTCAATCAACTTATGACAACATTTATTTAAGGAAACAAACATAAGTTGATTTTTTTTTTTTTTGATACATGATTAATGTAGGGATTTACACCAAGAGCAGGACAATTCCTTCCATTTGGTGGTGGAAGCAGATTGTGCCCTGGAAATGATCTTGCCAAGATTGAAATTTCCATCTTTCTTCACCATTTTCTTTTGAATTACAAGTGAGTTATGACATGCCACACACTTTGTTAGGACATGCAAAAAGATATGCAATGTGTTATTAACATGTGGTTCATCTTTGTTTAACAGGCTCGAACGCCATAATCCAGAAAGTCCGTTGATGTACCTGCCGCATACGAGGCCTAAGGACAACTGCCTTGGAAGAATCATAAGAGCTTGAAGGAATATAACACCTCTTTCTTTCCTAGAAGTTTTTTTGTACTGCAGTTTAATTTTTGTTTTTAATTATTATCACGTGTCTATACAGACTATGCATCTAGAGAGAAGATAATGAAGAAATATATCTCTTGTTGTGATCACAAGTTGTATTTGTTCTCCTTATGAAAGTTGGGTGTATTTTGACTGATGATAATAAACTCTACCTTTCAATATCCTCGTATCTTTTTTTTTAATGTGTTGTTTGTTTTATTTTAGAAGTTGGTGTACTTGACTGATAATAACAAACTACCATTAATAATCCTACCTTTCAATACCCTATTATATATATTTTTTTATTGTATTGCTTATTTTATTTTAGAAGTTGGTGTATATGACTGATGATAACAAATTACCATTAATGATCCCACCTTTTAATACCCTCATTTTTTTTAATGTGTTGCTTGTTTTATTTCAGAAGTTGGTGTTGATGATAATAAACTACCATTAATGATCTCACCTTTCAATACCTTCATATTTTTTATTTTAGTTTTAATGTGTTGCTTGTTTTATTTCAGAAGTTGGTGTACTTGACTGATGATAACAAACTACAATTAATAATCACACCTTTCAATACTCTATTATATATATATATATATATATATTTTTTTTTTTTTTTTAATGTATTGCTTATTTTATTTCAGAAGTTAGTGTATTTGATTGATGATAACAAATTACCATTAATGATCCCACTTTTTAATACCTTTTTTTTTAATGTGTTGCTTGTTTTATTTCAGAAATTGGTGTTGATGATAATAAATTACCATTAATGATCTCACCTTTCAATACCTTCATACTTTTTATTTTAGTTTTAATGTGTTGCTTGTTTTATTTCAAAAGTTGGTGTATTTAACTGATGATAACAAACTACCATTAATGATTCCACCTTTCAATATCCTTATATATATATTTTTTTTTAATGTGTTGCTTGTTTTATTTCAGAAGTTGGTGTATTTGACTGATGATAACAAAGAAGATTTTTTTTTAGTACCGTAAGTTTGGGTGATTCCAAAATTAATACTTTAAATTTTAACTTTACAAAATACATCCTACATCTTATAATTTTAATTCATTTTTTAACTAATTCTAGTCCTTTAAGTTTAAACTCGCTGAAAAACTCTAAACTCGTCGGAAAATTTGGGGCTCCTGCCAAATATTTAATGTTGATGTTGAAATAAGTGTTTTGTAAAATGATCCGACACTAACAGTCGAGTGTTGTAACTAATGTTCCCAACACTTATGACAACATCAGAATTTGCCCTTCCTTTTCTCACTAACTCCGATCTTACACTTGTTGTTTAGTAATGTCCCCAATGCAGTTAGAAGACGTGGGCAACACCAGGTCACGCAGTTGTATGAGAGTGAGAAGTTACTAGGAATAATATAGGAAGTTCCTACATTCAAGGAGATGTGAAGAGAAGTTCCATAACCGATTGATCTGACGGCTGTGATGATCATAGGAGTTGAAGGCAGTTCGTCCATGAAGCCTATAAATACCATAACTGCCTCAACACAAGATATACAAGAAAGAAAAACTAATCTCGACTACTAGTCTATTGAACTCTCTATACGCTTCTAGTTAGGAAAATTATTGTTTCTTCTTGTAGATCTACACATTATTAATGTAAACCCGAATAATAGTGTGTTGATCATGGTCTTATTTACTAGGTTATATGCATAGATCTATGAGGGGATAGTTCCGTAGGATTTAGTAAATTTTATACACTCATTCGAAGTGTTTTTGTACACCTCTAAGATGTTGTAATCCGTTTCACATATTTTTATATAGTGAACAACGTATATTATTTTATAATCTACGCAAATTTTGAATACTTCCATTTTGCAAAGTCATTTTAATTTCCGTTGCTTAGTGTTGTTAGGACATTGCCAACACGACCGACAACACCTCTGATTTCGCACGCACACACACTTTCAGTTGGTATCAGAGCCAACTACTTGATACACTAAGTAGAGATTCTGCTTAGAGTGTGTGATTTTAAAATGGAGTATCCACTCTCACCCGCACTAAAACCTCCTATTCTAGATGGCACGAATTATGCTTTCTGGAAACCAAAGATGAGAATGTATATCAAGTCCATTGATGAACGAGCCTGGAGAAGGGTTCTTGTTGGTTGGACTCAACCAAGAACCACGGCGGATGAAGATAATGAAGCTCGGATCAAGAGAGAGCTCGACTGGATAAACGATGAAATCACAGCTACCAGTTACAATTCAAAGGCGTTGAATGCTGTCTTCACCTCAACTGATGCCTCAATGTTCAAAATCATCTCAAATTGCATATCTTCGAAAAATGCATGGGATCGGCTGCAAGAGCATTGTGAAGGATTGGATAGTGTACGAAAAACCAGACTCCGTATGCTTGGAACCAAGTTTGAAAATCTGAGGATGAAAGAAGATGAAGCCATTTCATCTTACAATGAAAGGCTGACTGAGATTTCGAATGAATCTCACTCTCTTGGAGATCCAATATAAGGTTAGTACATAAAATTCTTAGATCTATTCCTAGACGTTTTGAACCTAAGATATGTGCTATAGAAGAAGCTAATGATACTGATGTTTTGAGTCAAAATGAGTTGATTGATATTTTGAAAACTTATGAAATGAACATTTCTGAAAAGGCTGATAATGATAAGAAAGTGCTTGTTTTCAAAGGTGATGCCTCATCATCTGCATCATCAGGTTCTGGAAAGTCTCATTATGTTACTGCAATCGAATTTGATGAAGATGAAATTGAGGAATGTTTCAACAATCCTAATTACATGACATTCATTACTAAACAGTTTAAAACCTTCTTGAGAAACAAGAACAACAAGTTTAAGGATAATATTCAGCCTAAGGTCCAGATTAAGAACACTCAACAATTGCCTGTTAGGAAGAATATTTTCAATCCTTCTAGACAATTGGAAAAGGTAACAGATTCAGATCTGATCAAGAATATAGGAAGAATGTTAAATGTGATGCATGTTTTCGATATGGTCATTATGCTAATGAATGTGCCAACACCTTACTAAAAAAGAAACTGAACTTCAGTGCTACTTTAAGTGATGAGTGTGATGTTGAACATGATCCTGAAAAAAATATTGAAAAAGCTTTCTCTGCAAGAATTGAATATGATGATACTTTTGACGATGATCTGGATGATTATTACGATGTGAGATCAAATGAGCCAATATTTGAAGAATCACTGAGTAATAGTACTTCAGAATTTAACTGTTTCACAAGTTTTGTTTCAGGTTCATCAAGTAAAGCAGGTTTATCCAGAAGTGATGCTGACATTCAAAACTTATCCAAAATTGTTTCTAAATTAGAAAGTCTTTTAACAAAGGGGGATAAATTAATTTCTAAACTCAAAGAAAGTCTAGAAGTGTCTGTTCTTGATTTTAAGAAATATTCTTATGAAAAACCCTTAACAAATGAAAAGGTTTTTAAGATATCTTCTGAAACTGAGAAATTAAGTCACATGATTAAGTCTCTAAATTTTGAAAACTCTGACTTAAAAGAATCTATTACTAAGCTTGAAGGTATTCTAACAAGAAAGGATGTTGAAATATCTAAACTTGAAGACAGGTTGAAAGAAGCCTCACTGAGCTTTAAAAGATTTTTTGAAGGAAAGATGAAACTGGAAGAGTCTCTAATGACTAACAATTCAAGGAAAACAAGTATTGGCTATTAAGGTAAAAATTCCAAAATTTCTGAAAACAAGAAACCTAATGTGTTTGTAAAAGTTGAAGTAAATTACAACCCTAGTGTTTCTGCTAAAACTCAGATCAGTGTAAATGATACGATTTGCCATTACTGTTTTAAGAAAGGTTACTAAAGTCCTCAATGTTTGAAGAGGAAAAATCATCTGAAAACTTCTGTATTACCTGAAATGACTCAACATTCAAGACATCATAGTGATAAATCTGTGTGGATTCCAAAAGAAAATGCTACTTGTAATGTTGTTCATATGTCTCTAAAAGCATGTATTTCTGAATTATGGTACTTTGACAGTGGCTGTTCTAAACACATGACATGTCAAATTGATTGTTAAACTGATTATACAGCTTATGATGGTGGTAATCTCACTTATGGTGGTGGATCTAAAAGAAAAATCATTGGTAGAGGAACATTAAATGTTCTTGATTTTCCTAAGTTATCCAATGTTTTGCATGTTGATGGATTACTTGCCAATCTTATAAGCATTAGTCAGTTATGTGATGATGAATTGCATGTTAAATTTGACAAAAAATCATGTTATGTGTTAGACAGAGGTTCTGAATGTATCATGATGGGAAACAGATCTGCTGACAATTGCTATCTCATTGAATCTAAACATACATGTAATAATGCTAAACTTGATGAGAGCACTTTGTGGCATCACAAACTTGGACATGCTAATTACAGGCATATTGATAAATTGATCAGATTGAAAGTTGTTAGAGGTCTACCAAATCTGAGATTTACAGATAAAAAGGTGTGTGGACCTTGTAAAAAAGGCAAACAGGTAAAGGTCTCTCACAAAATGTTGGGACACTACTCAACTAAACACTGCTTCGAATTGCTTCACATGGATCTTATGGGTCCTATAGAAACAAAAAGTATTGGAGGTAAAAGATATTCTTTAGTAGTGGTTGATGACTACTCTACATTCACATGAATTGAATTTTTAAAAGATAAATCTGAAACCTTTAAAATTTTCAAAGTTTTGTACAAAAGATTCAAAAATGTCTTTAATTCCAAAGTGTGGAGAATTAGGTCTGATCATGGAAGAGAGTTTGAAAATAGTTCTTTTACTGAGTTTTGTGACTCAAAAGGTATAGTACAAGAGTTTTCATCACATAAAACTCCTCAACAAAATGGCATAGCTGAAAGGAAAAACAGAACTCTTCAAGAAATGGCTAGAGTCATGTTATGTTCTAAAAATCTATCTAAAAGATTTTTGGCTGAAACTCTAAACACTGCTTGTCATATTTCAAACAAAGTTTATATTAGGACAGATTCTACTAGAACCCCTTATGAAATTATGAACAATAGGAAGCCTAACCTTAAATATTTTCATGGCTTTGGCTGTGTTTGTTACATCTTAAATGACAGGGATCAGCTACACAAGTTTGATTCAAAGAGTGACAAAGGGTTCTTCCTTGGTTACTCTAGAAATAACAAAGCCTACATAATATACAACTTCAGGACTGATATTGTACACGAATCAGTAAATGTTGTATTTGATGATGATACAAGAATTACAGGTAAGAGTATTGAAGATGAAGACATTTCAGATTTGATTGATGTTCCAATAAGTTTTGAAAAAGTTGAACATGTTCAGAATGTTGAGAAGAATGATGACACACTAGAAGAAACATCTGAGAATACAGATCCAGAAAATCTGTATAATCTCAAGAAGACACCTTTCATAAGGATTCAGAAGTATCACCCACATGATCAAATAATTGGTGAACAATCCACGGGTGTTCAAACCAGAAGAAGGATGGGTATGAACTCAAAGGATGTGGTAAGGTCTATTTGTATGTGACCTATGTGCACTAAGGTAAACCATGAATGTTATTACTCTATGATTGAACCTAAAACTATTAAAGAAGCATTAAATGATGAAAATTGGATTGAAGCCATGCATGAAGAATTAAATCAGTTTGTTAGGAATGATGTTTGGACTTTAGTTCCTAGGCCAGATCACATAAATGTTATAGGAACTAAATAGATCTTTAAAAACAAAACTGATGAGATGGGGAACATTATTAGGAACAAAGATAGATTGGTTGCTCAAGGTTATACACAAGTAGAAGGTGTAAACTTTGATGAAACATTTGCTCATGTTGCTAGAATAGAATCCATTAGACTTTTACTTGCCATTGCATGCTATATTGATATAAAACTGCACCAAATAGATGTTAAAGCTGCTTTCTTAAATGGTATTCTCATGAAAGAAGCTTATGTTGAACAACCAAAAGGTTTTGAAAACCCTGAGTTTCCGGATCAAGTCTTTAAGTTGAAAAAGTCTCTATATGGCTTGAAACAAGCACCTAGAGCATGGTATGAAAGACTAACTGATTTTTTGATTGAATTTGACTTTGTAAGAGGAGATGCAGACAGAACACTGTTCATTAAACATGAGAGTAAAACTATTATGATTGCTCAAATCTATGTTGATGATATAGTATTTGGATCTACATGTGCTAATATGCTCAAACTGTTTGTAAGTGAAATGACATCTACATTTGAAATGTCCATGGTTGGTGATTTAAATTACTTCTTAGGACTGCAGATTAAACAACAAAAATATGGTATTTTCATTTCACAAAGCAAATATGCTAGAAATCTAGTGAAAAAGTTTGATTTAGAGAATGCTAAACACATGTAGACACCTATGGGATCAACTCAGAAACTGAGTAAAGATAATGTTGGCCCGAATGTTGACCCAACATTATACAGATCAATGATAGGCAGTCTCATTTATTTGAGCTCTAGTGGGCCTGATATTATGTTCAGTGTATGTCTTTGCGCTAGATATCAATCTAATCCTAAAGAATCACATATGAATGCTATCAAAAGAATCATAAAGTATGTTGCAGGAACATGTGATTTAGGTATTTGGTATAGCAAAGATACAAACTGTACCTTAATTGGGTATAGTGATGCAGATTGGGCAGGTGATTGTGATGACAAAAAAAGTACAAGTGGAGGTTGTATATGGGGAATAACTTGATCTCTTGGCACAGCATAAAGCATAACTGTGTGTCTCAATCCACAGTTGAATCAGAATACATTGCAGCAGGGAGTTGTTGTACTCAATTATTATGGTTGCAAAAAATGTTTCATGATTATGGCTTAACTAGTGATGTATTGACTGTGTACTGTGATAATACAAGTGCTATAAATATTTCTAAAAATTGGCTGATATATTTACTAAAGCTGGAGAAATGCATATAAGTATTAGACATCACTTTATTAGAGATCTTGTTGAAAAGGAAGTAGTTAAGTTGGAGTATATTTCTACTAAAAAACAATTGGCTGATATATTTACTAAAGCTCTTGATGACAAGAGGTTTTCATCCCTTCGAAAATCTCTTAGTTTATGTAATATCTGAAAATATGATCAAAGGTGTTCTATCAAATTCGATAGCATTTGAGACAACACTAAGATAAGTCTCTTATTTGTTTCCTTGTTATAATTTTCGTAATTGTTGAATTTAATTTAATTCCTTATGATTGTATTTGATTTCTGAGTGACTTGTGAAAAATACTAAAGGGCCTATACACCTCTCAAATGCTGACAAAGAAAATCACATATTAGATGCCTTATAAATCACTGAGTAACTATGGGACACGGAACTCGCTACTACGATTATTTCTTTTCAAAAGGTGATATAAATTGCATCAATATATTCACAAATCCATTGAGTAACTATGGGGCACGGAGTTCGCTGCTACGATGCACACTTTTCAAAAGATGGATCAATGTGAAGTAAATTCATGAAAAAACTGTGTTGAGGTGTATAGAATGCCAACAATAGTCACAACACTTGTACACTCAGATTCAAATATCGATTATTTTGGAATTTGTTACTTTTGATAATTATTAATTTTATTCTCTAAAATAAATTAATTGACTAAGTCTCATATTTATTTTTCAGTTATTATTTAAATTCAATTTTATTTATTCAGATTATTTGTTTCTAGCTTCACACGATCTAATAGTGGGGAAGTTATTCCCACTACTTCACTCTCAATTTCCAGAATCGTGTTCTTCCTTCCCTCTTTCGATTTCCTATATAAATGAGTTTCCATGAGAGTGTTGCAAAATACCTTACAAGCTTTGTTAATTCAATTAAGCACGATAATTTTTAGAATTAATTATAGCACTTAATGGTTTTTGCAGGGGATGTCACATCACTTGAGGGCTCAATTCAAAAATTATTTTTGTTGCAAAATTCGAAAGGTTTTCTTGCTGCCTAACTTTTGCCTTGTTTCGTGTGTACAAGTTTTATTATGTCAAAAAACACACAAGACTCAGTTGTACAATCGAATTCAAGCAAATCCTCACAATCCCAAAACCCTCTCAACTTGCTCGCAGAAATGGCATCATTCAACACCTCAAGCAAATCTCACTCTCCTAACTCACCAACCTTCACTGTCGGAATCATGGAAGTTCCTTATGAAGATGCTCAAGATTCCTCTCAAATACCTCCTCTCAAAATCGTTCCATACAGTCCACTAGACATTCGCGCTGAAATCGCGAACGCCAATGCCGAAGCCTCAACCTCTAAGTCCATTTCTGACCATCAAAATGAGCTAACATCTGAAACCCCCACTTTTTAAATCACTCCAGTCACTCTCCACTTTCGATTAGACACCCCCTTTAAAACTTTGAAGGATGCCTACGAAGCCCTAAGTCGCAAAACAGTGCACCCTGTTATTGTGCTCGAAGGTGAAACCTTGGATAATGTCATGTTCAAGGGTGATGCTCCACCAACTCAGAATGTGGACATGCAAGATCGATTGGACTCCTTAGATGAAGAAGTGTTAGCTGCAAAGTTCGAGAGACTTCACAAACACAAAAAGGGAAAGAAGAAGACTATGGTACCTGCTGCAAGAAAATGGCCAGGTGGAAAGAGAAAGTCCCAAAGAAATCTTGGAAAGATTGTTGACTACTCTGGAAATGGGAAGAAGCCCAGAACCGATGGCAATGTCTCTAAGCCGATTGCAGTTTCTGATTCTGAGCCAGAACTAGAAACAGAGCTTGAACAGGTCTCAGTCCAAGAAGAAGTGAACGAGGCTGATGTGGATGAAGTGGCAGAGGACATTGATGTCCAAAATGAAGAAAGTGATTACACTCCAAGGGTTCGGACCAGAAGATAAAAAATGCTCTGAAATACCGCTAGTGTTGCCTCTCCGATGGCAACACCCGAACCTTTTGAACCAGAATCATCACCCAGCTCTTCAGATAATGAAGATGAGGTGCTATCCTCTTCTGATGATAGGAATAGTGATACAGATGAAGAATATCATGATAATACTAGTGTTCAGTATAGGACTATAAGGACTAGACAGATTCTAAGTGAGAGATTGATAAAGGTGCCTGATTTTGAAGAAATGAATCTGTTGGATTGGTTTAGGGAGAGATCTTTGTTGAATGATCTTTAATTTGCATGTCCTTATGTTGTTGATTGGGTTTATGAATTCTATGCAAATGTCACTGAACACACTAGAGATCCTAACTCTACTAGATATGGTCATATTTGGTTTAGAGGGAATAGGATTATGATCACTCCTAGGTTGATAAACATCATGCTTAAAACTAACATTATGGAGGATCAAGTAGTTACAAATCATGATGTTATGGTAAAATATTGACTAGGGGAGTAATTACAAGATGGAGACCAAGATTGCTAGCTTCTAAACTGGCAAGTCTCTACTCTGTCCTGTATAAATTGGTTTGTTTTAATTGGCTGCCAACCACAAACAACACCACTATTACACTTGAACAGGCTGTACTTATGTATAAGATAGGTCATTTGAAGAGATTTAACCTAGGACAGGCTATCTTCAATAATATGATGACCTTCAAGTGTAATATGACTGGAAGAGGTATACTACCATATCCCTGTTTGTTGTATAAGTTTCTTGTTGATAAGGCTTTTGAAAGATCAAATGAAGAAGTGATCAGCAACTACATCCTAGGGTTCAGTATATCAAATGAGTTCAGGGTTGCAGGTGAAAGGGTTGTGGATCTTCCTCTTAGAAGGAATGATGAAGAAGCAGGTCCTAGTTCTGTCCTCAGAAATGATGCTCAAAATGACCCCATTCATTCCACAACACTGCCTCCAGAAGGAGTTGTCTCATCTGTATATTTATCCTCTCATTATATTTTGAGGCAGATTGACATTTTGCAGGGTTCTATCACCAACTTGCAGAGTTCAGTGTAGGATCTTCTTATCCAAAAGAGATTTTGGATGGATCTTTTTTCCACCTCAACAGGGGGAGTAGCTGATGGTTCCCACAACCAACAACCAACTAACACTGTTCCTCCTACTGTAGATGAAAAACCTGATGTTCCTAACAGAGATGATGGTGATGTTGTTGACACTGGAATGAGGGAGTCCAATGTTGAACAAGAGGGTGAAAACCAAGACATCCAGGATCTGTATGGTGATCTGGATGGATGAAGAGCTTGAAGAACGGGGGGTTTGTGCAAACTATGGAGATGCAGCTGAATTGTTTTCAGCCCAATCCTTTCTCACAATGTTAATTTAGTTCACTTGGTTGTAAAGCTTTGTACTTATGTTTTTTTTATTTTCTTAAACACTGTTATTTACTTTTTGTAATTATTTAAGATTTCCCTTTATGTTTAAGTTATTTAAATCTAAACATGTTATTTTGTTTAAATGTTGTTTTTATTAATTTGATCTAATACAACTACTACTTCATTGTTTTGAAATATCAATTGTGTTAATTTCTTAGTCAATATTTCTGTTGTGCGAACATCAGTAGTGTTGATGTAGAAATGTCAAATTGAGGGAGATTGTTGATGTTGAAAAAGTGTTTTGTAAAATGATCAAACACTAACAACCGAGTGTTGTAACTAATGTTCTCAACACTTATGACAACATCAGAATTTGCCCTTCCTTTTCTTACTAACTCCGATCTTACACTTGTTGTTTATTAATGTCCCCAATGCAGTTAGAAGACGTGGGCAACACCAGGTCACGCAGTTGTATGGGAGTGAGAAGTTATTAGGCATAATATATCAAGTTCCTACATTCAAGGAGATGTAAGGAGAAGTTCCATAACCGATTGATCTCACGGCTGTGATGATCATAGGAGTTGAAGGCAGTTCTTCCATGAAGCCTATAAATACCATAACTGCCTCAACACAAGATATACAAGAAAGAAAAGTTAATCTCGACTACTAGTCTATTGAACTCTCTATACGCTTCTAGTTAGGAAAATTATTGTTTCTTCTTGTAGATATACACATTATTGTAAACCCAAATAATAGTGTGTTGATCATGATCTTATTTACTAGGTTATATGCATAGATTTATGAGAGAGATAGTTTCGTAGGATCTAGTAAATTCTATACACTCATTCGAAGTGTTTTTGTACACCTCTAAGAGGTTGTAATCCGTTTCACATATTTTTATATAGTGAACCTAATAATCTACGCAAATTTTGAATACTTTCATTTTGCAAAGTGCATTTTAATTTCCGATGCTTAGTGTTGTTAGGACAGTGCCAACACGACTGACAACACCTCTGATTTCGCACGCACACACACTTTCATTTAATTTTGATTCTTTAAGTATATTAAAATCTGAAAAAATGATAAAATTGAAAAAATATAGTAATGATTTTTTATTGTATTTATAAAACATCATTAAAAATATATGATTTTTTAAAATAAAAACTAAATAAATTTGGAACACACCTAACAAGAGAAGTGTTTTTTTTCTCTCTCTCTAACAATTTTTTTTTTTCACACAAGAAATTGATTTGTGCAAAAAGCCAAAAAAAAAAAAAAAAAACTTGCAAAGTTCAAGTAAGGTAGGTTTTTTTTTTTAGAATACAAGGAGTAACCTAAAGAGGAATAATTAGTAGAACTCCTTGATCCATAGAGGAATAGCTTCTCCATACCAATCGTAAGATAATGAAGTGGCGTGCTCAAAATGTGCAACAACGTGAGTCATTCTATTTTGTTCTCTGGATATATGTTAGCAATCCCACACTAGGACTTTGCTCATCAATTTTTTAGCAGAGAGAACAATATTATTTTCAAATCCATAAAGGGTCTGAACAGAGCCCAGAGCATTCGTAGCTATGCTAGAGCCTGTGTGTATACCATCAATTCGAATGCCATAATTAATACATCTCTCAAACCCGATTTCAATAGCTTTTAATTCTGCAGCAACTATTGACCCTAGATCTTTAATTTTGCAATTTCCAGCCAGAACGGTAGACTGATCATGATCAATCACCACATATCCCACCGCATAAATTTTTTTGCCTCTGTCAAAAACATCATCTGTATATAGCAATTTCCTTTTACAATGATTAAAGGGAGACGTACCTTTCGAGTTGGGCGGATTCTGTATATCATATGAAAGGCCGTCGGTTTTTTCTGAAATCATACCAATAATTAATTGCACAATCAACTTCAAAAAGATTAGCAGCCTTATATCTTTTGAAAGCTAAATCATCAAAGTGATTTCATCTACACCTTTCTTTCCAAATTGCCCAAGCAATAATCAAAGTGAGAGTGAAACGATCAATGTATAATTTACCAATCAAGCCGTCAAACAACTCTCCGACTGATCCTTTAGAATAGTCCCTAATATTATTCCAAATATCAGTTTTCTTCCAAGCACTCCTAGCAAAGGGGCATTTGAAAATAACATGCATGGTATCTGCGAAATTGCACCACAACAAAGACAAAAAGGCTCAATAGAAACATGATGATTAAGCATATTACCTTCTGTAGCAAAGCATCCACTAAGCAATTTCTAGCCGAAAATGCGCACTTTTGGTGGTACTTTGAGCTTCCACATGGTTTTGTGCATTTTGTTCCTAATTCTCATATTTGACGGCCCAAGCTCATAAGAAATATTCTCAATTCTTTCATGTCTACACGCCATATCATATCCTGAAGCAACTGACTATTGCCCAAAAGAATTTCTAGGCCAGTATCTCTGATCTTCAAAATGTTTTCCATTGAGTGAAGTTTTTAGGATAACTTCTACTTCAAAAGGAAGAAAAGCCTCCTTCAGCAACGCCTCATTCCAAATATACTCTTCTGTAAGGAATCTTTCGACCTTTAATCCACTAGCAATACCAGATAGAAGGCGTCCGTCATTTAAATTCTGAATCCATCTATCCTTATATATATGCACAGTATTTCAATTGCCAATTCTCCATCTAATTCCTCTCTCCAAGGTATCCCTACTCCACAAAAGAGATCTCCAAATGAAAGATGGATTTGATCCCAACCCAGCATCCATTATATCCACATGCTTAAAATAACGAGCTTTAAAAATTTTGCTACAAAGAGACTCCAGAGGGCTAAAGATTCGCCACACTTGCTTCGCCAAAAGGGCTTTGTTAAGAAGAACCATCCTACTGAATCCCAGGCCGCCTTCCTCCTTTGATTTTCACATATTTATCCACTTTTTCCAATGGATTCTTTGTTGTCCATCACTCGATCCCCACTAGAAATTTGTTATTAACTTCTCAATATCCACACACACTGAGACTGGTATGCGAAAAAATGACATGGCATATGACGGAATGTCTTGTAAAACTGATTTGATGAGTACTTCTTTACCTCCTTCCGAAAAACATTTATGGCCCCATGATTGAATTCGTTTCCTGACTCTATCCTCAAGATAGCCAAACTGCAATTTCTCTGCCTTAACTGAGAAAGTAGGCAGGCCCAGATAAATGTCATGTCCATGTGCAGAGCGTACTCCCAAAATTTGTTTTACATCCTCTCGATTACACTACTTTGTCCTTGGGCTGAAAGTGATTGTTGATTTATCAAAGTTGATCAATTGGCCCGAAGCTTTTTCATATGCGTTTAGACACACCCTCAAATTTGAGCATTCGTTCTTATTGGCTTAAAAAAAATATGAGACTATCATCGGCAAAAAACAAATGAGAAACAATAGGAGCCGTTCTAGAAATTCTGTTACCAGAAACCTTGTTATGCGCAAGTGCTTTTAAGATCAAAGATGAAAGGCTTTGAGCACAAATAACAAAGAGAAAAGGTGAAAGAGGGTCACCTTGACGTAGGCCTCTGGTAGGCTTGATGGTCTCTGAGAGAACTCCATTAATATTGATGCTGTAGGAAACTAAAGAAAATCACTTTTCAATGAGTCGTATCCATCTATGAGAAAAACCTGCACATTGCATGACCTTCAATAAAAAAGGCCACTCCACACGATCATAAGCTTTACTCATGTCTAATTTAAGTGCAACAAAACCTTCCCTACTTTTTGAATTGCGAATCCAATGCATACCTTCAAAATCTACCAAAATATTATATGTAATCAACCTGTTTGGGATAAAGGCACTCTGAAAGGGATCAACGATATCCTGCATTGTGCTTTTTGGTATATTCGTGATCGTCCTTGCCAAAATACATCGTCCTTGCCAAAATACAGTAGCTAACATTGCATAAACTGATCGATCTGAACTGGGATACCAGTGTGGGTTTTTTCACCTTTGGAATGAGAGCAATTGTTGTGTGATTCCATTCTTCCAAAGTTTTCTCCTCATTTAATATTTCCAATATTTGCTAAGAAATAACATCTCCCACCTTCTGCCAATTAGTTTGATAAAAAGATGCTGGAAATCCATCAAGACCAGAAGCCTTCCAAGGGTTAAGTTCACCAACTGCTCTATTAATTTCTTCTCTAGTGAAAGAGGAATCAAGAGCCCGAACCAATTCCCTATCCATCCTGACCGACAAATTATCTGTTGCAATTGCAATATCTTCTTGGTTTGGACAAGTAGTATGGAAAATGTTTTGAAAGTACTGCATAAAGACATGATGAAGCTCCATTACAGCCCATTCTCCATTCTCCTTTTGTATTTTTTGAATCAAATTTCTATTCCTTCTAAGATTGGCCCGAGCATGAAAAAATTTCATGTTGCGATCACCCTCCTTAATCCACAAAACTTTAGAACGTTGTTTCCAATACCATTCCTCTTGTGTATAAAACTTTTCCAATTCCATTTCTAAGGAATTAACAAGATCAAAATTTGGGATACAATTCTCTTTGTTTAATTCAACAACTAGCCTTTCCTGAATATTCTCAATTCTTGTCTTCAAAGGCCCCCTTTATTTTTTGCCCACTTCCTGAAGGTTTTGCCACAATAAGCTAGTGTATCATTAAGGTTGATTTCCGGTTGAATAATATCCCAAACTTGTCCCACCATATTTTTGAAATCCGGTTCTTTAATCTAGTGGTTTTCAAACCGAAAAACATATTTGTTATGCTGACCATAATTGATACTTGTTGGACCACATGAAATCATGATGGAACGATGATCTGATCCACAAAAATCAAGAGTTGTAGCCGAATAGTTTGGAAATAAGACAGTCCATGCTTCGTTTGCAACATAATGATCCAATTTTTCTTTAATAAAACCCTCTCCACTTCTCCTATTAAACCAAGTAAATCTTGGCCCATCTGATTTTATTGAGATTAGTTCATTAAAGTTCAATGCTTCTTGAAAATTAAGAAGCCTGGACAATGGTATTTTAATTCCTCCCAATTTTTCATAATGAAAGAGTGTTTCATTAAAGTCGCCCCCAACTAACCAGGCTTTATGAGTAATACACGTGTACAATTTAAGTCGTTTAAGAAGATCTCATGGAAAATGTCGCACAGATGAATTTGGGTGTCCATAAAAGCCCGTGAACCTCCATTTGCCCAAATTAGAATCAATCAAACAGTCAATGTGACCATAATAATAAGACAAAATAGAAACATTGCATTCCTTCCAAAAAACAACCAAACCCCCAACCAAACCACATGCATTCACATAAAAACAACCATTGAAACCAATTTTAAACTTCAACACATCAATTCTAGCAGACGTACATTTTGCTTCAGAAATAAACATAAGAGAAGGACAAAATTTAGACACCATCTTAGACAAAGAACCGAACGCACGAAAGCTACAGATGCCCCCGTGCGTTCCAGCAAATGATGCTCATTCGCCCGAGCGGGGCTAGGTCACCTCAGCCTCCGCCTTCTCAAAGATGTTAATGGCTCCTCCGAAGTCATCCATCATACTTCGTGCCTTTTTTAAGAAGCCTCCCATATCTTTAACAATTTCCCCTTCATACCAGCCTCTTCTAGATCCCCAAAATTCCATAACCTCTCTAGAATATTCCATCAAAGGTCTTTTTTTGCATGGGAGGACATTGCTTTGAACTGAAGCCAAACCCGTCGAATTTTCTTTGTCATTTTCCTGGTTTTCAGCTTCCGGAACAGCAAAGCGATTCTGACCCTCTCCTTCATAAGGTGGAGCATATGGAGTTTCACCTTCATGAATAATCTCAACATACGTATTGTAGTCATAAGCCCTGAAAATCCTTTCCATTCTCAACACCCATCAATGGTTCCATAGGAATCCTATGTTCATGATCATATGTTACTCTATCCGTCCCACAAAGATAGCTACATGACTTTACACACAGATTAAGAACAAATAGAGACACAAACTGAAGTCTTTACGGGAGATTTGAATATTCACGTAGACTTGACGGCTGCAAATCCACAATTGATCGAAATTGAAAACAATAGTGGAAATGAGGAAGGGAATGAAAATGAAGAGGAAGAGGACGAAGAGGACGAAGATGAAGCAAATAATGAAAATGTAGAAGATGAAGAGGAAAAAGATGAATATTAAATTAATGTAACCTAGTTATTTTATGAGATGTACAATTTAAAAAGGTTTATTTTATCATTAAGTTACAACTAAAAAGTGTGAAAACAAATTAATTTGTTGGAATTTTTTTTTAAAAAAAAATAGTAAAAATATGAATATTTTAGTATTTTAAAATATATAAATTACAAAAATTAAATTTACAATAAAGATAGATTAAGAATTTAATTATTAATGTATGAGAAATAAATTAATTTTGTGAATTTTTTTTTTAAAAAAAATGGGCCGAAAATGAGTACATATACAATTAATATTACAACTATTAACAAGTACTCAAACTTGTCCGAGTGGTAGGCGCCCCTCACTAGGCGCCCACACACCCAGTTCGAGTCCCAACAAGGCCGAAATTTAATTGGCAATATAATTTCGCATTAAAAAATAGAAAATTATATTCCGTCGATCGAGTCCCCGCAAGGCCGAAATTTAATTGGCAATATAATTTCGCATTAAAAAATAATTTAATTGGCAATATAATTTCGCATTAAAAAATAGAAAATTATATTCCGTCGGTAGTTCCGACGGATATTAATTTTGGTAAAAAAACATTAAAAAATAAATTATATCGGTAAAGCCGTCGGTACTACCGACGGAATTAATTTCTTTTTTAATTATTTTTATTCAATTTACCGACGGAATCCAGATCCGGTTAGAAAATGGGTCATCAGTGTTACCGACGGAACACATTCCGTTGGCAGCGTCGACTGTTTTTTCCGTCGGTAACCCTTACGACGAGGCTAATACCGACGATAATTCTCAGTCGGTAACCACGGTTACCGACCGAAATTCCGTCGGTATTTCCGTCGGTATTTCCGTCGGCAAAACGTGTGTTTTTTGTAGTGAATAAATGTAGTCAAATTTAGTTAATAGGCCAATTTTGCCCCTAGAATCACATACTCCAAAATCGGCTAAGCCTTAATTACTCTTATTAATTAGGGGTAAAATTGACTATAAAATATTTAATATTAAAGTAAAAGAGGAAATGTAGTTATAATTTGAGACATCCAACAAAGTATGTAGCTATGTTTGTTGGAGGAATGGAGTATAATAAAAGAAAGTGGTTACAAATACGTACCTGTACCGGCTGTACGAGGAAGTAAGATAGGGTTCGCATACTCTCTTGTTTTGTCCCTTATCGTGCAAATCCCTTATATTTTTTTTAGTCCATTAAATTACCACAATTTTGAATTTAGTCCACCAGGTTACCACTTTTTGAATTTAGTCCATTAAGTTTCGATTTATTTTGATTTTGGTCCAGTTACCTGCTACAACAGGTTTAACAAGTCATTTTTAAAACACACCCCATAAAATGTTATACACACCCCAAATGTTAAACACACCACACTAAAATTTAAAAATAATTTTTTATTACTATACACACCCCCAACTATTTTCTATTTAATAAATTACCAAAAATAATTAAATTTAAAAAATAAGAATTCAAATTAATATGAAAAATATAAATAAAACCTATAAAAATTGCCTAAATCTTTAAAAATTAAACAAAGCTAAAATAATTAATTTAATTAGTTTTGAAGATTTAATTAATTTTCTACTATTTTTAAATTTTATTTAACCATATTTTCGACGTTTTTTTATAGAAGTTAGAACGCAAATAAAACATTAATAAATCTATAGAGTTTTACATTATTTTATTTTATTTTTCTTTTAAATATTTCTTTTATATTATGTGAACCTACTAACACCTCATAAATTTTATATACACTCCAAACGTTAAACAAAAAAAATTCAAAAATCAAATATAATTAAATAAAATCATAAACATATTTAATAAATTGCTAAAAATAATTAAATTAAAAAAAGTAAGAATTCAAATTAATATAAAAAATATAAATAAAACCTATAAAAAATCACTAAAATCTTCAAAAATTAAACAAAGCTAAAAACATTAATTAATTTAATTATTTTTGAAGATTTAATTGATTTTTTAACTATTTTTGAAGATGTTTAATAAATTTTTAAAAAGTCAACTTGAAAAAATTATTAAATTAAATATATTTTTTAAAAGTATTAAAAAATCAACTAAATTTTTAAAACTAATTAAATTAATTAATTTTTTCGCTTTATTAAAATTTTGAAGATTTATGTATTTTTATAGGTTTTATTTATATTTTTCATATTAATTTGAATTCTTACTTTTTTAATTAAATTATTTTTGACAATTTATTAAATATGTTTATAATTTTATTTAACTATATTTAATTTTTGAATTTTTATGTTTTACGTTTGGAGTGTATATAAAATTTATGGGGTGTTAGTAGGTTCATGTAATATAAAAGAAATATTTTTTAAATTTTTTTTTAAACTCCATATTGCTTTATTAATGTTTTATTTGCGTTCTAACTTTTATAAAAAAACGTCGAAAATAAGGCTAAATAAAATTTAAAAATAGTAGAAAATCAACTAAATTTTCTAAACTAGTTAAATTAATTAATTTTTTTTAGCTTTGTTTAATTTTTGAAGGTTTAGACGATTTTTTATAGGTTTTATTTATATTTTTCATATTAATTTGAATTCTTATTTTTTTAATTTAATTATTTTTGGCAATTTATTAAATATGAAATAGTTGGGGGTGTGTATAGTAATACAAAATGAGTTTTAAATTTTAGTGGGGTGTGTTTAACATTTGGGGTGTGTTTTAAAAAATGACCTGTTAAACCTGCTGTAGCAGGTAACTGGATCAAAATCAAAATAAATCAAAACTTAATGGACTAAATTCAAAAAGTGGTAACCTGATGGACTAAATTCAAAATTGTGGTAACTTAATGGACTAAAAAAAAATATAATCCCTTTCTAATTATTTCAATTAGCTAAACAATTTAATGATGTTTAGCAAAATATGAACTACACATTTTAAATTATTTCAAATGATTAAATAAATAACTTGATTTGATTTGAGAAACACTAATCGACAAACTTGTAACCATATGAGTTGGTTCTTAATATTTATTTTTAAAGATAAATGCAACTTTATTTACAATTTAAATTTATATATTCGATTGTAACCTAATCGGAGCATTTCAGTAGAGTTGATAAAAATTTAATCATAAGAGAAGAATTGTAGGCATTATTATCTTAATTTTATTTTATCCGGTCAAATTCAACTAAATTGATACTTGTTGGCTTTTATTCACTTTATTTTATTTTTTTCATCGGTGAACTTCAGTTCAATCAAATTTTAATTACATTCCAAATTTCCAACATTCTATAAATCTT
Source organism: Galeopsis tetrahit (assembly GCA_963675135.1). Classification (NCBI taxonomy): domain Eukaryota; kingdom Viridiplantae; phylum Streptophyta; class Magnoliopsida; order Lamiales; family Lamiaceae; genus Galeopsis; species Galeopsis tetrahit. The sequence continues at coordinate 41,919,908 of OY776131.1, forward strand.
ATTTTCCGTCAAAAAAAATGTCAATAGGAAAGTAGGAACAAACCTAATTATAAAAAAAATACAGTATATTTTTAATGATGTTTTATAAAAATATATAATAAAAAATCATTTTTTTTCAATTTTATAAAATTTTCAGATTTTAATATACTCAAAGGGTCAAAATGGAATATTTGGCCAGAGTCCCCAAATTTTCCGACAAGTTTAGAGTTTTTCGATAAGTTTAAAATTAAAGGACTAAAATTGGTTAAAAAAGGACTAAAATTATAAGATATATTTTGTAAAGTTAAAATTTAAAAGATTTATTTTGAAATCACTCAAACTTATATAACTTATATGACAAAAAAAAAAAATTCCTCGATAATAAACTACCATTAATGATCTCCCACCTTTTAATACTCTCATTTTTTTTTTAAGGTGCTACTTGTTTTATTTCAGAATTTGTTTTATTTGACTGATTAATGATCTCACCTTTCAATATTCTCATTTTTTAATGTATTACTTGTTTTATTTTAGAAAGTTGGTGTATTTGACTGATAATGATCCCACCTTTTAATACCCTTATATATTTTATTTTTTTAATGTGATGATTGTTTTATTTCAGCAAATAAATATTACTCATTCGTGGTTAAATGTACAAGGCTATTGCAACACAAATTGCATTATTGAGACATTAAAATACAATATTTTGGAGGAAAATTTAAAAATACGTCCGGTAACTTTGGTCAATTTAATTTAAAATCCTTTAAGTTTTCACTTTTATAAAATACTCACTCCGTCCCAGTGAAAGTTACACAACTTTTTTTTTTGTCCGTTTAATGAAAGTTATCCATTCTTTTTTAGTAACTATTTCCTCTCACATTTAATTATATTATTCTCTTTCAATCACATCATCTCTAATACATCTACTTATTATATTGGAGTAGTATTTTTTAACCTTCGTGCCCGAAGCTCATGGGGAGCTTTCCCCAAAACGGAGATAGTACGTTATAAAGATGTAAATTGAACATTTTATGACGTATTTTGAAAAAGTGAAAACTTAAAGGATCGAAAAATAGAAAACATGAATTTTGAGAAATGAAAATACAAGATTAGTAATATTGATAACATAAAAAATTCATCGGTATTTTATTAGTTTATAGCCACTTCTTGCTTTTTTTTTTCTTTTTTCTTTTTTAAGAATCAATATAGGTGTATTTTTGTGTGGAGGTGTTTGTAAACAGTGTACAAAGAATATGCTAGCTCATTCTATTTAAATACTCCGTACTAAATTTTTAATTTTTTTTTTTTGTACTTTATTTGAGTTATCAATAATACTCAATACTCCATAATCTATTTTATAATTAAAATATAAATTATTTTTAAAAGACGTATTAAAAAAATATGTACACTTTTAATGAACAGAGGAAGTACCCTATTTAACTCTTGTAATAATATAAAATATTTTACTACGATAAAAAATATGTAAAGTTAAAAAATATTCAGACAAATTCGACCTAAAATATTAAGTGTTCATAATATTTTTATACTTATAGTAGTACACTTTTGAGTTTTATTATGATAATATTTGGATCATGTAGTAAAATGAGTACACTTTTAAATTTGTAGTGATAATATTTTGACCCTGTTAATTTTGGTCCAAATTTACCTTAATTATGTATTGTTGTTATTATTTACTCCCTCTATCCCATAGGAATTTGCACACTTTTCATATATGGATGTCCCATACCAATTTGCACACTACATAAAAGAAAATACTGTCATAACCCCACCCTCAGAATATACACATATTTACTCATATACCATTACTTTTTCACACTCAATCTACCTTTTACTTTACTTTATTCATAAAAATTTATAAAACTACCCCTCAAAACACCACTCATTACACTTTTTCTTACACATTTATTAAAATGTGTGTCATCCCAAGGTGCAAGTTCCTGTGGAACGGAGTGAGTACTATTTTTAATTTGAATTTTTACTAATCCAATCATAACATTAGGAGATTCCAGACAAAGCGATAAACTTTCAATTTGGGTCGGGTCGGTTTATATATATACATTTTATTCCAAATTCCAGAGCTCTGAACCGCAGTCTCTGTAATAGACAGGTAATTTTCCTTTCTCTTTACACATTCAAATGCCTCCATTAACATTCGCAAATCTCTAATTAAGCAAACGCTTCGGCTGCAGGCTTTTTTCTTTCTTTGGGATTTCAATTATTTTTTCATATTGCAATTTTCTATTGCTTAAAGAGAATCACTTCCTCTAATTCCATTCTCAACAAAACAACAAGACAAAAGTAGTTGATTTTAGGCCGGCAATATTTTCCCCTTTCTTACCCCTACAAACTTTTCTTTTCTTTACTACACTATATTCCAATCCATTTTTGTCTTTTCCTTACCTATTTCTGCTGCCTGCTTACTAGTATTTATACCACCATACTTCTTGAAAGGGACTCATCTTCTGCCTCTGTTTTTCCTCTAACTTTAGGCCAATAAAGTGATGGGGTGGGCATTGTTGGGTGTTGGGGGGTGTTTTTTAGTACTAGTTTTTCTCCTTTTGAAATGGGTGTTGAGAAATGTAAACTGCTGGTACTACGAGGGTAAACTGGGAAACACAATATATGAACTGCCACCTGGTGATATGGGGTGGCCTTTCATTGGCAACATGTGGTCCTTTCTCAGAGCTTTCAAGAATGGCAAACCTGAATCTTTCATCAACACTTTTGTTAACAGGTACCCTTAGTAATGATTTTCCCATGTTTATGTGTATCATTATTACCACAAGGAGAGTTGGGACACACGAAAAGTTGCATATAATTAATAAAAAAGTGATCTTTTTGCCACTGTTGATTACATTTTTCAGTAAAAAATAGTGTCTTGTACTGCAGGGACATGATTCGTGATGGTCCATGTTATTAGTTGAATGGAATCTTGTAGTAAAAATGGTCTTTTTCAGCACTTTGTGATTGATGTGATATTTCAACACTATCTCCTTTTATCTTTTTTTTTTTCTGTAAATGGGATAATCAGATTTTTATTCTATCAGTTTTGTCGATCCTCTCTTTCTTTCTTTCTTGAAATCGATTTGCCCAGGGATTTCTTGAATATCCTCCTCCTCTCGTGATTTTTGTTTGTAATCTGCCCTAGGGATTCTTGATTGAAATTTTAAATGGCTAATTCAGATTCTAATCCTGCTGTGAAGAACAAATTACACTTTTATAGATAATTTCACTTTTTTGTCAAATAGTGATTCAATATCCTAAAATAGCTCCAACATGCTAATTTGTATTGAAACTTGTATTCCTACATATATCACTAATTCATATGCTTTTGCATTTGGAGCCTTGTGGGTGTACCACCAATTTTGGAACTTGCGTTGGTACATCACTAACTTCCATGCTTTTTATTTGTTGGATTTTCTTTCTACCGTATACCTTCTAGATGAATGACACGTAGTGATTTTTTTACCCCCCTACACCTGATGTATCAAAAAAAGGTTTCATTTGATCATAAGCCCAAAAATGAAAAATCAGCAAAAAATTCTTGGAGCATCAAATTTATTTATGCAAGTGATTTTCAGTATTAGTATGGTTCATAGGAAATATAAAAGATAAAACATAACTTGTGTTTTCTTGTAACAATTAATCAATCATGATTCATAATTCATAAGTGAATTGTTTGTTACAGATTTGGACATTGTGGACTATACAAGGTACACATGTTTGGAAATCCTAGTATCATTGTTACAACAGCAGAAGCATGTCGAAAAGTTCTAACTGATGATGAAGCCTTCAAACCTGGATGGCCTGCTTCTACGATAGCCCTTATTGGGAAGAACTCGTTTGTTGGCATATTCGATGATGAACACAGACGTCTGCGTAAATTAACAGCTGCCCCTGTGAATGGACACGAAGTATTGTCCCTTTACGTAAAATATATCGAAGAAAATGTCGTAGCAGCTTTAGAAAAATGGTCAGGGATGGGAGATATCGAGTTCTTAACAGAGCTCCGAAAGCTCACATTCAGGATAATAATGTATATTTTCTTGAGCACAGAGAGCGAACATGTCATGGAGGATTTGGAGCAAGAATACACCGCGTTGAACTATGGAGTTAGAGCCATGGCAATCAATATACCAGGATTTGCTTACTACTCTGCACTTAAGGTATCATTTTTAGTCTTTGTAAGTTTAAACAAAATTGTGGTTATCATGAATCATGATGCTTATTGCGATTTTAGGCTCGTAGAAAGCTAGTGGCTGTTCTTCAGGACATAGTAACTTCAAGAAGGGAGTCGAGGAATGAGAGGCCTCAGACGGTGAAGAAAGATATGTTGGATGCTCTTTTGGATGCTGAAGACGAGAATGGTAGACGATTGAAGGATGACGAAATCATCGATGTTTTGGTTATGTACTTGAATGCTGGCCATGAATCTTCTGGACACATTACTATGTGGGCTACGGTTTTTCTGCAGAACCACCCCGATGTATTTGAACGAGCTAAGGTACTTTGATTAGACCTCTATACTATTACCATAAGAGACATTAAGAAATAAATTTGATGTACTAATAATGGTTGGATTGTGATGCATGAACTCAGGCAGAGCAAGAAGAAATTGTGAAAAACAGGCCACCTGGTCAGAAAGATCTTACGCTTGGAGAAATACGACAAATGGAATATGTTTCTAAGGTATGTTGAAACAATTTTAGCTTACATTATCGAATTTTGTTTTATTGAGCACATTTTCTGTTAACAGGTAATCGATGAAACACTTCGTGTGGTTACATTTTCACTGGTGGTGTTTAGAGAGGCAAAGAAAGACGTACAAGTCTGCGGTATGCTCGTGTTTATTATTCTTACTTTGATCTAGTAATGAAGCGCGTAAATCCAATTTATTGCTATTCATTCAGGTTACACAATTCCTAAGGGGTGGAAAACTTTGGTGTGGTTTAGGAGTGTTCATTTCGACCCCGAAACGTATCCTGAACCAAAGAAGTTCGATCCTTCTAGATGGGATGTGAGTTTCTTCATTCATATTCAATAACTTATGACAATATTTATTTAAGGAAACACACTTAAGTAGTTTTTTTATTTTTTATTTTTATACATGATTAATGTAGGGATTTACACCAAGAGCAGGACAATTCCTTCCATTTGGTGGTGGAAGCAGATTGTGCCCTGGAAATGATCTTGCCAAGATTGAAATTTCCATCTTTCTTCACCATTTTCTTTTGAATTACAAGTGAGTTATGACATGCCACACTTTGTTAGGACAAGCAAAGAGACATGGAAAGTGTTATTAACGTGTCGTTCGTCTTTGTTTAACAGGCTCGAACGCCATAATCCAGAAAGTCCGTTGATGTACCTGCCGCATACGAGGCCTAAGGACAACTGCCTTGGAAGAATCATAAGAGCTTGAAGGAATATAACACCTCTTTGTTCCCCAGAGGTTTTTTTGTACTGCAGTTTAAGTTTTGTTTTTAATTATTATCATGTGTATGTACAGTCTATGCATCTAGAGAGAAGATAATGAAGAAACATATCACTTGTTGTGATCACAAGTTGTATTTGTTCTTCTTATGAAAGTTGGTGTACTTGAGTAATGATAATAAACTACCATTAATGATCCCACCTTTCAATACCTTAATATTTTTTTTAATGTGTTGCTTCTTTTATTTTAGAAGTTGGTGTATTTAACTGATAATAACAAACTTTTTAATACTCTAATTTTTTTTATTGGGTTGCTTGTTTTATTTTAAAATTTGGTGTATTTGACTAATGATAATAATTTTTTTTTTATTACCGTAAATTTGGGTGATTCCAATTTTTTTTTTTAATTTTAACTTTACAAAATACATTTTACATCTTATAATTTTAATCATTCTTTAACTAATTTTAGTCCTTTAAGTTTAAACTCGCTGAAAAACTCTAAACTCGTGTGAAAATTTGGGGCTCCAGCCAAATATTTAATTTTGATCCTTTAAGTATATTAAAATCTGAAAAATTAATAAAATTGAAAAAATATAATGATCTTTTTATTGTAAATTTTTATAAAACATCATTAAAAAAATATACTCCCTCCGTCCAATTTCATTATTCCCACTTTCCTTTTTTAGTTGTCCAATTTTATTATGCTCATACCCTTTTTGAAAACAATACTATTCATACTACTTTATCTCCACCCCCTACCATCACTTATTTACCCATTTTGTCATTCACTTTATTCATAAACAATCATTTATTTACAAATGGACCTCACAATACCCCATCATACCCTCAATTTATCTACTTTATGAATAAATTAATCAATATTCATTAAAACCCGTGCCCAGAGAAGTGGGCATAATAAAATTGGACGGAGGGAGTATATTTTAAAATAAAAACTAAATAAATTTGAAACACACTTATTTCAACTATTCATAATTTTGTGTTATAAATGGAGTAGTAAATACTAACAAGATAAGTGTTTTTTTTTTCTCTCTCTACCAATTTTTATTTTTTTTTCTCACAGGAAATCGATTAGTGCAAAAAGCCAAAAAACTTGCAAAGTTTGAGTAAGGTTGTTTTGTCCCTTCTCGTACAAATCCCAACTCTTTAGCTTCCTTTCTAATTATTTCAATTAGCTAAACAATTTGATTATGTTTAGCAAAATATGAACTACATTTTAAATTATTTCAAATGATTAAATAAATAACTTAAGTTGATTTGATTTGAGAAACACTAATCGACAAACTTGTAACCATATAAATTGGTTCTTAATTTTTTTTAAAGATAAATGCAACTTTATTTACAATTTAAATTTATATAATTCGATTATAACCTAATCTTTAGGAGCATTTCAGTAGAGTTGATAAAAAATTAATCATATGAGAAGAATTGTAGGCATTGTTATCTTAATTTTATTTTATCAGGTCAAATTCAACTAAATTGATACTTGTTGGCTTTTATTCACTTTTTTTTTTCATCGGTGAACTCCAGTTCAATTAAATTTTAATTACATTCCAAATTTCCAACATTCTATAGATTTTATTTTCCGTCAAAAAAGTAAAATATGTCAATAGGAAAGTAGGAACAAACATAGTTATGAGTTGGGCTGACAATTCGTGTTATCGTGTCGTGTTTTGTGTCGACACGATAAGGCCAAACACGAACACGACACGATAAGGATATGTGTTGACACGACACGAACACGATAATTTTCGTATCGACACGACACAATAACAACACGGTAATTTTCGTGTCGACCTGACCTGACACGACACAATAACGACACGTAACACGATAACAACACGATAACGACACGATAAGAAAATAAATCAATTTAAAATTGCATTTAAATATATAAAATTAATATATTTATATAAATATAAAAAGTTATCGTGTTATTACCGGATACGTGTCATTATCATATCGTGTCATATCAGGTAAATAATAGGTTAACGGGTTGTTAACAGGTTAATGGGTTATCTGTTAATTTTATCGTGCTTAACGGGTCGACACGAACCCGACACAAAATTTTCGTGTCGTTATCGGGTCGACCCGATAACGACACGAACCCAATAAGGCTAAACACTAATCCGCTATTTTCATGTCGGATTCGTATCGTGTCGAAAATTGTCACCCCTAATTATGAATAGTTGAAATACGTGTGTTCCAAATTTATTTGGTTTTTATTTAAATTTTTTTTATATATTTTTAATGATGTTTTAAAAAAATATATACAATAAAAAATCATTATTTTTTTCAATGTTATATAATTTTCACATTTTAATATAAAATAAAAATTTGTGTGATATCGTTGTGGGATTGATCTTTTTTAAAACCATTAAACCACGCCTACTAACTAAACTACCCTCGTCATTTCATTTCAGCCCAGCACAACCCTCCCTGCCCCCACCCACTAATCTCTCGCGTAACATATCCATGTCCCAAGCCCACCCATTCACTACATTTATTTAAATGTTGTCAATAAATCAAATTAACCATAAATCTATATTTTTATAAACTAGTTAAAAATAATTGTATTTTTTATTTAAAAAATATTAATAAAAATTGATACATACATTTTATATAACTTTTTATAATAAGAAGTGATTAAAAAATCTAATGCCCAATTGATAACAAGCATTTAAGACTAAGAGTGGTATATACATGATTATTTTTACTAATTACAATAATCTTTAAGTTTATTGTCACTTTTACTTAATAAAATATCAATATTCAAAAAGTGATAAATATTTAATTGAAAAGTGATAATATTTTTATCAAAAATGACTAACACTTTTTACATCGTTATCATTTTTTACTTAAACATAATCAACTTCCAATTCTAAGTTAATAAATGAGATTATATATTAGTGGACGTAATTATCTTTACTAATTGTATTAGCTTTATGAGCTAATTGTCTCTTTTATTTAAAAGAATATAAGTTTTTTTATAAAAATGATTATTTTTTTTACTTAAACATTATCATTTTTTCTATTCACATTTAATGAATTAAATAATATGTTAGTGGACATGATTATCTTTATTAATTATATCAATTTTTTGTGTTAATTATCATTTTTTTTACAACAAAATATCACTATCTAAAAGTGATCATGTTTAGTTGAAAAGTTATAATATTTTTATTAAAAATGACCATCACTTTTTAAATAAGCATTATCACCTTTTCATTTAAGTTAATAAATTAGGTCAATTGCTTGTGCACATGATTATCTTCACTAATTACATCAATTTTTCATATTATTTGTTTCTTGATGAATATCATTATAAAAATTTGATGTATCACTTTTAATTTAAAATATTATTATATAAAAAACGAATTAAAAAATGGAAATATAAATAAGCTTGATTAAAATATGGAGTATAAATTAAAAGTGACTATCATTTTTTACATACACATTATCACTTTTCACACCTGAGTTAATGAATAAGATTGTATTTTACTGGACATGATTACTAATTTTGTGTTAGTTTTCAGAGTAAATTGTTTTCTCTTTTTACTTCATATAATTCCATAAATTTGATGAGTAGGTGTTTTTTGTTCGACAAATTCCATAAATTTTAGTTTATGGGTGAATGAGATTATCTGGTAGTAGATATAATTAAAAATTATTTTTATTAATTGCATCAATTTTTGAGTTTATTGTCACTTTTTATTTAGAAAAATATCATTTTTCAAAACGTGATAAAAGTTAGATTGAATAGTGATAATGTTTTTATTAAAAGTGACTATCACTTTTTGCATAAACATTGTCACTTTTCACCTATGAGTTAATGAATGAGATTATATTTTATATTATCACTTTTTGAATAAACATGATCATTTTTTAGTTTTGAGTTAATGAAGGAGATTATAAGGTAGTGTACACAAGTATCTTTACTAATTATTTTAGTTTTTAGAGTTAACTGTTGTCAGTTTTTACTTGATAGAATTATTAATATTTTTAAAAAGTAATAATGTACAAGTTAAAAGTGAAAAATATAAGTAAAAAGGAATATTTAATTGATAAGATGTCATTTCTATTTTACAACGGATCCCGTTAGATTAATATTTCAAAATTTTAGGTTGAACAACCTATTTTTCCCTTAAATTTCACTACGTTTTTTTAATTGATAGTGTTTAAGAAAAAAATAATAATATTTTTAATAAAAGTGATACAATTTTTACTTAAATATTCTCACTTTTTATATTGAGAAATATAAGACTAGCTCCAAGAAGATAACTACTCCTACATTTTATATTTTATTTTATTTAAATTCATATACCTTTTAATTTATTAAAATAAATAAGAATACCATTTTTTAATAATCATATTTTTTTAATGTGGACCTGTATGTGTGTGGGCTTGACAACAAATATTGATATGGGTTGGGCGTGTGAACATGGAGTCCGACAATGGGATAATGAAATGCGGTTGCTAGTTTTTGGTTTGGGATCAGAATAAGGATCCGTCTCACACAAGACCACCCCTACTTAAAAATTAAAATTGGATATTTGGCTGGAACCCCTAAATTTTCAAGCGAGTTTGGAGTTTTTTGATAAGTTTAAATTTAAAGGACTAAAATTAGTTAAAAAAAGACTAAAATTATAAGATATAAAATGTATTTTATAAAATTAAAATTTAAATGATTTATTAGGATAAAAAAAAAAATCATTTATAACAACTACCATTAATGATCCACCTTTCAATACTTTTTTTTTAATGTGCTTCTTGTTTTATTTCAAAATTTGTTGTATTTGCCTGATGATAACTAAGTATCATTAATGATTTCACCTTTTAATACCCTTATATTTTTTTTAATGTGTTGCTGGTTTGGTTTTATTTCAGAAGTTGGTGTATATGACTGGTAATAATCCCACCTTTACTACCCTCATATATGTATTTTTTAATGTGTTGCTTATTTTATTTGAGCAAATGAATATTACTCATTCGTGGTTAGATGCACAAAGCTATTGCAACACAAATTGCATTATTGAGACATGAAAATACAATATAAAATTTCAAAATACTATCTTGTAATTTTGGTTGATTCCCTTATATATCTTTTAAATCTTTTTGCTTTTTCAAAATACGTCATAAGATGTACAATTTACATCCTGAATTTTCTTAAAATACGTCCTATAATTTAGGTCAATTTTATTTTAAATTTTTTAAGTTTTCACTTTTTCAAAATACGTTCAAATGTGTCCAATTTACATCATTTTTTTATCGAAAATTAAAAATTTCACCGAAAACTGACACGCACAGCTCGAACGTGTGTTTAAAATTGGAACTTCCGATAAATTTGTTGACTAGGCGCCACATGTAATTAAAAATATGGTCACATCATCATCATCACTCTCTTACAAATATGAATATCATATTTTGTTTATAGCTAATGTTCCAAAATATACCCACAAAACTCAACTCGACGGCCGCTAAAAAAAAAAACAGAACTCGACGGAATTTACGAATGAAAGGAAATGAAATTACAGAGCAAACGTACAAGCGAAATCTTCTTGTATTTGGTAGGATCGTGTCGTTTGTACGTTTGCTCTATAATTTTGCTTCCTTTTATTTGTAAATCCCGTCGAGTCGAGTTGAGTTTTTTTTTTTTTTTCTTTTTTATCAGGGAGCCATCGAATTGACTTTTGTGGGTGTATTTTGAAACATTTGTTATAAACAAAATTTGTTGTTTAAATTTATAAGAGAGGAGATGTATGTGACAATTTTTATTACATGTGTCACTCAGTCACCAAATCTGTCGAAAGCCCAGTTTTAAATACACGTTCGAATCGCACGTGTCAATTTTTGGAGAAAATTTTAATTTTACGACAAAAAAGATATAAATTGAAAAAAAAATGTAAATTGGATAAAAATGATGTAAATTGAACATCTTAAAATGTATTTTATAAAAGTAAAAATTTAAAATGAAATCGACTAACTTACCAGACGGATTTTCTCCAATATTGGTAAAATATATAACATGAATTTTGAGAAATGAAAATACAAGATTAGTAATATAGATAACATAAAAAATTCATGTGTATTTTATTAGTTTATAGGCACTTCTTGCTTACTTCAAAAAATAGCCACTTCTTGCTTTAAAAAAAAAAAAATCAATATAGGGGTATTTTTGTGTGGAGGTGTTTGTAAATAATGCACAAAATATGTTCATTTTATTTAAGTACTCAATTTTTAAGTATTTTTTGTACGTTATTAACAAAGTTGATGAGTTATCAATAATACTTTTTACTCGTTACTCCATAATTTATTTTATAATTAAAATATAAATTATTTTTAAAATATGTGTCAAAAAAATCTGCAATATTTTATTTTTTAAAAATATAAAATATTTTACTATGACAAAAAATATGTAAAGTTAAAAAATATTCCGACAAGTTCAACCTAAAAAACTAAGCATTCACAATATTTTTATACTTGTAATAATACACTTTTGTCATTGTAGTGATAATGTTTTGATCAAAGATTGTTCTTCTCTCTAGGAGAAGCCGCGTCCCCTTCCTAGGGTTTTGTCAGTCCATTGACTTCCTATCATTCCCGATCTGGAATTTCCTAAGGATCTACCAGATCCTTTGGAACTTCGGTGGCGGCGCGACTCCTTGACAGAACTAGGGTTAGCCATGAATAATCCGAGAGATAAGAGTGGAGATATTGTGGATCTAGATGACATTGACGAAGAGGAAAATACAGATAGAGAGGAACCTACATCTTTCTGCTTGGGGGGATCTCACAACCCCAACCCCAATACACACACCCACCCACAACACAGCCCTATAGCCACTGCCCAACAAAACACCAATGCCGTACGAATCTGAAAATTTGGAAAGACTAGCAATCTCCCGAAAACTGACCCGGACGAGCGTTCTAACCTAAAACGTAAACAGGAAGGGGAGATCAACCATCACATTTAGGACATGGAAGTGGAAGAGTCCATTGATCAGAAAAAGTTTAAGATGAAACAAGGCTTCGAGATGGAAAAAGATTTTAAACTAACGGTGGCGGTTGCAAAGATGCAACCCCGCCGATCCCAATGAGTTGCCTAGTCTGGAACTGTTGGGGGCTTGGGAACCAGTTGACAGTGAATATACTCGGGCGTCTTATAAATTCCAAAGAGCCCATGCTTGTCTTCTTAATGGAGACAAAACTTCTTGTTGATGAACTTAGAGACGTTGCCTTTAAAGTAGGATTTGATTTTGTTCTGGGATCGGATTGTGACATTTATGGAGGAGATCGTAGAGGAGGCCTGGGCCAGTTCTTTAAGGAGCCTATTGAGATATCTCTACTGTCACAGTCACACAACCATATTGACTGCGAAGTGGTAGATGACTCGAAGGTGTGGAGATTTACGGGGGTGTATGGATGGTCGGAAGAATCCAATAAATACAAGACGTGGGAACTACTAAGAATGCTTGCTACAGACTCGCGTTTTCCATGGCTATGCGCGGAGGACTTTAGCGAAATTTGTTACGAACACGAGAAAATTGGTGGGCGACAAAGGGAGACGTCCAAGATGGGGGCCTATACGGACGCCTTGGTCGATTCAGGACTGGAGGACCTGGGGTACAATGGTGTTACGTTCACATGGACTAACGGACAAGAGGGGGCTAATAACATCCAAGAACGACTCGACATGTGTCTGGCAAACCTCGATTGGACGCAGCTTTACCCTAGAGTTAGGGTGGAATTGAACACCTCTATCGGAGGGCCTCTGATCACTGCCCAGTGTACCTGAACTGGAAATCGAGAATTAAAAGGTGGAAGAAAAGGAAAAAATTATTCAGATTTGAAACCATGTGGCTCTAAGATAGACATGCTCAACCGCAATAAACCGCTGGTTACGATTTGGCAAATTTTGTAACCGAAACCGAACCGTCAAACCGACAGTTAAGGTTACGGTTTCGAACCGGCGGTTCGGTTACAAACCGCCGGTTCGACGATTTTTTTTTTCCTTTTCCTTCTTCTCTTCTTCTCCTTCTTCTTGTTGATGACTTCTCAAATTGGGTGGTAAAATGTGTTTCAATATAAGTGAGGCAAAGCAAGGTAAAAAGCATTTTCTAAGGAGTATTGAACTTAAAAGAGAGAATTTTGGCTACGATTCTACTGTGTTTTAAAAAAAGAGAGTTATGAATGGCATGGAAAATATATACACACACTCTCGATACTCTACATTCTTGATTCTACTACAACATCAACATGTCCACATTAAAAAACTATAAATAAAACATTGAAAAGGGACATGACAAGCTACTAAGATAGCTATTGAAAAAGGAGATGGTCTTTAAAGCTTAAAAAGGACAAGCTAGTAGCCACTAACCTACTAAGCTAGCCTGCAAAGGCTAAGAACAAACTCACAAGCTTCCAAATTAATTAACTTTTGCAAATTACACCTTGAAAATTGAAAAGGGACAGTGGGACATGCAAAACTGAAGGCTGAAGGCTAAACCAGTTGCCGGAAAACGGGAAAAATAATAATAATAATAAAAAAATATATTGGGTAAACCGCCGGAAACCGCCGGTTTAATCGGAAAACCGTCGGTTTAACCGGAAAACCGCCGGTTTTTAGAATGGGTAACCGAAACCGAACCGTCAAAATACGGTCACGGTTCGGTTTTTTAACCGAAACCGCCGGTTCAAAAAACCGCCTGTTAAAAACCGGCGGTTTTCCGGTTACAAACCGCCCATGTCTACTCTAAGATGAGTCGTGCAAAACCACCGTGAAAGGAGCCTGGACTAGACATTATGGTGGATCAACAATGGATAACATTGCTCACACCTTTAAGAGTTGTGGTGATGCCCTTAGCAGCTGGGAGGAAACTCATTTTGGAAACATTAATAAGCAGATGAAAGAGTGTGACAAGCAGCTCCAATTGTTATCCCGCCAACCAGATTTGAGGGAAGTGGCAGAGGAATTAAGGAAAATAGAGAGGAAACTTGCACAATTGAACAACAAGAAAGAGAGCATGTGGCATCAGCGATCCAGAGTCAACTGGCTCAAAGACGGTGACAAAAACACTGGTTTCATTCACAAATCATCAAGTGGTAGAAGAGACAGAAACACCATTGAAGGTATTAAAAATAAGGAGGGAGTCTGGGTTCAGGAGGATGCATGAATTAATGGGGTCTTTAACTCTTATTTCAAAGATTTTTTCATGGCTAATCCAAACTCTGACATGGATGTTGCGCTTGCTGCAGTTGATCCTCTGGTGACGAACGAGATGCAAGCGGTGGTGACAAAACCCTTTACTAAGGATGAAATCGTCCAGGCCTTGACTCAGATGCATCCGACCAAACCCCCAGGGCCAGACGGTATGCCTGTGATCTTCTATCAAAAATTCTTGTATTTTATCGAGTCGGATGTGGTTAGAGTCGTCCTTGATGTTCTGAATAACCGTGTGTCTCCCGAATTCATTAATCATACTTTTATTGTGTTCATCCCAAAAAAGAAAGATCCTGAAATTGTGCAAGAGTTTAGACCCATAAGCCTCTGTAATGTAGTGTTTAAGATCATTACCAAAACAATTGCAAACAGACTTAAGATAATTCTCCCTGAATTAATCCATGAGTCTCAATCCGCGATTAATTACTGATAATGCTCTAGTGGCGTATGAAGCTTTCCATTTTATGAACCAGAATAAGGCTAAGAAGGGATCGTTTGCGTACAAACTTGACATGAGTAAGGCATACGATAGGGTGGAGTGGGGTTTTATTGAAAATGTGATGCTGAAATTGGGTCCTAATGCTGAGTTTGTTGCTTTAATTATGAGATGCGTATCATCTGTCTCGTTCTCTGTTATGATTAATAGCTCACCGGGAACCCCTTTCCGTCCATCTAGAGGACTCAGACAGGGGGACCCTTTGTCCCCATATTTATTCCTATTCTGTGCAGAAGCCTTCTCAGCTCTGCTAAGGAAAGCTGAAATTTCAAACAGCCCGAGGGGGGTCCGTATATGTCGAGGGGCACCAGTCATATCCCATTTATTTTTTGCAGATGATACCATAATATTCGGACGTGCAAAAGAGAGTGAGATTCAGAAAATTCTGGAAGTTATAGGCCGCTATGAAAGAGCTTCAGGGCAACTAATCAATCTTGAAAAATCCGCTATTTCTTTCAGCAAAGGCATCCCAGACTATAGACGACATGAGTTAGCTTCGATTTTGAGGGCCAGCTTGGTTGATACCCATGCCATTTACCTCGGCATCCCGACATCCATGGGGAGATCAAAGGCCGTCACGTTCAGCCATTTAATTAGCCGCATCCGAAAGAAACTGAAAAATTGGAAAAATATGGCTCTATCGTTCGCGGGAAGAGTGGTTCTGGTCAAATCAGTCGCCCAATCCATGCCAACCTACTTGATGAGTTGTTTTGAAATTACTCAAGGAGTATGCAATTGCATCAATTCGCTGATAGCGAATTTCTTGTGGGGTCAAAAGAAGGACGAACGTCGTATGCACTGGGCAGCTTGGAACACTCTCTGTAAAAGGAAAGATGAAGGGGGCATTGGGTTGAGAGATATGTCAAGTTTCAATAGGGCTATGCTGGCAAAATAAAGTTGGAGGATGCTGACGATGGGGAACAACTTACTTGAGAGGGTCCTCAAAGCCCGATACTATCCACGAGGACATTTCCTGAACGCAACAATTGGCTATAATCCAAGTTATACATGGAGAAGCATTGTTTCGGGCACGAATGTTTTATCAAATGGAATCGGCTGGAATGTCGGATCGGGGGACAAAATCAGAGTATGGGACGACCAATGGCTAGCCGGTGCAGTGAGCTTCTATGTCCAATCGCCAAGGGGAAACAACATGAGAGATATTGTGGTTAGCGATCTGTTCATGGAAGGGGAGAGACGATGGAACGAACACAAAATTCGGGAATGTTTATTGAGGACGAAGCTGAGCTAATCCTAAAAACCCTTATCCGGAACTTCGGGGGAGAGGACATACTAACATGGAGCCATTCGAAAGATGGGAGATACACGGTGAAAATGGGCTACCACTCAATTGTTAAACACAACACAAGATTCGAAGGCCCATCTTCACATATGGGGGGCATGAAGAGGCTGTGGAGATGGATATGGGGTTTAGAGGTGTTGCCAAAAATCAAATATCTGTTGTGGAAAGGGGTACGAAACATTTTACCCGTGTGCAAGAACCTAATCAGACGAAAAATGGAGATCGATCCAATCTGCAAAAGACGTGGCCTAAATGAGGAAACTATCGAACATGCCCTTCGGGACTACAGATGGGCGACAGAGTTCTGGAGCACGACGGAAATAGGGAGAGATACTGAGCTGATGGGGCCGAACGCGTCTTTCGCTGATTGGCTGGAACAGATTTAACGAATCCAACAAAAATAAAACACAACAACTTTGGTTTCCTGATTTGGATGGCATGGAATGCTCGAAACCAGGCCTACTTCCACAACAAGATCATAACTTTTGGGAAAAGTGTGGAAATGGCTGTCATCATGGAGAGCGACTACAAAGCGGCGATCGCCAACCAACCTCGACCCCTTATACACGTTGATAGGGTGGGCTGGAAGGCACCGGATGGGAACATGCTGAAGATCAACTCGGATGCTTCTATATTGGAAGGGGTGTGCATGGTACTGGGGGTGGTTATTCGGGATTGCAATGGTCGGGTAGTCACATCAATGTCTAAATTACTTCCCGAGGTATTGCCTATTGCTATAGCGGAGGCTCGGGCATGGGAGGGTATTAATCTGGCGCAGAGCATGAACATCTTGCATGCTGTGAGTGAGGTTGACAACGCGAAAGTTTATTATGGTCTCCGTCGCTCACAAGAGGACTTCTCGACTTTTGGCGACTGGATTTAGGAGATAAAAAGGCTGGTGGCTTCTTTCCCCAACTGGACACCCAGACTTATCCGAAGAGAGGGCAACCACCTTGCCCATGGCTTGGCTAGATTCTCTTTTTCATTTGTTTTCCCTACTGAGGTGATGGGGCTTGTCCCAAACACTCTCGAACACATTGTTGATGACTTGATGCTGATGCATCTAATTCCTTGGAATGTTTTTTTTTTTTGGATTCCCTCTCATAAAAAAAGATAATGTTTTGATCCTGTATTAACATAGATTTGTTATATATTTTAATTAAATTTAATCAGAATTTTTAGTCCAAAATTATCTTAATTAACTATATTATTATTGTTATCATTTTATTTTTAATTTGGATTTTTACTAATCCAATCATAGCATTAGGAAATTCCAGACAAATCAATATAGAAGAGTAAACTTTCAATCAGGGTCGGGTCGGTTTATATTTACATTTAATTGGGTCCGATATTTCTCGGAGATCCATTTTTATTCCAAATTCCAGAGCTCTAACCCTTCTTCTCCTTTTGAACCGCAGTCTCTGTAATAGCTATGCCATGACTGAAGAGCTTCCTTTCTGAAATTACGGGTAATTTTCCTTTCTCTTTACACATTCAAATGCCTCCATTAACATTCGCAAATCTCTAATTAAGCAAACGCTTCGGCTGCAGGCCTTTTTCTTTCTTTGGGATTTCAATTATTTTTTCTTTTCTTGGAGCTAGAATTAATTGTTGAGTTCAATTCCAGCGAGAATCACTAAAATGGCAGCTATTCTAAGAAAAACCCATCAATTAAGACCCATCTTTTGCAAAACGCCCAAACCCCCAATTTTTCTTAAACCCTTGCAAAACCCTGAGACGACTACTTCATGCATTCAAAAATCCTTTTCAACAAAGTCCTCAGATTTCCCTGAATACGAAATGCCAACCGTAACTTGGGGTGTGATTCAAGGGCGTAAGGAGAAACTCGTGTCGAGGGTTATAGTTTGCGATTACTTGAAATCCATAGGCATTATTCCTGATGAATTAGAGGACCTAGAACTGCCCTCCACCGTCGAGGTTATGCGCGAACGAGTCGAGTTCTTGCAGAAAATAGGTCTAACTATTGATGACATTAATGAGTATCCGTTAATGCTAGGCTGTAGTGTGCGTAAGAATGTGATTCCTGTGTTAGGTTACTTAGAGAAAATCGGGATTCCTAGGGCTCGAATGGGGGAATTTGTCAAGAATTATCCCCAATGTCTCCACGCAAGTGTTGTGGTGGAGCTCGCCCCCGTAGTTAAGTTCCTACGGGGGCTTGACATTGAGAAACAAGATTTGGGTTATGTGTTGATGAAGTATCCAGAGTTGTTAGGGTTTAAGCTTGAGGGAACGATGAGTACATCGGTTGCTTACTTGGTTAGTATAGGGGTTAATCCTAGGGACATTGGCCCCATGGCGACTCAGTATCCCTACATCTTGGGGCTTAGAGTTGGGACGATGATAAAGCCACTCGTGGATTATTTGGTCTCGTTGGGATTGCCTAAGACAATCTTGGCTAGAATGTTTGAGAAACGAGCTTATATTCTTGGGTATGATCTTGAAGAGACGGTGAAACCAAACGTCGATTGTTTGCTGAGTTTTGGTATCAGAAAGGAAACACTTGCTTCTGTTATTGCTCAGTTTCCACAGATTCTTGGATTGCCTTTGAAGGCTAAATTGTCTTCCCAGCAGTACTTTTTCAACCTGAAGCTCAAGATCGACCCTGATGGATTTGCTCGTATTATCGAGAGGATGCCACAGATTGTAAGCCTGAAACAAAACGTGATTATGAAACCAGTCGAGTTCCTACTGGGACGGGGTATTCCTGCTGCTGACGTGGCGAAGATGGTTGTTAAGTGTCCTCAGATAGTTGCTCTTCAAGTTGGGCTACTGAAAAACAGTTATTATTATTTCAAGAGCGAAATGGGTAGGGAGGTGAATGAGCTCGTGGATTTCCCAGAGTACTTTACGTACAGCTTAGAATCGAGGATCAAACCGAGGTACCAGAGGGTACAGAGCAAGGGGATTAGGTGCTGTTTGGCGTGGTTTCTGAATTGCAGTGATCAAAGGTTTGAAGAACGAATTCAAGGTCGGTATATAGAGGCTGAAAGCTCAGGGCCGTCGTTTTATATGGGTGGTAAGTTGGAGCTTCCTGGCGATGATGCCGAAGTATCATCAGAAGAGGAGAGTGATGATGATGAAATACTTTATAGGCGTACCGTTTCTTTGTAGCAACATTTACTTGTTAAGCTTATATTTTAATTTTCTGTGGCATTTGTATGATTGCAAAAAAGAAAAAATCTCTTGTGATGAGCTTATATTATTATATATAGCCTTTTACCATGAGGTACACCTGATGTTGCTTTCTTTCCTTACAACATTTCTGTTCTATTTCAAACTGTTGATTTCTAAATGTCCATTTGGCTTTTGATTTGATGAACATAAATAACAAGTTTAATATTCCTTTACAGTTTTCTTCTGAATTTTGTTGAATTTATGAATCCTCAAGGTTCAATATTTTATCGCTAGGCTATTAAATTAATATATTTGTGTAATAAATAGACCCTAATTTTAATAATACAAGATTTTAGTTAAACAAAAAACTCGTATTTGATAGTAACTCACCTCACCAAATTCACACGGTTTAATTTTTTCTTAAAAAGAAACTTCAAGGAACTCTGCAATTTCACCTAAGTTGAAAAATGTGTCATTTCCTACTTTGAAGAAAACGAGATTTTATTTCCGTTTACTTTTATTTATAAATATATTATTATGGACATTGATATTGAGTCTAGACTGTATGTATGGACTATAAAATATATGGAATGGATATGCAAACATGGGACGATTTTTTCAATAGTGTAAATGAGTCGAGTCAAATTGAGTAGTATCAAGTTCGAACTCGACTCGATTAAAAAACTCAATTCAAAATCAATCAATCAATTTTTTTTTTAACTTTAGCTTGACTCGAGGAAAAATTCGAGCTCGACTCATATCTTACCAACTAAACATTTTTATTTTATTTGTAATTAAAGCATATTTATATATATTTAGCTTATTAGGGATAACATTCTAAAATTATGGAGTATAAGCTTCGATTAGAATTTAGTATCATTGAATTGGAATTCGACTCAAATAAATTCAAATAGATTTCTTACCCCCTAGTTCTCGTATTTTAGGTTGATTAGACACTCTGCCCGATATCGAGTTCGAGTGTACTCAATAATGGAAATCAAAATTATGCATTTTGCCTCTTCAATATTTTTAGAATAGTTTTAATATTGTTACTTTTGCGGTGGTAGGGATCTTGTGTAGTCCTTTCTCACTAGTGGCGGCAATGGATAGTCTAATTCAAAATATTGGAAAAGCAGTGAAAGCATTGGCGAAAACCAGAAGCTCTGAATGGTGGTACACTCCTCACATGGCCGCCGCCTCTCGCGCCATAGCCGACCGCATTCCGCTAGTCGACCTCGTTCTCGAAGTCAGAGATGCAAGGGTACTATGGCCCTCGACTACAACCTGTTTGTTGAAATGCCTCAATGCTGTTTTCTTCTTCTCTTAGCATATTTACGTATTCTGCTTTATGCATCCATGCATGACTTCACATGTTTGTTGAAATGCTTGATTCAGTTTGTCTTTTTCTATACTCTGTATTTTCTGCTTGGGTGCTGTTTTTGGACTCCATTGACTAAAGAGTACAAACTAGTCAAAACATTAGCTGCATAAATTCAATGAGAAAAATCAATCCAATTCAACTTTGCAGCATAAACTCAATGGTGGAAATAATGAACGAGTGCTAACAAATTTACATAGTGAGGTGTTGATGTTTGCTTCTTTTTTGTCTTTTGAAGATTCCAATATCATCTGAATGCTCGGAATTGAGAAAGTTTCCATCTTTGTCGAACAGGATCGTTGTGCTGAATAAGATGGACCTAGCTAACCGCTCCCAGACAAAGGTAATTCTTCTGTCTCCTTTTTTGTTTCTGTTTTTGGATAACACCTCTGTTTTCGTGATTCAAGTAAAGTTTCAATTAGTCATGTTTATGTAGTAACGGCCAATGGGGAAACTTGTAGCTTTGTGGGGGTTGGGGGCATGGGAAATCGGTTTTGGAAATCATGAATTGTGGTAATTGTTTACTGTGGCTAATAGATTAATATGGTTAGAGCAAAATGAAACTACACTGATCATCTGTTCAAAATTTTAGAAAGATAAATGAAGATATGGTCTGCTTTGTTTCACCTTTTGTGTGTTTCTAAATCTTAGTCTGTCATTTTATGTTACAATTCTAGTGGAAATTATTTTTAATTCTGCATTGGCAGGAATGGTTAAGGTTTCTTGAAGAACAGAAATGTATGGCTTTTGGAGTAAATGCACATAACAAGGAGAATATTAAGGAGGTACTTGTACAATCTTTTGCTATGCAAGATATACGTACTCACCGTAAAATGATATAATTATGACAAAAACCATATTTTCTGCTAAACATATGTATTAAAAGTAAACGTCCTAGGTTGGAAGACAATAAGTTGTTGATATCTAACTTAGTGATCTTAGTCTTGGATTTTTATTTTTTTTAAAAAAAATTGCAGTTTCTGAACTTCCTGCAAGCCAGAGTCAGAAACTTGAGGCCAAAGGATGATCCTGCTCGTGCAATAACATTAATGCTTGTTGGTATTCCAAATGTTGGTAAATCTGCATTGGCCAACTCTTTGCATCTGGTTGGAAGGATTGCTGCAGCAGGTGCTTCTTTATTATTGATAGTATTTTATTTTTCATAAGTTTTTATTCCTTTGATTATCAATTCTGGTGTGTCTATTTCATGTGTTTTTGTTGAAATCAAGAGAAAGGAAAGTTAAAGCATTCTGGTGTTACTCCACTGCCAGGGGAGACGAAAACAATAAGCAGCTTAAAGGTGTGCATTTTTCTCCCAGATTAGTTGTCAACACTTAACAGTGATTCTTGCTTTAATGTGTACTCAGCTAGTGTTTAGCATCGTGAATGGCACTCTTAGTTTTCCAACCTCAACCTTTTAGAAAAGAACCACAAAAGCAGATTGCTGATGATTTTCATTCTTGTCCTTTAATCTGTTCTTGTGAAGTAATTGCTGAGTTCAGGCAGTTAATCAACTGAGGCACAATTTTTGATTGCAGATTGCGAGCCATCCTAATATTTATGTGTTAGACACACCAGGTGTATTGCCTCCTGATGTGATTGAGGACGAGATCTGCTCCAAGCTTGCTTTAACAGGTACGATCACCCTCCCGAGAAAAAGCTTTTGGATATGATTGCTTGCTTGGAAAAGGAAAACTGCACTAAAAAAGATTGATAGATAAGTGGAAGAAGGAAGACTATGCAACAAACTTGAGACCGTTTTTTCTTTTCTAAATTACAGGGGCAATCAACGTTGGTGAGATAAAACTGGCTGAATATTTTCTTTCAATACTTAACTTATCTGACGAATACAAGAAATGGGGGAAGTTTTCAATCTCTGGAACTGGAGGAGTTTTAACCCATGAAGGTATGCGTAAGGGTAAAAGGCAGCATCCGACTGATCATACTCAGGTATAGTAATATTCAGATTAAGTCGAGCTTCACAGGCTTTCCTTGTTTACTTGTGATGATTGTGAGTGCAGGATTTTGTTGTCAACAATGTGCGGCGAACACTCTTTGATGCAGTTTCTTGTATGGGAAACGGAGTAGATTTAGCACAACTAATTGAAGTCGAATTTGAGGCTCTACTCAAGGTTTTTAATCTGCCTTTAGAATCCAAAGAGTGTAGTTATGGTAGAGTAGCTGCAAAGTTGCTTAATCTATATCGCACAGGAAGGCTTGGCCATTACACTTTAGATCCGGTCCCAAGTAATACTGAGCTAGCAGTGACTGGTTGATCAATGGTCATTACATTTTAGACACGAAAAAATGAAGTATTAAGGATCGTATTTGTTCGATGATCGATTGTGGAATGAAGAGTATTCTTGGAGACGTTCATGTGTAAAATCGTGATTAGTTGC
Organism: Galeopsis tetrahit; assembly: GCA_963675135.1. NCBI lineage: Eukaryota > Viridiplantae > Streptophyta > Magnoliopsida > Lamiales > Lamiaceae > Galeopsis > Galeopsis tetrahit. The sequence continues at coordinate 41,943,287 of OY776131.1, forward strand.
ACTCGTTGGAGTGAACCAAACAAGAACATTCGCCCATGCCTTTCCATCAAAAGAGAATATAATACAAGTATACATGTCCAACATGTGAATTTAGTGAGCGAATAACACAAAAAATAAAAACTGTGTGGTTCTACTCTTCATTTTCACCGTTTTTATGTTGTGTTATTTATCCTTCTTAGATTCACACAAAGACTTACGTAGAAGTCTAACAATGTCGAAATAATTATACATATAATTGTGTGTGTTTTTAAATATTTCGACAGCAAATTAGATGCCAATTGCAGGAGATCACGTTCAAACCGTGTGCCAATTTTTTATTGGATTTGATGCCATTCATTTACACGGTTTCAACTAATTAATTTTTTTTATTATAGATGTATTTAAGTTGTAATTGGAAAGAAAAATTCAGGTATAATTTTTTAAGAAGTATATAGATTTGCTCAAATTGGCTATTGAACTATCGATTTCCCGATTTAACCGTTAGAATTGAACCGTCGATTTGAGAATCGAAACTGAACTTATTATTAGGGTGTTTACAAATAGAAATTGTCGGCTCGGAATTGGAATCTGCGATTGAAACAGTTTGAACACTTCTAAATACTGTTAATATCAATTCAATTCTTCTGTATCATTGTTTATATTCCATCTTTTTTTTTACAAGATTAATAAAAAAAAAAAGCAATACAAATTTAAGCTCAAGATTTTAAAACCAATATGTATCACTAGGGGTGTAAACGAGCCGAGTCGAGCCAAGTAATGCTAAGCTCGAAACTCGACTCGGTTGTTATACTCGAAGCTCGACTCGACTCGGTCGAGCCTAAAATTTTGAAGATCGAGCTCGACTCGATAAGAAACTCGATAAACTCGGGCTCGACTCGACTCGAACTCGGTAGTTACTCGAGTAGCTCGAAACTCGACTCGATTAACTTCGAGTCGATTTTGATCTTTTTTCGAGTCGAGCACGAGTAGCTCGCGAGTAGGCTCGACTCACTTACACCCCTATGTATCACCACAATATCATTGTCTCCTCCAATCGTGAGAAGAGGAAAAACGAGTGTAATTTTTGTACACAATGACGTTCGGGTCTCCATTCTCAAATATGGAGACAATTCCACACTAAAGTGTTCTCATGTTAATGGAAAGGAGACAGAAAAAAAATAAAGAATAAAGTTCTATCAAATAATAGATCATAATGACTATCAAGCCCACATAATAAAAGTCCCTAACACGGAGAAAAAAGTCCCATAACTGTTGGGATAAACACACGAATAATAATACACAATTATTCGTCTACGCAGCGGAATGATCAATTATCCCTCTCTTGTGTGAATCTAGCAGAAAATAATACTAAACATCAATGCACAATCACGCAATCAACACAACAATAACACAAACAATTTTTACGTGGAAAACCTCCTCAATGTAAGGAGTAAAAACCACGGGACCGTAGTCCACCCAAAAGCTTCACTATGACAAGAATCCAAGTATTACAATATGTCACAACATATATTCAACTACAAACTTATCAAGATACACAATACTTGATAACTACAATAAGATAAGAAAGATCTCACCAACAACACCAATCTGCCCGTCACTGTTCCCGACTCTCAAATGCTAGGAATCCGATCTCCACCGTCCAGAATTCACTACAATGCCTCCTGAACGTGCTGCCCAATTTACAGCTCGATCCAACAGTTGGTTTGTGAGAAACGACCTCTTAAACTCAGCTACGCAGAAGTGAATCGCCCAGAAAAACATACCTTCTGTTAGTGGCTTTTCCCGACAATACAGAACTCCAAAAACGATCTCGACCGTTCAGAATGTACCTCGACGAGTCCTGAACGTGCTTTTCAGAAATCATCTCGATCTAACTGTTGAAACTCAAATTATTGCTTCTGCAAAATTCTCACTCTTTTGGAATTCTCTCAAAACGTGAATGCCTCCCTCCTTTTTCTCTATCTTCTTACACTCTATCCTGATGTCTTCTAGGGTTAGGGTAATTTTATCTCCAAATGTTGGGCCTACTTGGGCCTCCCAAGTATGTTGGCTATTGGGCTTCTCCACATGTTCGAAACCCAACCCAACCCAACCCAACAAATCTCCCCCTTTCCGACTATGTGGAGAGATTAGCCATTCCGGCTATCTAACGACAAACCTCAAGCTTCTCCCTAGGCAACGCCTTTGTCATCATGTCAGCACCATTGTCATTCGTATGAACCTTTTCATGTTCAAGCAACTTATCATTGATTTCATTTCTCATCCAATGATATCTCACGTGAATGTGCTTTGATCTTGAGTGAAAAGCTGAATTCTTACTAAGATGAATAACACTTTGATTATCACAAAGTACTACATACTTTTCTTGCTTGAGACCAATCTCCTCCATAAATCTTTTGTACCATAACACCTCTTTACATGCTTCCGTTGCAGCAATATACTCGGCCTCTGTTGTGGAGAGTGCAACACACTTTTGCAATCTTGACTGCCATGACACTGCACCACCTGAGAATGTTATCAGGTAGGCTGAAATTGACTTTCTAGTATCCACATCTGATGCCATATCTGCGTCGGTGTATCCAACTAACTCGGGTTCTCCACCTCTAAAGGTGAGTGTCAACTTAGATGTACCACGTAGATATCTCATTATCCACTTCAGAGCATTCCAATGCTCCTTTCCCGGATTAGACAAATAACGCTAACAACATCGACTGCATGAGCTATGTCAGGCCTCGTGCACACCATCGCATACATCAAACTTCCAACAACTGAAGCATATGGAACTCTTCTCATATCTTCATTTTCTTCATCGGATGAAGGGTTGTGATGAGCACCAAGCTTAAAGTGAGTTGCAAGAGGAGAACTAACCACTTTAGCTTTGCTCATGTTGAATCTCTCAAGCACTTTCTCAATATATTGCTCTTGTGATAAGTGCAGCTTCTTGTTTGCTCTGTCTCGTGAGATGTTGATGCCAAGAATTTTCTTTGCTGGTCCCAAATCCTTCATGGCAAAGGATTTGCTCAACTGCTTCTTCAACCTGTCAATTCTTGAAACATTTTTACCAACAATCAATATATCATCAACGTAGAGCAACAATATGATGAAATCATCATCTGAGGATCTCTGCACAAATACACAGTGATCAAAAATGGTCTTTTGGTAGCCTTGCTCCCCATAACTGACTCAAACTTCTCATACCACAATCTAGGTGCTTATTTCAAACCGTAGAGACTTTTCTTCAGTTTGCACACATGATCTTCTTTTCCTTTCACCTCGAAACCTTCAGGTTGTGCCATGTACATTTCTTTATCTAACACACCATGAAGAAAAGCGGTTTTGACATCCATCTGTTCAACTTCCAAATCAAGGCTAGCTGCCAAACCAAGCACAAATCGGATGGAAGACATCTTGACAACCAGAGAGAATATCTCATCGAAATCAATCCCCGCTTTCTGACTGAAACCTTTGACAACCAATCTTGCTTTGAATCGTGGCTTTGAGGTGTGCTCTTCTTGCTTTATCCTGTACACCCACTTGTTCTTCAAAGCACTTTTTCCTTTTGGTAGTTTCACCATATCAAATGTGTCATTGTCATGCAAAGACTTCATCTCGTCTTTCATTGCTTCCAACCACTCACTTTTGTGTTCACCTTGTATTGCTTCTTCATAACATTCAGGCTCTCCCCCATCGGCCAGAAGCACATACTGATGAGGAGGATACATCTTAGAAGGAACACGAGGTCTGTTTGTTCTTCTAAGCGGTTCTTGAGCTTCTAGTGGTGGTAACTGTTGATTATCACCATCTTCCTCTTCTAAATGACCATCATCATTACCAAGATCAGGCTGATCTTGATTCTCCTCTCCATCTTCAATTGGACCTTGATCATGAGGAACTATATCCAAGTCACTCAAGTCGTCACTAGGAGTAGGAACTGATCTATCCACCTTCTCAATATCTTTTATGGTTTGATCTTCAACGAACACAGCATCTCGACTTCTAACAAGTTTCTTTTCCACTGGATCATAGAATCTGTATCCAAACTCGTCTTGACCATAACCAAGAAACACACACTGTCGAGTCTTCATGTCTAACTTAGATCTTTCATCCTTGGGAATGTGCACAAATGCTTTACATCCAAAGACACGCAAATGATCATAAGAAATATCATTTCCCGACCAAACTCTATCTGGAACATCAAAATCTAAAGGAACACATGGTGTACGATTTAAGACATGTACAACCGTACTCAAGGCCTCACCCCAAAATGATGTAGACAATCCTGCTTCTGAAAGCAAACATCTTACTCTCTCGACCAATGTTCTGTTCATCCTTTCAGCAAGCCCATTCAACTGTGGAGTCTTTGGAGGAGTCTTTTGATGTTGGATACCTTGCTGCTTGCAATACTCATCAAAAGGGCCAATGTATTCACCTCCATTATCTGTCCTGATGCACTTCAGCTTCTTCCCTGTTTGCCTCTCAACTAAGGCATGAAATTGCTTGAACACATCAAACACCTGGTCTTTCGTCTTCAACGAGTAGATCCATGTCTTTCTTGAGTGATCATCTATAAATGTAACAAAATATAAAGCACCACCAAGAGTTCTAGTTTTCATAGGGCCACAAACATCAGAATATATTAAATCAAGAATACCTGACGCTCTGGAAGGAGTGGACGTCTTGAAAGCAACTCTAGTTTGCTTTCCTGCCAAACAGTGAGCACACTTCTTTAGGGATGCATTCTTCAAATCTGGAATGCGATTTTCTTTCTCCAAAATCTTCAATCCCTTCTCACTGATGTGGTTGAGTCTGCTATGCCACAACTCAATCTTTCCTTCATTCTCAATAGCATTTATGGAGCGATCAAGTAGCTTTGCGTGCATTAAGTACAATGAGGAGTACTTTTGACCTCTTGCAATCACCATTGAGCCTCTTGTGAGTTTCCACTGACCATCAAAGAACAAACTGCAGAAACCTTCATCATCAAGTTTTCCAACCGATATCAAGTTCAAACGAAGTTCAGGTACATGTTTGACATTTATCAAAACTAGTGTACCACCATTACTAGTCTGCAAACACACATCTCCAACGCCAATGGCTTTAGCTAAGCCATCATCACCCATCTTGATGTTCCCAAAGTCACCCGACATGTAGGACGTGAACATATCTCTTCGAGATGTAGCATGTATGGATGCACCACTATCAACTACCCAACTGTTCTCGCTTTGTGCAAGATTGACAACTCCACAATCACGAAAGATAAGAAAGTCACTTGTCACGGCGGACACCCGGTCATCATCTTTCGCTTCTTCATTCCTCTTTTCTTTTCCTTTATCTTTCTTGTCATCTTGCTTGGGCTTTCTACAATTCTTCATTATGTGTCCTGGAGTGCCACAGTTCCAACACTCAACTTTGCCATATCTGTTGGATTTGCTTCTGCCTTTCTGTTTGCCTTTTGGACCTCTGCTTTTACTTCTCCCCCTCCTCTCTGTGACCAAAACCTCAGACTGTTGAAAAGAGTCTTGCGATTTTCTCCTCATTTCCTCATTCAAAACGCTGCCCTTAACTAAATCCATAGTAATGGTACCATCTGGGGCTGAATTAGACAACGATGTCCTAAAAGTCTCCCATGAATCCGACAATGTACCAAGGAGCTATAAACCTTGTACTTCATCTTCAAACTTGATATTCATTCCTGCCAACTGGTTTATGATACCTTGAAATGAATTCAAGTGATCAGTCATAGGAGTGTCATCTCTGAACTTCAAGTTCATCAACTGCATGATTAAGAACAACTTATTGTTCTCAGTTTTCCTAACATACAATTGCTCCAACTTTTCCCATAATGCTCGTGCATTAGTTTCTCCACTAACATGATTCAACACATTATCATCTACCCACTGCCTAATGTAACCACACACTTGTCGATGCAATATATTCCACTCAGCGTCAGTTTTACCATTAGACTTGTTGGTCTCAAATACGAGAAGATAGAAATCTTTCACATACAGAAGATCCTCCATCTTTCCTTTCCACACATGATAATTTGAACCATTTAGATTCACCATCCTATTAGTATTAGTTTCCATATTCATAACAAGGCACAGAGCAGAAGACCCGCTCTGATACCACTTTGTTGGGATAAACACACGAATAATAGTACACAATTATTCGTCTACGCAGCGGAATGATCAATTATCCCTCTCTTGTGTGAATCTAGCAGGAAATAATACTAAACAACAATGCACAATCACGCAATCAACACAACAATAACACAAGCAATTTTTAAGTGGAAAACCTCCTCAATGTAAGGAGTAAAAACCACGGGACCGTAGTCCACCCAAAAGCTTCACTATGACAATAATCCAAGTATTACAATCTTTCACAACAGATATTCAACTACAAACTTATCAAGATACACAATACTTGATAACTACAATAAGATAAGAAAGATCTCACCAACAACACCAATCTGCCCGTCATTGTTCCCGACGCTCAAATGCTCGGAATCCGATCTCCACCGTCAGAATGCACTACAATTTCTCCTGAACGTTCTGTCCAATTTACAACTCGATCCAACGGTTGGTTTGTGAGAAACAGCCTCTTAAACTGAGCTACGCAGAAGTGAATCGCCCAGAAAAACAGACCTTATGTTCGTGGCTTTTCCCGACAATACAGATCTCCAACAACAATCTCCACTGTTCAGAATGTACCTCGACGAGTCCTGAACATGATGTTCAAAAATCAGCTCGATCTAATGGTTGAAACTCAAGTTATTGCTTCTGCAAAATTCTCACTCTTTTGGAATTCTCTCAAAACGTGAATGTCTCTTTTTTCTCTATCTTCTTACACTCTATCCTGATGTCTTCTAGGGTTAGGGTAAGTTATCTCCAAATGTTGGGCCTACTTGGGCCTCCGTGTTGGAAACCCAACCCAACAATAACAAGGAAAAGACCGCACACATAGGAAAATAAAAGCGGAAACAACACACTAAAAAAACTATAAAAGGGATCCACAGATAACTCACCAAATCGGCCATCGTGGCGCCGTCGAGAAGGAACTCCTCGTTGATCCCAAATACACTACTAAAAAAAAAACTACATAAACCCAAATATGGATCTGAGAAAAAGACCAGTGGGGCAACGAGTCACAATCGGTGGACCAGGAATGTGGCGGTGCGACGATTTTTTTACCAGATCTACTTAGATCTTTACTTCGGTTATGTTATTCTTACCGATATGTGGCTGAAGACGAACATAACGACGACGATCAATGGCGGCGTTGGGTGATGGACAAGGATGGTGGGCAATGCTTGATGGAGGGAGAGGGAGAGGGAGAGAGAGGGGGAGCGAACGACAACCGATCTACATAACGGGGTTGAGAGGGAGAGGGATAAAGATGGTGGGGAAGGGGAGGGGGGAGGTCGAAGGGCGGCGGTTCTATAATGAAGAGCGTGGAATGGAGGATTGAGAATTAATTAGGAGGAAAAGATGAGAGAGAAAGACATAGATTAGAGTCGACGACTAAATCATCGTGTGTCAAAGAATCACCTATCATGCTTGCGCACTGCGAAGGATAATTTAGGACGTCAGAATTGTACTATAACACGACATATTCAATTATAAACCCTTGGGGGGAGAAAATGTCATTCATACCCTCAGATAGAAAGATATAAAAATCTCTCCAGACCCCATTCATTATGTAAAGGTAATTAACATTTAATTCACTCAATGCATATTTTTACTCACCATACTTAATACTTAATTATCTCTCTCAAAGCAATTCAATCGACTTAAACGTGCAGAGCCATCATTGAAATCCTCTTCGATCTAATTTTTGTGCAGGTCAACTAATTTCAAAGTATCTTATAATTTCTCCTCTTCGATCTAATTTTTGTGCAGGTCAACTAATTTCAAAGTATCTTATAATTTCCATATCATTGAAGATTTTTTTTAAGTAGTTAGATAATTCTTTTACCTCTCAATTAGTTCAAACCATTCATTCACCCTTTATTATATGTGAGCTGAATCTTCCCACATCAGTTAGGAATATCAACACATATCATAGACTCTTAGTATTGATTTTTATTACTACATTTGTCATTCAATTACAAAATGAAATATAAAAGTTATTAAAGATGATTTAATGTGGTGTTTATATATCACACGCGTAAATCAATATTTTAGAAAAAAACATAATCTGGTCCTTAGTCTTACCAATTACCACAACAAATTAGTTCCTATTATTATTATCTGTTTGATTATATAATTGACTAATATGGATGGTTTGAGATAGAAATGGAGAGTCAATGAGGCAGCTCAACAGCCTGTGCAAGAAAGAATCGCAGTTCGTGCCGCCAATATGTATCCACCCAATTAATTTAATTTAATTTAATTTAATTTAATTTAATTTCCAAATATTACTACTTGGTAGTACATATAAAATAAATAAATAAATATTTTGACATTATATTTTTGAATTGAATTAATGCACTGGTCGTGCCCAAACGTAAGATCTGAAACTCGTTCGGTGTACAGTTGTTTGGAATATTAATTCACATTAATTAAAGTCAACCTGTTCGTTCAACTCAATGACGAAATACTTTTTCATTTTGCCCCTTTTCTTTGCCTTATTTCTGCACCTGCACAATTTTTCCTAGCTATAACTCATTTAGCGCCTTGAATGAATAAATAAAAATATATATGCATCATTATCTTGTTTAAAAACGATCCCCGTTCCACAATAATTTTCATTGGTTGGTGGGTAAGTGATATACATATTAATAAAGTGTAATAATTAGTATGATTTTAATTTTAAGGGGTAATTTTATAAACTTTTATATATAGAGTAAAAAAAAAAAAAAGTTAGACTTGTGTGTATGTGTGGATCCAATAATAATGTCATTTTGTGTAAAATTGTGAGGATAAAATTTATAAATAAAAATTATTTTAAAGGTGTGAAAGTTATTATAAATTTTTTTGAAAAGAAAAGTATAAAAATTATTGTAGAATAGTGGGAATATATAACTTTTTGAAAAAGATATAAAAATGAAATACTACAACCTTTTTGATGATAAGGAAGAAAATGTTATTACTCTTTTATAAGTTATCGGTGCATTATATAGATTGAATTTGAAAAAAATTCTAATTTATGCTATATTGTTATGTGCAAACATCACAAAAAAGGAGATTTATATATAAAAGAAAATGTGAATTAATTTTTTTTTAAACGGTAAAAAAGTATAACTGTATTTTAATGTGCATTATTGGTGCTCAACCCATAGATGTACATGTTAGCTATTTTTACACAGCATAATGATTTTCCTATATCTCCAACCTGATTATAAATATCCCACTTAATCAATAAGGCACATGAAGGGGTCGCAACATCAAGCCGAAATGAATGCGTCTGATTTCATAATGTTCCTTCCGTCTAGCCGATCGAGTCCATAGTTTTATCTTAATCTTTTTCATTACCTTTTTTGTATCTTTTGTATCCCCGTTAAATCTCTTTGCATTCCTTTGTTCCAAATCTCCCCGATTACGCACGTCCAAAGGCTTGACATCAGTTTCTTCCTCAGCTTTCCATACTTAAGCGCCTCAGAGTGTTGTAGCAGATGAGTACTTATATTAATGTGTGGAACCATTGTAATTTTACACCACTTGTAACACTCACTCCAGATTGCCGCAACATAGGCACACTCCACTAGAAGATGTCGATTTCTTTCCAGGCTTTGTGCACACAACGTGCAATATGACTCCTCGTTCGAAATTGGAATGACTCTCCTTTTAAGGTTGTCGAAAGTTGACAATCGTTCTTTGATCGCCTTCCAGATGATCGTTTGTACCTTTCTTTGTGCATAATTATTCCATAGATTTATCTCTATTTCAACAATTAACTATCTTAAAAAAAAAAAAATGAACAACTATGATTGAAATAAAGGGTATATATGGATCAACTTTCGTAAACAAAACACTTTACTACCATCTTAGGGGACAAATAGCAAATACCATGAAATATAGGGGCAAAGAGCATATATATATATATAAGTCGAGAAAATTCAAGAGGTGTATTTACCCATGTTGTGAAGTCATCTACATCATCACTCTTTTGACTTTGATTTATTATTAGTATTCTTTACACTTCTACACAACTCTCAAAACCCTTTATAAAAAGCAGCATCAATATTCTTCATTAAACTTCCCTTTTCAGCTCCAAATCTACATTGAAAAGAAAAAAAATGGAGAAAAACAATCAAGGAAATATTTCCTTCGACTTTCCTCAACATTTCAGGTGCCCTATTTCCATGGAGGTCATGAAAGATCCTGTAACAATTTCTACAGGGATCACATATGACCGAAAAAGCATCCAAAAATGGTTTTATACCTACAACAAAAAAACATGCCCTGCAACAATGCAACCCATTCACAGATTGGAAATGACTCCCAATCACACTCTCAAGAGATTGATTGTTTCCTGGCGCAACGATACCAAGGCGGCGGCGGAGGCGGAGCCACCGCCTTCCGATGAACTGGCGACGATACTTGGAACGATCGACACGACGCCGTTTAAGGTAAATTGTTTGAGAAAATTGAGATCTATTGTTGAAACAGGGGATGTAAACAGGGATGATTTCAAAAAATCAGGAGGCGTGGAGGTTGTTGCAAGGGCAATGACGGAGATTTTAGTCGAAAATGTCAATTATACGACGATTAGAGCTTGTGAAGAGGCTTTAGGAGTTCTTCACCTTGTTCAATTTTCAGATGAAGATGAGGAAATTTTCCAGGTTTTGACGAACCCTAATTGCGTGAAATCCATGGGCGTCCTGCTTCAAAGGGGAAATTCAGAGGCGAAATTCCTAGCGATTTCGATGTTTCGGAAGATCGCGAAAGCTGATAACGATCAATGGAGGTGTATCGCACAAGATCTAGGCGTCGATCTCTTCAAATCGTTGCTCGAAACGGCGTCGGATGAACTCTGCACAAAAACGAGTTCGTTAGCGCTTAAACTTCTGATCGAAATCCTCAACGGTTCGAAGAGATCGAGATTGAAAGCGATCGAGGCCGGAGCAATGTGCACGCTGATTGAGCTTCTTCCAGATTCGAAAAACAAAGGAAGGTGTGAGAGAATCATGCAATTGATGAAGCTACTGTGTGAGTGTGCGGATGGGAGATTCGCGTTTATGGAGCACGGATTAGGGATTGCAGCGGTGTCTAAGAATTTGATGAATGTTTCAAATGAGGTTACGAAAATTGGGGTGAAAATATTGTGGTTGATTGGGAGTTTTCACCCTGCGGAGAGTGTGGTGGAGGAAATGGTGGCGGTTGGGGCGGTGAAAAAGCTGGTGGCGCTGCTGCACATTGGCGGCGGAGGGAGCACTAGGGATAGGGTGGTTAGGATGTTGAAGTTGCACGGCGGAACGTGGCGGCGCCACCCTTGTTTTCCGACTGAGCTTTAGGGTTTGTGATGCACATGGCATGGAATTCGTTATCTAAAACAAAATAAATGTTGTATTTTGTTACATGTTGTAAAGTACAGTATAATTAATAACACCACACCCCTTTCACATCATGGGAGTGAAATATTTCATAATTAACATATTTTTAAAAAAATTCATTGGGTCAAAAATCTAGATTCAGGTTGCCCAAAAAATTCACGGTGTACTACTACATATTAAAAATATTCTGGAGAATTTGCTAAAGAAATTAAGTGTCCAGAATATTTTTAGACTTGTAATATAATAGTACACTTTTGACCTTATAGTGACAATATTTTTAGACAATCGACGATCAAACGATCTTTTGCGAAGCTGCCACGTACGTAGCTAACGTAGCTCCACAAACCTACAAAACACGTCGAAGAGATTTTCGACGCAGGGACTCCGACGCTCAGTCAGAAACCGGTGATCTCAAGAGATTATTCAGAGAACACAAGTGTGAATGTTCTCCTTCAATGCAGTGAATGCTCGAAAAATAAGGTGTGCACGAGAGAAATATTAGGAGTGACATGTGTTAAAAATCCAACAAAATAAAATATCAATGAAATATGAAAAATGAAATAGAAGAATCGAACCACCCCAACATGTATTGGTATGTAGGAATGAGGTGGGAATGGAATGGTCATTCTTAATTCTATTCAAAATGTCCTGATTGGTATGTTTTTATATGGGGATTTCACATAAAAGGTCATTTCACCTAGTGTTTTTTTAAATAAAGACATGATTCAAAATAGTTTCAGAATAAGGACAAAATGGCACATAAATGTACCATCATGCCCTTAATACATAAATTCGGAATTAATATGGAGAAATTATTTAAATGTTTGAAATTTAAAGCTGACTCTATCAGCTCATTAATTCCTAGAATTACGCAATTAAGAAAAACTTTCCTAAAATTAAATGAGAAGAAAAACAGGTTTGGTACTAAAGTTCTATCAGCTCATTAAAGCCCCCCGAATTACGCAATTAATTAAAACTTCCTAAAATTAAACTCTATCAACAACTCCGGTCAAACTTTGTAAATTTTGTGCAGAATTTTGGGGTTTTTCAATTTGTGAAGAAAGGAAACCGTGAAGTACGGAAGAAGACGAAGTGAGAAGTGAGAAGAATATTTTACTCCCTAGACCATGGTTGAAAAATTAATATAAAATCTAAATCTGCATAATAAAATGAATAATGCAGAACAATGAAATCTAAAACAGCATAATAAAATGAATAATACAGAACAATGAAATCTAAAACTACATAATAAAATGAATAATGCAGAAAAAATAGTACGGTGTCTTCATATTAGAATGTGATTATGCAGAAATACGTATACATATGCAAAATAAGATCTGCATTATCCCTTGACCAAACCAATAACAAATAATCATGAACTACATTTCAGCAACACGCACGTAAATCATCATAATTTCACGAAAACAGAGCAAAATTGAACCTAAATTAAAATCATCTCAAAAAATCCTAAATTCTTTGCAAATTATGTGTGTACGTGTGGAATTAATAATCATACCCTTGACAAAACTCTTCATCTGACCCTTGGAATTAAAAGTTTCTACTGTATCTCCGGCGGCTTCGCATCCGTCATCCATAATGAAGAAATTGGTGAAGTTTGAATCCCCTAGGAATATAAAGAAACGATCGCGTGGAAAGTCTCTTGATCATGTGCAGTCGAAAGAACAGATCGAGGAAACAATTATGGAAGAGCAAAGGAGACGAGACCTTATAGCCATGGCCGTCGTTGAAAGAGAGGAACAAGCCTCTAAGCAGCAGAAACTTTGAGAATCATCGGAAATCAGTTTTTGGGCGTGAGGGGTCACCCAAAACTGAAACAGAAACTAAAAGAAGAAAAAGATCCCTCGATTTCAAGAGGAAATCGAGGATTGTAGCTTCACCAATCTGAAATCTATGGCCAATCGTTTGTAGATGCAGCGGGATTATGTTTGATTCATCATGGATTAACCAAAAAAGCTTGAAGATTTGAGTTTTCCGGCCAAGAAACCCGTTCTTTAATTATTAAATTAATAAATTAACCAAAAATCTATGGCTACAAATAAGGAAGATGAAGACTTGTTATTTAATTATTAAATTAATAAATTAATTTCCATATTTAAATATAAGGGTATAATGGGTTATTAACATGCGTTTTTGTCCTTTTTTAAAAAGATTATAAAAGTTGTCTTTATTTAAGAAGCTAGGTGCCTAAATGGCATTTTTTATAAATTTTCTCTTTTTATATTAGGAATGTTCATTCCAAATGGAATAATCATTCCTCAAATTTAGGGAATGGTGATTCCTCCCATCCCCCATGGTTTTAGATATTCCTATATATTTAGGAATGAATTTTTTTAAAAAAAATATTTTACAAAAATATCATAACTTATTTTTTAATTTTAACAAAATTATTTTATACTTCCAAAAAATAACAAACAACAATAATTATTAATAATTATAATTGTAAAAATAATAATAACATTATTTAATAAAAAATAAATTATGAATTTAATTCTAATAATAAAAATAATAAAATATTTTAATAATATAAATAATAATTCACAACATATTAATAAAAATAAAAATATTTTATATAATATTAATTATCTTAAATAATTATAAAAAAATAATATTATTATTTAATAAAAATATTATCATTTAAATATAAAAATTAATAATAAAATTATTATAAAAAATATTTAAAATTATAGATATTATTATTAAATACCAATATAAAAATAATAAAAATATATAAAAGTAATAAATATTATTATTATTATATTAAAAATCGAAAATAATAAAAATACATGTGAGTATTAAAGACCTAATAATTATAATTAATAATAATATTATTATTGTTTGAAATTTATATAATACTCACATTTCATTCCTGATCCATACCAATAATAAGAATGACTATTTATATATCATTCCATTCAGTCCTTCATTCCATTCACGAGTTCATTCAATTCAGCCACAATTCCATTCAATCATACCAATCATGCCGGATTGCACTCAACTCGTTTCAAAACTCAGGGTCAATCAATTATATGGAAAAATGCAAGTATATTAATTAAAAAGTGAAGGTAATATTTATTAAAACAGGTAATATTCAAAGTGAAGGTAATTTTTTTTTAGTAAAAGGGCTAGTATTATGATATATTTACATTAATTGTTACGACATCGATCAACGATCGATCCATATAGTTCAAAAGTGAAGAATCATATTAATCATTACTTAGTTAATTGAGGTAATTAATTATATAAAACTTTATGTAATTTTCTAATTTCTTTTGTTATTTATCTTTAATTTTATTAGCTATGATGATATAATTATATATATATAAATATATTATTAAAAATAAAAAATGTCACATCCATTTTATTCATTTATCTAAAATAAAATAAAAGTGCAAAGCATGCCAGTTGCGTTGCGATCCCTTTTAAAGCAATCTTGTTAAATATTGTACTCCCTCCGTCCCGGTATAAGTTTTCCCTTTCTTTTAGGTGTTTAGATTAAGGAATATGATAAAATAAATAATAGATGTAATAGAAGTGATGTGATGGTGAGAGAGAAAATAATAGATTAATAAGAGATGGAGTATAATAAAATAATAGATAAATGCCTAGTTTGGTTTGCTTGATTAGCTTGGATTATGTTTGATTGACTTTTTATTCCCAACGAATCAAACGTTTGGTTTGATTGATTATGGTCCGGGATTAATGCAAGGCCCGACAATTTTGTACTATTTTTCATGCATATGTGGGATTATAAATCATAGGGGAGGAGTGAATTAATTTATCCAACATTATCATATCCTTTAATCCAAACTAACCCAAAGTAGAAGTGATGTGATTGAGAGAGAGAAAATAATTTGTCCAAAAATGAAATGGGAAACTTATAGTGGGACATCCAAAAAAAAAAAAAAAAGTGGGAAACTTATAGTGGAACGGGAGGGAGTATTTAATTTGTTATACGTTATATTTCGCCCTATTCACTTTTTAATATTTATTACAAATTCTACTGAAAAGAATTAATTAATTAAGAATCTAATGAGGCGTGGCTTGTATGATACTAATTGTTGGGTTTCCGGACATGATTCGGTCCGTCCTACTGTTTGCACATCTTAGCATATCTCGGACCTCCATTTCTTCCCATAGACGGCGCAATTTTTTAAGTTCTCGGGCAGAACTTGGACACTCCATAGTATTTCACTTGGTATGATATAGTCCGCTTTGGGTTGACCAAATCCTCTCGGCTTTGCTTTTGAGTTTTCCCCAAAATGCCTCATACCAATGGAGAAATAGAGAACCTGAATATATCGTCCGGTGAGGAGGATGTGGAGATTCTACTAGAGGGGCATGGTAGGAGTGGTTCGGGGGCTAGCCAAAGTTTGTTGGGCCGTTTCCTTATGGACCCGAACTTATCCTTTAATCTGATCAAGAGTTGTATTGCTACTTTGTGGAGGGCTGGAGGCCGGTCTGGGGAATGATGATACGAGAAGTTGGGGAAGGACGGTTCCTATGCCATTTCAACCACATGTTGGACCTTTCGAGAGTGATCCAGTGAGGCCCTTGGCATGTCGGTAATCATATGCTGATACTGCATCACTTGCAAATGGGGGACATTCCCTCTCAAACCCCCTTAAAGATTGTCCCTTTTTGGATTCAGATTTATGAGATTCCGACGGGGTATTTCTATGAAAATGTGGGTCGAGTGCTGGAGAATTTTATTGGACGATTCTTGGAGTATGATGCCTAGGGATGGCAAAATGATCTGCCCCGAGGTCGACCCGCCCTGCTCTGAGAGGTTTAGATCCGCTCTGCCCTGCCCCATCCTTAAAACTGGGCAAATCTGCCCCGCCCCGCACGCAGGGCAGGGCAGGCATGGATCCATGTATTATAAAAATTTGCCCTGCCCTGCCTTGCCCTGCCCTGAATATAAAAAAATAATTATATAATATATATATATATATATATATTAATATATATATTATTTAATTATGGCCACTATTCCACTAACCCTAATTTAACTTACCTATCCCGTCGCTCACTCTCTCACTGTCTTCAAATCACAATTTCACAAAACACATTTGTTTGCTGTTAAGTATTTTGGATATGATTCTCCGTAAAAAAAAAAAAAAAAAAGAATTTTGAATATGATTTAGTGAATTTCTAATGTTTAATTTAGTTGTGGATTTTTAATATTTATTTTATTGTTTAATTTAATTTAATCTGGATGTTTTACTTGAACTTTTGGAGTGCATGGGGCAGGGCAGGGCACGAAATGTTGCCCCGCAGCAGGTCACAGGGCAGGGCAGATACTTATGAACGCAGGGCAGATTTGGATATTTAACTAACTGCCCTGCTCTGCCCCATTGCCATCCCTAATGATGCCACAAACAAGAGAGCGGCGTGGATGCGTTTTATGTGTATCTATGTGGAGATTGATGTGCCAGTCGCGTTGAAGAGGTTTAAAAAAAAATCAAGCTTGAAAATGGTTGTGTCATTCAAGTATGAATGATTGAGAACTTTATGTTCTTACTATGGATTACTTGAACACACAATCCATTTTTGTACGCACTGTTTTGAAATGGAAACTGAGCCGGAGGTTTACGATTGGGGGCCTTCGCTTATTGCTCCAGATCGTCGGCGTCCTATCTTGGCCGGAGACAAATGATTGCTGAAAGATGTCGGAGTGGAGTCTGCGTCAGCAAGTCTGATGGAGATGGAGTTAATGTTAATGATGGTGATGACGTTTCTCAATGAATTAACCAAAATGGTGACGATCCCATGCATGGTGGGAGTAACGGTAAGTCTACGCACACATTAATTACCATAAATTTGGAAAGAGTGGATGGTATGACAAGGGATTTTAATTAATTAACACGAATAATGCTATCGCATATCCCATGTATCGTGGGGGCCACATTAATAATGATGACATGGATAATAAGGATATTACTCTATTGGAATTGAAGAAGAGGAAAAGGCAGAATATTATGCATGTCACGTCTCATGTCCATGTGCATGATGACGATGAGTATTTTTTATCGGCTGATCATGGCTTGGAGGCCAGCTAGGACCAATGAAAATTTTAAGTTGGAACTGTAGGCGTTTGGGTCACTCGGCTGCGGTTCCAGCATTTTGTGAACTCTTTCAATTTCGTCGTCCCGATATTATTTTTCTAGCAGAAACTTTATCTTTCAGAGTTCGTTTAGAAGCTATTTGTGTTAAATTGAATTTCACCTCTTGTTTCTCAGTTGATTTTATTGGCCGCAGTGGCGACTTTGCTATGTTTTAAAATAATAATTGCTCGATTTTGAATTACTCGCAGAATCATATTAATTTATCTGTTTCGGAGGCTAATGGAGAATGGAGAGTAACAAACTTTTATAATTTCCCACAACGAAATCGCCGCCGCCTATCTTGGAGTTTACTTCGCACGATCGTCCATGCTAACTCTTACCCATGGGTATGCATTGGTGAATTCAATTATTTTTTATCCCTAATTGACCAACGTGGTTGTAACCCACATCCTCAAGCTCTTTTTCGTGGGTTCCGTGATGCTACATGTGATTGCCAACTCATGAATATATCACTCCAAGGTTATCAGTTCACGTGGAGTCAGGAGCGTGATCCAAACACTACTATTGAGGAACGATTAGATAGGGCCATGGCTGATCCCGATTGGCATGACCGCTACCCCAATGCGGAGTTATTGAACCTCATTACCCCAATTTTAGATCACTCGCCCATCTTACTTAACATAACTCCTACTTTAGTTCGTCTCAAACATAAATCATTCCACTACAAAAAACGCATCGATTAGAGACCGATTTTGAGACTGTAAAGGCGGTCTCAACACACGTTAGAGACTGATTTGAGACCGATTTATGGAGGTCCTTATTTCATCGGTACCTAATATTGAGAGACCGAATTTATGGCACAGTCTCAAATTAGGGAACGATTGTCGATCGGTCTCTAAATGACAGACCGACAATTCGGTCTTAAAACGGTCCTTAAACGTGAGTCGGCCCGACCTATTTTCGGGCCTAAAACAGTCTCACATCGGTCTCAGATTAAGGACCGATTTTCGGTCGGTCTCTAAATGAGAGACCGACAATTCGGTCTTAAAACGGTCCCTAAACGTGAGTCGGCCCGACCTATTTTCGGGCCTAAAACAGTCTCACATCGGTCTCAGATCTTACCCAGCAACTGCCCCCGAAACCCGACCCGCTGACCCACACCCACCCTCTTTATTTACACCCACCTTCACACCCGCATCGCCAACCCGACCCGACCGCCAACCCGACCCACACCCGACTTCGAGACCCGACCCGCCATCCCACACCCGCCTTCGAGACCCGACCCGACCCGCACCGCCAACCCACACCCACTTTATTTAATTGGCCATTTTATTTTGGCCTTTGTGGGAATTGATCCCTGGTGGATGGGTGCCCAGAAATGGGCACCCACCACTTTGACAAGTAATTGTCTTGTGTAATTTAAAAATAATTATATACACATGTAATTAATTTCTTTATTATATATGTTTTAAATAATAAATTTTCAAAATCAACGTTACTTTAAAGAAGTCCAAAATAATTGATAAAAATTATTGAATTAATTGTAAAAAATCAATGTTACTTTAAAAAATCAATGTTACTTTTAAATATTTTATTTTGACACTTCTTCAAAGTACATGGACACTTGAGTTTATCGTTAAACATATATTGTGGCCTCGTCTTCGCAAAATCAATAAATTTGCGAACTTGATTGTAAAATTCACTGTTCGTACTTCCATTAACGAATCGAGGAGTATAATACATCCACCGACGATCTGGTAGTTCCATCTATACGTACTCAAAATCAAAATGATTACATAATTGACATATGTATATAAGATAAACATTGCTATATTATTATATTCAAAGAATAAATATTGTTGCATTATTGTACTAAAATTAATAATGTTAATAATAATATATAATTTGGTAGATATGTGAGAAGAATGTGGTGGAGCCCATCGTTAATCCAAAATTTAAAGCTAAAAATTTTGATAGCAAACAGGGTATGCTCTATGAGAAATTAATTCAAGATCTTTAATTTGTTTGACTTTCAAGTAGATCAACTTTGAATCGTATACCATATAAAGTAAAATTTTGGGAATTCAGTTATTTCATAAAAACTTAATTTGTCAGTATTAACTACTTAAGTCAAAAATATTAATTGTGAAATTCTAATTTGATTATTATGAATAAATTGTACTTATACTCGGTCTTATAATATGTGTATAGATAAAATTGTACAAAAAATTTTGAGTGAAATATTTTAACAGTTTTAATTTAATATTAGACAATTAATTCACTCTAAAACCTAATTTACATGTATTCATACTTTCAACAGGTTTAATTGGACATATAATAGTACACATACGATTATGATATCTTTCAAAATAATTAATTCTAATTAGTATTTGATTTGATATCATAACAACGTCAGTGGTCTATCTTATTTACTACTATTATACATATCTATTAATTATATGAAAATAAAATTATCAACGAACACTTAATTAATTAATATGAAAAAACATTAATTTAAATAAAGAGGGAATGAGAAATCTTACGGTTGAATTCGAAACGAGATCTTCAAACTGATATTGGAGAGTAAAATCAAGGAATTGTCTATTTAGAAGCTAGTTTGTCGGTTTAAATTGAGAGAGTGACATTTGGGACCGACAATATCGGTCTATAACCACAACCGCGTGATTTGGGACCGAATTATGCGGTCTCTACTATGTTAAAAATTATCTATAAAACAAACAACTTGATTAAATACCTATTCGTGACCGAAAATATTGGTCTATAAAAACAACCACCTGATTATGGGACCGATTTGGGACCGAAATATGCGGTCTCTACTGTTAAAAATTATCTAAGAATATTCTTCTGGAGTGTTCAGATACCACTAAAATCGGTCTCTATAAAATAAACAGTTTAATTTGATACCTATTCGAGACCGAAAATATCGGTCTATAAAAACAAACGCCTGATTTGGGACCGAAATATGCGGTCTCTACTGTTAAAAATTATCTATATATACAATATTAAGATGAATATCTAATATAATATAGATATAATCGCCAACTTATTTATCTCTCTCAATGATGGACGAAAATTCCTCTTCTCCTAATTCTGATTCCTCCCTCTCGAACAAAGTCATAGAGCCAGATTCGATAAAAGTTGATACGGTTAATTAAAATTTTGGGATTCAGAATTATTTATACCAATTAAAGACTGAATTTTCGGTGTTCAATTAAAATTCAAAATCAGAGTTTTAATTTCAATTAAAATTCGAAATAAGAATTTTAATTTTGATTCAGAGACAGAAATTCGGTGGCTAAGAGGTTCTGAAAAACATAATATTAAAGACCGAATTGAAAATAGTCTTTAAACGAGCGGTCAAAATTGGTAGTCAATTCAAATTATACTTTTCAAAATATTTGATACCAATTAATTAAAGACTGAATTGTCGGTATCTAAACAAAATTCAAAATCAAAATTTTAATTTCGGTTTAGAGACTGAAATTCGGTCTCTAAGCGGTCTGGAAACATAATATTAAAGACCGAATTGAAAACAGTCTCAAAACTCAAATTGAGACTGATTTATGCCGGTCTCAAAACTTTGGTCTCTAATTTAAGAACCACTGGGCGAGGAGCCGGAACTCAAGGGGATAATAAATACCTGTTAGGCTGGTTTCAAAGATCGAGTATCACAGATCGTCTTCTTGCGATGAGCGGAACCCTACTCCAATGGGGAAACACTATTGATGTGAAATTTAGACACACTTAATAGAATTTGGAATGATGAATTTCTAGGCTTCAAGGCGACATGAGTGCCTCTGGCCCAATCTGAATTAGGGACCATTCTGAAGACAGGAAGAAGTGTATTTACGCCAAAAGAGCCAAGATTCATTGGCTTCGCGATAGAGATATTAATACGAGATTTTTCATCAGACGACCTCTACTCGCAAGAAGAAAAATAAGATATTACGACTCCAAAATAACAATGGTGATTGGGTTTAGTCACAAGAGGATATATGTGGGGTGATCATGGACTATTTTGTAGAGATATTTCAGCAGGATCCTTACAGAAAGGATAGTGAAATATTCTTACAACCTATTGGCTTTGTTATTACTGATATTCCAAATTCTTCTTTAACTAGCTAGGGAGTTCTCGAGGGCGAAGTTTGATATGGCGGTAAATTAGATGAGAGGATGGATTCAATCCACCATTTTATAGACACCATTGGGGGCTGATAGGAGAGGACATATTCACTACAGCTACCGAGTGGCTCCAACGGGGCGTGTTCCCAGGTGGACTGATCAATAATACCAACGTGGTCCTCATTTCGAAAATTGATTCCCCTCAATCGGTACGTGGTTTCGACCCATTTCATTATGTAATGTTGTGTATAAGATTATCTCAAAGGTTTTGTGTTATCGCTTGAAGGAGGTTCTCCCTGGTCTAGTAGATAAAGCACAATCTGCTTTTGTTTCCGGAAGGACTATTCAGGACAATGTCCTTTTAGCCTTTGAAACTTTACATTATATGAAGAACAAGCGGTATGTAATGAAAGGAGATTTAGCGGTTAAAATCGATATTAGTAAAGCTTATGACCATGTAGACTGGTCATTTTGGGTTTGCAGATCAGTGGGTAGCGTGGATGCTCATGTGTATTAAAAAATAGTCTGTTACTCAATTTTGGTGAATAATGAAGAGATTGGTCCCATAAATCCGAGTATGGCAGGGTGACCCCCTATCTGTTTATCTTATATTTCAAAGGATTATCAGTGACCCTTAATCATGCTAGCTTAGTCAGCTTGCTGCATGGAAAAAGAGTGTGTTGTTTGGCACCCCAAGTTACTCACTTGCTATTTGCGGACGATAACCTTTTATTCTGTAAGGTAATAGTGGAGGGGAGTCAAGAATTGAAAAATATTCTGGATGCTTATGAATGTACGTCTGGCCAAGCGATTAACTACTCAAAATTTGGGGATTATTTTAACAAGAATGTGGCAACAAGGCGTAGGACTGATATTATGAACATCCTGGGGATTCACAATTCTATTAACACATGCAGATATGTTGACCTTCCCTCGCTAAATTGTCAAATGATAAATTTTTGGTTATATTAAAAACGATTGTGGAATGAATTATACAAGGGTGGAGGAATAAAAAACTTTCTGCTGATAAATAGATCCTTATCAAAAATTACAATTGGTCCATCTCATCTTTTCTCTCCTCCTCAAAATATAAAATATACGAGAAATAATTGATTATATAATTAAAAGAGTTGAAGAATAAAATAATTTTTTAACTAAAGCTCTTTCAAGTGAGGTTATTGAGAAAAATGAAGGAAAATAACTAAAAAAGATGGATAATTATGAAAAAAATAGAGGTTAAAAAGATATTTAAGGAGGGAATATAATATTTTGGTCTTAAATATTGAATTAAGATGCTTCTTATTATATATAGTTGTGTATTAATAATTCAATAAATTCATATATATATATATATATATATATATATATATATATATATTAACAAACACCATACAACACCCTTTTTTCTTACATCTTTCATTGCTTAGACAATTTAGGGGTGCTTGGTTTCTATAATGAATAGAAAGAAAATAGTAACAATAATAGTGAGGAATGAAATAAATATGTTTCATATAATTGTATTGTTTGATTTTAATGAGGAATGATTATCATAACCATGGATATTATTTGGCTTCTCCAGTTTATTTGAGGATTTTTTTTTTTTTTTTAATATAATGGAACATTACATTATTGACTTATTGCCTAAATAAAAAAATAATCATATTTAAAGATAAAAGTAAAAAATTAATTTAATTTATGTATTTGGGTATTGGAACGAAAAACATACCATTCAAAATTTGAAACACACAATGTTCACGTGGATGAAATTGTGGAGGAAGGCTATCCCTTCCAAAATTTCTACCCACTCCGGAATTTTTTTGAGAGGAAGATTAGAAACTATAGACAATCTAGGTAAAAGAGGAATCATGATCAACAACAATGCCAACAATTGCTTTCTTTGTGGGTTTGCTCCCAATTCGGAACATCACCTATTTATCTCGTGCCCTATTTCTCTTCTTGTATAAACGACTGTGTGACTGGGTCGATAGTCCTTTGCTATGAGCTACTGCAATCAAGGACCACTCTTTGAATTTTGTCAACATGGAAAATAACTCAAATATTAGGAAGATTTTCGATTTGGTATGATAGTGTGTGGTATAGAAATTGTGGAAGGTCAGAAATAATTTTGGGTTCAACAAGAGAGTATAGTCGATGGATGAAATCGTTGATAACATTAAATTTAATTTATGGAAATGGCTGAGAGCCTTCTTTCCTATAAGCTTCAAATATTTTTTTAATGATTGAAAGTGTTGTCCATTTGAGGTGTTTTTCGAATTTGATGTAACTTATCTTATTTTCATATTTATCTTGAATATTTCAATATATATTTTTTAGTACCCCTTGTGCTCAAGAATTTATATCATATATACCTTTTAAAAAACACATCTTCAATGACGGATGCACATTATGCCCAGATGGCATTGACCCCACACTTTTTCAAAACGTTTAGTATAGGTATCTTAATTTATATTTTAATTAACACTATTTTAAAGTGTTCAAGTGGTTCTAAATCCTTACTATAAGGGTCTATATTATTTTTGGTATTGAAATTTTTTGGAGTTTTAGTGTAGTGTTAAAATTTTAAAAAGTGGTATGTTAAAAATATTGTAATTTATAATATCTGACAACATTTAATATTTTTTTTAAGATATTCATCGTCTGAATAATAAAATAATTAAAAGTCGGAATTTAGACGGGTGTTGGAGGTTAATTATTTTAACAATTTCGACACTATTTTAGTTCCTCTCAATCGGAACAATCAAAATTTCCTCCGACATAATGATATTCTACTTGTTCAATTTAAATTAACTAGTAATTCTCCCATGCGTTGCATGACGAATTGATTATTAATAATTTTTAATTAATTATTTATAGAATACATTCTTGTGATTTAAAATTTTCAAGGTTGAATTTTACAGAATTTGAAGAACAATAATACTATGTGAAATCATATCATTGATTTCATCTTGTGAATGAAGCTTCAATTACATTTTTTAAAATCTATTTTCACTTATAATTATTGATGGAATATTACTCCATCCGTCTAATTATCACAGAATTTGAAAAACATTAATATAAAATGAGGTATAGTAAAATTGATATGATTGAAGAGAGGGAATAAAATGGAGTGTAGTATAATTTAAGAGTAAAAGAGGTGGAGTCACAATGTATACACAAAAATAAAATTAGAGTTTTTTTTGTGAGACATCTAAATGAAAAGATTGAAAGCTTCTGAGGAAATAAAGTAATTAATTAAAATTCAATTTTACGAAATAGATTCATGAAACTATATCATACAAATTTTAACTTATAATTAAAATCTATATATAATCTTGGGAAACAAAAGTATATGTACAAATATACATAAATTAATTACAATTTTTTTTTAATAATTAAAATTTATAGGGGTATACTTAATTACAAATGTTTTTTAATAATTAATTTGTAACTGAACTTTGAATAGAATAAAAAAAAAAGACTCAAGAGTGATATAAGTCAAAAACTAAAATAGTTGAACCTTGCTTAAAAAAAGGGAAATTATTTCCAGTAACCCTTTTCACTTTAAATTTTGTTTAAATAACCTTTGACTAATATTAATCAGAAACCCCCCTAAATTCCCCTCACAAGACAACGTAAAAGCAGTCAATTATTTAAAAAGAGGGTCATTTAAATAAAAAATTAAGAAGGAAGACCTTTTAAATGAGGTTTTATGTTGACTAAGCCCTTAAATAAAGATCAGAGAGAGAGAGAGAGAGAGAGAGAGAGAGAGAGAGAGAGAGAGAGAGAGAGAGAGAGAGAGAGAGAGGTTAGACCCACAACAATTTGGGCGGGAATTGGCCAGCGGTCAACTATGCTGTTTTTATATATATATATATATATAGATAAAATGAGATATATTGACAATTTTATAATAACTTTTTTTTATAAGTATAAATATTATTTCGCCTTTATAGTAATGTTAATCGGGTCCACCTACTCAAAATTTCTGGCTCCTTCAGTGCACATCTTTCTCATTAATTTCTAATTTCTGTAACTCTACCCCTCTCAACCAACCACTCCTTCAATGATGTATAACAAAATTAATGTTACTAATTAAATAGATGGTATGATGTAAAAACACGACTATAATTATTACTTTCTCTCTCTTCAAAACTTCTCTCTCGTATTGAAGTTTTGTTATCCTAAAAAGTTCTTGAAACTTTTTTGCCACCGCTTCAGATTCCACTCTGTTGGGATAAGAATCCTAGAACAAGGCCTACATGTTGATGAAAGATGAAGTTTTGATAAGCTAAAAGTAGTTTGAATATTTTCTAAGTGTTGACTAATCTAGTCTAGTTGAGTTGAAGTCATTTTGAACAGACCAGTAGAGTTCACATGGAAAGATAAGTATTGTTTTCATATTAAAAGATAAGTACGATTTATAAGTACTTCATATTTGCTATTTGTATACATATTAGATTGTTATTGAGCTATGAATAATCATTGTATAGAGCTCATGATTTTTGTTTGTAATAGATAGGTTGATTGTATAGTTTTAAGTTGACTAAGCTATAAACTTAATGTAATGTAATAGTCTTGTTAGGATAGAATAGTTTACTATTGAAGATTGCACATGAAGACCGGAGAAGAAGAGTTGAAGTCTACTACACAAGACAGGTGGACTACAAGACAAGTCAAGTGCATCTACCAGACTCCACAAGACAAGTAAACTTGAAGTGAAGTCTAAGTGAAGCGCGTATAAAGATAAGGATGAAGAAGTTAGTTATGGAATAACTACTTAAAAAGAAACGCGTGGATGGATAAGAAGATTCAGTTTAAAAGTTAGTTTTCAAGAAGAATTAGTTACAACTAACTAAGTTCTTGATTTCAGAAATCTATAAATACCTCAAGGTGTTCTTTGATTCAAGACTACTGAGACTACTGATACTGATACATACTGAAGATATACTGAAGATTACTCACAGAGTTTACTGAAGTTCAGAAAGCAAGTCAGAAGACAAGTGAAGAAATCAGAAGACTGCTACTGAATAAGTTTTTCGTTTTTGTATTTGGTTTTATCAAGTTGCTAGATACTTGTTAAATTTCTAGTAAGATCGTAGACATATCTGGTGGTATAGTCTTAGAAGATCTAAGTCTTTTTCTTGAGACTCTAAAGAACAAGAACTCACACTTTGTACTCGATTGGAAGAGTTAGTGGAAACATCACAACTGGGTTGTGAGAGTGGATGTAGACAAGTTGTCGAACCACTATAAATTGTTTGTGTTGTTTACTTTACTGTTTTGTTTAATTGCTTAATTGTTTACACACATAACTGAACAAGAGAAGTTGAGTATAGAACAGAGTTCTTGAATTTGATAAGTTGAGTATAAACTTGTATTGGGCTCATTGTTAATTTCGTATTCCGCATATTGTATTCTGATATATCGAAAGATTTTAGAAAGTTCTATTCACCCCCCTCTAGACATTTTCTTTAGCTTCCCTCGATATTAACTCAACTTTCGGGACCTACAAGTGGTATCAGAGCAGTGGTTTTCGAACTGCTGTTTCTTGATAACCGACTTAAGACTAAGGGTGAAGTCTTGGTCCGTGATTGTACTTGCTTACGTGCTCTTGATCTACATTCGTGTTATATCTGTTTCTTGTTCCCTGTTTTGAACATATCTGCTTCTTGATCTAATAACTGATTAGCACTAATCTACTTGCTTAAACATGTCTCTTGAAATAAGCGCTAATAAGTTGCCCAAGTTCCAGGTTCAGGATTACGACTACTGGAAGCTGCGAATGGAAGCGATTTTCAGCTCCACGCATGATCTAATGATCTCTGTTGTGACCGAGGGTCCGATCATGACAATGGTCCCAAATACTGCAAATCTTGACAAAGACAAACCAATTGGCACCCTCGTCAAGAAACCAAGGTCTGATCTAACCTCAGAAGAAATGCGTCAAAATAATTTGGATAGTTTGGCGAAGAATTACATCTTACACACTCTTCCTAACGAGTATCTAGGAAAAGTGTTAAAATGTAAAACTGCCAAAGAGATGTGGGACAGATTAGCTATCATTTGTGAAGGGACATCCCTGATCAAAGAGAGCAAATTATCCACTGCTGTCCAAAGATTTGAATCATTTCGGATGAAAGCTGGCGAAACTATCGATCAGCTGGATACTCGTTTTACTAAAATCATGAATGACCTGGAAGTTCTTGGTAAAACTTATACTCCTCGTGAAATCAATCTTAGGATTCTCAAGAGCTTAGATCCTCGATGGAAAATGGTAAAGATGCTAGTTAAGAATACCCAAGACATAGATGCTTGGAGTGCAGAGACCATGTTTCAAACTCTGAAGGCTCATGAGTTTGATTTAGACGAAGATGAACCACTAGCTAGTAGTGATAGAGAACATGCTGTATCTAAGAACGTTGCCTTTAAGTCTAGCGCTTCTAAGTCTTCTAAGGTAGATAGGTCTAAGTCTAAGACTAAGTCTGCCTCTGTAAAAGACAAGTTAGATACTGATCTTAGTCTGAAGGATCAGGTGAGCCTCATGGTTAGAAAGTTTGATAGGCTGAATAAACGTTTCGGAAGATACAAGAAGTTCTATAGGGATCATAAAACGTCTACTTCTAAGAACTCGTCTGAGACCAGACGAGACCGAAACTCATCCGAAAGGAGAGACGAAGTCTCGAAAGGTAATAGACGAGATAGAGAGTCTGACGATAGGAAGATTCAGCGTTCCGATAGACGTGATAAGCGTAGGGACAAATCTCCTGTTAAAAAGGCTACTAATGATCTCTTGTGCTATAATTATGAAAAGCCAGGTCACTACATATATGAATGTCCAGACCTGAGCACTGACGATCGAGAAGAACGTAAAGCTCGAAGGGAAAGAAGATACAACCGTGGCAAGAAGGCAATGATGGCCAATAATGACTCTGATTCGGATTCAGACGAGTTGCCATCGTCCTTATCTAGTCACTCGACTGATCGAGATCACGACGAAGCATTCATAGTAGATGATGGCCTATGCTGCATGGCTAAAATCGACCAAGAGGTATCATCTGCTACATCTTTTCAATCTTGTGATGATTCAGAAACTGATGAAAGTGATACTGCTAGTAGTGAAGTAGGAAGCAGTCTTCAGCACTCGACTAGTGCTGTTGAAGACGACCTTCTACTTGCTAACCAAGCATTCATCGAAGTCAGTGATGAAAACATTGCATTAAAACAAGAAATCATTGATCTTAAGGAAGCTCAGTCTAAGGTAGATCCTAATGTAACAGTCCTAAATGAACGCTTGACTGAAGAGTTAAGACAACTCAAAGAAAAGTGTGCATTGACAGACAGGTTATATCAAGACATACTTAAGACACATGCAACTGAAAGAAATGAATTCAATGTTTTAAAGAACAAGTGCAATAGACTTGAAGAACGTAATAAGTTCTTAGAGACCGAGGTTGTCACATTAGATCTCAAACTTACTGACCTGGTTAACTCCTCAAAGATTAACCTTGAACTGTCAGATAGGTATAGAGATCCAGGTGACAAGACAGGTATAGGTGCTGAGTCATCTAGCTCGTCTATTCGAGTCATTAAGAACCCTACTACTACTAACGCAAGACTTTTGCCAAATGATAAAGGAAAAGGACCTATGATATACGATATTGGTACTCCATCTCAAGGTACTGTACCTAAACAAGCTCGAGTTAACATTCCGATTACCAAGGGAGGTAAAAAGAATGGTAACAGCAAGCCTGTTCAACCTAGAACTAATCTTCCAAGGACCACTAATCGTGGACGACCCAACCAGGTCAGATACGAGGACTGGTATCCTGAGGAGACGAGTACTAGACAGGTACAGACTAGACGACAAGAGCCTAGACCTCCTTTCATAAGGGAGTCTCAACTCTACTCGTCTAGACCTAGACAGATAGCTCCAAAATATCGTACACAAGCTGTCCTATATCCTCCACCTTTATCATATGATATCATTAGTGAGGAAAGACCCAAATGCGTCTATAAACCGTATGGACCTAATTCTTACAAGCCCTACTCTGACTATCATAGACCAGTGCCTGCTCAAGTAGAGATTAAGTCGAAAGGCTATCTCCAAAGAGTAGACCCGAACTCGACTGATAGGCCAGTTAAGGACAACAAGGTCTTATTTTGTAACAAATATGGGCGAAAGCTTAAGAGATCGAATTTGTTCAAGACTCCAATGTACATTTGGATTCCTCTGAACACGACCAACCCCCAAGGACCCCAATAAACAAATGGGTACCTAAATTATTGAATATCTTCATTGCAGGGTCGACTTGACTTGTATAAGAAGGGTGGCTCAGTAGGAGAAACCTGGTACATAGACAGTGGTTGTTCGCACCACATGACTGGTACCAAGGCTCTCTTATCAAGTTACCATGAGCAAGAAGGACCAAAAGTGATATTTGGTGATAGTTCCACTGCTGTCACTAAAGGATTTGGTTACATCCGGAATGGAGACATTGAGAT
This sequence comes from Galeopsis tetrahit, assembly GCA_963675135.1. Taxonomy (NCBI): domain Eukaryota; kingdom Viridiplantae; phylum Streptophyta; class Magnoliopsida; order Lamiales; family Lamiaceae; genus Galeopsis; species Galeopsis tetrahit. The sequence continues at coordinate 41,973,512 of OY776131.1, forward strand.
CCAAGATGTCTCATATGTTGAAGGTTTGAAATATAATTTACTCTCTGTTTCTCAGTTTTGTGATCGTGGATACAAGGTGCAGTTCAAGAGCCGCAAATGCGAAATCATTGACAAAAGGACACACACAATCCTACTAGTCGGCGTAAGACAAGGAAGTGTGTACATAGTGAACTGGAACAGTTGTCCGAGGGACACCTGTCTACTTACTAAGAATCCTAAAGAACTTGGATGGCTCTGGCATAGACGTCTTTGTCATCTAAACTTTAAGGTTCTTAATAAGATAGCCAGAGACTACATTGTAGAAGGTATTCCCAATGAAGTTTACTACAAGTCACATGTATGCACGACTTGTCAACAGGGTAAACAGGTTAAAAGTTCATTTAAGTCAATTCCTACTCTCTCAACTAGTAGAGTCCTAGAACTCCTACATATGGATCTTCATGGTCCAATAACTCCTCCAACCTTGAATGGTAGAAGGTACACACTTGTTGTTGTAGATGACTATTCTAAGTTTACTTGGGTAGTCTTTCCACACAAGAAGAGTGATACACAAACACTTCTGCCTGATCTGTTGAAGAAGTTACAAGTTGAGAAGAACCAGTCCATTGTCAAGATTCGTAGTGACAAGGGAACTGAGTTCATTAATTGCTATATCAAAGACTTTTGTGCTAAACGAGGTATCCAGCATCTTACTAGTGCAGCCAGGACACCACAACAAACCGGTGTAGCCGAAAGAAGGAATCGAACTCTCAAAGAAGCCTGTAGGACCATGCTAGCTGAGTTCAACACTCCTCAAAAGTTTTGGGCTAAAACTATCTATACTGCATGCCATTCACAGAACAGAAGCGCGATCAACAAAGCTCTAGGCAAGACACCTTATGAGGTTTGGAAAGGTAGAAAACCCAGAGTTTCATATTTTCATATATTTGGTTGTAAGTGTTTCATTCACAACAATGGAAAGAGCAAGTTGAATGCTTTCGATGCTAAAGCAGACGAGGGGATATTCTTAGGATACTCCTTGACTAGAAAAGCATTTAGGGTATTCAACTACTCAACTCTTTGTGTGGAAGAAACACCCCATGTGGTTTTCGATGAATCTCGACAGGACTCGTCTGCTAACAAGATCAGTGAGAAAATTACTGATCTATCGATCGAATCTGACAAAGATTCAGAGGTATATGAATCCGTTCAAGCCTACAATCCATTCATGAAAGCTCTCGAATCTGATGACAAGGAGAAGGTAAGTGCTCAAGGTAAGTCTTCTAGACCAGTTGACATGCCTGCTCTAGTTGACTCTACTACTCCTGGTAAATCTGTTGATGATACAAATGATGTTGATATGCATGATGCTGTACATGATATAGATGATGATAGTGCTACTGTTAAGAATAGAAAAACATGGAAATCTGCGCATGATACTGAAAATATTATTGGTGACTCTACTGTTGGTGTGAAGACTAGACGACAACTCTTTGAGTCGCAAGAACAGCCTAGCCCAACCATGTTTTGCTGGTGTTGTTTCCTCTCATCTATCGAGCCTACCACTGTTAAAGAGGCATTGGCTGATAGTAATTGGATCATCGCTATGCAAGACGAGTTGAACCAGTTTGTTCGAAACGACGTCTGGGAACTTGTCGATAGGCCGAAACATCATAATGTAGTTGGCACTCGATGGATTTTCAAGAATAAGAAAGATGAGAATGATGTAGTCGTTAGGAATAAGGCTAGACTAGTTGCCCAAGGCTATTCACAAGCTGAAGGCATAGACTATGATGAAACATATGCTCCTGTTGCTAGACTAGAAGCCATTCGTTTGTTCCTTGCATATGCTGCTCACATGAAGTTTACTGTATATCAAATGGATGTTAAAAGTGCATTTCTTAACGGTATTCTTACGGAAGAAGTGTATGTTGAACAACCTCCAGGTTTCGAAGTCAAAGGCGACCAGGTGTACAGGTTAAAGAAAGCCTTATACGGACTAAAGCAAGCTCCAAGAGCATGGTATGATACTCTTTCTCTCTTTCTATTGGAAAATGGTTTTACTAAGGGCAAGGTAGATAGAACCTTGTTCAGAAGACAAGAAGGGAAAGACATTTTACTCGTCCAAATTTACGTAGATGACATCATTTTTGGGTCACCTAACAAAAAGCTGAGTGAAAGTTTTTCAACACTCATGCAAAGTAAATTTGAGATGTCAATGATGGGTGAAATGAATTACTTTCTTGGACTTCAAGTAAAACAAACCCCAGAAGGTATTTTCATAAATCAGGCGAAGTACACTAGAAACCTTCTAGACAAGTACGGGATCAAAACTTGTAAGTCTACTGGCGTACCAATGCAACCAACTTACAGAATGGATCCAGATGAGAACGGTAAATGTGCTGACCAATCTTACTATCGTGGATTAATTGGTTCCTTATTGTACTTAACTGCTAGTAGACCAGACATTACATTCTTTGTTGGTGTTTGTGCTCGATTCCAAGCCAATCCAAAAGAAAGTCACATGGAAACCACCAAAAGGATCTTGAAATATTTGAAGGGGACCATCAATCGTGGTATATGGTATCCCTCAAATGATGATCTATCCTTAAGTGGCTATTCAGACTCAGACTTTGGAGGCTGTAGAATAGATCGGAAATCTACTTCTGGTTCTTGTCAATTTCTAGGCACAAAACTCATATCTTGGTTTTCTAAAAAGCAGACCAGTGTTGCTACTTCTACTACCGAAGCCGAGTACATGGCTGCTGGTAGCTGTTGTAGTCAACTACTCTGGCTCATTCAACAGCTTCGTGATTACAACATACATGAATCAAATGTTCCTATTTTCTGTGATAGTAATAGTGCAATTGCCATTACACAAAATCCTGTTTTGCACACACGTTGTAAGCATGTTGATGTGAAGCATCATTTCATACGTGATCATGTAGAAAAGAAGGATATTCGCATGGAAAAGATTCATACTGATTTTCAAAGAGCTGATATTTTTACAAAACCATTAGCTGAGGCACGTTTTCGTGAGTTATGCATTAGTCTAGGGTTAATTGATTTAGACCCTACTTGCCTATAGCTATGTACTAACCAGACAGGTACATCAAGAAAAGGAGACAAGATCACTAGACCAGAGCACTCGACTACTCACGCAACAGACAGGTATACAAGGCTAGACTAGATGACCAAACAACCCGATGAGGAAGCTGGTAAAGCTGAGGGTAATACTAAGGGAATAAACAATTAAGGGGGAATCTTTGATTTCTTAAATAGCCTTATGTTGACTCTTATGTGTGTTACAGTCATCTTGTTCGAAACCTTGACCATTGCTTTAGATTGATATTCACCTTATTTATTTTAATCTACCTGTACCTACGATTACACACTACATATGATAAGATAGGTACATGAAGACGTTCGACGATCGGAATGGACAAGCACAGTCGAAGGGGGAACTCGACTGGTGTACATAAGCCTATTCGTCTTGAACACTTAGGCCTAACTCGACTTATGAAGCTTAGGTCTACTCGTCTGTTCTGGATGGACTCGAACAGACAAGCTAAGTGTTTCTCTTGATTGAAATATGCTAAGTGTTTAATCACATCGAATTAAGGGTATTATAGTAATTAGATAATGCTAAAATTTGAAAACCCTAGGATTGGATTTATACACTCCCATTTTAATGAGGTGTATACACCCAGTTCGTACTCGACTACACTAGGTCAGATGAGTTCACTCCCCTGTCCTAATTAAGAAGAGCCGGATTTCAAATTTTACAATATCAAATCACATAATATTCTCGATTCCGTAACCGAATTCCAAAGGTCTCAACCGTTGGATCAAATCCTTCAATCTGGGCCGTTGGATCTCATTTCAGTTTTAACAAAACTCACCTTCCACACACAACTTGACCCACAATTTCATAACTCCCCTACTATAGCTCTCAATTTCTTGCAAAATCAAACCTCCCCAGTTCTTACTCTATTCACTGAATATGTCGATTGCTTCTCTTTTCGATGTTAGAACTAACATGCAAGCAAGGTTTGATCTTGGAAGGTATATCACTGAAGGCAAGGTGCATGTGGAACCCTCGATGTTCTTCAAAGGGGTTCACACTGCTGGAAATCAAGAAATTCTCGACAAGTGCTCTCGATGTGGATTGAAGCCGTATCTGGAGGCTTTCCCTCAAGTCGTCTTGGAGGAAGAAGTGTTGCTGTTCTATGCCAACGCCACAAGACGAGGAGATGAGATTGAATCCTTTATTGGAACGAGTCAAGTTGAAATCACTCGTGAGGTGTTATTCAGACATTTGAGGTTGCCCATCGGAACGATTGATGTGGAAAATTATGCCACTGGCCAGGAGATGAGGTATTTGAGCATCTTTTGTGGTAGGAGGATGAAGCTCAAACCAGATGGCAAGGCCCCTGCCGTCAAAAAGTCAGAACTACTGGAGAAATATCGCACTTTATTGGACATAGCAAGCAAAATGCTTCTATGTGCCACTGGCTCTTTTGACGCGGTCACTCAAGCTAAGACAAGGGTGATGGCAGCGATTTATGACGGAATCACGGAGGGCAATTGGTTTAAGTTGATAGGTGATCGGATGATGTATTTTGAGAAGAGCGTTCGAGTTGACACCGACTCTTGTAGTTGGGTGGTATCAAATGTTGTTGGATACGGCAACAAGCTGAGTATTCTACTCCCCTTGTTGTTGCCAAACAAGTCGGACTGGAGTAAAGGAAAGCCCTTCCATCCTCTCAAGTTCTATCTGAATAAGGAAGCCCTGAAGAAGCAAGTCGCTGCAAGGCCTGCTGCCCCAAGGCGAGTTCAAGTAGATGAGTCACAAGTCTTGCCTTACGCTAACTCATCTAGCTCTTCAGAAGATATGTCCGATGATAAAGAATCGGAGAAGGTTGCGATAGCTGAGTCCAGTGCAGCTGACTCAGAGAAGACTCAGACGGAAGAGGAGTCGGAACAAGAGAAGGAGCCGAGTGCTCAAGTTCCAGAATTGTACACTCTCGTGAGAGTTGGTTCGCCTACTCAACCAGACGAGTTGAGTTCTCAGGTTGGTACATCTTCTACACAAGCTTTGTCAATTCCTCCTCTCTCTCACTCTTCTGTTCGAACCAAGGCTAGATCACATCGATCTAGGCCTAGACCTCAACCCTCAACCTCACAAGTACTGGCGGCATTACCGCTTAGAGCCAGCCTACCCCAAAACACTCCCATAAAAGATACAACTGATACTTCGACAGTTGTCACACCAGACCAAGCCACATTAAAGCTCCCAGAAACCACACTCCAAACTCCCTCTTTACCTTCAACAGAATATGTTGAACCCTCTAACCCATCTACTTCAGACAAGACGCCAGTTGCTACTGCAACAGCTGAGTTAGGGACCCCACCTACTCAGAACCCGTCTGATGTTAGATTCGAAGCTTTGGTTTATTACCCGATGTGTCTAAGAGAGAAGAGAATTCGTGCTAGAGTATCGAGGAATTTGAAGAAGCAGCTCTCAACTCTTGATATCGACACTGCCTCGGAGCAGTTTGAGAAACTCGTACGAATATGCACTTGGTTTTCTTTGAAGAAGTCGTCAACAGATGATCTGTTTGAGGTCATTCAAGGGATGGGTGGAATCTCCAATTTTATGGATTGGGAGATGGAACAGAAAGAGAACAGTGGTGTTCAAGACCACTCCGAACTATTCCCTCAAAAGGCCTTAGTTGCTCTTGTCAAAAGGTTGTTGAGCATCCCTGATGGAGTCCTGGTTGACGAATTCTCGTTCGACGTTGGAACTCAAACTGATCTGGTGGAAGACGAGGTAAAGCCAGATGTTGCTGAAATGGAAGTCCAGACATCAGAACCAATCTTGGAGTTAGAAGATGTTTCTGCTGAAGAAGAAGTTGAAAGTTCTGAACAAGTTGCTTCGTTTGAACTAGGTGAAGAAGATGATGAGTTTATTGAAGCCAACATGTTCACTGAAGAGGAACTGATGGAAAAAGTTCAAGAAGAAGTGGTGGTTGAAGCTCAGTCGACTACTCAAGCTTTTCCTGAAGGATATCTTGAGGAAGTGAAGTCGGACTTGAAGGAAGTCGTACACTCTGCGATAGATGAGTTCTTACACTCGAAGGTGAAAGATGTGTTGGTCCAGCAGAACCAAACACTTGTTGACAGTTCTAGAGAGTTGATCGTTGGAGAAGTCAACAAGATGGACTCAACTTTTCGAGCAGAGATGTATGCAGAAGTTGAAAGTTTTCTGAAGAAACAAGTGGATTTCTCTGAGAAGAGATCTATTTCGTTTGCTCGCTCGTTAGCTGAAGAGTCTAGCAAGATGGAACGACTCTACAGAGTGAAGATTGAGATTGCTGACGAACAGAGACGGGAAGAACAAGATCAGTTGGTGTGTTCTCGAGCTGTTCTCACTGAGCTAACAGAGCAGAATACACTCCTTCGTCAAACAGCTACATATTTTAAGGATGAACTAGTTTCGAGTTCAAGGAAGCTAGAGTTGGCTACTGATCGTCTTGACAAGATGTGTCACGACAAGACGCATCAGAAACAGATTGAGATGGCTGCTGAGGCGATGAAGGAGCTGTAAAGGAAGAGATGACTCGCTTTACAAGTCTGTTTACTCTTAAGGCTAATGATGAAGCCAAAAATGGGGAAGAGACTAGTAAAGTTGAGAAGGTTGCTAAGATTGAAAAAGACAAGTCTGCTGAACCGGAAGATAAGGAAGCTGCTACTACCATGCAAGAGCTAAGGAGGCCTAAGAGAGGCAAGCTAGTTAAGACTGCTGAGCTTGAGCAAGTTGGAGCAGATGAGTTGAAAAAGATGAAGAAAGGCAAAGGTGTTGCATCATCTCCAGAAGCTGAGGTTCAGACCAGACAAGTCAAAAGAAAGTTAGCCATTGAAGATGAAGAGCCTACTGCAATAGTTGAGAAGAAGCAAAGGGTTGTTGATCCTAATGATGAAGCTCATTATGCAAGTAAAAAGAAGATTGGAAAGCATATTGAGAGATTGCAGAAGCTGAAGGCTGATGAAGAGCAGATGGAAGATCAGTTCATTGACTACTTCATTGACAAAGAGCATCGAGCTGAATTGATGAAAGTGAAGAGGCAATGGGAACTTGATCACTGGATTATTCGCAAATATGGTGATTTTGAAGGACCAGATGAGTTGTATGCCATGTTTGACAAATACATGGAAGGACAGAACAAGCTGCTATGGAATCTGATTATTAGGATATCTGCTGGAGCGAATTTCAATATTTTAGTTCCTGTATTTCCAAAGTGGAAATGTCCTATGACCAGCTCTGGTAAGAGAGTTGACATCAATCATATCAAGAAGTTTGAAGAAGAATTACTAGAGAAAGAGAAGATCGAAGATGAAGATCACATCAGAGTTATTCACAAGAGGCTCCTAGATGCATTTTGTGTTCCAAATCTAGAAGGAGGTACTCTTTCAGATTAGTTGATTATATGCTCTGATACTTAGTTTTTTTTTGATTGATTTTTGAAGTATGTGTAATATCTACTGTTCTTATCTTGAATGAATGAAAAGATAAAATACTATTTGGTGTTAAGACAAGATAACTACTTAACTAGTCTACTAATGAGAAAAGATTCAAGTAGTTTTGGCTTCATCAAAAAGGGGGAAATTGTTGGGATAAGAATCCTAGAACAAGGCTTACATGTTGATGAAAGATGAAGTTTTGATAAGCCAAAAGTAGTTTGAAAATTTTCTAAGTGTTGACTAATCTAGTATAGTTGAGTTGAAGTCATCTTGAACAGACCAGTAGAGTTCACATGGAAAGATAAGTATTGTTTTCATATTAAAAGATAAGTACGATTTATAAGTACTTCATATTTGCTATTTGTATACATATTAGATTGTTATTGAGCTATGAATAATCATTGTATAGAGCTCATGATTTTTGTTTGTAATAGATAGGTTGATTGTATAGTTTTAAGTTGACTAAGCTATAAGCTTAATGTAATGTAATAGTCTTGTTAGGATAGAATAGTTTACTATTGAAGATTGCACATGAAGACCGGAGAAGAAGAGTTGAAGTCTACTACACAAGACAGGTGGACTACAAGACAAGTCAAGTGCATCTACCAGACTCCACAAGACAAGTAAACTTGAAGTGAAGTCTAAGTGAAGCACGTATAAAGATAAGGATGAAGAAGTTAGTTATGGAATAACTACTTAAAAAGAAACGCGTGGATGGATAAGAAGATTCAGTTTAAAAGTTAGTTTTCAAGAAGAATTAGTTACAACTAACTAAGTTCTTGATTTCAGAAGTCTATAAATACCTCAAGGTGTTCTTTGATTCAAGACTACTGAGACTACTGATACTGATACATACTGAAGATATACTGAAGATTACTCACAGAGTTTACTGAAGTTCAGAAAGCAAGTCAGAAGACAAGTGAAGAAATCAGAAGACTGCTACTGAATAAGTTTTTCGTTTTTGTATTTGGTTTTATCAAGTTGCTAGATACTTGTTAAATTTCTAGTAAGATCGTAGACATATCTGGTGGTATAGTCTTAGAAGATCTAAGTCTTTTTCTTGAGACTCTAAAGAACAAGAACTCACACTTTGTACTCGATTGGAAGAGTTAGTGGAAACATCACAACTGGGTTGTGAGAGTGGATGTAGACAAGTTGTCGAACCACTATAAATTGTTTGTGTTGTTTACTTTACTGTTTTGTTTAATTGCTTAATTGTTTACACACATAACTGAACAAGACAAGTTGAGTATAGAACAGAGTTCTTGAATTTGATAAGTTGAGTATAAACTTGTATTGGGCTCATTGTTAATTTCGTATTCCGCATATTGTATTCTGATATATCGAAAGATTTTAGAAAAGTCTATTCACCCCCCTCTAGACATTTTCTTTAGCTTCCCTCGATATTAACTCAACTTTCGGGACCTACACACTCATATCATCATTAGCCTTGATTCTTGTGTTTGGTTAATCTACTTTTACACTTAATCGAAGTATTGGTTTCCTCCCCAGAATCGTAATCATTTGCTTCGAAAGATTTTGTGGAGGTGTGTGTGAGCTACGCGAGTGCCGACTGGGGGTGACGATTCGTGTGGCTCTTGCCTTGGAGAGAAATTATGAAGGCCTTCGTTCGGATTGGGCGAATTTTCTACGGGGGATTTTTGTCTCAGCCTCTTTTTCATTTGAGTGGTTTTGGGGGAATGGGCGCTGCGGTTTTGGGTGGTTTGAGGAATATTGGGGGCGATTCACTGGCTATTTATTGGCCTCCATTTTCTCTTTTACTCCCATCATTCTTCTTTGTTCTGTGTGATTCTCTCCCACATATTTGGTTTGTTTCAATGGCGGCCGAACTTAATGCTATGATGGAAGGCTTTCGTATTTCTAGCAAAGAAACGACTCATATTGTTGCTAGGCGTGATGAGCTTGCCATTCCCAAAAATACCATTGCCCTGAGGTTTGTGGCTAAACGACCCATCAGTCCGACTGAACTTAAGGATCTCCTGGTCCGGTCTTGGCGAGTGCGATCCTCTCTGAAGGTTGCTGGAGTTGGGGAGGGGCTTTTTTTGGTGACTTTTGGAGCTGCTGCTGAAATGATGGGAGTGCTTGACGGACAACCATGGAACCTTCGCCGCTCCCTTCTTGCTATGAAGCTATTGCATGGGGGTGAAAAGCTTGCCCAACTGCAGCTTTGTCTTGTTCCCTTCTGGGTACAAGTTCATGGGCTCCAGCTCTTTGCAATGAGCAAAATCCTAGGTATGAAGATTGGTAGCATCATTGGGGAAGTATTGGAGGTAGATGCAAAAGAAGGAGATGTAGCGTGGGGCGAATGTTTGCGCATTCGTGTGTTGATGGATGTTTCGAAACCATTGTGCAGATTTTTCTACATTACGGTGGAGGAGGATCCCATCACAGCTGTGTTTCGATATGAGCGTCTTTCAGGTTTTTGTTTATTGTGTGGGCACCTTGATCATTTTGAACAGGACTGTAGCATTGGTTTTGGCAAATCGGAGGACTGACTTAAGAGTCATCGCTTCTTCCATGCATGGCTACAGGCGGATAAGAAAAAGTGTCCATCGGTGGAGGTGCTCCAAGATTTATTTCAACTCTTACAACTTGGGGCGGGGGAGCAGGCCCAGGTGCAAGCCCAGCAGGATGTGAGGGCCAGTCGTCCTGATAAAGCTAAGGGTATTATGATTGAGGACTATGAGAATGATGATGGTGGTGATTCAGATCTACAAAGTCGTAGGGTGGTACATCGCTTTGATGAGCTTTTCTCCAGGAGAGGTGAAGGTGATATGGCTGGAAAGGGAGTTGTTATTAATGATGGTGGCCGGGTGGATCCGCGAACAGGTAACACAGTTTATCCACTTTCTTTTGTTGTCCCAAAAGGATTTCAGCATTGTTATGTTTGTGAACCTTTAACGGGGGTGGATAATGGCCGTGACTATCGTGTGGTGCATTATGTGGGGATGGATATTAGTTCTCAAAATTACACGACCTATGTTGAAATCATTTTGGCAGGGAAGGCTCCATATGTTCCGAGTCATGAGAAGGGGGACTTACCAGTTCGTGAAGAGGGGGTACGGATCGAGCCGGCTAAGGACAAGCACATGGATGGTGAGGTTGGATCAATGATGAGCAGGGCATTACCATGCAAGAAGCGGGATCGGAAGGAGCGTTCAGGGGAGATGATGGAATTTTGGGGAGGTGGTAATGGTTGGTCTGAAGGGGACATTGTTAAGAATCCAGACAATTTTTTTAAGAGGGCACGAAGTATGATCGAGTTGTATGGCACTGAAGTCCAGATGGATGATCCGGCGGAGGCTGAAGTTAATCAGCCCCGCCGTGGAGAATGAATGTTGTATGTTGGAATGCTCGTGGTGTCAGTAGTAATCGAGCATTCCGTTGTCTTAGTAGGATAGTTGTTTCTTTTCATCCGTCTATTTTATTTGTCTCAGAAGCTAAGTGTTCATCAGCTAGAGCTGATGTTTTGAAGTTTAATTTGGGTTTTAACCACTGTTTGCTCGTCAATGATAAAAAAAGATGTTGGTGGTTTGTTGGTGTTGTGGATGGATATTCATCTTACTCTTCTCTCCTACTCTTCTGCTCACTTTGATTGTATGATCAACTTCCAAGATACTAAATGGATATTTACTGGGTTTCATGGGAGTCCTTATTTGAATGGGAAAGGTGCATCTTGGGAATTGTTAAAAAGGCTTAAGACTTATATTCCCTTTGACACAAATGCATGGTTGGTTGGGGGTGATTTTAATGAGACTATATTTCATGGTGAAAAACGTGGGGGTAACCGCAAGCCCTTGTCTCGACTTATGAATTTTCAGAATGTCTTGGATTATAATGAGTTGAACCATTTGAAAGCTCATGGGCCAAAATTCACATGGCATAATAGGCGAAGTGGTAAGGACTTCATTGCTGAAAAATTGGACAGGTTTGTTGCAACCCGAGCTTGGCTAGATGTTTTTCCCACATATGAATACACTGTTTTGGACTTTATGGGATCCGATCACCGTCCCATTTTAATGGCTTGTGGAACACTTCGGTCAAGGTTTTCTTGTAGGCGCGATGCTAGATTCCGATTTGAAAACCATTGGATGAAAGAGCCTGACTTTAGGGATGTGGTTAAAAGGGTGTGGAGGGTTAAAGATAAGGGGTCAAATTTGTCTGGCACGCTTGCACATTGTGGCAAGCAATTTCAGGAATGGGCTGTTAAGAAGGGTGGAACTCTAAAGGCTAGAATTGCCAATCTTCAGGGGTTGATTAATGATGAATGCCATGATGAGAAGGGTGATCCGGATTTTCGGAAGGTTAATGGATATGAGATGGAACTGGAAAAGCTATTCTCTCAAGAAGAATGGTATTGGAAGCAACGATCAAGGATTTCTTGGCTTCAAGAAGGTGATCGGAACACGAAATTGTTTCATATGAAAGCCAACCAACGAAGAGGGATCAATACCATTTTTAAAATTCAGAATTCTTCAGGAGGTTGGGTCCATAATAATGAGGAAATCCATGGGGCATTTATTGGTTATTTTCAAGAAATTTTCACTTCTCAAAACCCTAATAATCAGGTGTTGGAGAGGGCCACGGTTAATATATCTCAATTGCTTAATTCAAATCAGGTTGGTTGGTTGGATGCTCCCTTTTCAGGACAAGATGTGTACCGAGCAACGAATGATTTGAATCCTTGGAAAGCAGCAGGTCCCGATGGCTTTCCGGCATCATTTTATCAAGAGCACTGGTCGACTGTTGGAGAAGAACTTATTCAGCAAATTCTTGGTAAGCTAAATCATGGGCACTCTTTGGAATCTTGGAATGCTACCTCTATTGTGATGATCCCCAAAGTTAAGAATCCCACTCAGGTTACTCATTTCCGACCGATTAGCTTATGCAATGTATGCTATCGAATTCTTGCACGTTGTGTTACGAATAGATTAAAATTGGTCATGGGGGACTTAATCGATCCCCATCAAAGTGCATTCATTCAAGGACGACTGGTTTCAGATAATATATTGATTGCATTTGAAGGTATGCATTGGCTGCGTATGTCTAAAAGTCGGGAAGGTTATGCGGCAATCAAATTGGATATGAGTAAAGCTTACGATAGGGTTGAATGGGTTTTTTTGGAAAGTGTAATGCATAAAATGGGGTTTTCATGCAAATGGGTTAACCTCATTCATCAATGTGTGTCGACAGTCTCATACAATGTGTGTCTCAATGGCCAGCTCTCGGATTCTTTCAGACCATCTCGAGGACTTCGACAAGGCGACCCGCTTTCTCCCTTTTTGTTTGTCATGTGTGCCCAATCTCTTTCATCTTTGATTTTAAAGGCAGTGGCTCAAAGAAGATTTTCTGGGGTTAAATTTGGTAGAGGTGCCCCGATAATATCTCATTTGTTCTTCGCAGATGATAGTCTGATTTATATGAAGGCTAAACAGTCTGAATGCATGGTCTTGAAGGAGTGCTTACAAACTTACGAAGAGGCATCAGGTCAGCTTATTAATTATGACAAGTCGACTATTACTTTCAGTCCTATGACTTGTAAAGCTAATAGGGATGTGATTAAGGGGTTGATGGGAGTTCGCTCAACGGTGGGCCATGAAGTCTACTTAGGCCTTCCTACGGTGTCAATTAAAGCAAAACGACTACAGTTTGGGTATTTGGTGGATCGTGTAAGTCAGAAGATTCGGTCTTGGGGACATAAACAGTTCTCGGAAGGTGGAAGGGAAGTGCTTATCAAATCTGTTCTTCAAGCTATTCCAACATATGCTATGTCTTGTTTTCGACTTCCAACATCTATTTGTGCTGATATGGAAAAATTGATGGCCAGGTTTTGGTGGGGCTCTTCGAATGATAAGCAGCGCCTGCACTGAAAGAAATGGCATGATTTGCGTCATCCAAAAATGGAGGGGGGTCTAAATTTCAGGCGTCTTGTTTTATTTAACAAAGCTCTCGTAGCCAAACAAGTGTGGAGAATTCTTCAGCAACCAAATTCTTTGGTAGGTCAGTTGTTCAAAGCTCGTTACTTTCGAAACTCGGATGTTCTGAATGCGGGGTTGGGATCTAATCCGTCTTTTGTTTGGAGATCTATGGTGTGGAGTCGGGATATATTAGACCATGGTTTGAGATGGAGAATTGGAAATGGACCGTCAGTCCATATCTTTAAAGATAGATGGCTTCAAGGTTTTAATAATGGAAGAATTTTTTCCAGGATTGCTAGTGCTTAATTCAATGGTAAGTCGGTTTGTTTCTCCTCAAAATGGATGGAATGTGGATCTCATAACATAAGCTTTTCTTCCAGTGGAATGTGATGCTATTTTTAAAGTACCACGGTTGGAGCATCACCGCAATGATCAGAGATATTGGCCGAAAACAAGCTCGGGTTGCTATTCTGTTGCCTCGGGTTATGAGATTGCTGTTGCTTTAGCTGATGCGAGACATATAGAATCCACGACAGGATCGTCTAGGAAAAATTGTGTGGATAAGATTACCAAAGCTATGTGGCGACTCAAGGTCCCTCCCAAGGTGCGTATTTTCGGATGGAAACTTTTGAATGCCTCTCTTGCAACTGAAGGTAATTTGGCTCATCATCATGTCCCTATTCCGCCATTCTGTCGTTGCTGTGGTAACTCGTTAGCTGACACTTTGCATGTTCTCTTCAAATGTGTATTTGCTAAAGCAGTTTGGAAGGAACAAGGTATGTGGGAATGTATGAAAAGTTGGATACATGGAAATATCATTCAATTACTATATGCGGCGCTGCTAAAAAATAGAGATTTCTTCCAACAAACAATCTTTATTGCTTGGGCAATTTGGAAGGAAAGATGTAAGTGGATGCATAAGGATCAAGCAGCATGCTCCTCTCCTTCAGGTTTTCCATCTTTTAATATCAAATGGGCACTGGACTATTGGCATGATTTCCTCAATCTTGGTTTGCTGAATTTCAATCAAAAATCATGTACTTGGGTGCCTAAGAAGCCATTTGGAATTAGGAATTGCTTATGTGTTGATGCTGCATATAACCCAGATAAAGGCTTTTTTGCAGCTGGATATGGGCTCTTTGATGATAATGGGGTTTTGACATTCGCAGGAGGTCAACGCATTATGAACCCTGGATCTATTGTTGCTGCAGAACTTTTGGCTGCCGAGATTGGTATGAAAATGTGTTTAGCAGCCGGAAAGAAAGTCTCCAATCTTTGTATGGATTCTGCAATTGCTATTGACGCTATTCAACAATCCATTTCTCTTGATGGATTGGAGAATGAGATAGTGCTTAAGATTCAGCACTACTTTGGAATGCAATCAGAATGGGCATGCAAACATATTTCAAGACAAGAAAATAAGGTTGCCCACCTTTGTGCTAAGTTTGCCTGGAATGTTTCAAGTCCTTACGAGTGGATTGAAAATCATATTCCTCAAGATATTAGGAGATGTAATACTTAGATTTATTTGTAATACTCCTGGTATGATTGCTCAAAAAAAAAATTTAAATAGATGGTATAACTATGACAAGATCATGATTTCATGGTGAATTGGTGGAGTGTTCACAAAAAATAAGTAAAATTATTTTATTATGTACAAATGTACAATAAGTGGAGTAATAAATAAATAAATAAATATAATGGCCCATATATGTCATATATAACGTCATAGTACTATTTTGAAAAAAACGATAAGAATTGCGTTGAAGGCCATTTTGAAATAAATGCACAACGCTGGCTTAGTGGGCCGCAGAGGTTTGTTGGTGGTTGTAAGTTGATAAATTTGGAAAATTGTGCCACTTTTATTTCCTATTTTTAGAAAAATACGTGGAGCAGTAACAATTTACTGTAGTTAAAATGAGGAGTGAAAAAATCTATTTTAGTTAAACTTGATCCGTATTTAACCTGTAAATTTTTACGTATTTCATACCAGTTCTTATGTATAATTTAATAACCTGTAAATTTTTACGTATTTCATACCAGTTCTTATGTATAATTTAATTATACACTCGCCATTTGTTTCTTTTTGTTATGGTGAATGAGGATCTCCACTTGGGATATCATGAGCACCGTAACATATGTAGCCCTATTGTATTGTTACTTGGGAAATTGCACTTTTAGCTTATTAGGAATATCATCATTTATAATGTTAATTTCAAATAAATTCATCACATCTACCTACAATATCAATTTAATTACCATTTTGGAAATTATTATAAAAAATCTCAAATTTTCATATTGTTGCAATTTGCAATTTGATACACTTTTTTTTTTCATTCGTTGATGACGTAGCTTGTCGAAACTCGTGTATACTTATCACATCGGATGAAAAAATGTGTATAAAATTGCAATAACATGAAATGATGAATTTTTAATGATTACAACTCACACTTCAAATTGATCAGTTTAGGAGTATTAGTTATATTAATTTTTTAATTTTTTCAAATTAGTTATATTAATTTTGAAGTGTGAGTTGTAATCATATAAAAACTATGGAGAGTGGAGAGAGGTGAGGAGAGAGAAAGGGAGGGTAGATTCTAATCGCCGCAAGGCACTTCCCGAGCGACCCTCGGTGAGGCAGCATACCCCGACCCGTAGGTTTAACCCTAGCCGTCTTAGGATCCCAGGTAGATCGGTTTTGGACAGAGGTGACAGACGACAGTGGAGTTCTATTCGAGACCCTAAGGAACATACGCATGGCAGCAACTCAAGCGGGGTGGAGGTGGTCACTTTTTTCTTCAAAAACTACCCGGAGGATTGCGATACAGAGACCTTGGCCAGCCTGCTGAGTGTGGTTGGAGAAATAAGGGACATTTACTGCCCAAATAGGAGGGACAAGGAAGGGAAGTTGTTTGGCTTCATCAGGTTCGTCAAGAACCAGAACGAGGAATGGTTCCTGAGGAAACTAAACAATACCTGGATCGGGAGTTACAAACTCCGAGCCTATCTGCCTAGATACAGTCGGCCAGGCGAAAAGATGGAGGGAAATAGAACAGGCGAAATATCGAGTGGGAGGGCACACAAGACGTATGTTATTCCGAACAACAACATCATTGGGAAGGCGTCCTATGCGGAGAAAGTTGGCAAGAGCCGGACCGAAAGTAACCCTAGGCCAGAGGGGACGATACATGTTGACGGGGAACCGTTTTCCCACCCCATCGCCGGAACAACTCAATTCAAAACCACCGACGCTGAATCTGACTGGCTGAAAGAATGCTACACAGGCTTTTTGAAGCGTGAGTTTAGATGGGAGGAACATGGGGAGGAGATCCATAGTGAGTGTGCAGGAAAGCTAAAGTTAAGACATATGGGAGGACAACTCATCCTAATTCAGAGTTTGGATACCAAAAGCACGAAGGAAGTGCTTGAGGGCTTCGACGAATGGGCAACCTTCTGGCTGGACTAGACGAACCCATGGAGGAATATCGATGTGAATCAGTCAAGATATGTCTGGACAAGATGGTACGAGATTCCCCTACACGCATGGTCTTACAAGTTCTTCACGCTGATATGTGCAAATGTTTTGAGTTTTGAGTTTGCCAGAATAAGAGTATCTACGGGCTATTTATTCGAATGGACAAAGCAACCGAGGGTAAGGAAAGTTTTGAGTTTGCCAGAATAAGAGTATCTACGGGCATGGAATACATCAACAAAAAGCTTCAGGTGTATATTGACGGGGTGGCATTCCCCATTCACGTGGCTGAAGAAAAGGTCTATTCGTGCCCCCAACCACCCCCCAGCGAAACAGATCTTTCTTCATCGGAGTCTGACTCCCTGTGGTCGGACGATGGAGCGGAATCTGATAACTCCGGTGAAGCCGCTATCCTGGAGATAGGCGATGATCGATCGGCGTCGATTGGGTTTCCAAGTTCCGAGCCCCCGGGGAACATCCTCCTTGGGACAAACACCAACGATCATTCAATGGCGACTGAATTGATTGCGGATGCCTCGATCCCACCCCCCGAGGCCCACACGGGACAGGCGTCATTTACTCAAGGGCACGTGGACAGAGGAAAGCAGGAATCGAAAAGGACGAGTAATACTTGTGGACAGTATGAAGCGGGCACACCTGGTGGGCCTGCAACTCAAATTTAGAGTAGCCAACCTAATGGGCCTGCAAATCAAGCCCAGATCTTTTTGGACAAGGATAAAATGGGAG
The DNA here is from genome assembly GCA_963675135.1 of Galeopsis tetrahit. Lineage (NCBI taxonomy): Eukaryota > Viridiplantae > Streptophyta > Magnoliopsida > Lamiales > Lamiaceae > Galeopsis > Galeopsis tetrahit. The sequence goes on from OY776131.1 coordinate 41,991,173, forward strand.
CTGTGAGCGAAGGCCCACCCTACTTATTGGGCGAGCCCATTGCAGCAGGGCAGCCTCAGCCCATCAAAATAGGAACCCAAACCCTAGAGACGCGGAAGACACCCCCTTGTCCACGTGTGAGATGGACTGTACTACAAACCAGAGATGCCCACCGAAATCGATCCAGATAGAGGAAAATACCCCTTCGCCTCAACCTACCTCAAGCTCTAGAGAAAACTACATCGCAGGCCATCCCCATCCAACGGCACCACTGCCGCCTCACCAACCCAAAAATAAAAATAAAAAGGAAAAGAGGAAATGGAAAGCTCGTGAGAGGAGCAGAGAAAAGAAAGAGTGGCCGAATTTTGTAAATGATTGGTGTGCTGTCGCCGGCACCCAAAAATAATTCCTTAACTACCCACTAATATAACAGGGCAAGTAAGGGTCGATCCACAGGGAACGGTGTAATTTAATCGAATAAATTGTGTACGAAAGCAATAAAAAGGGGGGGGGGGGGGGTTTGGATTGGTGAACTAATATCTACTAAATAGCAAGGAAGTAATAATAAAGAGTAGGTAAAATAATATTAATTCAAATAATAAGAACGATCTAGCCCTCGGATAGTGTCCCCTCAATTAATTATATCAATTTAATCAACAAACCCGATTATCTCAAATTATTCTCGAATCTTATCCCTAAACCAGTGGTACGACCAAACTAGTTCAAATTGCTTCTTACGTTTAATTAATCAGCAGGTACGACCCCCAATTAATCTATCCCTACGAATAACCCTAAAACATGTATCTAAGGTTCAACTCGAGAGACGCATTCAAGAATTAAAACAATAGGATAAATTAGACCATGAATACGAGACGCTCGTTTCATGCAACCTAAATGTTATTACTCCCTAAGGTGTTCTGCCTTAGTTGCTACAATTCCCACAATTTTATAACAATTACGGATTATAATTTATAGGATAGCTAGAATTGAAATAGGAATAAAATTGGGTGATCAAGCCTATTAAACTCCTAATTCAAACACGCATAACATCTACTCAAATAATAACAAAATCGAGATACAAATCAAAATTAACCAGGAATTGTTTAATTAAACAGGCATAATCAATATGAGGTTTTACGTCCTCGAGCTAGAATAAAGAAATTAGCTATTCATAATCAACGAGATAACACAGTTCAATAGAGAATTCATAGTAATTCACAATCTCAATAATAATCAAAATACGAGAAGTGGATAAATTCAATCAAAATACAGAATCATTGATGTACTCTTTCTCTCCGATACACGATCAGCTGCTTGCTTCCCAAAAGTATTCCCAAAATCCCCACGTTGACTTCCTTCCTGATGCCGCTGTAACTCCTTTTTTTCTTCCAAAAAACTTTTCCCTCAAATTCATTCAGCCCCATCAAATTGGCCAATGGGCCCAAAACAACTAATGGGCCCAAAACTTTATCTTTTATTTCCTCTGCAGCAGACCCAGCAACAATATCATAAGCCCACGTAATTTCTTTTCTTCCTATTGTTTTACTTCTTCAGTATGCAGCCCACAAGAATTATCTTTCAATCTGATCAAAATGCTCCATTTTACCTGAATTAAATAAGAAAATAAAAATATCAAGATAATTGGAGTCACTAAATAACGAGTCGGATAATGCACTAAAATGCCAATTTAATTCTCAAAGAGTATTCAACTAGGCACAAAAATATGCAATAGATTCGACTCATCAAATCCCCCCACACTTGAACCATTGCTTGTCCTCAAGCAACAATTGCTATCAAAGAGAACAAAATATCATATCAACAACACAACCAACACCGATTACTTGAATGTTCAACCAAGATTAACAAGAATACTCACATATTTCTAGCACTTGAATTTGCCCTTTCTGAGCCACAAACAAAAGTAACTTACCCCTCTTGTACAACTAAGACCTTCTATACACACCTAAGCATGAGAATCTCATCGATTAATGGTTACTCCAAATGCATCCACAATTACCTAAAAAACTTGAATTTGGTTCTTCGATTCAACTTTCCATCAAAGTACAGAAACGAGTGGTGGCGGTCTCCCCATATTTTTTTTTTTTTTGAGACTTTATTCCGGAGTTGGAATTTTTCAACTTTCAAACGAGGTCCGCAGCTCCTCTCTACTTTTCGGGTTTTAGCTCTTTTGGTGTTATTGATTTTTTTTCGTTTAAACACATGAGCCCCCTCAAGTAGGTAGCTGTTTCAGCCCCTCGTTATTTTTTTCATTTCAATTGTTTTTCGACTCAACTCCTTTTTCTTTTCCTCCAACCACAATTATTTCAAATTTTTTTCAACTCCGCCAACCAACTCAGATTTTTCCTTCTAAGGAGCGTTGAAACAGAATCACCAAAACACATGAAATTCAGGATTACTTCAGTACCCAAAATAACCAAAAATTAACTCGATTCCTATGCTTAAATATGAATATCAAATCCAGTCATCAATTAGGATAAAATACCCAAGGTCATAGCATATTTAACAAAAAGAACAAAAATTCCAGCCACTAGACTCATGCAAATACTCATGCCATCAAGTTTCAACACTTAAGCAAACGATATAATTCACCAATATATACAAGAAGCAGGAAGACATGAACCACTTGATACAAATCATCCCCCCCCCCTCCCCACACTTAAATAGGTGCTAGTCCCTTAACACTAAAGCAAGAGATACAAAAAAACAAACACCATATAAGAGTGAAAAGTAGAGTGGAACGGGGGTACCAGATTCTAAGGTGGTGGCGGTTGTCGGGCCCTCAGCAGCCGGAGAATCTCCTTCACGTGGCTGCCTTGAACCTCCTGTCTTGCCTCGATCCTATCCAAGCGACGGTGAATCTCCGTGTCATCAAATCCGAATCCAATTGTGGGTACTGGAGATGGTGCAGGAGTGTCGGGCCATGAGTTGAACATCATTTGAACATTTAGCATGTTCTCAATAGTGGTGAACTCGGGATTTGGTAGTGGCAGCCTATGTTGCAGCGATACGATCCACCGGTAAGTGCCATGAACCTCCTCAAGGGCATCCATCTGACGTAGTAAATCGATTCCCAGTAACTGTGTCTCACCAACAGGTATTCGTTCATCCAAAGAGACACCCACACTGATGGCAATGGCTGTGATCAACCCACCTATAGCAATGCCTCCATTGCTTCTACAAACATGCTCAAAGTGATCCATCACGTAATCGTGCCAACGAATGGCCATCCGGTGATACATAGAGTACATAACAACCATTTCCTTGGATTCTGCCACTCCTTTGTTCGTCTCTCGACCAAAAATTGTATCAGCTAGGAGACGCTGAACATATCGAAATACATGATTTCGGATGGCGCTGGCCTTAGCACTGCTCGGTTTGTACAACACACTCTCATCCGTAATGCAGTTCCACATAACAGCTGGGTGAATTTCTGGAATGTCTACGGTAACATAGGGAAGCCCTAAAGCTTCCAGAAATCGACAAATAGGCCACGTATATGTAGTTCCACACAACCGAAACCTAACACCTTCACTGCATCTTTCAAAAGAGCTCAAAAACTCATAAGTTAAATCGGCATAAGCCTGCCAATTTCCAGTAGCAATAAAACGCAAACACCCTACATCTAATAACCTCATAACATCATCAAGTAAACCCAAAGAATAAAGCAGTGACAAATCAATATACGTAGGAGATTTAATTTTTCTTTTACGAATACGACGATATTCATCAACCTGCCTTACACTATCAAATTTAATCGAATGAGGATTTGGAAAGCAATATGTAGGGTTACCGGATGGAGTTTGATTCTGAGCCGCAGGTGCAGATGGGGCATCGGCTGATTCCGGTTCAGTTCGTGGCGGCTCGTCATCCACCGGAGGTGGTTCGGGCTCTGCTGGTTTTGTCCGAACTAAGGCTTTAGAGGTCGAGCCTTTACCGACTCTTTTCGGACGGGGAGGCATCGGAAATGGGTCGCGCAGTGGCGGCGCTGTGTTGGGCGAGATGGCCGCGCTGCTGTCTCCGGGGAAATTGAGATTACGCCGCTGCGATTCCGGCGAAAATCAGCAAGGAGGGGGCCGCGCACGACGGTGGTGCGTTGATGGATAGGTTGTCGCCGCTGCTGCAGACGCACCTGTGGTGGCCGCGCTGCTGCGATTCCAGCGAAGGGGAAATTGTGCCGCTGGAGACGCGGCGCTGCAGAGGGTTCAGGCGAGTGAGTGAGAGAAGGTGTGAGGCCAGCGCAGCTCCGTTCGCGACGCGGCGGTGGTGCGTGGACGGCGAAAATCAGGTCTCGCCAGAGTGGACGCTGCTGAAGAGGTAACGTGGGAGGCGGGAGATAGAGACACGGTGGGGTAGGGTTTCTGTGATGAAAGAACAAAATGACTCGGCCCAACTACAAAGCCCACTATATACTCTTCTACTCTTGGGCCTGCAAGAATTAAGTGAGAAAGCAAGAAGAAAAAGAAAACAAATCACGTAAAAAAAAATTTTGTTCCAGGAGAGGTGTTTTGTTAAGGCGTGCCCACGCCTTATCTGAACTCCTCTCCTAATACACAAACACACAAAAACGAAATTAAAAGTAAAATAAAATAAAAATTAAATAAATATTGGGTTGCCTCCCAACAAGCGCCTTTGTTTATTGTCGATGGCTCGACTTAGGATTGTGAATCCCTCTAGTATTGTGGATTATCTAAATCCACACTTTCCACGTGCTCCTTCTGAAAACCTTCTCGGTACTCTTTCAATTGGTGACCATTCACCTTGAAAATTTTATCCGTCCTAAGGCTTTGAATCTCAACTGCACCATGAGAAAAGATTTTAGTAATAACAAAGGGGCCTATCCAACGAGAACGTAACTTACCTGGAAATAATTTCAGCTTGGAGTGATAAAGTAGCACTTTTTGCCCAATTGTGAAATTTTTTCGTGAAATCCGTGCATCGTGAAATGCCTTTGTTTTCATCTTATAAATCACAGAATTCTCATATGCTTCATTCCTCAACTCCTCAATCTCTTGCAATTGCAACTTTCTACCAACACCAGCCTCGTCAAAACTCATGTTGCACTTCTTAACCGCCCAATACGCCTTATGTTCTAGTTCAACGGGCAGATGGCATGGCTTACCGTAGACGAGCCTATAAGGAGACATCCCTATAGGTGTCTTATAGGCTGTACGATATGCCCATAGTGCATCATCCAATCTCAAGCTCTAATCCTTACGGTTGGGTTGCACCGTCTTCTCCAAAATTGCCTTGATCTCTCGATTCGATACCTCGACCTGACCATTCGTTTGAGGGTGGTAGGATGTGGACATCTTATGTATAACCGAATATTTTCGCAATAAGGCTTCAATAGTTCGATTGCAAAAATGTGTCCCCCTATCACTTATGATCGCCCTTGGAATTCCAAACCTAGCAAAAATGTTAGACCTCAAAAATCCTGCAACCACTTTAGAATCGTTAGTTCGAGTGGCTTTTGCTTCCACCCATTTCGAGACATAATCAACAAGAAGTAGAATATATAAATTGCCAAAAGAAGAAGGAAACAGCCCCATGAAATCCATACCCCACACATCAAAAATTTCACACACAATTATGGGGTTTTGGGGCATTTCATTCCTTTGAGAAATATTTCCTGTTCTTTGACAATTATCACACGACTTGCAAAAATCATATGCATCTCGAAACAACGATGGCCAATAAAATCCACACTCTAGAACCTTAAAAGCAGTACGTTTGGAACCAAAATGTCCTCCACAAGCATAATTATGACAAAAGGTGAGAATGGAATAGAATTCAAAATCGGGTACGCACCTTCGTATTACCTGATCAGCACAATGCTTCCATAAATATGGATCATCCCAAACGTAGTATTTAGCATCACTACGTAGCTTATCTCTTTGAGCCTTGTTCATATCCTCCGGATAAACTCCAGCGACAAGAAAATTCACCAAATCAGCAAACCATGGGGCAGGCTGCACTGACACTGAAGGGGTCAGTGTTGCTGAATTTTGAATTTTTTCGTCACAACGAGCAGCTGCTCATCTGGGAATTTTTCCAGCAGTGGTTCAGCGTCCTCGGCTCTCTCCAAGCGACTAAGATGGTCAGCCACCACGTTCTCTGCACCTCTCTTATCTTTAAATTTCAAGATCAAACTCTTGGAGCAATAAAATCCACCGAATAAGTCTCGGTTTAGCTTCTTTTTTCGCCATCAAATACCTTAAGGCTGCATGATCAGAAAATACAATCACTTTAGTCCCAAGTAAATATGAACGAAATTTTTCTAAAGCAAAAACCACAGCAAGAAGTTCTTTTTCCGTGGTTGAATAGTTAGCTTGATGTTGGTCCCTGAACGAGTAGTGAATGGGTTTAAAGTCTAGAGGGGAGGGGTGAATAGACTTTAAAACTTTTTCAAACAGAGTTGGGAACCTCTTCTGATTGCTATGTCAACTCGACTGCAAGTCTGCTGGTCCAGATGACTATAGTGATCTGACTGAGGAGGTTATATGCGGAATTATGGTGGCCCTGGTTTAGACTCGTTCTTGTAACTTGTTTTACTTAATGAAAATACTCAGCTGATGCTGGTTTGAAAGTTATGGCCTTGTTTTGAAGAGTGTTGAAATCACAGTATGCACTATATAATAATGAATGTAAAGGCAGAAATGTAAAGTGCAGAAAGTAAATAACACCGGATTTATAGTGGTTCGGATATACGTTCCTACGTCCACTCTCACGTCCTAACGTGATGTTTAATCCCTTTAATTTCCACAAATTACAAGGGTCTTGACCTTTATAGTCCCAAGGTTAGGACTTTGAGATCTGAGCCGTCCTAACAGCTACGGTCTCCACAAGTGATTGTAAGCACTTGCACTTTAAGGGGTTTCAAAAACTTTAACCTTTCGGTGAGGGTTTGGGGTTTTTGAGGTGTATCCAACTAATGGTTCAAGCTTATAATTTGCTTAACCACTATGCCTAAAACAATTGATATACAATATGAACAGGTTTCAGGTTCTTAAGGGTTGGATAGAAATCACTTAAGAGCTATAGATAATCTAATGGTTTCTGGCTCTTTTGAGAATTCTTAGAACTGTATGGCTTTAGCTTTGATTGCTTGCTTGGCTTGTTGAATTCTCTCTTGTGACTTCTTCTTTTTGTGATTTCTCATCCTCTTGTATTTATAATGGAGATTGGTTGCAACTAGCCGTTGGAGTTGACTAGCCGTTTGAGCAATCTTTCCATAATAGCTTGATTCCTTGATTCCAGCCGCTTGATTGCTTCAATCCTGGGATCATGTCAATCTTCTAAATAAGGTAGGTCTTCGTTTGAATTGCAAGATGACTTGGGAATCAGCCGAGTCCTGGAAGAGCACATAGTCTTCTGATCTGTACTTCTAGTCTTCTGACTACTCTTCTGGCCTTAGGTCTTCTGTCTTCACTCTTCTGATCTGGAAATTCTTTGTACTGCTTTTAGGCCATCTTCAATCTGGGACTCCATCAGATAGGTAGGTATACAAGCACCTTAACTTATCTGGTCTTCAAGGATCTTCTAGTCTTCATGTCTTCTACTCTTCTCATCTTGAGGATAGACATGTAAGCCAGGACTGTGCTGATCAGCTGATATCAATACAGTTGATCACACAAGACTAGTCTAAGCTGTTCTATACAAGTCAGCTGATCCTATTACATTTATAAACTCTAAGTGTTTTGGCCATCAAAACTATTCTAACATCAAGTGGGGCTTAGGATGAATTTATATCCCAACAATTTCCCCCTTTTTGATGAAGCCAAAACTATACTTGATAAGTGCTCTTAATGAATTAAGATAAGAGTTTATATCATGCTAAGACTTGAAGTATCTGATGAAGACAATGAGAATTTGTCTTGTAAGCAAAAAGAACTAGAACTTGAATATAGATAGAACTTTTACAAATTACAAGTAATAGTTTCTTTAAACTTCTAAGCTAGTCTTCATCAGGTCTTCTGATCTTCAAATGCGGTAGGCAAGGTACAGACGAGCTCGAACTTCTTCCATGTGCTGTACATCTGTAACATTCTCCTCTTCATAGATCTTGTACAAAATCTTCTTGATTTCTATCATGTTGACTCTTCCTGAATCCAGAAGGGGTGCATCCCATTTGGGTTCTTCAGGAGTTAAGATTCTGCAGTTTTCAAGTCCTTTAGCTGTCTTGACAATTTCTTCCCAGAACACTGGATCTTCAATGTTCATGAACTGATTGAACTGGAAGAATTCATCTTCATAAGTTGGGAGAGGGCCAAATTTCCTTACTATGTGGTGTTGAATTTGCCACTTCTTCTTTAGGGGATACCATCTTGGTAGCTCATCTTGAAGGGCTAAGTAATCCACATAATTGCTATCAAACACCAGGACACTGTCTTCTTTTGCTCTGTGCTTCATCATTTTCCTGAGTTTGGCAATTCTTCTTTCAAATTTGGCTTTGACTGCCTTCGCATCATTCAGCTTCTTTTGCTTAAGCTCTTGAGCTTCAAGCGACTTCTTTTTCTTCAACTCTAGAGCCTCTTTCTGTTCTGCAGTAGGCTCTGCTGGAGTTGATTTCTTGCTGGTCTGAGCTGTCTGGGCTTGCTCATCTGCCTTTCTTTTCCTTGTCATTCTCTTTTCAGGGACTTGTTCTTCAGGAGCAGTGATCTGAAGAGTCTTGGCAGGAGCTTGAGTGGGTGCTTGAGTGTCTTCTTGAGCAATTTCTTTGCCTTTGCCTTTTTCTTGCTTGTTCTTGATTTTGCTCTTTAAACTACTCAAGGTTTCATTCAGCTCATCTTGAGATACTACCATTACAGCATGTTGTGCAGTAGATTTCTCAAGAGCTCTTATCAACATATCTTCCCCCTTTTTGGCTTCAGCAAGTGCAGCCGAAAAAGGCTTCATGGCATTCATGATTTCCACTTTCAGAGTTTGTTTCAATGCCATGGCATTGACCTTGTTGACAGCAGTAATGTGGGATATACTGTGTTCCATGACATGAGAAAGAGAATTGGTGGAGGAGGCAGCTTCGAGCTTTTCTGCAAGTGCTTCCAACTTGGCTGCTGTTTCCTTCAGCTGAGTCTGCAGTTTCTCATTCTCCTCTGCAGCTATTTTAAGAAGAGCTTGTCCTTCAGTGGCTCTTGCTTCAGCATCCTCAATTCTTGTCTTGTAGGTGGTCTCCATGCGGTGCATCTCATCAGTGTAAAGATCAGCAAACCTTTTGGAGGTGTCGGCTGACAACTTCTGATAGGTACTCAAGTATTCTCCTATCTGCTGATGAAGTGCTTCACCAAACTTGTCTTCAATTTCAATAATTTGGTCATGAAGACGAGTCTTCTGATCCCTTGCAGCTTTCTCAACATATCTTCCTAGCTGCATGCCTAAACCTTTCTCAAAGTGCAAGTCTATTGCAGCTTTGACCTGGGAGCAGATGTCTGCTGTATGGTCAACAGATGGGGTAGAAGTAGAGGGTGTACCTTGAGGCTTTGGATGAACAATTACTGCTTTGCCTCTTTCTTCGGCTGATAGGTACTCCTCATTGAGGAAGCAGGTAGTGGCCTTGGTCAGATGGGTCATCATTCGTCTGCCTGGATCCTCTTGATTGGCAATGAAGTGAGTCAGTTCGTCTGAAGGTCTGAAGTGAGCTGGTATTCTGACTACTTCTCTTTCAATCTCTTCTTTGTCAGCTGGTGCAGCTGAGTCTTCAGCAGGGGCAGCTGAGTCTTCCACCAAGGCTGGTGCAGCTGATTCCTTCATCTTTGCTTGTTCAGCTGTCTGCTGATCCGATGAACCTACTGGGATAGGGACATCAGCAGTGGAGACTCCTAGGATCCGGTTGCAGACTGCAGTTAGTGCCTAATCTGATAGCAGCTGAGCAAAGGATTGAACTTGAGCAACTTCCTTTTGCTCCATCTCCCAGTCGAGGAAGTTTTCCTTTCCTCCCATTCCTTCCATGACCTCAAGAAGGTCATCTACATCATCTCTTCTGAGCTCAATCCAAGTGCATACCCTAAGCACTTGTTCAAACTGGATTGAAGTCTCATCAACTCCAGGGATGGTGGTCTTGAGCAGGTTGGCTATCTTCATCCTCATTATCTTTTCTGTTTGGCACATGGGGTAGTGCACCATTCTGAACTGAGGTTGAGAAGGACCAGGTTGAACCAGGTCTTCTGGTGCCAAGTCTTCTGGAGCAGAAGGGACAATGATGGTAGGGGTTTGGGTAGTTGGGGCATTTTCCTCTGCTGTGTGAGTATCAGCAGGGATTTGGGAAGTGATTTCTTCTTGTTGGGTAGGAGGTTGGGATTGATCTTCAGTAATTTGTTCATCAGCAGGGTTATGGGTCTGCTGGTCTGGTTCAGTTTCTTCTTGAAGATCAGTAGGTGTTTGAGCTTGATGATCTTGGACATTTGCTGTTTGAATATCAGCAAGGATTGTGGATATAATCTGAGTTTGATCATCAGCAGGTTGTGTGGAGGTGGTCTGAGGTAGGTTGTCTGCTGTTTGAACATCAGCAGGGTTAGGCTGGGCTTGTTCCTCTGCTGTGTGAGTATCAGCAGGGATTTGGGCATTAGTGTGTGAGGGTTCAGATGGGTTGGTATCATCAGAAGGGTTGAAGGATGAAATAGGGGCTATGCTCATTGGAGTAGGGAGCCTGGATTTCTTGGCTTTCTTTGTGAAAGAAGAAGTGTTCTTCTTTCTCTTCTGACCCTTTGATAGTTTAGAAGGTGTGAAAGTGAGAGAGGGGTTAGAAGTACCTGCCTTTTTCAAAGGAGAGGCAGTGGGAGTGACATCTGAATCAGATGGGGAGATGAGCCCTGATCTGATCAGATATCTTCTTTGTGCTAAGGTCTGATTGTCATCATCATCCTCTTCAGCAACCTTCTTTTGAGCCTCTTCTTTCGATGGCTCCTCTTCTTCTTCAGCAGCAGAGTTATGAGTGGACTCTTCTGCCTTTTCAATAACATCTTTGGAAGATGCTTCAGCTAACAGCTTCTTCCTCTCTTCTTTCAACCTTGCTGCCTCAGCAAGAGCGTCTTTCCTTAAATAATATTTGGAGATGTGGAAGGTCTTGTGAGGTCCCATCTTGTACTTTCTTGGGAGTACTTCTGGAAGAATGATACTCAGCTTGTTGACAAAGCTGACAGTAGAGGTCACCTTCCATTCTCTTGATTGAAGGTCCAAAGTCACCTTCTTGGCTTCAAGAGCAATTCTGTCCAAGAAAAGCCCTTGCCAGTCTCCATCAATCTGATCCCAGATTGCAGCCATAACTCTAACCTTTAGAGTAGTAACAACATCATGACTGAATGTGTTACCTAGCAACATCTTGCCTGCTATATCCATCAGGGTTTGAAACTTAGGTTCTAATTGGGATTTCTTGAGTCCAGAGGCATCAGCAGCCTTGATTCTCCCATCAGTGAACATCTCCATGTATTCTTTCTCCTTATTCATGATGTAGGTGGAGATATTGATCTTCCCCCTTGACAAACCAAACAGTTCCTGAAGGATTTCCCTTGTTACCTTGACCTTGTGTCCACCCATGACACTTTCAACATACGATCCCTTCATCACAGCGTTTGCATAGAAAGCCAGCACATCTTGTTCATAAACGTTGGTGGGTGCTGCTTCCAGAAAATCTCGAAGGTTGAGGTTGATGCAACGGAGAAGGATTTCCTTGTTTGCAGCTGTGTGTTTGCCTTTGAAAAACAGAGCATTCTCTGTGAACATCTTCCCTTCCTTGGACCACTTTGCAGCATCCAAGGTGCCAGTGCTCTTGGTCTTCTCGTCGTAAATTTCAATGATTGCCATAGTAGAGTTTAAGTGTTTAGGTTTTGAGAGCTTGAAAGAAATTTGCAGAACGAGAGAGTATTGAGAGCAATAGGGTATTGTGAGCGAAAGGGTTTGGAAGAGGTTTAAGGGTGTGTATATATACTCCAACAATTCTTGATCTAACGGTCAGAATTGGGTTTAATTGTGGAGTAGAGCCCAAGATTTTCCTTCTTTGATTTTGGGCCTTTCTTTAAATTTGCCGGCTGAGTTTGCCAAGTGGCAATAGTTGATTTGCTGGCAATTTGGTAATTGAGTATTAATGACATCATTACCAAACATAGCCGTTGTGACTAATTTTGTGGCAAGAATTGATCATCAAGGCCGTTTTTTATAAGTGAATTGCATTCCTTATATAGGCCAATTTGTTTAATTACATTCAGGAATAAATCTAGAATGAATTACATGATCAAAGATAGTCATTAAACTAAAAAATCAAGTGATCTGATCAGCAGAGTGAAGTCTTCTGATTTCCTGAAAAGGTCTGCTGATTTCTCTTGGAAGTCTGCTGGTCAGCTGAGTTGGTCTTCTGATCAGCTGAGTGGAGGATTGAGATTTGCTGAGTAAATCTTCTGTGCTTTGAAGGTCCAACTTGGCTTGATGGATCCTTCATTGTTGCTGTGATGATCCAACCTGGATGATGGATCTTCCAGCTTTATTGTGAGTGGTGATCCAACCTGGTTTGATGGATCTTCCAGCTCTATCTCTGAATCAAGTAGGACCATCAAATCAATATGTATATCAGCCTGGATGGTATCCCACTGGTTCAGGTTGCCCTTACCATCTGATGTTCCTCATCATCAGATGGGTTGTAGCATCAAATGTGTCCTAATTGAATCTCTTCGCTACTCTTGAAAGAGAAGGAAGATTGGAAGAGGCTTCAATGGAGTCGAAGAGAGGGCCATGGACTCAGCCTTCATGTTCTGTTTAGACACAATAGCTTTTGATAACAAGCTCTCCATGTAGAACTTCCCCCTGGAGAAGAAGCTCTGCTTGTTTGCTACTCTGTCCTCTGCATCTCTCTTTCCTCTAGTTTTCAATAAGGACTTCTCTCTTTCCTCTAGTTTTCATAGACATACTTATGTTGGTTAAACCAAGTATGCTGATCTGCATCATCTTTATCTTCTGGACAAATCTTCATCTCCTTCACCCAAGACTTTGGTTGAAGAATGATCTCCATTCCATCTTTTCTTTCAATCTTCTCCATACCTGAAACAAAAATTGTAGTTGGTGATTTGTGTTCTTAGGTGTTCTCATAACTTCCTCCTTTTATAGGGGTAGAAATGAGGTAGTGGAGAGAAAGATGACAAAACTATAGAGTTGATAGGTCTGTATTTCTGAAAAGTTACTTCTTAAGATCAACAATGAGATTCTTGATCTAAGGGTTCACATTTAAAGATATTCAGACTTTATCTTATGGAATGCAGAATTTATAAATTTTGAGCAAGAGTTATTTGAAATCCGTACTGTGCATGCATACTGTTGAGTCGGTGGTGTATTAATCCAACCAAGTATAACTCAATAGTACACTGTATTTATGTATATAAATAAAGTATTTTATGAAGAATGGTTTATTATTATACATAGTATACATTGCTGGGAATAAAGAGATCAAATAACTTTGTTCAAGTCTGCTGTATATATATATGATATGATATGCAATGCAGATTTTAGAGTATTTCATCAAGGATTCTTAAGGTATCATGATTCCCCCTTGATTAGATGACTCTAAGTTTTCCCTCAGCTTTATTTGTCTTCATTGGGAAAGAACTTACCTGAAGATGAGGGTGTCTATTCACCTCATCTGATCCTCCTAGTCTGCTGCACTTGGGTCAGCTGAGGTTTTCAGCTGATCTTTCCTTCTTCATGTGCTTGGGTCTAGGAGTCCTAAGCTGTAACATAGGGTTTTGAACCTTTCTTCAGCTAGGGGCTTAGTCAAGATGTCTGCTCTTTGGATATCTGTGTGAATTTTCTCCATCTTGATGTCCTTCTTTTCAAGGTGGTCTCTTATGAAGTGGTGTCGAATGTCGACATGCTTGCACCTTGTGTGGAGGACTGGATTTTGAGTGATGGCAATGGCACTGCTGCTATCACAATAAATAGGGACTTCTCTTGCCTCTACATTGTAATCCTTGAGTTGTTGAACTAGCCAGAGCAGCTGACTACAACAACTACCAGTTGCCATGTATTCTGCTTCAGTGGTGGAGGTTGCAACTGAGGTTTGCTTCTTAGAGAACCATGATATCAGCTTGTTGCCTAGAAATTGACAGGTTCCAGATGTGGATTTCCTATCAATTCTACATCCTCCATAGTCTGAGTCAGAATAGCCACTCAATTCTAGATTGTCATCAGCAGGGTACCATAGTCATAGGTTGACTGTTCCTTTTAGGTACTTGAGAATCTTCCTTGCTGCTTCTAGATGACTTTGCTTTGGGTTTGCTTGAAACCTAGCACATACTCCTACAGCAAATGTTATGTCTGGTCTGCTAGCTGTAAGATATAGTAGAGATCCAATCAGTGCTCTATATTCAGCTTGATCAACTGCCTTTCCAGACTCATCTGGTTCCATTTTGAAAGATGTCATCATTGGAATCCTTGCAGTCTTGCTTTGTAGGGCTTTGAATCTTTCTAATAGGCTCTTGGTATACTTGGACTGGTTGATGAAGATCCCTTCTAAACTCTGCTTGACTTGAAGTCCTAGAAAATAATTCATCTCACCCATCATGCTCATTTCAAACTTTCCTTGCATAAGTTCAGAGAACTTCTTGCACATCTCTTGATTGGGTGATCCAAATATAATATCATCTACATATATTTGCACCATTAGGATGTCTTCTCCTTCTTGTATTCTGAAAAGAGTTCTATCCACTTTGCCTTTTGTATTATCCATTTTCAAGTAGGAATTGTGACAATGTGTCATACCAAGCTCTAGGGGCTTGTTTTAGACCATAGAGAGCCTTCTTCAGTCGATATACTTGATCACCTTTTTCAAAACCTGGAGGCTGCTCTACATATACTTCTTCTACCAGAATACCATTTAGAAAAGCACTCTTGACATCCATTTGATATACCTTGAAGCCCATATATGATGCATAAGCTAGAAACAATCGTATGGCTTCTAATCTGGCTACTGGAGCAAAGGTTTCATCATAGTCAATCCCTTCAGATTGAGAGTATCCTTTTGCAACTAGCCTAGCCTTATTTCTAGTTATCACATCATTTTCGTCCTTCTTGTTCTTGAATACCCACTTTGTTCCTACTACATTGTGGTTTTCAGGACGATCTACCAATTCCCAGACTTCATTTCTTTCGAATTGGTTTAGTTCTTCTTGCATAGCAGTGATCCAATTGCTATCTGTCATTGCTTCTTCTATATCAGCTGGTTCAATGTTGGATAGGAAAGCACACCAGCAGAACATAGATGATTGTGAGTTCTGATTCAGTTGTCTTCTTGTCTTGACACCTGAGTCAGCTCCTCCTAAGATGAGGTTTGATGGATGGTTGTTTCTCCATGTATGCCTCACAGGAATATCTGCATTGGATGAGCTTGGATTCTCATCTGATCTAGTGCCATCAGGAGGGTTGACTTGATTAGGTCGATCATCATCTGTATCTTGAGTGTCAAAGAGATCATTCCCCCTGGCATTTGGGATTGGTGCATCTTGATTCTGGTCAGCTTGTCCTGCTTGAGTTTGAGATCTAGTGACAGGTCTATGAGGCTTATCCTCCTCTGGTTCTTCAGGGAAAGGTTCATTGACTTCAATGAACTCATCTGGTTTGGACTTGATCACTAGATGTCTCATCTGATCTGCAGCTGAGTTTGTTTCTACTGCATTCTTTTCACAAGATTCATAAAAAACAACATGAGGTGTTTCTTCCACAAGAAGGGTTCGTTTGTTGAGTACTCTAAATGCTTTGCTAGTTGAGGAGTATCCTAAAAATATCCCCTCATCTGCTTTGGCATCAAAAGCATTCAACTTACTCTTCCCATTGTTGTGAATGAAACACTTACAACCAAATATATGAAAGTAAGATACTCTAGGTTTTCTTCCTTTCCATAGTTCATATGGGGTTTTCTCATGTATTTTATGAATACCTGACCTGTTTTGAGTGTGACAAGCTGTGTTGATGGCTTCTGCCCATAGCTTCTTGGGAGTGGAGAATTCAGCAAGGAGTGTTCTGGCAGCTTCTTTGAGTGTTCTGACTCTTCTTTCAGCTACACCATTCTGTTGTGGTGTTCTTGCTGCACTTGTCTCATGCTGAATACCATTAGAAGTACAATAGGCAATAATATAAGAGTTAATGAATTCAGTGCCTTTGTCACTTCTAATTTTCACAATTGGTTCTCCTTTCTCTACTTGGATCCTCTTCAATAGTTCAGGGAGCTTCTGCTGTGTTTCACTCTTCTTGTATAAGAAGATAACCCAAGTAAACTTGGAATAATCATCTACAACAATAAGAGTGTACTTCCTCCCTGTTAGAGTGGTTGGAGTGATTGGTCCAAAGAGATCCATGTGAAGCAGTTCAAGAACTTTGCTGGTTGATGCTGTCTTCTTGGTCTTGAAGGAGACCTTTGTTTGCTTTCCTTGTTGACATGCATCACACACCTGATCTTTACAGTAGAGTTCATTAGGCAGACCATCAACTAAGGATTCCCTTGCTAACTTGTTCATAGTCTTAAAGTTCAGATGACTAAGACGTTTGTGCCATAGCCAGCTGACATCTTTAGGGCTCTTCACAAGCAGACATGTATCCTTAGGACAGCTGTTCCAATTTGCAAGATACATACTTCCCTTTCTAGATCCTGTTAGAAGGTTTTGTTTTGTTCTCTTATCACTTATGAGACACTCATCTTTAGAGAATTTGACTGAGTAACCAGTGTCACAAAAGTGAGAAACAGATAATAAATTAAACTTAAGACCTTCTACATATGATACATCATGTACCTCAATGTCACCATTTTTAAGGGTGCCATATCCTTTTGTGTTACCATGCGCGTTATCACCAAAGAAGACTTTTGGACCTTTCTTCTCTATGTAGTTGGTCAGCAGGGCTTTGGTTCCTGTCATGTGAGTTGAGCATCCACTATCTATGTACCAAGTTTCTCCTGCTAGACCTCCTCTTCTGTATAGGTCCCTCCTTTCCTGCAAGAAAAGTTAAGTCTTAGGTACCCATTTTGTTTTGGGTCCTTGGGTGTTAGTACTACCCTTGGGAACCCACATATACATTGGTCGTTTGAACAACCTTGAGCACTTGAGTTGTTTCCCTCGGGCATCACAGAACCAAATCTTACCAGTCAGCACCTTGGACTGATCTGATTTGTCCTTAGTGTCAGCTAAGTAATAGTCAAATGGTTTC
The DNA here is from genome assembly GCA_963675135.1 of Galeopsis tetrahit. Taxonomy (NCBI): domain Eukaryota; kingdom Viridiplantae; phylum Streptophyta; class Magnoliopsida; order Lamiales; family Lamiaceae; genus Galeopsis; species Galeopsis tetrahit. The sequence continues at coordinate 42,008,345 of OY776131.1, forward strand.
CCTTTATAGGAGTGTACATACATGATCTTTTGACTAGTTACATTCGGCCTGGGTGCATTAGCTGGTCGATGCACACGATTATATGGACCATACTCTTCTGTTCTCACAATATCATAAGAGATAGGGGGTGCAAAGAGAACAAATTTGTTTGAAGAAGACTTCTTCTTCTTGGCTGGAGCAGCATACAGCTGAGACTGTCTCAGCCGAGATGGTCTAGGCTGTTTGCTATTCCTCTGTACAGGCTTGGGGTTAGCTTGTCCTTTACCATTTTTGGTTTTGGGATAGTTAGCCTTAGCTGGTACAGATGCCTTTTGGTTCATATTAGGTTCATTGTGTTTAGAACACCCACCCTTTTCATGTGTCTGAGTAGTGCACTTGTTAGGTGTACTACCCCCAGCTGGAGAGGATGTAGATGGGTTGAGTTCATAGCCAAAACCCATCTTATTGCCATTTGATCTATAATACTCAGAGATACTTTCAATAGTAGTAGAGGCTTTATTGAACTCTGATATCTTTTGATTTAGGCATTCCTTCTCCTTTTCTAAGAGCTTGTGTGCTTGGAAGAGGTCATCGAATTTGGATTGTAGTGAACGAAGTTCCTTAGTTTCTAAAGTTTGAGTTTGTAACATCCCCTCATACAACTGAGTTATTGTGGTATTTTCTTCCTTAAGAAGCTCCACTTCTCTGGTCAATCTTTCATTCATTGTGGCCAGCTCAGGGGTGTTATCAAACTTAACCCTTTTCAACTTAGAAATTTCTTTCCTTAGATCCTTATTCTCCTCTTCCACTTCTATAAAATCTCTAGTGGCAATATCCAGATCACCTTTTACTTTTCTTAAAGATTGATAATAGGTGTCTTCTGATTCGCCTTCAGATGAGTTTATCTCATCTGATTGTGAAAAAATAGGTGAATGGAAAGTAGTAGTATAGGAGTTTACCTCATTTTCACCTATGGCCATCATAGCTAGGTCATCTGAATCATCTGAGAAGATTTGGCAGTCTGGTGATGTAGGGAGTTCATCACTTTGATATTCAGATTCTTCAGTCACCATAGCTTTCTTGTCTGAAGTTCTTCTTGGCCTTCTTTCTTCTTTGTCATCCAAATCCAGCTCAGGACATTCATAGACATAGTGTCCTGGTTTGCGACAGTTGAAGCATGATCCAGGTTTCTGATTTGAGTTGCCTTTCCTTGGAGGAGTGGCATCTCTTCTTCTAGATCCTCGGCTGTCAGATGACTCCACATCCTTTCTAGGATGTCTTTCTGGTGTTCTTTCTCTGGAACCTCTGGAGGGTGAACTTGCTCTTCTATCTTTGTAGTTTCTATAGAATTTTCTATATTTGCTGTTGAGAGTGTTCATCCTTTCGAATCTCTTGATCATAAGAGCCATTTGTTCCTTCAGACTCATGGCTGATCCTTCACAGTCTTCTGTTTTCAGAGAGGCCTTGCCAGATGAGGTACTTGCAGCTTTTGTATTGGCTGCCTTGAAGGCTACAGTCTTGGAGGTAGATGGGGCTGCAGTTGACTCATCACTTCCTGAGTTTTCTTCTCTGTCAAGGTCATATTCATGAGCTTTTAGGTTCTGAAATAGAGTTTGAGTAGACCACTTCTTGATATCTTGAGTATCTTTGATGATGGTCTTCTTGAGTTTCCATCTCTTGGGTAAAGAGTCCAAGATCTTCAAGTTTTTCTCTCTATTTGTATACTTCTTGCCTAGAGATTCAATCTCATTTATGATTTTTGTACATCTATTGTCCAGCTGATCAATAGTTTCTCCTGGATGCATCTTGAGGTGTTCAAACTTCTTGACTGCTGTCGACAATTTGCTTTCCTTGATCAGCTCAGTTCCTTCACAGAGGAGTGCCAATGCCTCCCACATCTCTCTGGCTGACTCACAGTGGATGACCTTTGCAATGTACTCATTTGGAAGAGTTTGCATTATGTTATCTTGAGCAATGCTATCAAGGTTTGATTGCTTCATCTCTTCTGGTGTGAGATCCCTCATGGGCTTGGGAACCAGTTCTCCAACTGGGACTTCTGGATCACCATTTGCAGTGTTGACTGTCATGATGGTGATTGGGCCTTCAGTGATTACTGACCACATCTTGTAGTGGACTGATGTGAGATTCTTCCTCATCCTGATCTTCCAGTAATCATAATCCTCAACTGAAAACTTAGGCAACTTACGCATGTTAGCACTCATGCTGTATGAGTTTTCAAAAACAAGTTTTCCAAAAAGATATGTTCAAGAGGACTACAGAAAGACTCCCTCAAGTCTTCTGATAATCTAGAGACAGTAGTCCGTTAGAACCACTGCTCTGATACCACTTGTTGGTCCCTGAACGAGTAGTGAATGGGTTTAAAGTCTAGAGGGGAGGGGTGAATAGACTTTAAAACTTTTTCAAACAGAGTTGGGAACCTCTTCTGATTGCTATGTCAACTCGACTGCAAGTCTGCTGGTCCAGATGACTATAGTGATCTGACTGAGGAGGTTATATGCGGAATTATGGTGGCCCTGGTTTAGACTCGTTCTTGTAACTTGTTTTACTTAATGAAAATACTCAGCTGATGCTGGTTTGAAAGTTATGGCCTTGTTTTGAAGAGTGTTGAAATCACAGTATGCACTATATAATAATGAATGTAAAGGCAGAAATGTAAAGTGCAGAAAGTAAATAACACCGGATTTATAGTGGTTCGGATATACGTTCCTACGTCCACTCTCACGTCCTAACGTGATGTTTAATCCCTTTAATTTCCACAAATTACAAGGGTCTTGACCTTTATAGTCCCAAGGTTAGGACTTTGAGATCTGAGCCGTCCTAACAGCTACGGTCTCCACAAGTGATTGTAAGCACTTGCACTTTAAGGGGTTTCAAAAACTTTAACCTTTCGGTGAGGGTTTGGGGTTTTTGAGGTGTATCCAACTAATGGTTCAAGCTTATAATTTGCTTAACCACTATGCCTAAAACAATTGATATACAATATGAACAGGTTTCAGGTTCTTAAGGGTTGGATAGAAATCACTTAAGAGCTATAGATAATCTAATGGTTTCTGGCTCTTTTGAGAATTCTTAGAACTGTATGGCTTTAGCTTTGATTGCTTGCTTGGCTTGTTGAATTCTCTCTTGTGACTTCTTCTTTTTGTGATTTCTCATCCTCTTGTATTTATAATGGAGATTGGTTGCAACTAGCCGTTGGAGTTGACTAGCCGTTTGAGCAATCTTTCCATAATAGCTTGATTCCTTGATTCCAGCCGCTTGATTGCTTCAATCCTGGGATCATGTCAATCTTCTAAATAAGGTAGGTCTTCGTTTGAATTGCAAGATGACTTGGGAATCAGCCGAGTCCTGGAAGAGCACATAGTCTTCTGATCTGTACTTCTAGTCTTCTGACTACTCTTCTGGCCTTAGGTCTTCTGTCTTCACTCTTCTGATCTGGAAATTCTTTGTACTGCTTTTAAGCCATCTTCAATCTGGGACTCCATCAGATAGGTAGGTATACAAGCACCTTAACTTATCTGGTCTTCAAGGATCTTCTAGTCTTCATGTCTTCTACTCTTCTCATCTTGAGGATAGGCATGTAAGCCAGGACTGTGCTGATCAGCTGATATCAATACAGTTGATCACACAAGACTAGTCTAAGCTGTTCTATACAAGTCAGCTGATCCTATTACATTTATAAACTCTAAGTGTTTTGGCCATCAAAACTATTCTAACATCAAGTGGGGCTTAGGATGAATTTATATCCCAACACTTGAGCTTGATCCAAAGTTCGTGATGCATAATATATCACATGAGATTTCTTGTCCACACGCTGCCCAAGGACAACCCCTAGAGCATAATCACTTGCATCGCACATGATCTTGAATGGTAGGCTCCAATTCGGGGGTTGGATAATGGGTGGCGTGGTTAACAATCTCTTCAATGTGTCAAAAGCTTCCTTACACGCCTCATCAAGCTCGAACTCCACATCCTTTTACAATAGTCTACAAAGAGGTGATGCTATCTTGGAAAAATCCTTGATAAACCTCCTATAAAAACCTGCATGGCCAAGAAAAGAACGAACTTCCCGCACAGTGGTGGGGTAAGGCAAAGCATCAATAAGTTCAACCTTAGACTTGTCCACTTCTATGCCTTTTTCAGAAACAATATGCCCTAACACAATTCCTTTCTCTACCATAAAATGATATTTTTCCCAATTTAAAACCAAATTAGTCTCAATGCATCGTTTAAGAATTAAACTAAGGTTTCCTAGGCATATTTCAAATGATCCACCATAGACACTAAAATCATCCATGAAAACCTCAATTATATTCCCAACAAATTCGGAAAAAATGCTTACCATACACCTTTGGAATGTGGCAGGGGCATTGCAGAGCCCAAATGGCATCTTACGATATGCAAATGTGCCAAACGGACAAGTGAAAGTCGTCTTCTCTTGATCCTCTGGGGCTATAGCAATCTGAAAATAACCAGAAAATCCATCAAGAAAGCAATAATAAGAGTGACCTGCAAGCCTTTCCAACATCTGATCGATGAAGGGTAAATGGAAATGATCCTTTCTTGTCATGGCATTTAGCTTGCGGTAATCTATGCATACTCTCCATCCTGTTTGCACACGAGTTGGAATAGATTCACCCTTATCATTCTCTATCACAGTCACTCCGGATTTCTTTGGTACCACCTGTGTAGGGCTAATCCACTTGCTATCCGATATAGGAAAAATTATCCCAACTTGTAGTAGCTTCAAGATCTCCTTCTTCACCACCTCCATCATTGGTGGGTTCAATCGACGTTGAGCTTCTCGAGTGGGACGTGAATCCTCCTCGAGTAGGATTCGATGCATGCACAATGATGGACTTATCCCCTTGAGGTCTGCCACTGTCCAACCTATAGCCTGTTGGTGTTCTTTCAACACCGAAACCAACGTCGTCTCTTAGGCCCCCGTCAGCTTTGCTGAAATGATGACGGGAAGTGTATCATTCGGGCCCAAATAAGCATACTTCAAATGTTCAGGTAACGGCTTCAATTCAAGCTCTGGTGCCTGCAAAGAGGATGGAAGAATTTTTGGGTAAGCATCAGGTAGTTTCACATATGCAACATCATACCTAGAATTATTTTCTTGCTCATCTCCTTCTTCCATCTCTTGCAAGTTTTCTAATTCGTTCCTGCAATCAAGCTAAAAAATTTCCTACACAATTGGATCTATGACACTCACAGCAAAAAGAGAGTCAGAAGCATTAGGAAATTTCATAGGATCAAATATATTAAAATGAATAATTTGTCCGTCAAATTCCATTGTGAGGGTGCCCCCATGAACATCTATTTTTGTTTGGGAAGTGTCCATAAATGGTCTTCCTAACAAAATAGGTATGGAATGTCCTGGATTATCATTCATATTTAACACATAAAAATCAGCAGGAAAAATTAACTTATCTACCTGTACGAGAACATCCTCAACTACACCAACTGGATGTGTGACACTTCTATCAGCTAGTTGGATAGTCACTCCCGTCTCCTTCAATGGTCCGATGCCTAACTTCTCATATATAGATCGAGGCATGACATTAATAGAGGCTCCAAGATCAAGCATAGCTTGCTCAATCTTGTGATCCCCTATCGTACAAGGAATAACGAACATACCCGGATCCTTCCTTTTTGGAGGCAGCTTCTTTTGGAAGACGGCTGAGACGTGCTCTCCCATGAAGATCTTCTCGTTCCCAGCCAATTTACGCCTATTAGTGCATAATTCTTTCAAGAACTTGGCATACCTTGGAATCTGCTTAACGGCATCAATCAACGGAATGTTGATCTCAACCTTTCGGAACACATCAAGTATTTGCTGGTCCTTGACACCTTTTTCTGCCTTTTTAAACCTGGATGGGAAAGGTAAAGGATTAGTAATAATGGGAATTGAATTACGAGCATTTACCTCATTTTTTATTTCTGGGACACTGACACTGAGGGGGTCAGTGTTACTGAAATCTGCATCCTGATTTTTTTGGACAGCTTTATCGGGTCCAACCAGCTCGTCCCGAGCATCAATCTGACCATTAGGGACCTGGGACTGCCCCTCATCACCTGCTCCAACCTGCCCTCCATCTTCCTCACTTCGTTTGGGTGCCGAAATTTCTTCTAAAGTCTTACCACTTCGTAAAGTGATGGCACTTACATTTCGAGGGTTGATTTCGGGCTGAGATGGTAGTTTACCACTGTTTTGGGCGTGCATTTGGTTGAGGGCTGTAGCTATCTGACTCATTTGGGCCTCCAAATTCTTTTGTCCGGCCTCCAAACTCTTTTGCCCGGCCTCTAGATTTCTTTGTCCAGATTGCAAAGATTGCACGACTACTTGATTCTCTTGTTGAGCTTTCAATGTCGTGGATGCCAATGACTTCAACATATCCTCAAAAGACATATTTGAACTTCCACCACCACTATTCTGTCCCACAGGTTCAGCATTATGATCATTTCCTCTAAAAAACTGGAACTTACGATCCTGGTGTTGAGGCTTTTGATTTTCCACCTGCTGATAGTTCTGTTGGTTCCCATATCGTAGATTAGGATGGTCCCTCCACCTCGGATTATAGGTGTTGGAGTGTGGATCATACCTCCGACCTTGTGAATTTCCGAAACCAATTGCATTAGCATGCTGCTCTATTTCCTCCTTCAAAATCTGACAATCATCAGTGGCATGATCTGTGGTGGAGCAAATTCGACATGGTCGGATTTCTGAAGTTTTTCCCTTCATCATCATCTGCATCATGCTAGCAATTTTCTCCAAGGCATCATCCTTTGACTCGAGAACCGGCCTAAGCATGGAATCTCGTGCACCAAACTGCTGAGTATTCGCTGCCATATTAGATATCAGCTCACGTGCAGTTGTTGGTGTTTTATCCATCAAAGCTCCTCCACTAGCTGCATCAATCATGTTACGATCTGTGAGGGCGAGTCCCTCATAAAAATACTGGATAAATAGATGTTCACCAATCTGGTGTTGTGGGCATGAAGCTATGAGTCGCTTAAAACGCTCCCAATACTCATACAACGACTCCCCTGACCCTTGCATAGCACCTGCAATCTCCTTCCGTAAGGTTGCCACTCGGGTGGCTGGAAAATAGTGTTGGAGAAAGACCCTCTCCATGTCATTCCATGTGTTCACTGTATTAGGCGGCAAGAAATACAACCAGTCTTTTGCAGTGTTCTTTAGTGCAAACGGGAATGCACTCAACTTGACATGATCTACTGTGACTCCGGTTGGTTTCATGCTCGAGTATACTACATGGAATTCCTTGAGGAATGTGTGTAGGTTTTCTCCTGCAAGACCATGGAGAGAAGGCAACAAATGAATTAGTCCCGATTTTAATTCAAAATTAACATTAGCAGCAAGAGTAGGAATTGTAATGCAAAGGGGTTGACGAGTGATGGTTGGGTTTGCCAACTCATTCATCGTTCTCTCTTGAGTTTCTTCAGCCATATTCTCAAAATTTTGCTCGAAAATTGGCTCTTCACGATTATCACTTTCTTCACCACTACTCGTCTCTCTTGTCGGTGCAAAATTAATTTGTCGACGTGTACGAGTCTCCTTGATGTTCTCTCTACTTCTGGATTGAATTCAAGTCGTTCACTCCGATTTGATCGAGTGATCATTCACTGAAAACAAAACAAATAAAAACAGAACTAACACTGAGGGTTCAGTGTTAGTTCAAATCAGCAACTCACAGCAACAGGACACAGCAGAAAGCTACGGGAATATATTTTTTTTGCTTCTGTTTAGAAATTACAAAATTTCTGTTCAGAATTTTTTTGAATCTTTTGACAAAAATTAAAAACACAAAGTATTCAATCGAATTAACAACCGAATCCCCGGCAGCGGCGCCAAAATTTGGTGTGCTGTCACCGGCACCCAAAAATAATTCCTTAACTACCCACTAATATAGCAGGGCAAGTAAGGGTCGATCCACAGGGAACGGTGTAATTTAATCGAATAAATTGTGTACGAAAGCAATAAAAAGGGGGGGGGGGAGGGGTTTGGATTGGTGAACTAATATCTACTAAATAGCAAGGAAGTAATAATAAAGAGTAGGTAAAATAATATTAATTCAAATAATAAGAACGATCTAGACCTCGGATAGTGTCCCCTCAATTAATTATATCAATTTAATCAACAAACCCGATTATCTCAAATTATTCTCGAATCTTATCCCTAAACCAGTGGTACGACCAAACTAGTTCGAATTGCTTCTTACGTTTAATTAATCAGCAGGTACGACCCCCAATTAATCTATCCCTACGAATAACCCTAAAACATGTATCTAAGGTTCAACTCGAGAGACACATTCAAGAATTAAAACAGTAGGATAAATTAGACCATAAATACGAGACGCTCGTTTCATGCAACCTAAATGTTATTACTCCCTAAGGTGTTCTGCCTTAGTTGCTACAATTCCCACAATTTTATAACAATTACGGATTATAATTTATAGGATAGCTAGAATTGAAATAGGAATAAAATTGGGTGATCAAGCCTATTAAACTCCTAATTCAAACACGCATAGCATCTACTCAAATAATAACAAAATCGAGATACAAATCAAAATTAACCAGGAATTGTTTAATTAAACAGGCATAATCAATATGAGGTTTTACGTCCTCGGGCTAGAATAAAGAAATTAGCTATTCATAATCAACGAGATAACACAGTTCAATAGAGAATTCATAGTAATTCACAATCTCAATAATAATCAAAATACGAGAAGTGGATAAATTCAATCAAAATACAGAATCATTGATGTACTCTTTCTCTCCGATACGCGATCAGCTGCTTGCTTCCCAAAAGTATTCCCAAAATCCCCACGTTGACTTCCTTCCTGATGCCGCTGTAACTCCTTTTTTTCTTCCAAAAAACTTTTCCCTCAAATTCATTCAGCCCCATCAAATTGGCCAATGGGCCCAAAACAACTAATGGGCCCAAAACTTTATCTTTTATTTCCTCTGCAGCAGACCCAGCAACAATATCATAAGCCCACGTAATTTCTTTTCTTCCTATTGTTTTACTTCTTCAGTATGCAGCCCACAAGAATTATCTTTCAATCTGATCAAAATGCTCCATTTTACCTGAATTAAATAAGAAAATAAAAATATCAAGATAATTGGAGTCACTAAATAACGAGTCGGATAATGCACTAAAATGCCAATTTAATTCTCAAAGAGTATTCAACTAGGCACAAAAATATGCAATAGATTCGACTCATCAATGATATCATTTCAGAAGAAGATATCGCGGAGTTTGAGAGCGATATGCGATACAAAAAGCATCGCGAGCCCGGAGCCCAGGTCCCGAAGAAGATTAGTGAGGAGGCCCGACGAATCTGGGAATTTGGAAAGGCGATAGGGCTACGCAGTAGAGGTGGCGACGAGGTTATTATCAAGAGTCTAAGCGAAATTGAAGGAAACGGAGCGAGATGTGGCGAAATGGGCAAGGAGATTTTGACAGAGGTTAACCCATGAAGATCCTCTCCTTTAATGTAAGAGGACTGGGGAGCAAGGCGAAAAGGGCTGAACTGAGAGAGTTAATTAGGAAACATAAAAGCGATTATTGCTGCATCCAAGAGACTAAGCTCGAAAAGATCGATGGAAGTTTGTGCGAACAAATATGGGGCGGTGGGAATTTCGACTGGGCCGCAAGGGAATCAAATGGAAGGGCAGGAGGGATGTTATCCATATGGGACTCTGACAAATTCATCTGCACGAGTAAGGGGCATATGCAGGGAGGTGTGATAGTAAATGGGCTTTGGGGTGAGAATCAGAGTAATGTATGCATAGTTAACATCTATGCACCTTGTGTGGGCAGTGAGAAACGTGACCTCTGGGATCGTCTGGGGATTATTGCAGCACAAAATGTGGGGTGTGGCTTATGCTTAATTGGAGATTTTAATTCCATCAGGTACAGTGGTGAAAGGGTGGGCAGAAATCAGAATCAGAGTCAAGGAGAAATAATATGGTTCGACGACTTCATCACTCAAGCACAACTTATAGACTTGCCTTTGCATGGGAGAAAGTTTTCGTGGTACAAACCGGACGGGTCCTGCAAGAGCAGGATAGATAGGACGCTGGTCAATGAGACATGGCTACAATCAATGCCACTCATGATTCTGAAAGGCCTCCCGAGATCAATATCCGACCATTGCCCCCTGGTTCTGGAGTCGACGAACATCGATTGGGGACCAAAGCCCTTCAGGTTCATAAATGCTTGGGTCTCCCACCCAGATTTTAAGACATTCGTCGAGGAAACTTGGAGGAAGCACCAGTTCAACGGTTGGGGTGGCTACGTTCTTAAAGAAAAATTGAAAGCTCTGAAGACAGAACTGAAAATCTGGAACACCTCAGTGTTCGGTAAGATTGAGGGGAACATTGAAAATCTTAGACGTGAAATTCAGGAAACAGATGTGATAGATGATGCTTTTGGGTTGGAAGAGACGGAGGTCATAAGGAGGAAGGAGGCACAAGCCGAGCTTTTGAAATCCATGAGTCTGAGGAACAGCCTACTGGCGCAAAAAGCAAAAATTCGGTGGCTAAAGGAGGGAGACGTTAATTTCGTCTTTCTTTCACAGAGTCATTAACTATTAGAGGAAGAAAAGAGAGATGATCGGAATCCAAATTAACGACCAGTGGTTTGAAGACGTCACAGCAGTCAAAAGAGAGGTTAACAGTTTTTTTAATAATCATTTCAGTGCTTCGCGTAGGGTAAGACCTCTTGTGGGGGATAATTTCATAGATAAGAGGGTCTCACAGGAAGAGAACGACATGTTGATTGCCCCTTTTAGTGAGATGGAAATTCGAGAGGCAGTGTGGAATTGTAGCAGCTCAAAAAGTCCCGGGCCGGACGGATTTAATTTCAAATTCTTAAAGGTTTGCTGGGACATTGTGAAAGGAGATTTTGTGAAAATGCTACAGGATTTTCACACTCATGGGAAGCTGGTTAGAGGTTTGAATCCGTCCTATATCGTACTCATACCAAAGAAAGAAGCGGCCGTTTCGATACACGATTACCGACCCATCTCCCTAATCGGCTGCATTTATAAAGTCTTAGCAAAGATCTTGGCAAGGAGGCTGAGTAGGGTGATGGACAACCTGATATCGGAAAATCAGAGTGCTTTTGTGGGCAACATGTATATACTAGATGGAGTTGTGATTCTGAACGAGGCTATCGAGGAGGCCAAGAGAAGGAAGGCTGAGAGACTGTTTTTCAAAATAGATTTCGCGAAAGCATATGATTTAGTGGACTGGGGCTTCCTAGATCATATGATGGAGAAATTTGAGTTTAGTGATAAATGGAGAAAATGGATAAGAGAGTGTGTTTCTTCCGCAACAGCAACGGTCTTGATCAATGGCAGCCCGTGCACGAAATTCAAGCTGGGTAGAGGACTCCGTCAGGGAGACCCCCTATCCCCGCTCCTATATCTTCTGGTAGCTGAGGGCCTAAGTAGGTTAATTTCCTTGGCCTCGTCTAGCGGACATTTTGAGGCAGCCGAGCTCGGGGGAGAAAGGATGAAGTTATCACATCTACAGTACGCAGACGATACAATTCTGATTGGGAAAGCAAATCGTAGCAATGTTTGGGCCATGAAAGGTATTCTCCGAAATTTTGAACTTCTCTCAGGCCTTAAGGTGAATTACAATAAATGTTGCTTATATGGCGTAAACATCGAGAGTCGTGCAATTGAGGACATGGCAGAAATTCTGGGCTGTACGACTGGTACAATGCCAATCAAGTTTTTGGGGGTTAAGGTGGGAGCAAAGAACAGACCAGCTGCATTGTGGGAGGATCTGATTCAGCGCATGAAAAGAAAGTTGAGTGCTTGGAAGAGCAAGAAGGTTTCCTTGGGGGGAAGGATATCTTTACTGAAGTCCGCACTAATGTCGATACCGATCTACCAACTATCCTTTAACATTTTACCTCAGAGTGTGATTAAATCCTTAACTTCTTTATGTTGCAGGTTTTTATGGGGGGGTGATGAGTGTAACAGGAAAATGGCATGGGTGAAATGGGAGCAAATCTGTAGGTCTAGAAGGGAAGGGGGGCTTGGGGTACGGAATTTCAAATGGTTTAACTTGGTTTTGATAGGTAAATGGATGTGGCGTTATTTGACGGGTAGGGATAGCTTATGGGTGAGGGTCATTAATGCTTTACACGGGAAAATCGAGGTAGGAAGTGAGGGCAATTTCGTGAGCCAATATAACAGAATTGGATCACGATGGTGGAGGGACGTGGTGCAGAGTGTATCGGGGCAGAAAGGGGGGGTGGTTTTGGAAGAACCTAGAATTGTCGTTGGGTAACGGGGAGGGTACCAAATTCTGGTCTGGGCTATGGACGGGGGGGGGGGGGGGGTTGCACTTAAGATTTCTTTTCCTAGGCTTTACGGCTTAAGTGTAGCAAAGGAGGCAAATATTAGTGATTTAGGATCTTGGGAGGATGGGGTGTGGAATTGGGAATGGAGCTGGAGGAGAACACTGCTAGACAGAGAAAACGATATGGTAAATCATCTAACTAATTTCGTGAACAGGTCTAGACTACGAGTGGGTGTTCCAGACGGATGCCGCTGGAAAGGGGGAGGAGGAGGCACCTTCATAGTCAAAGAAGCGTACGAGCTGTTGGCCAAAGCTTCAGGGACAGCCCAGGCGTCGCGAATCGAGGGAATAAGGTACGCTGATATATGGAGCAAAATAGTACCAGTCAAGGTAGCAGCCATGTGTTGGAGACTATTACAAAACAGATTACCAACCAGAGATAATCTAGTGAGAAGGAAGATCCTACAAACGGCAGAAGAAGCTCTGTGTCCTCTATGCGGCGATGAAGCGGAAACGATATCACACCTATTTCTCAGTTGCAAGGCAACCTAGGCTATCTGGCAGGAGAGTTACAAGTGGATTAATGTAGTCATGCCGCTGCACAATCGGGTTCACGAGCACTTCTTGGCTCATTCGGGAATTCTCAAAGGGTCCAAAGGTCGCAAGAGAGCAATAGGGATGTGGATATGTATCGTATGGGTGATATGGAGATGGCGAAACAAAAGAATTTTCGAGAACCTGAATTGGGAGACAAAAAACCCTACCTGTGTTGCAGACGGCGACGGCTGGGCACGGTCGTCGGGGCGACGGCTGAGGCGGCGGCCGCGCGCAGGGGCGACTGCGGCGGGGGCCGCGCGCAGGGGCGACTGCGGGGAGGGCCGCGCTCAGGGAGGCGGCTGGGGAGGGGGCCGCGCGCAGGGGCGACGGCTGGGGCGGAGGGCCGCGCTCAGGGAGGCGGCTGCGGCGGGGGCCGCGCGCAGGGGTGGCGGATGAGGGCGGGGCGGCGGCGGCGCCGGCAGCGGTCGGCGCAGAAAATTAAGTTTTTTTTTTTTAAGAAAAGAGGAAGAAGAAAGATGAGGAAAAGTGATATTAGGGTTTTGAATGGGCGAATATATTTAACATTTGTTGAAGAAAAGGGTAATTTGGGTAATTTTGAGGGGAGTACATCTAACATTTATCATACTCAAGGGAGTACATTAATCTGGGGAGTATACTTAACAGAACTGGAGGGGTATATAGCCAACGCCTTATTGAATCTTTATAAAAGTGAATCGAATAAAGTCCTAGCCCGTAGCCCGCGGCCCAATAAGGCCCGCCCAAAAAAACATCTCTAAGTAGAATCTGATCTCACTATAAATACATGCAAACTAATGAATTATGCATGCCTCAAACAACAAAGATCAAGATCTTGCAACAGATATTAATTTATTTAAAAACCTATATCTCTAGTCAATATCCACATACATTATTCAACGATCCGAAATTCAATATTAATGATACTGCTTTGAAATATTTTTAGTATGCTGCTCTTATTTATTTTTTTGTGAGCTTATAACTGGGCTGAGAAGCAGAAGAAGAGTGAGCAATTTACCCTTTTGTAATGCAAAATTTCAAGCAAAGTTTCCAGAATGAATGTGTACAATAATCTCACAACTTACTGCTCAAATTTATTGCATTTATTTGGCTATAATTATTAAAGACATTATCTGGGGACATTCTTGGCTTAAAGGCATCAACAACTAAATTTAAAGTTTAGCAATGACATATGTAGGCAAGTTGGGCGTCGCCGGGAGTTTCAAATCTTCCCAATCATCCTCATTCACCTTTGAGAAATAACAGTCCACCATTTCAGCACTGATGGACTCTAACTTGGATGGCTCCCACTGCAAAATATCACAACAAAGATGTATATTATTGGCAAGAAAAAACACTCTGATGATACTTGTTTCATTTAACATACGCAAGACTACACTAGACTAGACGACAATGCACCTTTGGATTTTTATCTTTGTCAAACAGTATAGCTCTGCACCCCTGGATTTAGAATACACAAATTAATTAGGCAATATTTATGAGAGAGGGTTCTTTTGAGTTTGAATAGTACCTCGACAAAATCCTTGCTAATTTCTCCGCGCATCACATGACATGCCATTCTGAATTCTCTAACGAGGCATTTACCAATGCCCTGTAGTCTCCCTTCTCTAATCTGCAGGAGATAATGTGCAAAAATGTGACTTATGAGAGATTTCTTCCGATGAAAACAAACTAAGAATGCTTACGGATCTCAGAGAAATTTTAAGGCTGGTAGGGGAAGCTGACTTTAATGAGTGAATGGTGGAAGAGATCCAATCATCCTTCTTCTCCCTCTCCCTCTCCTACAAATCATCAACACAAACAATCAGAAACTGTAAATTGGTAGGGGAAACAAACATAATTTGTTACATGTTATCTTACAAGGGCAGCTATAATTTGTTCAACTGTCGTTGGAGAAAAATATTTGTTTATGATATCCAACCTGCAGAGTATGTATGTATAGCCACAGGAACACCACTGATTACTAGCTGAAGCCCAACACAAGGAATTAAACAAAACAATTTAATGATCTACATGATGAATGCTAGCTAGTATCCGACAGGACTAACTAATGATAATTTTCTTGTGGACATGTTAATAAAAGGACACCAACAATATTCAGTTGATTTAGTTATGCAATAATTATATATCATGAGTTTTGTATCTTACCACTCTAATGAAGCTAGTGGATACTAACTCTATATTTCAATCATAGTGACAAAATTCACAAGGAACAGTGGACAGTACAAACACTAACGAAGGCTCTACCTAATTTCTAAACCTCTGCTGAAATGATCTATCGTGCTTGAATAATAATAATAATAATAATGAAACCTGTGGTAAGCGTTGTTCATCTTCAAATTTGGCATCTCTGAGAAGCGACCAATTATAGAAGAGATAACCTCTGGAGCACTGGAGTCTGCTTTAATAAGTGCTTCTTCCAACAATGGTAATCTCTGTCCAACCATGAAAGCTCATTAATCAACTATGATTGCATTCAATAAGCAACTAATTTGTAAACATCCAACTGAATAGCAATACCCAACAAAAAAGCATAAAAAAAAGTATACCTGTGATGGAAGAAAGTGAGTTGCTAGACCACATGCAAGCATTTCGGCACCATTCAACCTTACACCTGTAAGACCAACATACTCTCCTGCAATGATCGAGGCTAGTTAATATTATTGCACAATCATACAAATAAAACCAAAAATAGGAGAATCCAGTAATAGACATTTGAAGTACATCAGACATGCATACACAGAATCCAAATACTACTAGTTCCTTTTCTTCTGATAGACCTAAGCAGGATACAAAAGCTACACATACCTCAAAACATGAAGTGGAAAAACACGAGGGCATAAAGAAATTACCGAAAAATCCAGGGAGTCTTGACAAATAATAAGAAGCACCTGCATCTGGAAAGTGTCCCAACGCTGTTTCAGGCATAGCAAAAAGCTGCAAGAATGCACCACTGTTGTTGATTAACAGGTATATCATTAATTTCCAAGGGAAAAGAAGAATACAAATAAGTTAATGGCCTTTCCATGCCACATCAGATGGTACTATCATAAAACATCATGCTAAACCAATGTATTTACAAAATACAAACAAATTATGTTTCTTTCACATGAGTCAACGCTTGTCCTCGATCTTAATACACTATATTACCGGCCACTATGAAAAGCAATAAAGCATAACATACATCTAGTTAAGCATATTCTTCACAATCAGCAATAATTTTTCAAGTAGTCAGCAGTCATAGTGGAAATAAGCAGATATCACCTCATCTAGGAATCAAACGTTCAGGCCAACCCGAATGATATCACCTCATCTAGCAAGCAAGAAAGAAAAAGATAAATACTGTATTCTCTGTAGCAATGCGGAATCTGCCATGCATAGAAACACCAGCTCCTCCCCCCATGATAATTCCATTAAGAATTGAAACCTTTCAACATATATATTACTTGGAGTAAGTAAGATTAATCACACTACTATATATCTGAAAACATGAGTCATTTTTCTAAATTAGCACCTGAGGTTTACTGTTTGTAGCTATCACATAGTCCATTGTAAAGTGCCTTCTGAACTGATTTGCACCTGACTTCCAATTGCCAGAATCTAATGGAAAATATTATATAAGCATCGATCATGATCTACTGTACGTAAGGACAGCCATTATTTAATTTATTGTTTGTTACAAGAATGGCTCATATACAAAGAAATTGAAAAGGTTCACTAAAGTCATTGTTGAATAAACTGAAGGATACTGCTTTAATTGTACCTTGAATAATGTCACACATCGCCCCCAGCACAGAATGCTCTTCCTTTTCCCTATTATATATTGTTACACAAACAGCTACAGAGATTAAAATAGTACATGCATATATATCTATATAGTAAAGTAGTCTTAAAATGTGAGCATGATAACAAAGTGTAGAATTTGTTGTTCTGTTGCTGTAGTTGAAATTTGGCCTAATTAAATGTGATGGGAATTTATTTACCTTTAGAATTATCAAGTTGACACAAGAGTCTTCTTCAAAGGCAAGAAAAAGCTCCATCAAACGAGACGCCTACAGAGTATGATCATCAACAACAATTTCAGCACGTGATTGAACTATATTATTTCGTTCAGTCTTGAGTCCTATATATATCATAAGATTGGAGTTATACGTATTCCATCTTGAGAGAGTATTCACTTTTGCATATAATTGTCCCACATCGTATTGCTCTAATTCTTTGTATAGGCAACACTTGTATATATATCTTTGTAATCCCATATTATAATATATATATTATTAAACAAAAAAACCGTTGAATGAGCAACAAGCATCACAAGTCCCGAACAGTGTGTAGGAGCAACCAATTGATGATGAAAACATGTATACCATTGCATACGAAATTGCATTGAGCTGCTTAGGCCTGTTCAACGTCACAATCCTCACACATGATTTCTCTTCCACCAAAACCTGCTGCACCCCAAATTCATTATGACATTAAACATAACAATCATGCGAAAAATTCCTTAAAATGATTTAATCACTTCATTTGGAATTAGAGTTAAAGTTGACATATGATACCTGCTCGGTTTCTCCACTGGTAAAAGCCATTGCACTTTTTTGAACTTATTTATGCTTGCTAAATACAGAGGAGAGGAGAGCAATTAGCAAAACCAATTGAACTAACTTATTTAGACAGAATTGTTTGTATTTATGCACGCCATTAGCAATAATAGCCTAAGCTTGATAGATACTGTTGGATATTATGGGTTTTGCCACCCATGTTTAACAAAAAATATTTGATGGACAAAACGTTAATTATCAAAAAATTAAACGTGAAATAGTCGATTTAAAGTTGAATTTTGGTGAATGAGAAATTAATTTATTAAGATGAGGGGTTAAAAATCTTTTTAAAATAAATGATGAGTTTGAACGGAAAGGTGAAATGTCTCACCTTGTTCCACATAAAAAGTTTACAAAAGTTTTTTTTTAAAAAATTAATCATTAAAGTGTACATTGAAGTCGGCTTTGATCTATTGATTTTCATAAAAACATTGCGGTTTACCTAGATAGATCTAACCGATACAAAGTAGGCCGTAACCATGTGGCCACTCTGAGAAATCCTCTATCAATTTCTCTCTCAGAAATCTCAAACCCCAAACAAATTCTATAAAAACTACTCCCACCGTCTTGGGATTATTTGCTTAAAAATGATGATGAGAGATATTAATTTTGTGGGGTATTTTTATATTAAGAGTGTGCAAATAATCATGAGACGAAGGAAGTAGATAACAAAGTACCTTTAATAATTTGACGAACAACTGTTGCTACATCGCCTCCAGCACAAAATGCTCTTCCTTTTCCCTATTAGTAATGTTTATGAATGAATAAAAACACAGATTAAAATAAATAATGCATCACTTGGCTAGATTAGTTGAAATTTGGCTACATCTGATGGAAATTTACCTTTAGAATATCAATTTGACACAATAGTCTTCTTTCTCATAGAAAAGAAAAAGCTCCAACAAACGAGACACCTACAGTACGATAAAATAACAATTTCAGCACGTGATATCTGAACTATGCTCAATTCATGACCATATATTGCATCCAAAAGCGCATTGAGCTGCTTAGGCCTGTTCAACGTCAGAATCTAAAATTCATGATGACATTAAACAAACTAGACCAATTAAATATTAAGAACATAAATTGAAAATTCCAGTAAATTAAGCAATACAAAAGAGTTAAAATTCACATACCGGGTTGACGGTTTTTCCAATGGTAGCTAGAAGCCATTAATTGTTAATTTGTGTAAATGTACAATTTAATTAAAAGGAATTACAAATTACAAGTCAGATCACCTTTATCATTTATGTTATCCAAGGTCAAAAGAGTCAACCGTTAAAAAGTCAAAGTCCTAGTCATCAATCTTTTAAATGACCAAGAGAATAAACATGCAACCACTATATATGCCAACAATATATGGTCATGTGGTTAGAGCACCACTATCTAGACCTTAGGTCCTGGGTTCGAGTCATGGGTATTTAACTTTCATAAAAAAAAAAACTAGGCCAACAAGAATAGTTTTAAGCTCGTCGGCGAGAAGAGATGAACGAGATCTCGGCGAGCACGAGAAGAAAGAAGCTTCTCCCACGAGAAGACAAGTCTTCCTATTCGAACTAGGGAAATGGGCGATCAGACAAGTCTTCCTATTCGAACTAGGGAAATGGGCGATCAGCGACCATGGAGCATAGGATCAGTTAAAGCGACCATTTTCCTTTAAGAAATATATGTATGTTTGTTTGTACAACGATTTATGCACGCAATTCCAACGTATAGCTTCAAAAACTAGCTAATAGCCTCAGTCGGATTTATTAATGGGAATGGGATCAACAACGTCAATAAATTATTCTTAATGAAACATATATATGCATGCATCGTAAAACTAAAAACATACACGCTAGCTAGCTATAAGCTAACCAAATATTGTTGCTCCAAAATCCCGTTACTACCTCCCTTCCACTATAATTAATTATTGCTTTTTTTTTTTTTTTTTTTAGGAATCACTATAACATACAAAGTGGGAGCTGGGGAAAGTTGCAACTAGATACAGAGAGGGAAAAAAAATAGCAACTAGATAAAAAATGACACTCTTTATTCAAATATTCACTGTTCAAATATTCGTCCTATGTATATTCAAACTCAATATCAATTTAAGTTTTAGTAACTTATGTAATATTCAAATTTCAATTTAAGTTTTAGTAACTTAAGTAATATTCAAACTCAATTTAGATTTATGTTCAGTACCTTATATACAATTTAAGTTTAGTAACTTATATATTTAAATTTAATAAATGAATAATTTAATTTCATTTTACTACCTTATGTAATATAATAATTTTTTATTTTGGATTTAGGGTTAAGTTTTAGTAACTTAGGTAATATATTCAATATTAATTTAAGTGTTTAGTAACTTATATAATATTCAAATTCAATTTAAGTTTAAGGTTTATATTTTGTACTTTATATACAAATTAAGTTTAGTAACTTATGTAATATTCCAATTCATTTTATATATTTAAATTTAATAAATGAACAATTTAATTCCATTTTAGTACCTTATGTAATATAAAAAAATTGGATTTAGAATTTAATACCTAAGTTTAGGGTTCTATTGACAATCAATTTATATATAAAAATTTAATGAATGAATTAATCAATTTCAATTTAAGTTTAAGCTTAGTATCTTATGTAATATTTAAATTTAATATAAGGTTTAGGGTTTATAGTTTAGTACATTATTTTTTTTGGTTAGGCAATAAAATGTATTTATTAGAAAAGAAAACCACCGTTTGAACCACAGGATGTGGCCCAAAACAGAGTATCACAAGCTTACACACAGCAGAATGTTTACAGCAGTCCTAAGAAAGATTACAACTAGAGATGTTTCCCGTTTCTGTCCTTAATTTCCACTCCTATAACACGCATGGGATTGTTACGCCATTCCACGATCGAATAATTCAGCTTCCTTGGGTCTTTGATTGCTAGCCAGCTCCATACTCTTGATATGATTTCTTCGACTAATTTCTCACTCGACGTCTCCTCTTTCCTAAAAAGCGTTGCATTCCTCCTTTTCCAAATAGTCCAAGAAGCACATTCCCATATACTCACAGCAACCATATGCCCACTAGCGCCCCTTAACATTCTGCTAAAATGCAATAGATTAATTAAGGGGTCCGAGGACAGTACCGTAGATAATTCGAGCCAATTATGTATGCCCATCCACACTTGATGCGCTTTTGGGCACTCGAAAAGGATGTGTCTCACTGTCTCCGGCTTGTTGGTGCAGAAGATGCATCCAACATCTGTGTTTGGTGGTAGCGCTCCTCTTCGGCTTAAATTCGTCTT
Source organism: Galeopsis tetrahit (assembly GCA_963675135.1). Classification (NCBI taxonomy): domain Eukaryota; kingdom Viridiplantae; phylum Streptophyta; class Magnoliopsida; order Lamiales; family Lamiaceae; genus Galeopsis; species Galeopsis tetrahit. The sequence continues at coordinate 42,029,170 of OY776131.1, forward strand.
CGTGGGTAGTCTTTCTCTAACGCATCTCCATGTGTCTATGCTCACCTTGGTTGGCACTATCTTATTCCAGATGTTTTTGTAGCATTCTTCCTCATCTTTGTCCAGCTACGTCTCGTCCTCCCTCTCAGTAAGCCACTCGTATGTTTCCTTCGTGTTGAAGCATCCGTTTGTGCTCGGTTTCCATCGCCACTTGTCTTCCACTCCTTGCTTTAGGGGTACCTGTTAATCAAATATTCTAATTCAGTTAGCATGGTTCTCTCCCTCTCTCTCAACTCCCTTCTCCACGTCCAAACCCACCTCCACTCCCCGTCTCTCCACTCCCCCATCAGCCCATTCTTGTTCAAACTCAGGTGATACAATCTAAAAAATCTAGCTCTAAGCCTCTCCTCACCCGCCCATACGCCCTCCCAGAAGAGTGTATTCATTCTGTTCCCAATGTCCCTTTCCAGCCCGTGTCTAAACCAGCCCTCATCCTCTCCCCCACCTGCTTTGATTACAACACTCCACCACCCTCTTTTCTTGCGCCCCCTCTCCGTCCTCCCACCCCCCGCTCCGGCCCCCCACTGTTCCCCAAACTTTGACGCCATCACCTTCGCCCATAATCTATCACTCTCCACATGAAACCTCCATAACCATTTGCCTAGTAGGACTCTATTAAACCTATCCAGCTCTCTCACCCCTAGTCCCCCCAATTTCTTCGTTTTGCATATCGTGTTCCACTCAACCCATGATATTTTTTTTCGTATTCTCACTCCCTCTCCCCTAAAAAAACGATCTCTGTATTTTGGTTATATCTCTAATGGTCCTCTTCGGTGCTCGGTAGGTTGACAGATAGTACACTGGCAATGATGATAACACTGCGTAAATTAGGGTAAGACGGCCTCCTATGGACCACTTTGTTTCTTTCCATTTAATCACTTTTCTCCGGATTCGTTCAACTACATACTCCCATTCCGTCACAGCACTGTGTGTTGTCCCCACCTTAAGGCCCAGATATGTGAATGGGGTTTTCCTCACCTTACATCCCACGATATCAACAGCTTCTCGCACTCTCGTTTCCTCGGCATTGATTCCGATGACCTGACATTTGTCAATGTTTATTTTCATTCCTGTAATTAGATGGATTATCTTTAGGAATCTGCTCAGAAATCTGGCATTTTCCTCTCCCTCCTCCCCTAGGAATATTGTATCGTCCGCGAACTGTAAAAGTGGAATTTTCACCTCATTTCTCCCAACACTCATTGGCTTGAACAGTCCCTCCCTTGTCGCCTTAGTCATCATTGCGCTCATTCCTTCGGCTGCTATTATGAATAAGAACGGGGACAACGGATCGCCCTGACGGAGGCCTCGGTTCAATTTGAACACCCCCGAGGGGCTTCCATTTACTAGCACTGAGGCGGTTGTAGAGCACACACACTCCATAATCCAATTAATCCACTTCGAGTGAAAATTGAGGCCCACCATCATCGATCTCAAGTAATTCCAGTCCACAGAATCATATGCTTTTGCAAAATCAATCTTCAACAACATTTATTTTTTCAATTTTTGGCGTCTTCAATCACCTCATTTAGCGTTACTACTCCGTCAAGAATCTGCATGCCTTTTATGAAGGCGCTCTGATTTTCTGTGATTATGTTGTCCAGTACTTTGCTCAGTCTGTTTGCTAATAATTTTGCCAATATCTTGTAGATTCCTCCAATCAGTGATATAGGCCTGAAATCCTCCAACCTGCTCGCCTCCTCTTTCTTCGGAATCAAGGTAATAAAAGATGGATTAATGCCGCGCATTAACCTTCCGTGTTGATGGAATTCTGTGACAAATCCCACGATTTCCCCTTTTGCGATCTCCCACAGTTTTTTCCAAAAGAAAAAATTAAAGCCATCTGGTCCGGGGCTTTTCGAACTGTCGCATGACCATATTGCAGCCTTGATTTCCTCTTCTGTGAAGGGACTGATAAGCATGTGATTATCTTCTACTGATACCTTTTTCTCCAGAATGCCGTGATCTATCGTGGGCCTCCCCGCGTCTTCTGTACTAAGGTGTTTCTGGAAATAATCCCGCACCCCAGCCTTAACTTCCCCCACTTCTTCTCTCCACACCCCGTCAATGGATATCCCGACAATCTCGTTGGTCTTCCTCCTTTTGTTGATGCATTTATGGAAATACTTGGAGTTTACATCTCCGTCCCTGATCCAACGTGCCCGTGCCTTTTGTGCCAATACCATGTCCTTGTTCTTGATGTCCAAGAGCAGCTTAGCCTTTTCCTCATTTCTTTTTGCTATCTCAAACTCCTCCAGTCCCAGCGTGTCATCAATCCTATCCAACTCCCATATCCTTTGTTTTCTAGCCTCCAAGTTCTGATCCGTATTTCCAAAGAACTCCTTATTCCAACTATTGATGTCTGATTTCAGCTTCTTTACTTTTTCTTTAAGGACATATCCCTTCCATCCTTCTATCTCGTATCCTTGCCACCTCTCTCTTATAAACTCCAGAAACCCCGGATGGTTGAACTATGCATTCAAACTACGGAAAGGTTTGGGTCCCCAATCCTTAGCTTTTGTCTCGAGAAGAACTGGGCAGTGGTCTGACACCGATCTCCTCAACCCTTTTTGGCATGTACTTGGCCATCTGTTCATCCACTCTCCGTTGATCATCATCGTGTCAATTCTGCTTTTACACGTCCCGTCTGCCCTGTACCATGTAATGGTAGATCTAGGAGCCCCGAGGCTCCGATGAAAGTGTCAAAGGCATCTATGTCTCGTCTACACGATTCTGCTCTTCTTCCTGCCCTTTCCGTACTTCTTCTGACTGAGTTAAAATCCCCAGTTACATAGATACATGTTGTTGAGTTCTGCCTTATAGTTCCTATGATTCTATCCCAAAGCTCTTTTCTGTCTGCCAATGGGCACGGGGCGTACACGTTTATCAGACAGCATTCTGTTTGATCCACTCCCCACAGCCCGTTCACCACCACCGCTCCTTGCATATGCCAGATGCTCATGAACCTTAGTACGTCTGAGTTCCATATAGTCAGAATTCCACCTGATCGACCCTCTGCTTCCCTATGTGTCCATCCAAAATTCTCATTTCCCCATATAGCCCTTCCTCCAAAATCATCGAAAGTTTCTTTTTTGGTCTCTTGCACAAAATAAATATCAACCCTGTGTGTCTTGATTAGCTCCCTGATTTCTCTACTTTTGACTCTACTCCCCAGGCCTCTTATGTTATATGATAGTACCTTCATTGAGGAAACAAATCGTCATTCTCCTTGCCCTTTGCGAATTCCTTCTCGTATTCCTCTGCTATGATCTCTAATCTTTTCAATGTCTCGATTTCGTCTGAATTTGAGTTAGCTACAATTTTCTTTTGCAATCTTTTCAATCCAAATCGATTTCGTATGAATTCCACGTCTTCCTGGCTTCGCTGGTCTTTCCACCACATTTTGTGTGATTTTTTGATGAATTTTCCTTGCCTTTGCCATTTCTTGCGTCGTAATCTCTGTCTTCCTCTGTTTGTATGTTGCTCACAAATTGGGATTTTTTTTGGATTTCCATCTTCTTCCTTGCTTGTTTAGAGACGCCCCTCTGGTTTTTCGAGACCACCTTCTTCTGGTGTTGGGAGGTCGCGCTTGGGTCGAAGCTTCTGGAACTAAGGGCTTCATCTGGACAGCTGTCCTTTTGCTATTTGAGACGTGTTCACCGCTAAGTGAAGAGAGGGCTGAGTTGATTGGGCTCTGTCCAAGAGTGGACCCTGAATGTATTTCTAGATCCTCCTTATTTGTCATTTGGGCCTGAGATGGGCTGGTGTGGTTAAAAAATCCAACTGGGCCCATCATTTCCCTTCTAGCCTCACTATCATCCTTAGCCTCGGGCCCATTTCGGTTCCACTCTACATATTCCTTTTCCATCGGGTCCCACTGAGGTATTGATTGGGTTTCAGCCACATTTGATTCTGATGGGTCCACCACTTGCGCATGATTATCCATAACACCATCTGCCGCCTTTTTACTCTTTTCTAGGCAGATGTCTTCCCCCAAAAGACCTTTTGTCTTTCCGATTTCTTGGGGGCCCGCAGTATTAATTGTGTCGTCTTCATTGTCCTCGGGTGGTGTGCCACCTTCTCCCCCATGCTTAATCGATTCATCTTCCGACTCTTCGCTTCTACAATTTCCCGACCAAACACCGATGTATCATCTAAGCTCTGTACGTCGGATGTCTCTGCCTCACTATCACTGTTAGTGAGAACTCCATTCCAACATTCGTCCTCATGGCAGCATTGATATTCTTCTGTCACCTTAACATTAAACCTGTCTCCGTCGATTGCTACTCGAATTATTTGATTTACCTCTTTCAAGAAAGGAACAGAGAATTGGACCCTTGCCACATCGAGCTTGTTGTTGTTTGCCGTGGCGTGGTCCATCTGGATTAGTGTGCCAATTGATGAGCCCACCTGGGCGAAAAACCTTTGATTCCATGCATGCGCCGGGACCCCTATCCATCTTGTCCAAATTCTCCTCTTGTGACTAACGTCTCTGGGCCTCCAAGGGCGAACCCACTCGAACCAATGTGATACCCACTCGTCTAAGTCCTCAACCACCTTTGATGTTGGTTCCTCATTTGCACTGTACAGAATTACTGCGTTATCCCCGATGAATCGGAGTTTGAGGATACTACCGCACTCCCCTTGAATCTCCTCCCCAGTTTCATCCCAATCATATTCTTTCTTTAGCAGCCCCGTAAAGCAGCCCTTGAGCCATGATCTTTCCTCCTCACGAGTTTCATAGACCTGAATGTTTGTTTTCATCTCCCCCTCTTGGTTCTTTCTGCCTTCCTCCTGTGCTTGGGTCCCTCTTATGACATCCTTAAAAGATACTCCTGCTTTTCTTTCCCCGTTTTCCGCATCGAAAGGTCGTGCACGGGCTGGTTTTGGCACTATCCTTGGACGCGTGTATTTCGGGGTGTAAACCCTTAATTTGAAACTCCCAATCCACAAGTTATTTAGACTCTCCAAGAACTTATCCATATCTCCAATGGACTCCGGTGTGTATCGCACGAAACCGAAGGGGTTGCCTTCTTTGTCCCTCTTCCTCGGACAAAAAATGTCCACCGGTCTCCCTACTTCGTTAAACTTCCTTGATAGTTCCTGCAATCCACAATCCTCCGGAAAGTTTTTGAAGAAGAACATATGGGTCCCTTTCTCAGGGGTGCACCCGTACTGTTCCTCACCATGCCTGTATGACCACCCTACCTGCTTTCTATCCGCCTGCCTGAACCTATCACCTAGAGGGCCTGGGTAAGATTTCTGCCTCACCAGAGGACGCTCGGAAAGGGTTGTCCTACCGTCTACCCCACTCCTCACCCACTCATCCTTTCTCTCTCTACCTCTCTCTCTCTCATCCTAAAAAGAATGCACAACTTTATATAGTTTAGTACATTATGAAATATTTAAATTCATAAATTTCCAATATCAGGAGAAAAATTCAAAAAATGACACTATTCGTTCAGATATTCACTTCAAATATTCGCCCTAACATTATTTGATTATGTTCTTCTTCAATTTAGATGTCACATCATATATATAACGACTCAAGTCGAAAATGCTAAAATTGAGTAACAAATACTGAAACAGAGCAAGATGGGATTCATTTCAATAAATTAATCCCATCATTTCAGCACAACACCCATAAACCATTTTAACGTTATTATAATGATGAGAATCACCTAGAAACTATTAAAAGTAGGTGGAGGGGTGCTTCACCAAAATCACTTTTAACAAATTAATTAGCGAGTGTTTGCAAACACTAGTATGTGCTTAAACACACTTCTTTTTTAAAATATAATCACTTTTGTAGTGTTTGACAACACAACTAAGTGATTAAATTAAGTTGTTAAAAGTGATTTTGGTGAGGCACCCCTTCACCTGCTTTTAGTAGCTTCTATGTGCTTCTCATCATTGTAGTAACCAATTTTACATTTTTGCCCTCACAATTTAAATAATATTTTATGTTTACCCATTATTTATCCAAATGTAATAAGGGTGTTTGTGTAAAATTATAAAGAAGCTAGTATTTGTTTTGTAAACATCCCAACATATACAAAATTGATTAAAAGTGCTTAATTTTAAAACACTATTCACTCTCAATTTTATTACAAAAGTCAATTTTAATCACTTTGAATCAATCACTATTATTGTGATTGTGTTTACGGGTGTTTTTGCAAACAATAGTGATTGATTCAAAGTGATTAAAATTTGAATTTTGTAATAAAATTGAAAGTGAATAATGTATTAGAGAATATAATACAATAATATATTATAAGAATAGTATAATATATTATAGGTAACAATCTTTTATTTATGATTTACATTTATTTCCTTGTTTATCTCACTTGTAATCCCTATGTAGTGACCACTCTTATCATCTCATTTCAGCCTAATACACTGAAACTCTTCTCTCCTCCTCCCTATTTTTTCGGCGTCTCCGACGGGCTGGTATCCCCCGTCGCCGCCTTGCCCCTTCCCCTTTCTTCTCAATTTTTCGGCGTCCTCGACGAGCAGGTATCCCTCGTCGTCGCCTTGTTTATTTATATTAAACGAATGTTTTAAAATTAAGCACTTTTAATCAATTTTGTATATGTTGTGATGTTTGAAAAATAAATAGCTTCTTTATAATTTTACAAAAACACCCTTATTACATTTGGATAAGTAATGGGTAAATATAAAATATTATTTAAATTGTGAGGATAAAAATGTAAAATTGGTTACAACAATGATGAGAAGCACATAGAAGCTATTAACAACAATGATAAGAAGCACATAAAAGGTGTGTTTGCGAACCATGGTGATTGCTTCAAAGTGATTAAAATTAAAGTTATACAAACAAAATTAAAGTTTGGAAATCCTACTTAAAGTTATAATCACTAGTAATTAAAGTTGTCAAACACTCTAAAAGTGATTATATTTTAAAAAAATAAGTGTTTTTATGCATATGCTAGTGTTTACAAACACCCATTAAAAGATGAAATTTATTAGGGGTAAAATTGAGTTTTCCCATCATTTTTGTAGATATAAGTAATGCCAAAAACTTATATACAATATTTCACAATATGCTTATGGTGCAATTTGACATTTTCTTTTATTTCTAACCGGTAGCCGGTTCCTTCTTTCTCTCCCTTCTTCTTCTGTGCAGCTTTCTTCTCTCTTCTGCGTTGTGCGGTTCCTTCTTTTCTTTCTCTCCCTTCTTCTTCTGCGCAGCTTTCTTCTCTCTTCTCTTCAGCGCTGTGAAGCGTTCCATTAAAGAAAAAAAAAAACTTCAGAAATCTGAACAAAATTTCCTGATCGTGATGCGCTAAAAAAAAAATTTCAGTAAATCTGTTCTGTTTCAGATTTCTGTTCTGCTAATTACGAAACAAGGCGATATGAATAAATTCATGAATGAAAAAAAAAAATCAACAATAATACCACACACAGATTTATTCCAATTAATTGTTGATAATTATGTTTTTGCAATTGGAGGGAATGATAAACTATTCAACATGATTGTGTTTTTCGTGTTTTTAATTATTGTTCTTCGTCTTCTTTAATGTGGATATCTCATTCCCTCTCAATAATGATGTTTTATTTATACAGTAACACATCTTTCTCTATAAAGTAATATACTTGTGTTTATATAGTAACACATTTTTCTGTGTTACTTTAAGGTCAAATACGTGTTACTCAAAAGTCAATTGTGTGTTACTTGTCCTTACAGTAACACGTATTTTTCCGTACAGTAACATATAATTGTATTTATAGTAACACGGATTAAGAACAAAATTTTCTATTTTATCCTTCCTTAAATTAATTTGTATTAATATTTCCTGTGAAAAGTCAATTTATGTATTATTTGTACTTACAGTAACACATATTTAGTCTTACAGTAACATATAATTACTCTTATAGTAACACAAGCCTAAAACCTGTTATCCTGTTAGCCTCTTGCGCGCGACTTTTGCGCGATTTTTAAGGAAATATTCGTTTGACCGGTCAAACCCGCTACAGATCCGCGAATTTTTGACCCTTCCTTAAATATACTAATATTTCACATGAAATATTGCACATAAGTGCGTCCCATAAGTAATACCAAAAAATTTTTGTAGATTTTAGTAGGATTTTTCTTAGTGTAGTCAAATTGTACAAAGTGACTATGTAGTCAGCGAGTCGAATCGCGCCACGTGGCGTCGTATGCGTCGTTTGAACCTGCAACCTGTTATACATGTTTAAATTAATTAAATCATTTTTTAAATTGTAGTTTGTTATTTACTATATTACCCTTCTTTTATTAAAATTATTTTTAATATATATATATATCAAAATTACTATTCTACCATTTTTTATACAAATATTATTATTATAAAAATTAAATAAACCAATCAAAAATATAATTAAATAATAAATGTACGGGAAGTACTCACTTACACGGTCCAACAGCCGTGCACGGTTGCACGGTCGATACTCAGTAAACCGTGTAATCCAAACAATGTGTTGTAAGTGCTCAATTTCACGGTCCAACAGTCGTGCACGGTTGCACGGTCGATACTCAGTCACCCGTGTAAATGGAAACATGTACCGGAAGTACTCACTTGCACGGCCAACAGCCGTGCACAGTTGCACGATCGATACTCAGTAAACCGTGTAATCCAAACAATGTGTTGTAAGTGCTCACTTTCACGGTCCAACAGTCGTGCACGGTTGCACGGTCGATACTTAGTCACCCGTGTAAATCGAAACATGTACTGGAAGTACTCACTTGCACGGTCCAACAGCCGTTCACGGTTGCACGGTCGATACTAAGTAAACCGTGCAATTCAAAAAATGTGTAGTAAGTGCTCACTTTCACGGTCCAACAACCGTTCCTGGTTGCACGAACGATATTCAGTAAACCGTGCAAATCAAAAAAATGTTATTTTCTTGTTCGCATGCTCGAGCCACAAATAGGGCAACGACTTGGCGGCGTCAGTGGAGTGCGTGTTTGCAAGGGGAAGAAAACCAACGTATTCGTGTTCTAGATTTAGATTAATATGACTTTTTTTTGGTTTAATTTATTTTTTTGTTGTTAATTTTAATAATAATATAAGGGTAAATAGGTAGTTTTATCATTATATATTTTAATTAAATTAATAAATATAATAATTTTTTTTATTAAATTAAGGATAAAAATGTAAAATTTAAATTATATATTTTAGTTAATTAAATTAATTATAAACACGACACCATACGATAAATATTTTCAACACAAAGTACAAAAGTAACAGATCATCAAGTTTAAGCCTTTAAATTTAATTTTTAATGGTTCAGATTTAATTGACTACGTAGTTATACGACACCATACGACACCCTAACTACATGTAGAAGTTCCCATTTAAATACGAGGAGCTGAATTGTAGATATAAGTAAATATTCACAAAAACAATATGTACAATAAGTGGAGTTATACAAAAAAAATTAAAGTTTTTATAAGAATTGCACTTTTATTCTTATAATCAATTTTGGCCTTGTAATTATAAAATGCAGCCAAAAAAAATAGTGCAATTTACCCTTTTGTTAGGGATGAGATCCTCACCTCCCCTGTAATGCAAAATTTCAATCAAAGTTTTCAGAATGTAATCTCTATTGCTCAAGTAAAAACGTGTCGTGTCTACAATCAAACAACTTACTGCTCAAATTTATTTGGCTACAATTATTAAAGACATTGTCTGAGAATCCTCCCTCACATTCTTAGCTTAAAGCTCCCCCTTTTTATTATTAAAAGCCATCAACAACTAAATTTAAAGTTTAGCAATGGCATATGTAGGCAAGTTGGGCCTTTCCGGGAGTTTCAAATCTTCCCAATCATCCTCATTCACCTTTGACAAATAACAGTCCACCATTTCAGCACTGATGGACTCTAACTTGGAGGGCTCCCACTGCAAAATATCACAACAAAGATGTATATTATTGGCAAGAAAAAACACTTGTTACATATTACAAACGCTAGACTAGACTGACGGCAAAAATGATGATGCACCTTTGGATTTTTATCCTTGTCAAACAGTATAGCTCTGCAACCCTGGATTTAGAATACACAAATTAATCAGGCAATATTTAAGATTGGGTATACAGAGAGGGTTCGTTTGAGTTTGAATAGTACCTCGACAAAATCCTTGCTAATTTCTCCGCGCATCACATGACAAGCCATTCTAAATTCTCTAACGAGGCATTTACCAATGCCCTGTAGTCTCCCTTCTCTAATCTGCAGGAGATAAATTAAGTGCAAAAATGTGATTTGTGAAATTCCGTCCCAAGAAAACTGTCGTATAAGAAAAGAAGGAAAAGGCCAGCTGGGGCTTTGGCGGGTATAGGGGGCTGTTAGCAGTTTAGTAGTTAGTAGTTAGTAGCAGTTATGCTCTGTTATGTACTTTACATAAATAGCTGTATACATTCTGTTTGGGGATATGTGAAAAGTATATTCAATTGGCCGTAGCAGTTGGCTGGAAGTAGCTTCCAGATTGTGTTCTTGTGCTCTTATTGATTAGTTTTGTGTTTAACCTTCTTCCTAACTTCATCAATTGGTCCGACCTGCCGGATCAATACACAAAATCACTGTTATGACGCGTAGCGAAGGCAGAATTGACACTCTTGAGTCTTCGCTTTTTGCGAGGGAGAGGAAGTTGGCTTCGTCCCTGGCAGCGATGACTGCCACTCTTGAACAGCTTACCACAGCCATTGCGGGTCTTCAGCGGGAAAAGTTCGTGGCTGCAGACGTTGGCGAGTGCTCAGCCGACGCGGCGGCGCGTGGGGTTCTTCCCCAGTAGCTACCAGGTGCTCTTAAACCCCAGTTCGACGATTCCCCACTAACCGACTCCTGGCCGCGATCCGAGCCCTTAACCGCTGCGGTTAAAGAATCAAGAGAGGCAGTTGAGGTCACTGTTGCTCGGCCGTTCTCCGGTCCTATCTACCCAAAAATGGTCAAATTGGAATTGCCCAGTTTCTCAGGGGAACACCCATCATCTTGGATCACACGGGCTGAGCAGTTTTTTGGAAGTGACAATACTCCAAGTGATAGGCGTCTTGAGTATGCCCTAATTACCATGGAAGGCTCCACTCTTCGTTGGTTGCAGGGGTTACTGATTGAATCCCCAGGTCTTAGTTGGCGTCAGTTTACAGTCGAGTTGTTGTGTCGTTATGGGGATGACCCTCGCGCGATTCCTTGCGAGGTCTTGGGTCTTACTCGGCAAACATGTTTGGTTGATAACTATGTCGATGGGTTTCCTTCCTATTTGGCGCGAGATATGGGCATTGACACGGGGGAGTCCTCGTGTCCATCGACAGCTGCTGTCTATGGCCGTCCACCAGCCGTCATAACCCAATTCCTGCCGGTAGAGATCCACATTAAGGAAGTCATCGATGAATCACAAGAAGGGGACGCCCTCTGCCACAACCTCCGCTTTCCCCTCGAACGGGCCCACCAACGGATGCCGAAAACAGCAAGGATGCATGACCGAGGAGTCGTGTTCAAAGAGGGAGGCTGGGTGGTTCTTGAATCTACGCCATATCGTCGCAGCAGATCCTCGAAGTGCAGGAACACAAAGGGTGTGATGAAGATACTCAAGAAGAGACTGGGGAATAAAGGCCCTAAAATAAAGAAAAAACCTGATTTACACGTGAGGGAGAGGATCCTTCCACCTCCGATAGTACAACCTACTTCTCCATACAAAGAAGAGGTTGTTAGAGTCTCTCTTGATCGCCTTGGGGACAAGGCGGTTTTCAAGGGGGGTGGAATTGTTACGTATAAGAAGGAAAAGGCCAGTTGGGGCTTTGGCGGGTATAGGGGGCTGTTAGCAGTTTAGTAGTTAGTAGTTAGTAGCAGTTATGCTCTGTTATGTGCTTTACATAAATAGTTGTATACATTCTGTTTGGGGATATGTGAAAAGTATATTCAATTGGCAGTAGCGGTTGACTGGAAGTAGCTTCCAGATTGTGTTCTTGTGCTCTTATTGATTAGTTTTGTGTTTAACCTTCTTCCTAACCTCATAAAAAAACAAACAAAGAATGCTCACCGATCTCAGAGAAATTTTAAGGCTGGTAGGGGAAGCTGTCTTCAATGAGTGAATGGTGGAAGAGATCCAATCATCCTTCTTCTCCCTCTCCTACAAAACGTCAATGACATCAGAAACTGTAAATTGGAGGTGGAAACTGATAGATATTTGTTGTTATCTTACAAGGGCAGCTATAATTTCTTCAACTGTTGTTGGAGGAAAACATTTATTTATGATATCCAACCTGCAGTAACATTGATTAATAGCTGAAAATTAAAACCCAACACAAGGAATTAAACAAAACAAACAAACCGAATATTTAATTATAGTAATTTTATTTAAGATTACACAAAGTTTGAAACATTTAATGATCTACATGATGAATGCTAGTATCCGACAGGACTAACTAATGATAATTTTGTTGTGGACATGTTAATAAAAGGACATCAACAATCAGTTCATTTAGTTATGCAGTAAGATTAATATTTGAGGCTAAATATCATGAGTTTTGTATCTTACCACTCTATTTCAATCATATATAGTGGACAATACAAACACTAACGAAGATAAAGTTGCTCTACCTAATTTCTAAACCTCTGCTGAAATAATTTATCATGCTCGAGTAATAATAATGAAACCTGTGGTAAGCGCTATTCTTTTTCAAATTTGGCATCTCCGAGAAGCGACCAATTATAGAAGAGATGACCTCTGGATCACTGGAATCTGCTTTAATAAGTGCTTCTTCCAGCAATGGTAATCTCTGTCCAACCATGGAAGCTGATTAATCGATTATGATTACATTCAATAATTGAGCACGTAATTGTTACCTCTGATGGAACAAAGTGAGTTGCTAAACCACATGCAAGCATTTCAGCACCATTCAACCTTGCACCTGTAAGACCAACATACTCTCCTGCAAGGAAAGTCTATTTTTTTTTAGAAATGAGACTAGTTAATTTTATTGCACAAGCACACAAATAAAATCAAAAATAGGGGAATCGACTAATAGAAGTTTGAGGAACATCAGACATGCATACACATAATCCAAATACTAATTCCTTTTCTGATAGATCTAAGCAGGATACAAAAGCTACACATCTATACCTCAAAACACGTGGAAGTGGAAAAACACGAGGGCATAAAGAAATTACCAAAAAATCCAGGGAGTCTCGACAAAAAGTAAGAAGCACTTGCATCTGGAAAGAGTCCCAACGCGGTTTCAGGCATCGCAAAAAGCTGCAAGAAGGGTTGCATGTGGGCCATTATTAGAATGCACCATTGTTGTTGATTAACAGGTATATCATTAATATCCAAGGGAAAAGAAGAATACAAATAAGTTAATGACCTTTCCATGCCACATCAGATGGTACTATCATAAAACATCATGCTAAACCAAAGTATTTACAAAATACAAACAAATTATGTTTCTTTCACATGAGTCAACGCTTGTCCTCGATCTTAATACACTATATTACCGGCCACTATGAAAGAGCAGCATTATGAATCAATAAAGCATAACATGCATCTAGTTAAGCATATATATTCTTCACAATCAGCAATAATTTTTCAGATTACTTGGATTAGCGTTCCTGTGGGCTCTGTTTCAAGTGTCTAGAACCTTATTCCCCAACCCATGTTTGCTCACAACGCTCCTTTCCCTTCGTGTAATGGTCATGGTTGACGATGAGGAATTGTCTATGACCGACGCAGATACACGATGGCCCCTACCAGAAGGTGTTGGGTCTTTTGGGCGAGGTTGTTGTCATGATTGATACTTTCATTTCTCCCCATTCGTTTGGGCGACGACAATCAGATCACTGCTGGTCTGTGTTCCGGTATGCACCTTGCTATTCTGCCCCGATTGGACAGCCCACATTCGCCACCTTCAACTGACCTTGTCCCTATTGGCAGCCAACTCATTTGTCTTGAATCCGAAGAAGTGTGTGTGGGCTAAACAATCAAACGAGTATTTGGTGAAATAATTTTGTCTAATCTAAATTAAAAGTCCAAACTTGAGGAAATCCATAGAGTGACCAATTTAATGGATGGAATTGCTTTCAGTAGGGATTGATTCCAGATCATTTTTTGAGGCTCTAATACCGTGAAAGAATTGGAAGTGGTTTCAGCAACCTAGTCGGGGAATGCGTTTCAGACTTGTCGTGTTGACAGACGATGCAATCCTCTACAAACTTCGTTGTTGATTTCATCATACCAGACCAAAACACATTTGCAGCCAAATGACGGTAGGTTCAATATGCTCCTGAATGACCACCCTTCAGTGTAGAATGAAATTCCGACAGCAGCCGTGTGGCCTATTTAGACGACCGTGGAACTGCCAGCCGATCCCGGTAATAAAAGCACCCCATTTATCAACGTGTAAGGTCCCTTAATAGAGCCACCCTTTCCCAACTTGTGCACGATCGACGCGTAAGAGGGATCCACCAATACAACCATTTTCAAATTGTCCCACTCAACCTATTTTGGAATTGAAACAACCACGAGTTTAACATCGCAGTCTCGACGAGACAAGGAGTCTGCTGTTACGTTCGAGTAACCTGGCATATATTTGATCTGGAAATCAAAATCCAATAATTTTGCCACCCAATATTGTTGAACCGATGAGGTTATGGACTGCAGCAATAAATGTTTCAGGATTATGTGGTTGGTAAAAGACAAATTTCCTACCCGTTACTTATTGCCTCTAGTGGGTGACAACTAACATCAACGTCATTAGCTCCTTGCTAAAATAAGCCACGAGTCGACCCTATTGCATGAGCACGACTCTTAGACCCCGACCTGAGGCCTCCCACTCCACACAAAACTCGATCGCGAAATTAAGCATGTCTAGCACTCCACCCATTTAAATTGTCCACTCGATAGGTGTCCTCCCCAACGGGTAGAGGTGATAATTCGACAAACGAGTGAGGGGGAGTATTAGGAAATTAAAATTAAAAAAATTAATTCTCCACGTCTCTACAAATTGAAACTTTTAGATGAGACAAAATTCTTTCATGGACTTCATAACCAAACTTCCCTGTTCTCGACACTGGAATGTGATACTTGTGGTGGTCAACCAGTTGTCCAAGGTAACACATTTAATGGCAGCAGCGATAGCGTGCGAAATAGTGCGCCTCCACAGAATTCCACGATCCACGAGACTTAACTTTGAATGAGATTCTCATATCACCTTGAAACCGACGGTCAAACTGAGTTTATGAACAAGTGTCTCGAAACGTACCTTCATTGTTTCACACTCGACCACCTGGAATGTTAGGCGCAGTGGCTTCCGTGGGCAGAGTAATTCTTTAACACGAGCTTCCACTCCTCTTCGGGTTGCACTCCGTTAATGTGAGGCAGTTTATGGCCGACCTCCCCCCATCTTAGCCCATGCAAAAAAGTCTGATTTTGATACCATCAATTTAGAGACGGATATCCAGTCTGTCTCTAATAGGTACGGATTAGATACAGATTTATTAAAAAATCGAGATTTGAAACCAAAAATAAATGAAAATCAGTCTCTAATCGTACCTATTAGAGACAGATTGGATATCCGTCTCTTAATTGATGGTATCAAAATCAGACTTTTTTTGTAGTGGTTTCTACCGACTGAAATCAGGGTGAGAGCAGTGGCTGACGAATTGGGTGAATGGAACAAGATTTTGAAGAACTTACAGTTCCATCTGGAATGGGCCCAACAGCGCATGACGCGTGCAACAAACAAGCACCATCAAGAAGTCCACTTCCAAGCTGGGGATAAGGTATTTCTCAAGTCCAGGCCTTACCGGCAAGCTTCATTTGTTTAAGCGGTTGAATGTTAAACTGGCGCCTCTGAAATCGTTAGGCGGATAGGGAATGTTGCATACCGTCTGCTACTTCCAGATGTTCCATGTCTCGCAACTAAAGAAGGTACGTGGTCGACGAACACCATGACCAAGTTGTCTCTACACTGCCTCTCAAGTTGAATGACGATGCCCCAAAATTTGTTCCTGCATGGGTGCTCCGTTTTAGACAGGTATGGCGGGGTGATACTCGGTTGGTGCAGTACTTGGTTGCGTGGGCGGGTCTATCTTTACATTGATTTGGACACATAAACTAAGAAAATGTGATAGATATATATCAAGATAGTTAGTTTCTTTGTTTAATTAGTAGTTATTTACTTAAACTGCTAATTAATTAGTTAGGCAGTTATTTTACTCTTTATCTTGTAATTAGAATATAAGGAGCCTCATCTTCTCACTTGTCATTATTGAGAATACATTTTCAGATTTACATTTTTAGTTTCTGGTATAAAAAATGTGTATTTCTTCCATCCTTGTTCCATAGCTTGATATGGTATCAATATAGCAGCCGATCCTCCCCGCTTCCGCCTATTCTCGGATTTAGGGCTTCGTTTCCGGCGCCTTTCCTTTGATCGAGCAATACTCTGTTTTCCATCTCCCCAGAAATCAAGCACACTCTGGAATATTTCTCCTCCGCTCAATAGGTATGGGATGAATTAAAAATTTGATATACTAGTTCAGATGGCACTAGGGTTTACCATCTTGAGAAAAGCCTCAGTTCCATTACCCAGGGTAGTCAATCTTTGGTTACCTATTATAACCAATTTAAGAGTTTATGGGATGAATACCTTAGTTTTAGGCCTATCTTGTCTTGCTCATGTGATGCTTTGAAAACTTGTGAATGTGATATCCCTAAGAAAATTTCAAAAACTCAAGAACAGGATGCAGTAATGAAGTTCTTGATAGGTCTTGATGATTCTTATTCAGCTATTAGTAGTCAATTGCTTTTAACATCCCCTTTCCCTCCATTAGCTAAAGTTTTTTCATTGTTGTTGCAAGAAGAATCTCAGAGAACCTTGAACAATCCTCATTCTATCACCCTTGACTCTGTAGCTATGTTTTCTAAGCAACCTAACAAAAAAAAATTCAAAGACAAGAAAAAGCCCCTCTTATGCAGTCATTGTGGTGGCACCACACACACTGTGGATAGATGCTTCCATTTGATTGGTTTTCCCCCTGGTTGGAAGGGACATAGAGGCTCTAAAAATAAAAATGAGAACATTCCCTCTGCCAATATGGCCTTCCCTCATCCCATAAAGGAAGATCTTCCCACCTCTAATCCTCTAGTCAATCAAGAGTTGTTTGACCAATTCTTGAAGTATACTAAGACACAACAGATTCCACAAGCTCCCTCTTCACCTCATGCTGCTGCTGGATCTTTTGTTCATCATCCTGATCAGCTACAAGATACAAGTACTTCTCTTTGTTCCAAAACTATTAGCACCAATTCAACATTATCCACCTGGAACTTGGATACAGGTGCCACAGATCACATGACCTCTGATTTTTCCTTGTTTTCTTCCACTCCTTCTGAATCTAATATAAAAATTAGCCTACCTAATAATGCCATTTCCACTGCAACTTATATAGGTAACATCAAATTGAGTGACTCTTTGACCCTATATAATGTTCTATATGTGCCTGATTTCACTCACAATTTGCTGTCTATATCTCATCTAACTAGATACTCTAGTTGTTCTGTCAATTTCCTGTCTTCACACTGTGTTTTGCAGGACATCAAAACCAAGAGAGTGATTGGTTCTGCTGAACAAACAGGAGGCCTCTACATTCTCAAGATTGCAACATGCCTTGTACACTCTGCTTTTCTTTCCAGTACCTATGATTTGTGGCATTATAGACTAGGGCATATCTCTAATAAATGTTTGTCTACTATAGACCAATTGAATGTAAAGTCTAGAAACAAGAATCATGTTTGCAATATATGTCCATTGGCTAAGCAAAAGAGAAAACCTTTTCCTGTTAGCACCTCTGTTTCTCCTTATGCTTTCCATTTAATCCATTGTGATGTCTGGTGGCCCTTTTCTACTACCTCTCATTTGGGGCATAAATTTTTCTTGACTATTGTTGATGATTTCACCAGATGCACTTGGATATACATGTTAAAGCACAAATCTGATGTTCAGATCTCCTTACATAATTTTTCTTACATGATTCATACTCAATTCAATGCTAGAATTAAAATATTAAGGAGTGACAATGGCACTGAGTTTTTGCTGCATGATTTCTATCACAACTTAGGCATTATCCATCAAACCTCTTGTGTGGAAACCCCTCAACAAAATGGTTTAGTGGAAAGAAAACATCAACCCCTTCTCCAAGTAGCTAGATCTCTTTTTTTTCAATCTAGCTTACCATTAAAATTTTATAATGAATGTGTTCTCACTGCTGCTCATCTAATAAACAGAACCCCTTTGCCTATACTTGCAAATAAATCTCCTTTTCAACTTTTGCATAATAGAAAGGTGGATTATTCCTACATGAGAGTATTTGGTTGTCTGTGTTATGCTAGCACCCTCACTGCTCATAGGTATAAGTTTCAACCTAGAGCCACTAAGTGTGTATTTTTAGGTTATCCCTTTGGTACTAAAGGCTACAAGCTCTTAGACTTAAACTCTGGAAAAATCTTCATTTCCAGAAATGTTAAATTTTTTGAGCTTGTTTTTCCCTTTTCAATTTCTCCCTTAACACAGACTGTACATGATGCACATAATAATAATATGCATGTTTCTACTAATTTTTTTTTTTTGAATTACATTAAATATCCATCCATTTTCCCCTTCCCATGACTCGAACCCAGGATCTAAAGCCTAGGTAGTGGTGCTCTAACCACTTGAGCTATCCCACTTTGTCATGCATGTTTCTACTAATGATGATCAGTGTTCTGACACTTGTGATACTCCAATTATCTTTGATCATTCTCCAACCAACCACTCTTCTCCTTTAAACAATATTCAGGTTGATAATAACAATGGTAATACTGACTCTGCTTCTCTTGTCAATAATGAACCTAATGCTCAGCATCCCATAAGAAAATCTGATAGACATAGACATCCCCCTGCCTATCTTGATGTCTATCACACCAACTTACCCCCTTCCTTTTCTAGTACAAACATATCTATTAGAAAAGGCAAACAATATCCTATTTTTCTGATTATTTGTATACTGGGAATCTTTCCAACTCCTTTCTCTCCTATACAGCCAATATTTCTCAAATCACAGAACCTACTTCTTATAAACAAGTTATGAAAGACATTAATTGGCAAAAGGCCATGGACATTGAACTTCAGGCCCTTGAAAAAAGCCAACACTTGGACTCTTGTCCCTCTTCCTCCCTCAAAACACACTATTGGTTGTAGATGGGTATATAAAGTGAAATATAATTCTGATGGCTCTATAGAAAAATATAAAGCCAGGTTAGTAGCCAAGGGTTACACTCAACAAGAGGGAATTGATTACTTTGACACTTTCTCTCCTGTGGCTAAGATCACTACTGTTAGGATTTTGCTTGCTATAGCTGTTGCTAAAAATTGACACTTGCACCAACTTGATGTTAATAATGCTTTCTTGCATGGTGATTTGGTTGAAGAAGTCTACATGTCACCCCCTCCAGGTTATCATACTCAGAATAGAGTTTGCAAACTGAATAAAAGCTTGTATGGCCTTAAACAAGCCTCCAAACAATGGTTTAAAAAATTATCAGATTCTCTTATCTCTGTTGGGTACATACAATCTATTGCTGATAATTCTTTGTTCACTAAATCAACTGCATCTTCTTTCACTGTCATACTTTGCTATGTTGATGATCTTATTGTCACAGGAGATTCTTTACAATACATCATTTTCATTAAAAAAAATCTTCACAAACAATTTACTATTAAAGATCTTGGCCCTTTGAAATATATTTTGGGTATTGAGGTAGCCAAGAATCCTAAAGGACTGCACCTGTGTCAAAGAAAATATACATTGGACCTTTTACATGAATTTGGCTATTTAGATAGTAATGATTTTCAACTCCAATGGACCAAAAACAAAGTTTCATTGATACTGATGCTCCTCTTCTCAGTAATCCTTCTTCTTACAGGAGCATAATTGGCAAGTTGTTGTATCTTACAATAACAAGACCTGATATTGCTAATTCAGTTCATACTCTTACTCAGTTTATGAGTAATCATACTACAGCTCACATGACTGCTGTACATCGTTTACTTAGATATCTTAAAGGTAATCCAGGGCAAGGCATCTTCTACTCTTCCACTAACAATTTCAAACTTCATGCTTTTTCTGATTCAGATTGGGCTAGATGCCAAGTCACAAGAAAGAGCATCACAGGTTATGTTATATACTTGGGTGATTCTCTCATATCCTGGAAATCCAAGAAGCAGCCTACAGTAGCTAGATCTTCAGCTGAGGCAGAATACAGAGTCCTAGCTACCACTACTTGTGAAGCTCAGTGGATACTTTACATTCTACAAGACCTTCATATCATCCATAACCAGCCAGCAACTATGTACACATATAGCAAATCAGCTCATGCAATGGCTCATAATCCTTGTTTTCATGACAAATCCAAGCACATTGCCATTGACATTCACTTCACAAGGGAGAAAGATTCGCAATGGAGTAATCAAACTGATACACATTCCTTCTCAAGATAACTTGACAGACATCATGACTAAGCCCTTGCCTCCTTCATCCTTCAATTTCTTCAAATCCAAATTGGGCCTTGTAAACATCCATGCCCGATTTGAGGGGGTATCAAGATAGTTAGTTTCTTTGTTTAATTAGTAGTTATTTACTTAAACTGCTAATTAGTTAGTTAGGCAGTTATTTTACTCTTTATCTTGTAATTAGAATATAAGGAGCCTCATCTCCTCACTTGTAATTATTGAGAATACATTTTCAGATTTACATTTTTAGTTTCTGGTATCAAAAATGTGTATTTCTTCGATCTTTGTTCCATAGCTTGATAATATACAACATATTTACTAGTTTCAGTTATACTGAATTAGGAATAACAACAACTAACTTGAGAGGTTTAGCGCCAGAGTCAGATGATCAAAACACAGATGTAAATTTATATAACATAAAGAAAGAAAGAATATAAATACCGAATTCTCTGTAGCAATGCAGAATCTGCCATGTATAGAAATACCAGCTCCTGCCCCCATGACAATTCCATCAAGAATTGAAACCTTTCAACATATTCATTTGGAGTAAGATTCAAATTAGACAATTAATCCATTAAGAATAAAAAGCATGATCGGTCTTTTTCTAAATGAGCACCTGGGGTTTACTGTATGTAGCTATCACATAGTCCATTGTTAATTGCTTTCTGAATTTATTTGCACCTGACTTCCAATTACCTGATATTGCTCATGGAAAATATTAAGCATCATCTACTACTGTAACTGTAAGGACAGCCATTATTTATTGTTTGTTACAAGAATGGCCAACTTAAACAATATGTCACTTATATTTTATTTGAAGTTAATTATTCAGAAGGGGGGACCATTTTTCTTGTTCGTCTTATGTCTACAAAATCTCAGGACCAGCTCTGTGACTATGTACATACATATACAAAAAAAAATAGAAAAGTTCAAGAAAGGAGTAGACCAATTTTGATTATGACAAGTCGAATGTTTAGTTTAGAAAAGCCTTATATTTGAGAAAAAACAAGATAATATTTTTTTTAGATTTGTAAGTTTGACTAATTTCAAAATGAATCTTGTAAGTTTTCATTTTATAAAATACGTGATAGGGCATACAATTTCAGTAAAATAAAGCATGAGAAACATGGTGGAGGGAAAACTCAGGGGAATTGGTCAAATTAAAAAAGTAATTACAATTAATGATGAGAAACAAAAATTCAAATGTAAACATGAGAAATTCCACAACTCATACAGTATATCCATTGTGCATATCAACAAAATTCAATCATCATCATACTACCAAAAGATAAGTTTTGATTTTTAGTCAACTGATGAATGAAGGTGCAACCTTAAGCCACACTTATACCCCTAGCTCCATTTATCCTAAACAATATTCAAGTAACATTTTTCACGAGGGCATTATAGAAATTTTAATTAAAAAAAAAAAAATAGACTTTGTTTTTTCGTTTTATAATAAGATGGAGGTTTATAACTTTACCAAATTCTTAATAAGCCACCAAAAATAAACCTCGATAAAATTCCAAACAGGGTTTAAATACAGCCTAGCTAAAGGAAGTATAGCCATCCAAAGTGTTGCTTTCTACCTTGATTAATGTCACGAGCAATGACTGCTGCATCGCCTCCAGCACAGAATGCTCTTCCTTTTCCCTATTATATATTGTTACACAAACAGCTACAGAGATTAAAATAATGCATCACAGTACATGCTCTGAAAGGTCTCACATAATTTAACACTAGTGATCGCGCACAAAATGGTGTGAATGTGTGAAAAAGAGGGTATGGTAAAGTCTTAAAATGTGTGCACGATGACAAAGTCTTAAAACAAATGTATAAACATATATAGAGATTGAAAGACGATGAGAAATGAATGTTCCAATGTCGAAAAGTTGAATTCGCTGTAGTCTGATGGGAATTTATTTACCTTTAGAATTATCAAGTTGACACAAGAGTCTTCTTCAAAGGCAAGAAAAAGCTCCATCAAACGAGACGCCTACAGTATGATACCAAAAAATACATTTAGCTATGATTGATAATCTTTATGATACCAAAAAATACATTTAGCTAAACATACATAACAATCTGCAGAGTCCTATAAAAATACTCGATCATATATCACATGAGTAACATTCATGTTTAACAAAAAAAGAAACTGTACGTTGAATGAACAACAAGCATCACAAAACTTGTGCTAGCTATTGAATCAAAAATCCTTGACATTGTCTAGGAGCAACCAATTGAACAATACATATATACTACCATTGCAACCGAAAGTGCATTGAGCAGCTTAGGCCTGTTCAAGGTCACAATCCTCACACACGATTTCTCTTCCACCAAAACCTCCTGCACCCCAAATTCCATTACTTTAAACAAACTAGACTACCAAATATTAATTAGAAAATTCCAGCAAACAATACTTAGATTAATTAGAGTTAAAGAAACCCATGTGAAAAATTCCTTAAATTCACTTACATACCGGGTCGGTTAATTCTCCACTGGTACAAGCCATTGCACTACTTTGAGAACGGATTAATTGAACAGAATTGCAATTATGTTTTGCCAAGTAAATGTGAGTACAATTTAATTCAGATATTCATGTTTGTCGTGTTAAATAGAACTTTCATTTATGGGCGTCATTCCAATTTACAACGCATAACTACTACAAAAAGATAGTGACAAAGTGGGATAACTCAAGTAGGTATAGTAGGCCCTGAAATTAAACCCCATGTGCCAGCTGCCCACTCTGATAATCTCAAACAAAATAATTCTATAAATGGGACATGCGTCGCGCGCCATCAACACTGTCGGCTTTGACTCCCCATCTCTACAATGCATTGAACCAGTTCCTGATTTACCTAACATGTCATAAACATATATAGATGAATGGAAGTTTGAGATTTATGTAGGAACTCATACCTAATCAACAACTATTATACTGGCTCGATCTTTGGATTCTTCTTTTACCATATGTGGTGGTTATGTGGTTTCAAAAAAAAAAAAACTATTATACTATACATCTCCGATCATAAAAGATTTATCAACTTTAGATGCCCTTCTTTTAATTAAATCATTAATTAATAAAAAGCTACTATTCTTAAATGTACTAATATATTAACTATGCAGCATTCCTAAATGTGACACTATAGTATACAACAAGTAAAAACATATTCCTTCTATCCCACAATTGTTTGCACTATTTCCTTATTCGTTCGTCCCACAATTGTTTGCACTTTCTAAAAAGGAAACTTTTTTATAAACTACATCCTCACAAAATTCACATATTTACACAAAATGCCATTAATTTTACACTTATTTCAACCACTCTTTTTACTTTATTCATATAAGTTTACAAAATTACCCCTCAACACTCCACTCATTACACCTTTTTCTTAATAAGTGTGCCCACAAAGTGGTGCAAACACTTCCGAAACGGAGGGAGTAATTATTAACAACTCATAATTTCAAAGTACAAATACAATTATTAATAACTCATAATTTCAAAGTTCAAATAGAATTAAAAACATAATACTTCTTCGTCACTTAAAAAGTTGTTCATTTATTTTTTTACACATTAATTAAGAAATTAAATATAATATTTTATGTGTAGTAAGTTGCTGAGCTAGAAAAATAGAGAGATAGAAAAGAAAAAAATGTAGATACAGATAGAAAAAAAAAATAAAAAAAATATATATATATATATATAATAACTTTCAAAGGGAACATAATTATTTTTAGGTTTAATATCCAAAACTATTCAACATCATTCATCATCATCAATTATAATGTTGAAATTCAGCCTAGAAACCAAAAAAAAAATAAATCAGGCCAATTGGGCCGGTTATGATCCGTCAGACCAAATTGGCTTGAGCCCATCAGGACCATGGGTCGAGCCAAATCGACCCACTATTTTTTGGTTTATATTTTTGGAGCTCAACCCATACGAAGCTTCGGGTCGGCTCTAGTCGTAACAATACCCACTTGAGAATTTGCTTGCCCTCAAGCAAACAAATGGGGAAATTTGTTGTGCATCTCGTCATAATCCTCCTAGGCGGCTTCGAAAACCGGTAGATTACTCCAATAGACCAAAACTTCGGTCATCAGCGCTTTCTTCCATCGCACCATTTGACGGGCTAGAATTTTCAAAGGCTAAAGTAGAACATGACCCTCCAAATCGAACTCAGGTAAATCTTGAACCACAATCTCTCGCGTGCCAATTTTATTTTTGAGTAGACTAACGTGAAATGTGGCAAATGTATCCTATCCCATCATAACTCTTCTCCTTGATGATTTTCTTGACTTGCTTACCATAAATCATACTCACTTTTATCTTTTTTGTGTTGCTCTTGAGTATGAACGTTTTTCACTCCCTCTAAATTGAGCTTGATGGTGCATGTTTGAAATCAAATGTGACAAGACGTATTACCATCCATTTGTCACTCAAACTCTGAACAAACTAAAGAAATAACACAAAATAAATCTTTGATTTAAAAAATTGATTAGTCATTGAAACAATGACTTCATACCCGATGACGAATGGAGAAGATTTAAAGACTAGGAAGATAAAAAAAAATCGGAAATAGAAAAGGAAAAGTGAAGAATGAAATAAGATGAAAATAATTGACGGAATTTCATGGAAGCTCCTCAGAGAATATGATTGAATGATCAAGTTCAATTTTAGTCATTCTATGGTTGAGCTTAATTAGAGATTGAATATGATTATTGAATTTTTGAAATATATATAAGAATGTGATATTAGAATATTAAGGATGTTGAATGGGATGGTAGAGATTATGTGATATTGATTGTGGCTTTGCCACAAATATGTTGTGCATTGGATAGTGTATGCAATTGATTGAATAATTAAATGAGTTAAAGAATAAAATAATTTCTTAATTAAAAAATACTAAAGATATTTTGTAGGTGGGATAAATTTGAAAGAAATGAAGGAAAATATTAGTTAAAAAGACAAATAGTTATGAACAAAAAATAGAGGTTAAAAAGGCATATAATTCGAAAGTATATAATACTCTTGTCTTAAATATTGAGCTAATTAATATGCTTCCCAAACTAAGTGGAAATTATTTTAATATATATGTACGTAAAATAAGTGGAGTAATAGTGTAATACAAACAAAAGTTTTTGTAAGAATTGCTCTTTTATTCATATAATTATATAAAGTTTTGTAATTATAAAATGCAAAATGACATGAGACAAAAAATGCAACAACAAAAAAAAGAGGTTCAATTTACCCTTTTGTTAGGAATGAGATCCTCTCCTCTCCTGAAATGCAAAATTTCAGGCATTGGAATTTCAATCTAAGTTTCCAGAGAACGTGCAGTGTCTACAATCTCACAACTTATACCCAAATTTATTTGGTTACAATTATTAAAGACATTATCTGAGGAATCCTCACATTGTTGGCTTAAAGGCATCAACAATTAAAATTAAAGTTTAGCAATAGCATATGTAGGCAAGTTGGACCTCGCCGGGAGTTTCAAATCTTCCCAATCATCCTCATTCACCTTTGAGAAGCAACGGTCGACCATTTCAGCACTGATGGACTCTAACTTGGAGGGCTCCCACTGCAAAATCACAACAAAGAAAAAACACTCTGATGATACTTGTTTCATATTACAAACGCTAGACTAGACTAGACTAGACTAACAGGCAAAAATGTTGATGCACCTTTGGATTTTTATCCTTGTCAAACAGTATAGCTCTGCAACCCTGGATTTAAAATACACAAAATTTAGGCAATATTTATGATTGGGAACATAGAGAGGGTTTTTTTGAGTTTGAATAGTACCTCGACAAAATCCTTGCTAATTTCTCCGCGCAGCTCATGGCAAACCATTCTGAATTCTCTGACGAGGCATTTACCAATGCCCTGTAGTCTCCCTTCTCTAATCTGCAGGCCGGAGATAATGTCCAAAAATGTGACTTCTGAGAGATTTCTTCCGATCAAAACAAACTAAGAATGCTCAGTACCGATCTCAGAGATATCTTAAGACTTGTAGGGGAAGCTGTGCTCAATGAATGAATGGTGGAAGATATCCAATCATCCTTCTTCTCCCTCTCCTACAAAACATCAACACAAACAATCAGAAACTGTACGTAAATTGGAGGTGGAAACTGATAGATATTTGTTGTTATCTTACAAGGGCAGCTATAATTTGTTCAACTGTTGTTGGAGAAAAACATTTGTTTATGATATCCAACCTGCGGAGTATGTATACTAGATGAAACTCAACACAAGGAATTAAACAAAACAATTTAATGATCTACATGATGAATGCTAGTATGCGACAGAACTAACTAATGATAATTTTCTTGTGGACATGTTAATAAAAGGACACCAACAATCTGTTCAATTAGTTATGTATTACATGCAGTAAGATTAGTATTTGAGGCTAAATATAAGTTTTGTATATTACCACTCAAATCATATATAGTGACAAAATTCACAAAGAACAGTGGACAATACAAACACTATGGAAGATAAAGTTGCTGTACCTAATTTCTAAACCTCTGCTGAAATAATTTATCATGCTCGAATAATAATAATGAAACCTGTGGTAAGCGCTATTCGTCTTCAAATTTGGCATCTCCAAGAAGCTATCAATTATAGAAGAGATGACCTCTGGATCACTGGAATCTGCTTTAATAAGTGCTTCTTCCAGCAATGGTAATCTCTGTCCAACCATGGAAGCTGATTAATCGATTATGATTACATTCAATAATTAAGCACATAATTGTTACCTCTGATGGAACAAAGTGAGTTGCTAGACTACATGCAAGCATTTCGGCACCATTCAACCTTGCACCTGTAAGACCAACATACTCTCCTGCAATGATGGATAGTTAATATTATTGCACAATCAAATAAAACAAAAAATAGGAGAATCAAATAATAGACATTTGAGGTATATCAGACGTGCATGCACATAATCCAAATACTAGTTCCTTTTCTAATATATCTAAGCAGGATACAAAACCTAGATTATGTTGCACATCTAACTCAAAACATGCCGAAGAATCCAGGGAGTCTTGACAAAAAGAAAGTAGCACCTACATCTGGAAAGTGTCCCAACGCTGTTTCAGGCATAGCAAAAACCTGCAAACCATTCTTCTTGATTATTTACTGGTATATATATCATTATTATGTTTCTAGGGAAATTATGATTAGTGAATGCTTGTCCTAGCTCTAAATGCACTATATTAACATATCAATGTATTTACTACTAGTTTCAGTTATACTATTGTTTTAGGAATAACAACAACTAACTTGAGAGGTTTAGCGCCAGAGTTAATCAAATTAAGCAGCGATGTAGTATAACTTAAAGAAAGAAAAAGATAAATACCGTATTCTCTGTAGCAATGCGGAATCTACCATGTATAGAAACACCTGCTCCTCCCCCCAAGACAATTCCGTTAAGAATTGAAACCTTTCAACATATTCATTTGCAAACAAATATTGGAGCTAGCTAGTTAGATTCACACTACTATATATATATCTGAAAGCATGATCAGTCTTTTCCTAAATGAGCACCTGGGGTTTACTGTTTGTTTGTAGCTATCACATAGTCCATTTGCACCTGATTTCCAATTACCTGATCATGCTCATGGAAAATATTAAGCATCATCTACTGTAACTGTAAGGAGAGCCATTATTCAAATCAACTTGCATGCATAAACCTCGATAAAATCCAAACATAATTTAAATGCAACCTAAAGTCATTGTTGAATAGACTGAAGGATGCTGCTTTAATTGTACCTTGAATAATGTCACGAGCAACGACTGCTACATCGCCTCCAGCACAGAATGCTCTTCCTTTTCCCTATTGTTATACACAAACAAACAGAGAGATTAAAATAATGCATCACACTGAAGCCTCTCACATATTTTAACACTAGTGATAGCGCACAATATGGTGTGAACGTGCGTAAAAGAGGCCGCTGTCGGCTATGGTAAAGTCTTAACAAATGTATAAACATAGAGATTGAAAGACGAAGTGAAATCTACAAATGTCTGGTTTCAAGGCATCCACACAGAGACAACGTCGAATTCGTTGCTCTGTTGTTGTAGTTGAAATTTGCACTAATTAAATCTGATGGAAATTTATTTACCTTTACAATTATCAATTTGACACAAGAGTCTTTCTCAAAGGCTAGAAAAAGATCCAACAAACGAGGCACCTACAATATGATATTCATGAACAACAATTTCAGCAGAACTCCTATATATATAAAACTAATTATTTTGTTCAGTCTTGAGTCCTATTTACTATAAATACAACATGAAGAACAGCTTCATGTACAAATACTATCAGAATTAATTGTATCTTTCATTTCATATTAAACAAAAAAAACCTCAAACAGTTGAATATGAAACTTGTACGTGCTATATATTGAATCACAAATACCATTGCATACGAAAGTGCATTGAGCTGCTTAGGCCTGTTCAACGTCACAATCCTCACACATGATTTCTCTTCCACCAAAACCTGCTGCACCCCAAATTCCATCACTTTTAAACATAACAATAATGCGAAAAAAATCCTTAAATTCTTAAAATGATTTAATCGGCCTAGCTACTTCAATTGGAATTAGAGTTAAAGTTTGAAGCTAGAATCATGCATGCGAAAAGAGTTAAAGTTGACATATAGTATATGATACCTGCTCGGTTTCTCCACTGGTAAAAGCCATTACACTTTGACAACCAATTTATGCTTGCTAAATTAATACAGAGGAGAGGAGAGCAATTAGCAAAACCAATTGAACTAACTTATTTAGACAGAATTAATGTTTGTGTTTTGCAATTCTTTGTCGTGTTAAATAAAACTTGATCATCTATCTATGCACGCCATTAGTACACTACTTTAGGTCCATGTTTGACAAAAATTATTTGATGGACTAAACTTTAATTATCAAAAAAATTAAATGTGATATAGTCCATCCAATTGCGCAGTAAATAAATGTGGCATATTTAAAATCTTAAAATTGAATTTTGGTGAGTTAGAAATTAATTTATTAAGATGAGTGGTTAAACATCTTTTTGAAATAAATGATGAGTTTGAGTGAATGTGAAATGTCTCACCTTTTCCCACATGAAAAATTTAGAGAAAATTTCATTTTATGTCCTGTAACTTAGGCCTAATCCAGTTTATATCCTTTAAGTTTTCACTTTTTCAATTTACGTCCTAGGGTGTCCAATTTATGTCCTTTTAAGTCCAATTTATATCATTTTCGCCGGAAAATTGGAATTCCGATCAAATAGTCCAATTTACGTCCTTTAAGTTTGAAAATTAGAAATTAATAATTAAAAAATTCTGAAAAAAATTAAAAATATCATTAAAATTTATAAATTGTGTAAAATAATTCTAAAAAAAAAAAATCTAAAATTTGAAAAATTTGTAAATTAAAAACAAAAAATTTCTAAAATGTTTAAAATAAAATTAAAAATTATACCATTCTAAAAACCTCATGAAAATGAATTTGACACGGTTCAACAACCAATCAAGGCGTGGAATACAAAAAAAAATTAGAAGTTCGAGAAAAACTTTAATGGCGGATGAGTCTGAATCAAGTCTAATTTTTTAATAATTTTTATTATTCTTATTGGGTTTTTAGAATTTTTAATATTTAATCTACCCATTTTAAAAAAATTAAAGAGATTTTTAGAATTTTTAATGAGATTTTTGAATTTCATAATTAAGTTAAACATTTTCGATTTTTTGAATTGTAAATTTTTTATTTTAATTTATTTAACACATTTTATAAATTTTAATGAGATTTTTAAAAAATTAAATAATATATTTTAAATTTTATTTTACACATTATATAGTTTTTAATTTTAATGATATTTTCGGATTTTTAATAATATTTTAAAATTTTGAATGATATTTTTAGAAAATTTATTTATTAAATTTTAATTTTCAAACTTAAAGGACGTAAATTGGACTATTTTGCCGAAATCCCAATTTATTCCTCAAATTCCGGTGAGTTTGAAAATTTTCCGGCAAAAAGGACGTAAATTGGACCAAAAAGGACGTAAATCGAAAAAGTGAAAACTTAAAGAATATTAATTGGATTAGGCCTAAGTTACGAGACGTAAAATGAATTTTTCTCAAAAATTTACAAAAGTTTTTAAACATTAAAGCGTACATTGAGGGTCAACTATGATAAATGGCCACACACCCTCAAACACCACATGTGCATGCCACCGCCACTCGTCCAACTCGACACGGACCCAGATTTGGCAATTGGTGTGGGCTTCAAGACTGTTGACCTCAACTTTCGAGTGAGGGTTTGTCTATAAATATCAAAACTCTTCCTTAATAGCCACAAAATTTTTTCACATCCTTCTAGTCTTACGAAAAAATGTTTACTTTGACTCGACTTTAGTCTATCGATTTTCGTAAAAACAATGCAGTTTACCGTAGCTGAATCCAACAGATACAAAGTCAGCCATAGCCATGTGTCCACTCCAAGAAATCCTCCATCAATCCCTATCTATTAGGTTTTGAATTACATTAAATACTCATCCCTTTTCCCCTCCCCATGACTCGAACCCAGGATCAGTGGTGCTCTAACCACTTGAGCTATCCAACTTCGTCATCAATTCCTATCTATTAGGAGTTATTAAAAATCTCTCTCTTATAAATTGTTGTAAAATATAGATTTTGACCATATTTTATTAAATAGTAAATAACAATTTTATAATTCATTTTGCGTAAATGGATTTAATTGATTTGATTTCTCAAAATCAAATTTAAGGTGAATTAGAAATTAATATAGGAATTAAAGTTTTTGTAGTCCTTTTAAAATGGATTGATTTTGAATTTAACCCTGATGAAATACATATTTTGAATTACCTAAATTTTAAATTCAGTCAATTACTTGATCTATGCACGCCACTCCAATGCATAACTACAAAAACAAGTACAATACAAATTAGGCCGTGAAAACCCCATGTGCCCACTCTGATAATAACCGATGAAATCCTCCATCAATCCCTCTCAGGTCATGATATTAACTCAATTCCCCATCTGCAATCTACTTTAAAAGAGTTACACTTTTCACGATCTCTACAACTTCGAAATCTCTCAAATCCTCACCCCCACGGCGGCAAACTTTAATTTTTCAAATATTTATAGTAAAAAATATATTCTCCATGTCCATAAACTTCTATTTTAATATTTTCTTAATTTTTATTTCACACAGATTGATAGAGTATATAGAAACTTTATTCGAATGAGATCGTGTATTCAATTGGATCGATTTTTTTAACCTTTAAAAAATTTGTGGATTTAGAAAATATTTAGAGTTCAGTGTAAGATTGTGGAATACATTTTTTTTTTTATTATTATTAATTTACATGAACTCCGATGTTGGTACTATTGATACAATTTAAAATAAAATACGACTCAAATAATAATAAAAATATAGAAGGTAGGTTTATATGGAATTGAGTCTATATAAGAAACTGGGTTGACATTGACAATTGACTTTTCTCCTTTTTTTTTTTTAATTTTTTTTTTTTATAACACTTTTCAATTGTAGTAACTTACCCTTTTTAAAATAATTTTTTGAGTTTATATACATTAATAGCAAAAATCTAACTCCCTCCTACAATTAAAATAAAAAAATTTCAACAAATCAATTAAGACCAAATCAGTACTTAAGATACCTAATATACCCTTTCTTTGTAAAAATCTACAATTAGTTCAAAATGTTACTCACGGATCTATAAAATACTAATTCATTCTCACTCACCCCTATAATTCCTATTTTTCATTTTTCAAAACCCTACCTCTGCCATAGCCGCCGTCGCTGAACGAAGGAAGCCCCTGCCATCGCCTCCACCTTTACCGATCGCGTCCGGCCCCTGCCATCTCTCCACAAAGACGGCGGCTTCCACATCTCCAACAAACCTTTTGCGCGCTCTTTGTCTTTTATTTTGTTGGTGATGGCACTGGACGGAGTTACGCTATGCGGCGGAGACGAATGAGCGGTTTCCACGAGTCTCCGCCCCCCGCTGCTGCCGCAATTGACAATACGCCGCTGCTCGACGATCAGATCTTTCGCACTCGCTCACAATTCCTTGGCTGGACGCCCAAACTCCGCGGCGCCAGCAGCCGCGGTCGCTCGATTTAGTTTTTTGAGCGTCGGCGGTTCGGTTTCTCGCACGCCAGCGATTCAGTTTTTTTAGTTCGCTCGACCGCTGATCTTTGGTGCGATTCTGATTTCGATTCTCGTCGCTACTCGGCATCAGTAGAGGCAAAAGTTAAGCACCATAAACTTTTTTATTTTATTTTGGGTGTTATTTATTTTGGGGACTCTGTATTATTTTTTACAATTTGTTCATATTTAGTGCAATTGCAATGGATTGTTTCGCAGATTATATTGTGGCTTAAATTTTTTGTTTGATACTGCAAGTTTCCTTTTGCTGCCTGTGAAATTTTTACATGTGAAATTGATGTTATCTTGAAGACCTTGGTGGAGGAAGAGGAGGTCAGATCATCCTATTGAGTATTTAAGATATGTTGTAAACTGGTAATTTGAGGTTCAAACCCAACTAATAAGTAATTGAATTTTGTGTCTCGTTGCAGCTTATGAATTTAATTTTGATGATTAACTTGTTTTATTGTACTGTTTGAATTTCTTAGTAGCTTCTCCAGTGTGGATTCTTCAATGATTTATTTTGTAACTCCCCTTATGCCCGTTTCTTGTGATCTCGAAAGGTAAGATTATCCCTTAATTACTTACATAAAATATTTTGATTCCAGAGTTCTTGCTTTTGTGTGCGATTTTAGAGGTTGAGATTCTAGGATTTTTCGATTTTGGGATTTTTGGGGTGCGATTCAGCGTTTTGACAGTCCTTTTACTGTTTAAAGTTGTTGGTTTTTTGTGCTTTTGGGACATCCCTTTTGCTGTTCGAAGTTGCTGATTTTTTGTGCTTTTGGGACAGTCCTTTGTTGTTCAAAAGTTGCTGGGAGAGTTGTGGTGATTCTTGCGTTGCTACTGTGGGGATAAGACTCAAAAATCAGTTCGTAGGGAAGATCCTTGATGCAAGGGGATATATGTGCAAAGGTAAAACTAAAAATGCAGGTTTTTGTGGAGCAATTTAGGCAATAAGAAGCCGCTGGTGTGAGTGTAATAGGTTGTGAAATTACTTTATTTGAATGTAGTTAGACATTAGTGTTAAAATTAGTGTTGGCATAATGATCACTACAAAAAATGCCTCAATTAGAGACCAAAGTTTTGAGACCGGCATAAATCAGTCTCAATTTGAGACTGATTTGAGACTGATCCTAAAAAAAATTGAGTTTTGAGACTGTTTTCAATTCGGTCTTTAATATTATGTTTCCAGACCGCTTAGAGACCGAATTTCAGTCTCTAAACCGAAATTAAAATTTTGATTTTGAATTTTGTTTAGATACCGACAATTCAGTCTTTAATTGGTATCAAATATTTTGAAAAGTATAATTTGAATTGACTACCAATTTTGACCGCTCGTTTAAAGACTATTTTCAATTCGGTCTTTAATATTATGTTTTTCAGACCGCTTAGCCACCGAATTTCAGTCTCTAAATCAAAATTAAAATTCTTATTTTGAATTTTAATTGAAATTAAAATTCTTATTTCGAATTTTAATTGAAATTAAAACTCTGATTTTGAATTTTAATTGAAGACCGAAAATTCAGTCTTTAATTGGTATAAATAATTCTGAATCCCAAAATTTTAATTAACCGTATCAACTTTCATCGAATCTGGCTCTATGACTTTGTTCGAGAGGGAGGAATCAGAATTAGGAGAAGAGAAATTTTCGTCCATCATTGAGAGAGATAAATAAGTTGGCGATTATATCTATATTATATTAGATATTCATCCTAATATTGTATATATAGATAATTTTTAACAGTAGAGACCGCATATTTCGGTCCCAAATCGGTCCCAAATCAGGCATTTGTTTTTATAGACCGATATTTTCGGTCTCGAATAGGTATCAAATTAAACTGTTTATTTTATAGAGATCGATTTTAGTGGTATCTGAACACTCCAGAAGAATATTCTTAGATAATTTTTAACAGTAGAGATCGACCGCATATTTCGGTCCCAAATCGGTCCCATAATCAGGTGGTTGTTTTTATAGACCAATGTTTTCGGTCACGAATAGGTATTAAATCAAGCTGTTTGTTTTATAGATAATTTTTAACATAGTAGAGACCGCATAATTCGGTCCCAAATCACGCGGTTGTGGTTATAAACCGATATTGTCGGTCCCAAATGTCACTCTCTCAATTTAAACCGACAAACTAGCTTCTAAATAGACAATTCCTTGATTTTACTCTCCAATATCAGTTTGAAGATCTCGTTTCGAATTCAACCGTAAGATTTCTCATTCCCTCTTTATTTAAATTAATGTTTTCTCATATTAATTAATTAAGTGTTCATTGATAATTTTATTTTCATATAATTAATAGATATGTATAATAGTAGTAAATAAGATAGACCACTGACGTTGTTATGATATCAAATCAAATACTAATTAGAATTAATTATTTAGAAAGATATCATAATCGTATGTGTACTATTATATGTCCAATTAAACCTGTTGAAAGTATGAATACATGTAAATTAGGTTTTAGAGTGAATTAATTGTCTAATATTAAATTAAAACTGTTAAAATATTTCACTCAAAATTTTTTGTACAATTTTATCTATACACATATTATAAGACCGAGTATAAGTACAATTTATTCATAATAATCAATTTAGAATTCCACAATTAATATTTTTGACTTAAGTAGTTAATACTGACAAATTAAGTTTTTATGAAATAACTGAATTCCCAAAATTTTACTTTATATGGTATACGATTCAAAGTTGATCTACTTGAAAGTCAAACAAATTAAAGATCTTGAATTAATATCTCATAGAGCATATCCTGTTTGCTATCAAATTTTTTAGCTTTAAATTTTGGATTAACGATGGGCTCCACCACATTCTTCTCACATATCTACCAAATTAAATATTATTATTAACATTATTAATTTTAGTACAATAATGCAACAATATTTATTCTTTGAATATAATAATATAGCAATATTTATCTTATATACATATGTCAATTATGTAATCATTTTGATTTTGAGTACGTATAGATGGAACTACCGGATCGTCGGTGGATGTATTATACTCCTCGATTCGTTAATGGAAGTACGAACAGTGAATTTTACAATCAAGTTCGCAAATTTATTGATTTTGCAAAGACGAGGCCACAATATATGTTTAACGATAAAATCAAGTGTCCATGTACTTTGAAGAAGTGTCAAAATAAAATATTTTAAAGTAACATTGGTTTTTTAAAGTAACATTGATTTTTTACAATTAATTCAATAATTTTTATCAGTTAATATATGTGGAAATGATTTAATTATTTTGGACTTCTTTAAAGTAACGTTGATTTTGAAAATTTATTATTTAAAACATATATAATAAAGAAATTAATTACATATGTATATAATTATTTTTAAAAGTTACACAAGACAAATTACTTGTCAAAGTGGTGGGTGCCCAGAAATGGGCACCCATCCACCAGGGATCAATTCCCACAAAGGCCAAAATAAAATGGCCAATTAAATAAAGTGGGTGTGGGTGTGGGTTGGCGGTGCGGGTCGGGTCGGGTCTCGAAGGCAGATGCGGGTTGGTGGGTCGGGTCGGGTCTCGAAGGCGGGTGTGGGTCGGGTTGGCGGTCGGGTCAGGTTGGCGATGCGGGTGTGAAGGTGGGTGTAAATAAAGAGGGTGGGTGTGGGTCAGCAGGTCGGGTTTCGGGGGCAGTTGCTGGGTAAGATTTGAGACCGATGTGAGACTGTTTTAGGCCCGAAAATAGGTCGGGCCGACTCACGTTTAGGGACCGTTTTAAGACCGAATTGCCGGTCTCTCATTTAGAGACCGACCGAAAATCGGTCCTTAATCTGAGACCGATGTGAGACTGTTTTAGGCCCGAAAATAGGTCGGGCCGACTCACGTTTAGGGACCGTTTTAAGACCGAATTGCCGGTCTCTCATTTAGAGACCGATCGACAATCGGTCCCTAATTTGAGACTGTGCCATAAATTCGGTCTCTCAATATTAAGTACCGATGAAATAAGGACCTCCATAAATCGGTCTCAAATCAGTCTCTAACGTGTGTTGAGACCGCCTTTACAGTCTCAAAATCGGTCTCTAATCGATGCGTTTTTTGTAGTGGATGTACCAGATTTATATATTAGTGATGTGATGGATTGTAATTTAGTGGCGTCGAGGTTGAGCGTTTTTTTAGCAATGACATATTTACCTTTTTACGTGCTATACTTTCATGTAAAACACTTAGAGACCGGTCTCATGTAAAACACTTAGAGACCGTCATTGTTGATCAACATCTTTGAAATCATTAATGCAATTATATTTAAGTGTTATGCAATTTTTTTGTTGCTTTTATGCAATTATGTGTTGTTTTATGCAATTAGAACATGCAATTTTCGTTGCATATGTAAAAATAATAAACAACATAAATGCAGAAGTGTTATACAATTTTGGCGTTGTTATATGCAATTACTTAGGTGTTATGCGATTATACTTAAGTGTAATGCAATTTTTGTGTTGTTATATGCAATTATAATCTGCAATTTTCATGCAATTATAAAATTACGAGATATACAAATTGTAAATAACTGGTATGTGTAAATGATATGCAAAAAAAATCATTTATTAATATTTGCTAATAAATATTTTATTAAAAAAATACAAAAATATTATTAACCGTATGAATATGCACTTAAAAAAACGCTTAAAAAAATATGAATGTAGTTGATTAATTATCGTGATTAAAAAATAAAATAAAGTATGAATATGCAGTTGATTAATTTTTTAGGAATGTTTTAAATTCGATTTCTTAGGAATGTTTTGAATTCGTTTTTTCAGGAATGTTTTGAATTTTTGAAGGTGTATTAATTAGGGTTGACTAATTCTAAATGACCATGCAATTGAATGTAAAGGGTATATTGGTACAATTGCATACTAAACTGTCTCTATTTGCTTTACTATAATTTAATTGGATTAATTAGCTTAAACTCTTAGTGAGTTGTCTCTAGGTGCAACTCCCCCTAATTTTTTCAGTTATATTGATGTACACTATTTGGTAATGTTATATTGCACTATTTGGTAATGTTATATTGCACCGTTTAGTTATATAGACATGTATTTTTCATAATATTGTGTTACACTTTTAGTTATAATTACTTATTCTTTTTATTAAAAATTGTGTTGCACTTTTCAATTATAGTGACTTACAATTTTTAATAAAAAATGTGTTGCACTTTTCAGTAATATTGTGTTGCACTTTTTAGTTATAATGACTTAAATTTTTCATTAAAAATTGTATTGCACTTTTCAATTATAGTGACTTGCATTTTTTAATAAAAAATGTGTTAGCACTTTTAATTATATTGACTTACACTTTTTCGAAAAAAAAATTTACCAAAAAAAAAAATTATCAATAAAATAAAAAATTAAAGTTGACTTGGTCAACTCGATTCCTTATAGTCTATACAACCTTGGCAAATGCGGAATTCATTAATTTGAAATATGTGATAAAAAGAAAGCCTTAAAAAGATCCCCAATAAAATAGTGATGAAAAAGTTTTAAAAGATTCTAAACAAAATATATAATATTTAATTCATGACTCAAATAATCAATATCTTCTAATCTTGTAAGCTATTCAATTAGCTCTTTTCTCAATAGTCATCCTAAAAAAACTATCTTTTTTTTTTACTTGGTGACAAGCAAGTCAAATGTCTTGAGGCGAATATCTTCATCCAAATTTGGAATCTCTTTGATAACATCTCTTTCAAGGGCTAGTATTGTATGAAATATTGCATATATGCATTTCATTCATTCACACACATGTTCTTTATAAATACACCCACAAGCTTAATTCATACACATTTTTTTATAAATACACCAACAAACTTAATTCACACACACATTTTTTATAAATACACCCACTGACAGCTTAATTCGAAATTTTTAATCCGTTTATTTTACTCGTTTCTGTGATTTTTTTATCTTTTATTTTATTGTCGAACGCGGGATATTAAATGTAGTAATTCAAATTGTAATATGTAGTAATACACATTATTTTATGTAGTAATAACACAAACTATTTATATAATAATACAAATTCTTTTATTTAGTAACACGTTTTTTCTTTTGTTTTTATTGATGTAGTAACTCACATTATAATATGTAGTAACATATATTATCGAATGTAGTATACACAATAATCATGTTGTAATACAAAATGTTTTATTGTAGGATGATGCGAAAAATATTAGATCATTTGATAAAGTTACATATAGTAACAAACGTCTATTCAATGTAGTAATTCAAACTGTAGTATGTAGTAACATATAATTTTTTATGTAGTAAAACAAATTATTACATGTAGTAATAACACAATTTTATATAGTAATATTGATTCTTTTATATTTTTATATTTTTTTTATTGATTAAGTAATCCACATTATAATATATATAGTAACATATATTATTGCATGTAGTAAGATATATTATTGCACGTAATACAAAATAACATTGATCTATAATGATTAGTATTAAAAAATATTTAAAAAAATATAAAATATTTAAGGATTAAGGTCATCGTAAATTGCAGCGTCCGACCGCGGCCTGAGGTGATCGAAAACTGCTCGGAGAAGACGATCATGTTCAATTTCTGTCAGTGGGTGCATTTATAAAAAATGTGGGTGTGAATTGAGTTGCTAGTGGGTGTATTTATAAAAAATGTGTGTGTGAATTAAGCTTGTAGGTGTATTTATAAAAAATGTGTGTGAATTAAGCTTGCGGGTGTATTTATAAAGAATATGTGTGTGAATGACTGAAATGCATGTATGTAATATTGCATACTCCCTCCGTCCCATAAGTGTTTGCACCACAAAGTGGGCACACTTTTTAAGAAAAAAGTGTAATGAGTGGAGTGTTGAGGGGTAATTTTGTAAAGTTATATTAATAAAGTAAAAAGGTGATTGGAAAGAGGGTAAAAGTAATGGCATTTTGTGTAAATATGTGAATATTGTGAGGGTGAGGTTTATGAGAGAGTTTCCTTTTATAGGTGTGCAAACAATCGTGGGACGGACAAATAAGGTAAGTGTGCAAACAGTTGTGGGACGGAGGGAGTATAAGTTTTTGTTCTCTTTCAAAAGTGGTGGTTGGTTTTTTAATTTTTTTCATGAGACCATTTTGAGTAGAGCTAGAATTTGCTTCATACTGAGCTCTACTTATTTTGGATTGACTTCTTCTTTGAGTGGAGACCTCGGATACTTCAGGGAACCCCGAAGATGGTGTGGAACTAAATGGTGGATCATTTTGAGATACTCTTACAAACATCTCATTTTCAGCATCATAATTCAAATCTTCTATGCGTACATCTCTATTTTCATCATCTCCTAATGTCCTTGCATCAGTAGCACTATCCAATCCAATGGAGTTTTTTCCAAAACAAAGAGCAACAAAAGTGTAGTACCTTTGTTAGAAGCATAACAAAGGATTTTTTTCTTTCGACTTTTCGTCTTCAGAGTTTTTTGAGAGAATACGTTGAAATCTCTGAAATTCATAGACGGTTGAATACCTAGATATTTTTTAAGACTTTTTAAAATCTATATTATTGCCTCAGAATTTTTAAAGACTTTTAAAAAATCGAATTTAATACCTACCGACTTTAAAAGTCTAAAAAAATCCTACAATTTAATTTTGATATTTCACATTTTATTTATCATATTAAAAAATAATTAACGTTTTATAATATTGAAGGCGACACATTAACATTGTCCGAAAAAAAAAAGAGTTGTTCGGGATTTTTTTCCGGACAAATCAATAATGTTCGAAAATTTTAGGTGAAGATGTCCGAAAAAATTTCAAAAACAAACTCAATTTGTGCGGAAAAAATACCCAAACATCATTTGTCCAAAAAAACAACGAAAAAAAAAATTGAATGGGCAAATCGAAGAGCAAGAAATTTTGTACCAAATCGAAAAAAATTTGGGAACCTACCAGATTTGTAAAAAATATTTGTCTAAATGTTTCAAAAAATTTCGATTTGCCTCGTCACAAAAATTCCCAAAAAATAACGAAATTTTGGGAAAAAAATTTGACTAAGAGCAAAACAAAAACCTACCAGATTTGTAAAATTTGGAACCTCCTTCGAACGGCGGGGCAGTGGGCGGCGACGGCCTTTAAACGAAGGCGGCATTCTTATAGATCCGACGACGAGTTTCTTCTTCTTCAAACCGCGGCGGCGGTGGCGAGGCTTGGGTGATGAGGGGTGCGAATGGATGGCGCCTCCTTCTTCAAACCGCGGACGGCAGTGACGACTTCTTGAAACAGGGGCGCCGATGTGGCGAGGGAGGAGGAGTGACGTCGTCAGCGACTTCTTCTTGAAACAGCGGCGGCGCGAGGGAAGAGAGGCGGCGGAAGTGTAGTCTCAAGGGAGGAGGCATGGCGCCGACGCGAGGGAGAAGGCACGGCGGTTGGACAGCGAGGCGGCGTGGATGAAGGGAAGGGGGAGCAGGCAACGTGGAGGGGGCAGTGAAGAAGAGAGAAGGAGAGGAAGAAGTTGAGTGGGTGTACGCAAAAGAAAAGGAAAAGGGAAATTAGGGTTAAGAAAGAAGAGGAGAAGAATTAGGGTATTTTTGTATTTTCCACATGGGTGTCCTCATCTCATTCTCACGGTGTGTGTACTTGTCCAGTGGGTGTCCTCAATAGGTCGATGTGTGTGTATAACCGCGCCCTTGCTTCAATCATGAATTTTATCACAACTCTTCCGTGTTAGCTATTGGATTTTCACTGGACTCAGGGGTGGACCCAAAGCCATGTCAAGGGGGCCTTGCCCCCAGCCCACCTACCTTTAAAATTTAATAAATTTAAGGGCGCGGTTATACACACACACCAACCCACCCGCCAAACTTTTTTTTCATCCTAAAGAGCATGCAAAATGTCTCATATACCCCTCGTGTAAATTTTTAAAAAAAACGAAAGATGAGTACACCCCCCGTTATATTAATCGATAAAATCTTCCCCACCACCACCACCGTCCTCAAATATTTCCCCCAACACCACCATAACGTCCAAATTCCAAAAGAAAACAACAGAAAAAACAGAGGTAAGATGTTCGAAAATTTTTACAGAACAAAGGTAAGATGTTCGAAATTTTTTACTAAACAATCTCAATTTGTTCAAAAAAAATTCATGAACAACTTTCATTTGTGCGAAAAAAAAATCGGACATCTTGTTCGAATTTTTTTTCCGGACAAACTCAAGTTGTTCGAATCTTTTTCCTGAACAAACACAAATTGTTCCAAAAAAAAACAATGAACAAACTCAAATTAAAAACCCTAATTTCCAAAAAATTGCTATTTTTCCTAACACCTAAACTTACCGGCAGCGTGCGCCACGGCTGGGGCGACGGGACAGAACGTGGAGGGGGAGGGAGGAGGTGGGCGACGGCGACCTTGGGCGAAAAGAGGGAGGGAGGAGGTGGACGTGGCGCGACGGGGAGGGGCGCGAACAGACGCCACTTGAGTTGGGTGTCGGCTTGGAGAGATGTCGGCGGCGAGGCCTGAGGAATCGACGACGAGGGTTGCAGACGCCCAGGAGATAAAAAAAATTTTACAGGGGAGGGGAGGCAACGGCCGACGATGGCTTGGAGAGACGGCGGCGGCGAGGCCTGAGGGA
This sequence comes from Galeopsis tetrahit, assembly GCA_963675135.1. Classification (NCBI taxonomy): domain Eukaryota; kingdom Viridiplantae; phylum Streptophyta; class Magnoliopsida; order Lamiales; family Lamiaceae; genus Galeopsis; species Galeopsis tetrahit. The sequence continues at coordinate 42,071,541 of OY776131.1, forward strand.
AGCGGCGACGATGGTTGCAGACGCCCACTAGAGATTTTTTTTTTCTTATAGGGGAGGAGAGGCGACGGCCGTGCGTGGGACGACGAGGGGAGGGCGCGGCCGTGCGCGAGACGGGGAGTGGAAGGGGCGGCCGCGGAACAGAGGGGATGGACGGCGCCAGCGAAGGAGGGGGGAAGAGGTGGGTGTAGGAAGAAGAAGAGGCTTTTAATTAGGGTTTAGGTGGGGAGGGGTATTTTAGTTTTCATGTGGGTGTTTTCAACTTACGGTGGGTGTTCTCAAATCTCAACCAGTGGGTGTCCTCAATAGATTGGTGTGTATAACCGCGTCCTAAATTTAATAATTTTTTAAAAAATTAAGTAAAATTAATAATTGATTACCATAGTAAATCATTTTAGTTGTAAGTTGATGGTAAGAGTTGTTTAAAATGAAATTTTATAGTACACTTTTGATACTTATAAATAAAATTGATTGTTTTATATGTACTTAATTTAATTGAAAAAGTCATCTCAAAATAATTATATTTCATTAATTATTATTTTAAAATTAAATACGTACAATTCTACAAAATAAATTAAATAATTATACATTATTTAAATTGGAAATAGAAATGATAATTGAAATTAAGGTTTTTCTTTTATTCCCTCAATTCCATCGTGTACTTGATTCTTTTCTATCTTCTTCCAAACAAAATTACAACTTCTCTCTCGCGTATGACAATTAATACTGATTTTTTTTTGTTTAATTTAATTTTTTTGTTATTAATTTTATTAATAATATAAGGGTAAATAAGTAGTTTTAAAATTACATATTTTAATTAAATTCATAAATATAATAAAATATTTCATTGTATAAGGATAAAAATGTAATTTTAAAATTATACTCCATACGACACATACGATGAATACATACGACATATTACAAAATGTAACATGTCATCAAGTTTAGGCCTTTAAATTTGAATTTTAATGGTTCAGATTTAATTGACTACGATAGTCATACGACACTCTGACTACATGTAGAAGGTAACAACTAAGTAAAAGTTGAAAATGATACTCATATACTAAACACCTATTTCTTATTCAATTCTAACATCTCTACCTCTCACTCACTTGGAGAAAATGTTGTCCCCTCTCTCTACATCTCTAACTCGCTAAGAAAATAAGTTGTCCACCTCCATTGCGTAGAAAATAAGTAACCCACCATGGTCCTCCACCGCTTACCATCGCCTACTCCATACCTTCACCTGCGTTCGCTAATTTCACAGTTCAGGCCATTATCCCCCTGTTCTGGGATGATTTGAACAAGATAATGTAGCGATTTTTGTATAATTTTCTGGGAATTTGGATAGAAGAATGTAGATAGGAAGATGAAGAAAGAGAGAGAAATTGAGAGAGAATATTGTAGTACTGATTCTAATTAATTCATTCTGCCAACACAGTGGCATAGACATGCGCAACGGTTAGAAACCGTCGGTTACGGTTTTCGAAAATCGGTAACCATAACCGAACCGCCGGTTTGCCGGTTACGGTTACGGTTTTTAACCGCCGGTTTGCCGGTTTGCTTTTTTTTTTTTTTTTTTAATTTTTTAAATATTATCTCCGTTTTCGCTCGTTTTCACTCCATTTTTGTTCATTTTTTATTCATTTGAACTCATTTTTTAGAAAATACATTACTAGAATTGAATAAAAATTATATAAATTAAATTTATACATTAAAAATAGAAGAATTGTGTATTAAAATTTTTTTTTTTTTTTTTTAAAACCGTCAAACCGGCGGTTTGCGGTTTGTCAAAATGTCAAACCGTAACCGAACCGCCATTTTACGGTTACGGTTCGGTTTTTAAACCGTAACCGACGGTTTGCCAAACCAGCGGTTTTGCCGGTTGGCCGGTTTCCCGGTTACGGTTTGAACATGTCTACAGTGGCATAATAACAACCTCATGGGAGTCATGGGACCACTATTACAAAATGTAAATAGCAAATAACAAAAGGACTAAGTTGCAAAACATCAACTTTCTTAGGTAAAATAAGCAATTACTAATTAACGGTTGTGATTAACTCCATCTTTTAATTATCCACCATTAGATTCTTTGCACTTATCTTCAGACAAGATTCTTCCCCATTGTACTTTATCTTCTTCTCAAAAACCTTTCTTCCTTCTTCATGCTTCGAATTCTCCATTCCTCCTTCAATATCTCTGATGCCCATGACAATACCCCCGGACGAGAAGATCCTTGTCCCCAAGGATTCAGAAACGGAAAACGCTTGGCGATGTAAAAAGTATTCTCTCAAGATTTAGCCATCCATTCCTCTTGCAACCACTGTACTTTGACCTGTGTTTTGTTTTCTTTCGCAGAATCGGTCTAGCGTAGCTCAAAGATCTGTAGGGGTTGCACCAACATTGCTCCGTCGTCGTCAACGGCTAGCAAAATGCGAGAAGGTATGTGTTTCTTTCCAATTAGATTTTTTAGAAGAGAGACATGGAATATAGGATAGATTTTAGAACCAGGGGGTAGATCTAACCGATAGGCAACCTGTCCAATTTTTTCCAAAATTTTATATGGACCAAAGTACCTTGAAGAGAGCTTTAAATTCTTGCGTAAGTAGACTGAGTTCTGCTTAAATGGTTGTAGCTTAAGATAGACCATATCCCCCACCTCAAAAACTCTCTCTTGTCTGTGTCTATCTGCAAAAAAATTCATACGACTTTGGGCAATATGCAAATTTTTCTTTATCTGCTCAGTGAGTTCCTGTCTCTGTTGTATAAGGATAGCAACATCAGGATTAGTAGCCTCTATTTGCGCCTCCACTCCAAGAACAGGAGGTAAATACCCATACAAGGCCTGAAATGGGGTCATTTTGAGGCTGGTATGATAATTAGTATTATACCAGTACTCAGCTAAGGGCAACCATTTTAACCAATGCCTGGGATTATCATGAACCATACATCTCAGGTACTGCTCAAGGCACTGATTAACCCTTTCAGTTTGGCCATCAGACTGAGGGTGATATGTAGAACTCATCTTGAGTTCTGTACCTAGCAACTTGAAAAGTTCTTTCCAAAAAGAACTAGTGAATATCTTATCCCTATCACTTACAATACTGGTGGGCAAACCATGTAGTTTGTAAATAATGTCTAGGAAAACTTTAGCCAATGTGTGGGATGTGAAAGGATGTGATAGGGCTATAAAATGTGAGTATTTTGTAAACCTATCAACCACCACCCAAATAACATTTTTACCCCATGACTTTGGCAAGCCTTCAATAAAATCCGTGGAAATATGAGCCCAAGCCTGTGTTGGTATAGGAAGAGGCTGCAATAAACCAGGATAAGGACCTCCATCTATCTTGTTTTGTCCACAGATTGCACAAGCCTTCACCCACTCAACCACATCATCCTTTAATTTAGGCCAAAAGAACACTTTCTGAATTCTCTGGTGTGTACCATGAATTCCAGAATGTCCACCAAAAGCTGTATTGCGAAATTCTTGCAGCAACAACTCTCTTACACCTCCTGCTGAACCCACCACCAACTTTTTCTTATACCTCAAAATACCTCCCACCAACTGGAATTTAGGATATATATGAACATCCTTGAGTTTAGCACTGATAATCTTTTGTATGAAGATATCATTGGTATAACTCTATTTAATCTGCTCCATCCACTGGTGTAGCACAGTAGTTATAGATGAGCATTCAACTCCTGCCTCTGTTTTCCTAGAAAGAGCATCTGCTACCAAATTCTCTTTCCCTTTTTTATACTGAATCTCATAGTCCAACCCCAGAAGTTTAGTGATCCATTTCTGTTGAAGTGGAGTCACCACTTTCTGGTCCAACAAATGCTTGAGAGATTGCTGATCAGTCTTGATAATAAACTTTTGCCCTTGTAAATAATGCTTCCACTTTTGGACAGCCATTAATACAGCTAAAAATTCCCTCTCATAAATAGATAGAGATTGGTTCCTAGGACAAAGAGTTTTGCTCATGTAAGATATAGGCCTTCCCTCTTGCATGAGTACTGCACCAATTCCCTTTCCACTAGCATCTGTTTCAACCACAAATTGCTTCTTGAAATCCGGCAAAGCTAATACAGAAGCTGACACCATAGCTATCTTTAATGTGTGAAATGCTGTTTCAGCTTCTGAATTCCATGTGAATCCATCCTTCTTAAGTAGATTAGTGAGTGGTCTACTTAACAAACCATATCCCTTGATGAATTTCCTATAGAACCCCATGAGGCCAAGGAATCCTCTCAATTGCTTAACATTTTTAGGTAGCGGCCATTGCACCATACTTGAAATCTTGCTAGGATCAGTAGCCACCCCATCCTGTGATATTATATGCCCCAAATACTCAATGTGCCCCTGTCCAAATTGACACTTACTTCTCTTTGCATATAACTTGTTTTCTCTCAAAACTTGAAGCACCATCTCCAATTGTTTTAAGTGTTCATCCCAACTCCAACTGTAGACTAATATATCATCAAAGAAAACAAGAACAAACTTCCGTAGATAATCTCTAAATACCTTATTCATCAATGATTGGAAGGTTGCAGGAGCATTACACAACCCAAATGGCATCACCAAGAACTCATAGTGCCCACTATGTGTTCTGAATGCAGTGAGATATATGTGTTCTGGTGTCATTAATATTTGAAAATATCCTGACCTCAAGTCAATCTTGGAGAAAAATTTAGCTCCATGTAACTCATTCAATAATTCATCAATGATGGGTATTGGATAGTTATGCTTGACAGTAAGCTCATTCAAATATCTGTAATCTACACACATCCTCCATGTAGAATCCTTCTTTTTGACCAATATGACAGGAGATGCAAATGGGCTCTTGCTGTCTTGAACCACTCCTGTACTCAGCAATTCCTTAACAATCTTTTCAATTTCTTCTTTATGTGCATGTGATGTTCTGTAAGGATATTGCTGCTTAGGTTGACTCCCAGGTTTCAACAATATTTGGTGCTCTACTCCCCTCTCAGGTGGTAGCCCAGTGGGCTCCTCAAATATGTCTTGGTACTCATCCAATACTTTTTGTAGATCAGTTTCATCCACTTTCTCCACATAGCAAATATTAATCATGTACAACTCTTCCACCTCCTGCATAGCTTCTCCATGGCATAATTGAAATAAACCATAATTTGTTATTAGCCTGCAATCTGCAGTTGATGTGAGAGCTTGTAATATGATTCTCTTTCCCAGAACAGTGACAGTGAAAGTCATCTTTTCATAATCCAACTCAATAGGTGTGCAAGACTTGAGCCAATCACCCCCAAGTATCAAATCACAGCCTTCATTTTCTAATACCCTCAATGGGTATGAGAACTCATACCCTTGCATCTTCCAGAAAAAAGGGTCTACCTGTTTTGCAGTTACCATCCTTTGTCCATTGGCCACTCTCACCAATATAGGATCTATTGGTGTGAGTGGGCACCTTAATCGTTTTGCAGTCCCAACTTGTATAAAACTAAGAGTGCTCCCTGTATCAATAAGTATGTGTAGCCTCTGGCTGTAGTATTCTCCAAATAGCCTCATGGTAGTGAGACCACTCTCCCCTGAAATTGCATCTAGTGTCAGTTGAATCTCACCCATAGGTGCAGATTCCACTTCTCCACCCTGTCCATCTATATAAACTTTTTCCTCTTCATCAGCCATAATCATGTAAGAAACCTTTTGTTTGCATCTGTGTCCAAAGGTATATGGCTCATCACAATTATAGCATAATCCCTTTTCCCTTCTAGCAGCCATCTCAGTAGAGGTTAGCATTTTAATAGGATTTTTGCTCTGGATTTTGGCTGGTAGAACAGTGTTACTATCAGATTTTTTGAAGGGTGTGTTTGAGTAGTTGTAACTCCTATTGAATGGTTTGAGTTTCTTTGATAATGCCTCAAGTGTCAATACTCGTTTATTGCCCAAGTTAATAACATGCTGCACAGTTTTTGGCTCAAACATTAATATGGCAGATTGCAACTCCTCATTAAGCCCACTAATGAAACTTGCCACATAATATTTTTCAGAAAACTCCTCTCCTTTAATCAACATCATGCAAGCCCTTAATTCCTCAAACTTGTCAATATAATCAGCATATGAACCAGTTTGTTTTAGCTTATTGAATTCAACTATAACTCTAGATTCTTTCATATCTTCAAATCTAGTAGTTAATACCTCCAAAAACTGCTCCCAAGGAAGTTCTATCTGTTTTTGTGTATAGTGTTGAAACCATAATGCTGCTTTACCATCAAAATGCATAGAAGCAAGTGTTACCTTATGTGAATCCGGTACATTAGGTATTAACTTGAAGTATGAGTTGCACCTTAAAATCCAGGTCCTTAGATTTGAGCCATCAAACCTTGGGAACTCTATTCTGGGTAGAGGTGTATGCACCACAACTCCTGGATGTTCTTGGATCTGTTTGTTTCTTGGTGTATCTTGATATTGAGTGTAGTTGCCCATGGTGTTGGATCCAGAATTTGGATCACCCAATATTGAATCCTGCTCCAACTGACTTTTTCCTTTATCCAGGTTCATGATTTGCATCTACATCATTGCTAGAGTTTTTGTCACATGATCCAGCTTTCCCACCACTCCCGAAAGTTGATCATCCACTCGAGAGGTAACTCCTTCTATGGAATCATGTAATTTTGCCTCAGTAGCTTCCCATTTCAGTGTTTCTGTTTGTATCCATTGCTCCAGTTTCTTTTGTGACTCTTTCAGGTCCTTGAGACGAGTGCCCTCCGCCATATTCAAAGAACAACCTGGCTCTGGTTACCAATTGTTTTGGGATGATTTGAACAAGATAATGTAGCTATTTTTGTATAATTTTCTGGGAATTTGGATAGAAGAATGTAGATAGGAAGATGAAGAAAGAGAGAGAAATTGAGAGAGAATATTGTAGTACTGATTCTAATTAATTCATTCTGCCAACACAGTGGCATAATAACAACCTCATGGGAGTCATGGGACCACTATTACAAAATGTAAATAGCAAATAACAAAAGGACTAAGTTGCAAAACATCAACTTTCTTAGGTAAAATAAGCAATTACTAATTAACGGTTGTGATTAACTCCATCTTTTAATTCTCCACCATTAGATTATTTGCACTTATCTTCAGACAAGATTCTTCCCCATTGTACTTTATCTTCTTCTCAAAAACCTTTCTTCCTTCTTCATGCTTCGAATTCTCCCTTCCTCCTTCAATATCTCCGATGCTATCTCCGATGCCCATGACACCCCCACATCCTCTCTGTAGAAGTCATTCTCCTTCCATCTGTGCCGCTGCAATGCACGCCGCTTCCGTCGTCGTTGATTTCTGTGTAAGAGTTAAGAGGTCATTGATCCATCATAGCTAGCACAACTTCGTGTCGTTCAGTTACTCCGCCACCGTGGTCGTTCGTCACTTAACCAGTTTCGTCTCCTTAAATCTACGGGCTCCAGGAGTTTAGGTGGGATCAATGGGTATATCCTCCCTGACAGCGGTGGCCGATTGGGTGAGTCACCCGTTGATCCCAATTTATTATTTTTTTCTAGTTTTTTAGCGTTTCTTTCTAGTATTTTAGCTTGCGTTGTTTTCAATTCTTGTCGGTTTTTTCCTCCGCTTTGAGTGGTCTCTCCTCGCCTAGTGCGTTTTTTTTCTTCCCTGCATGAGTTCTTTATTGTTCTCTATGTTTTAGATCTTGCTTTTTGTGGACCTTCGTCTTTTCTTTTTTCTCTATGTTTCTTGACACGGATATTCCTTAGTGTGGAGGTATTTATCTCGTTTTGAGAATGGAGATCTGATTGTATCTGTGGGCATAGGTTGCACTCGTCTATTCACTTTTTCACGATTGGGATGGAGCAGCTGTCGATTTGATCATTTTGAGTTGAAGATGATCTTGTGGGTTATGATGGGTTGATGTTGCTCTATTTTTCTTGTAACCTTAACTATGACAAGATCATGTGTTCTTGGTGATGGAGTGTTCACAAAAAATAAGTAGAAATTATTTTAATAGGTACAATAAGTGGAGTAATACACACAAAAGTTTTTATATGAATTGCACTTTTATTCTTATAATTATAAAATGCAACATGACATGAGACAAAAAATGCAACAACAAGTCAACAACAAAGAAAAAGGTTCAATTTACCCTTATGTTAGGAATGAGATCCTCATGCAAAATTTCAATCAAAGTTTTCCGAAAGTAATCACTATTGCTCAAGTAAAAACGTGTAGTGTCTACAATAATCTCACAACTTACTGCTCAAATTTATTGCATTTATTTGGCTATAATTATTAAAGACATTATCTGGGGAATCCTCACATTCTTGGCTTAAAGCCATCAACAACTAAATTTAAAGTTTAGCAATGGCATATGTAGTCAAGTTGGGCCTCACCGGGAGTTTCAAATCTTCCCAATCATCCTCATTTACCGTTGAGAAGTAACGGTCGACCATTTCAGCACTTATGGACTCTAACTTGGAGGGCTCCCACTGCAAAATCACAACAAAGATGTATATTATTGGCAAGAAAAAACACTCTTGTTACATGTTACAAACGCTAGACTAGACGAAAAATGATGATGCACCTTTGGATTTTTATCCTTGTCAAACAATATAGCTCTGCAACCCTGGATTCAGAATACACAAAATTTAGGCAATATTTAAGATTGGGAATATAGAGAGGGTTCATTTGAGTTTGAATAGTACCTCGACAAAATCCTTGCTAATTTCTCCGCGCATCACATGACATGCAATTCTGAATTCTCTAACGAGACATTTACCAATGCCCTGTAGTCTCCCTTCTCTAAACTGCATGAGATAATGTGCAAAAATGTGATTTGTGAAATTCCGTCCCAAGAAAACAAACAAAGGATGCTCACCGATTTCAGAGAAATTTTAAGGCTGGAAGGGGAAGCTGTCTTCAATGAGTGAATGGTGGAAGAGATCCAATCATCCTTCTTCTCCTTCTCCTACAAATCATCAACACAAACAATCAGAAACTGTACGTAAATTGGAGGTGGAAACAGACATAATTTGTTGTTATCTTACAAGGGCAGCTATAATTTGTTCAACTGTTGTTAGAGAAAAGCATTTGTTTATGATATCCAACCTGCAGAGTATGTATAGCCACATGAACATTGATTACTAGCTGAAACCTAACAACCTAAGTAATTAAACAAAACAAACAAACTGAGCCTTTAATAGTAATATTTTTATTTAAGATTGATTACTCAAGTTTTGAAACATTTAAATGAAGCAAGTGGAGACTAACTGTCTATTTCAATTACAGTGGCAAAATTCACAAGGAACAGTAGACAGTACAAACACTAACAAAGAGTACAGTAGTTTAACCTAAAGTGGCTCTAGCTACCTGATTTCTAAACCTGTGTTGAAATAATTTATCATGCTTGAATAATAATAATAATAATGAAACCTGTGGTAAGCGCTATTGGTCTTCAAATTTGGCATCTCCGAGAAGCGACCAATTATAGAAGAGATGACCTCTGGATCACTGGAATCTGCTTTAATAAGTGCTTCTTCCAGCAATGGTAATCTCTGTCCAACCATGGATTAACCTCATTAATCAACTATGCAGATTGATTAGATTCAATAAGCACGTAATTGTTACCTGTGATGGAACAAAGTGAGTTGCTAGACCACATGCAAGCATTTCAGCGCCATTCAACCTTGCACCTGTAAGACCAACATATTCTCCTGCAAGGAGAGATGAGTAAAAATAAAACTATCAAGATCATAAAACAGTATGTGGAGAATGGAGATATAATTAGAATATGTATTTTTCAACAAGGCAGTATGATAGAGATTTGAGGTGGAATAACACAAGGAAGGAATTACCGAAAAATCCAGGGAGTCTTGACAAAAAGTAAGAAGCGCCTGTATCTGGAAAGTGTCCCAACGCTATTTCAGGCATAGCAAAAACCTGCAACAAGGTTCTTGATGAGAATACATTCCACAGCATAAAACATCATTCAATCTAAGTACAAACAAACCAATTTTAAGAATAACAACAACTAAGTTGAGAGGTTTAGCGCCAGAGATGATCAGAGTGTATAAAGTAAAGCAATTTATCATCTTTAATACTAATAAACACTTAAAACTTATAAAAACAGTAAATGTTCAATTAAAAATAGAACTGAGTAAGTATAACATAATAAAGAAAGAGAAAAAAAAAAAAAAAAGAAGATAAATACCGTATTCTCTGTAGCAATACGGAATCTGCCATGTATAGAAACACCAGCTCCTCCCCCCATGACAATTCCATCAAGGATTGAAACCTTTCAACATATTCATTTGCAAACAAATATTGGAGCTAGTTAGATTCACTCTATATATATCTAAAAGTATGAGTCTTTTCCTAAATGAGCACCTGGGGTTTACTGTTTGTAGCTATCACATAGTCCATTGTATACTGCTTTCTGAAATAATTTGCTGCTGATTTCCAATTACCTGATGCTCATGAAAATATTAAGCATCATCTACTATTATTAAGAGTATAAGAAGACAATTGGGGTGAGGCCTATTTTTTTTTCTATTTTAAATACATTTTTTTAATCTTTTTATCAATGCAATTTAGAATTTATTAATATACTTTCCAGATTTTTTAACTTATTAGTACATTTTTTTTTAGCTTATATAATTTTTTCGGTTATTGTTTTACTTTAAATTATAATTCATGAAATTCAAATAAAAAAAATTATAAATTTAAATTTTATTTTGAAAAAACGACTGGGGTGGGGCTTTTTTTTATTTATGAATTAGTAATATAGTTTTTTTATATTTTTATTTAATACTCCCGCCATGCTAAATTTGACGAGCACTTTTCCATTCTCTGACTCTGCTCGTTCTTCCCAACCTGATATAATTGATGTTTCTGTTTTCCTAGAGCCTCGCTCTATCGACCAGACTCTTCTGGAGCCGCCGAGACCGTGCTTGTTGTGCTCTTCTGATTCTGACCCGACCCCTGATGCGGATGCTCTAGTGGTCAATCTACATCCCCCTGCTCGCCCTTACCTCCTCGGCCTCCGCCTCCTTCACACCCTATGGCGGTGTTTGTTTTGGGATTGGCCAATCCGGATTTGGATTGGTCGAATCTCAATCCAATCTCTCTCAATCCATCTCAATTCAAATACAAATTCAAATACCAATTCACCCCTATAATACACTTAGGGTAGGTCTAGTATGGACTCGAGTGCATGTTGTGCACTCGAGTCCAGATTTTAAATATATATAAGAATATGCGAATATTTCACATAATTTGGTTATAGCTTAATGGTATGACTTTTTTTATCTTACTATAACAGCCCGGGTTCGAATCCAACCCTCAACATTTTCTTATTTTAATTTTGGTGTACTTTTCAGTTACGTGACTTACACTTTTTAATAAACGATATTACATTTTTCTATTGTAGTGTCCTACACTTTACAATAATATTTTTATTTATAAAGACTTACACTTTTTAGTAATATTGTGTTGCACTTTTCAGTTATAATGACTTACACTTTTCACTAATATTGTGTTGCATTTTTCAGTTATACTGACTTGCACTTTTTAATAATATTGTGTTGTACTTTTCAGTTATAGGAACTTACACTTTTCAATTATAGTGACTTACACTTTTCATTAATATTGTGATGCACTTTTGTAGTATACTGACTTGCACGTTTCAGTAATATTGTGTTGCACTTTTTAGTTATATTGATTTACACTTTTCATTAATATTGTGATGCACTTTTCACTTGCACGTTTCAGAAATATTATGTTTCATTTTTTAATTATACGAACTTATATAAATATTGTAGTGCAATTTTTTAATTAACAAAAAAAAAAAAAAAAAAAAGAGAAAAAGAGGAAAACCTAACTATGTAGTCTACCCCTGGCTAGTCTTTTTCCTCAGATTAATATGCAATATATGGGTTCCTCCTCCCTAGTGATGGGTTCCTCCGCCGTCACTAATGGGTTCCTAAAAATGTATTGTTGGGGAGATCGTATTAATCCTCCATCATCATCAATTAGGCCGCGGCATCTTCGATTTAGTTATATTAATGGTTGTTCCTTTCGAGTCCATATTAGACTAAACCATACACTTATACACCTATTTTTATACAATCTAATCACTCATTCTCTCTCCTATTTTCTTCTCTCTTTTACTTTTCTTTCACACACTCATTCTCTCTCATACTTTCTTCTCTTTCTTACTTTTCTTTCACTACTAACAATAATAAAATATTATAACATCACTTTTGATGTGACATAAAGTTAAATCTACCCCTACTTCTCAATCCTTAACCAAATACAACTTACACACGATTACTATTCATGGATTACCCAAATCTCAATCCAATCCACCACAATCCAAATCCAATCCAAATCAATCCCAAACCAAACACCACCTATGGTTACTCGAGGCAAGGCTGGGATATTTAAGCCTAAGTATCAGGTTCACATGGTCTCCTCGGCATTGCTCTCTGCTCTGGCTCTATCCTCTGAACCCCGAGGGTTCAAGTCTATTATCAAATCTCCCATTTGGCTAGCCGCTATGCAGGAAGAAATTGATGCACTCCGCAACAATGATACATGGGATTTGGTTCCTCGCCCCTCTGGTGTCAATATTGTCGGTTTCAAATGGGTCTTTCAGACGAAAGTTTCGTTTCGATGGCTCAGTTGAGCGCCACAAGGCTCGTATGGTCGCCCAGGGTTTCACTCAGATTTCAGGTGATGATTTCTCTCACACATTCAGCCCAGTGGTCAAGGCTGCGACTGTTCGGGTTGTTCTCGCCATTGATGTTCAGTTCAGCTGGCCTCTTCATCAACTGGATGTTAAGAATGCATTTCTTAATGGTTTTTTGGACAAACCTGTCTTCATGGCTCAACCACTAGGATACGTTGATGCTCGTTTTCCGTATCATGTTTGTCGCTTAAAAAGGCTCTCTATGGCCTATGGCAAGCACCTCTTGCTTGGTTCCAAAGGTTTAGTACCTTTTTGTTCAGCCTTTGCTTCTTTGCGTGCAGGTCTGACTCCTCGCTATTCTACTTGCACAAGGGCTCGTCTGTCATTTTTCTCTTACTTTATGTGGATGATATAATCGTGACGGGTAATGACCCTTCTCTTCTTACTCGCTTCATCTCTCAAGCGCACAAGGACTTTTTCTTAAAGGATTTGGGTCGCCATAACTATTTTTTGGGGCTCGAGATCTCGTATACTCCTGATGGTCTCTTCATTGGCCAGTCCAAATATGCTCAGGATATTTTGGACCGGGGTTCCTTAATTGATTCTCGCCCCATTGCTACTCCTCTAGTCATTGGTGAGTCCCCGACGAGCACTGGCGATCCCTTCCCGGATTCGACTCTCTATAGATCGCTTGTTGGGGCACTCCAATATCTGACGATCACGCGGCCTGATCTGTCCTTTGTCGTCAATCATGTTAGCAAATTTCTTCAGGTCCCTTCTGTCAACCACTTTTCTACGGTCAAGCGCATCATCCGCTATATCAAGGGGACCCTCAACTACGGTCTCTCCTTTGCTCGCCACTCTGACCGTGCTATTGTTGGCTATTTTGATGCGAATTAGGCTCAATGCCTTTAGACCCGTTGTTCCAATTATGGTTACTCTATCTTTTTGGGTGGCAACCTCGTCTCTTGGAGTTCTAAGAAGCAGCCCACGGTTGCTCGCTCGAGATGTGAATCTGAATATAGGGCTTTGGCTAACTCGGCTGCAGAGATGATCTGGCTGACCAACCTTCTGCGCGAACTTCGTCAGCTTCCTCTTGCTCGCCTGGTGCTTCTTATTGACAATCAAAGTGCTTTATTTCTGAGCCAAAATTCAGTCACCCATAAGAGGGCGAAACACATTGACATTGATTGTCATTTCGTTCAGGAAATTGTGACTTCTGGCAAGCTCCTCACCGACTTTGTGCCTTCTCATCTTCAGCTCGCGGACATCTTCACCAAAAGTCTTCTGAGGCCGGCTTTGGAGTTTCTTCGCTCCAATGCTTGACGGGGGTATTAGGAAATAAATCACCCTCATTATATTGTTACATATTTATGGAAATTTGTATATATCTTTATTTTCTTATACTTACTATTTCCTTATCTTGTCATCTGTGTGTTTGTAATCTTTAACTAAGATGTAATTACTTCCCTATATATATTCAATCATTCCAATCACGGTGATTAAATTTAATTCTCACGCTCCCTCCATTCCACAATTATTTACACTAAATTTGTATCACGCAAATTAATAAAAAAATGTAATAAGTGGAATGTTAAATTTGTATCACACAAATTAAAAAAAAAGTGTAATGAGTGGAACGTTGAAGGGTAATTTTATAAACTTTTATATATAAAGTAATTTAATTGAAGGTAAAAGTAATGACACATTATGCAAATATTGTGAGGGCGGAGTTTATGTAAGAACTTTTTTTTGGAATATCACTACAAGAAAATTGACTTTTAGTGACATAAATTCTGTCATTATAGCTTCTCTAGCTAAAAGTCTTTAGTGTCTTTAGTGACGGTAATTGACTTTTAGTGTGAGGTCCGGTCATGAATTCTCAATTTTCTGTCACTAAAGACTTTTAGCTAGAAAAACAATAATGAGAGGATGTTGTCAATAAAAGTCGGTTTTCTTGTAGTGTATGCAAACTATTGTGGAATGGACGAATAAAAGAAGTGAGACGGATAGAGTATAGGATATATTAATATATAAGTTTTATATTTTTCAGATTTAGTTGGTTTTTATTTAAAATTTTAATATTTTGAAAGGTGCAAAAAAATTGGACATTTATCGGAGAATCAAAAATGAAATAGAGTAGCATGCATAAACCTCGATAAATTTCAAACAAAATTTAGCTAAAGTCATTGTTGAATAGATTGAAGGATAAGCATCCAAAGTATATACCTTTAATAATTTCACGAGCACCTGCTGCTACATCGCCACCAGCACAAAATGCTCTTCCTTTTCCCTATTAATAATGTTTATGAATGAATAAACACACAGAGCTAGAGATTAAAATAATGTATTTACCTTTAGAATTATGAATTTGACACAAGGGTCTTCCTCAAAGGCAAGAAAAAGCTCCAACAAACGAGGTACCTACAATATGATGATCATGAACAACAATTTCAGCACGTGATGATATCTGAACTCATATATATATAAAACTTGTTTAAATTTCTTCAGTCTTGAGTCCTATTTACTATAAATACAACATGAAAAACAGCTTCATGTACAAATACTCTGCTCATATATCATTTGAAAGAATTCTGTCTCATCTAAAAGTTTGAACTTGTAGAGAGGTGGGGAATTAATTCTTGTATATTAATTTCTAACACTCCCCCTCACTCGTGGGCCGAATCGAACCCAGGTCGTTTTGCCCGGTTTGCTCTGATACCATGAAAGAATTATGTCTCATCTAAAAGTCCGAACTTTTAGAGAGGTGGAGAATTAATTCTTGTATATTAATTCTTAACATTATCAGAAGTAATTGTATCTTTCATATTTAACAAAACAAAACCTCAAACAGTTGAATGAGCAACAAGCATCACTAAACTTGTGCTATTGAATCACAAATACCATTGCAACCGAAAGTGCATTGAGCAGCTTAGGCCTGTTCAAGGTCAGAATCCTCACACATGATTTCTCTTCCACCAAAACCTCCTGCACCCCAAATATAATATTCATCACTTTAAACATAACAATCATGCAAAAAAATCCTTAAAATGATTTAATCTGCCTATAGCTACTTAATTTGGAATTGGAGTCTATAATTATGATACCTGCTCGGTTTCTCCACTGGTAAAAGCCATTGCACTTTTTTGAACTTATTTATGCTTGCTAAATTAATACAGAGGAGAGGAGAGCAATTAGCAAAACCAATTGAACTAACTTATTTAGACAGAATTAATGTTTGTGTTTTGCAATTCTTTGTCGTGTTAAATAAAACTTGATCATCTATCTATGCACGCAATTAGTACACTACTTGAGGTCCTGCAATAATATCCTAGGCTGTGTAGATACAAAGTAGGCCGCAATTAGTACACTACTTGATCATCTATAATTATGAAGACAACCCTTCCGCACAAAGGATGAAAGATAGGGCGATAGAGGGTCTTCCTGCCATAGACCCCGACCCGGTTCAACCAGTCCCACCATATTCACATTGACCTTAAACGAATATTGGACTGATCTAACAAAAAAATGAACATTCACCTTATCCACGTTTAAGAAAAACTCAATCATGTCAACACTCATTTCAAATACTGCCAATCCACCTGTCATATGTTTTACTAATGTCAATCTTTACCATGATTGAATATTTAAAGAGTACGTCAATAGAATAGAATAATTTCTTAATTAAAAAATACTAAAGATATTTTAGGAGGGATAAATTGAGGAACATAGCTAAAAAGATAAATATTTATGAACAAAAATTAGAGAAGACATTTAATTCAAAACGGAAGTAGTTTAATATTTTTGTCTTAAATATTTAACTAATATGCTCTCAATTATACTTATACTTGTGGATTAATATTTTAATAAATTCATATATATATTTTCTTTTACAAACACCATACATTTGCAGTTTATTATTTCAAGATATGCGGTTGCGAAACAATTATACACCATTTTTTTCTTGCATAGGGGAGGGACCCAAATAATTTAGGAGGAGCTTGGTTTGCAAACAAAAAACTGAATAATAATGATAGTACTATAGTAATTGTATTGTTTTTTTTTTTTTTTTTTTTTTTGAATTACATTAAATACCCATCCCTTTTCCCCTCTCCCATGACTCTAACCAGGATCTAATTGTTTGTTTGGTTTATCCAATTTATTTAAGCAATGAATTAAATTTGACTTTTTTTTTTCTCTTTTGTATAATACATTATTGACTTCTTGCCTAAATAAAAAATATTGTACATAATTAAATACTTTTAAAGAGAAAGTAAAAAAATAATTTGATTTATGTAGTTAAGTAGGAATAAAACTCATACCACTCGAATAAGAAATGAATTGAATGATTCATTAGCATTTAGGTATCAAATTAAAAGTTGAAAATGATAACTCATTCATTTCTAACACCTCTCAAGCAAATACTCCATCTCCATTAATGGTTTATAACAAAATTAATGTTATTCATTAGATGGTATCTATGAAGAGATCACGTGTTCATGGTGAATTGGTGATGTGGAGTTATAAAAAAAAATAAGTAGAAATTGTTTTAATATGTACAATAAGTGGAGTTATACAAACAAAATTTTTTTTATAAGAATTGCACTTTTATTCTTATAATCAATTTTGGTCTTGAATTTACCCTTTTGTTAGGAATGAGATCCTCCCCTGTAATGCAAAATTTCAAGAATTGAATTTCAATTAAACTTTCCAGAATCTAAAATGTTGCTCAAGTAAAAACGTGCAGTGTCTACAATCTGATGAGAATGTGGATCGTGGGCTCAAAATCTCGTTCAACCGAGAGCCGGGTTGAAGGTCGAGGCCCAAATTAAATTAGGCATTAGTTTAGAATATATTTTGATTAATTAGGATATTAGAAGATATTATTGAATATTAATTAAAAGATATTATTGATTAGTTAGTTTGTTAAGGATATTTCCATATTTTGTGGAGAATTAAATCTCTATATATTTGTGGGGGAAAATACCGTGTAGAAAAAAGGAGGAAAAAATAATAGAATTCATAGAATTCAATTTGCAAAATAATTTGCAGTCCCGTTTTTTGCTAGTCTGAGCTAGGGATTACGGATTTATTCGTATTTGGTATCGTGGTTCTCATCAAATTGGTGCTTTCGTTGAGAGTATTTGAGAATCACGATCGTCATGACAAGAACTCACCGTGAAAGAATCGAAATATTGGAGGTAAGATTCAATCAACTAGAAGCTCGGTTTAATGGGATAGGCAATCGCGTTGAAAAAATTAATTCCACAATGGAGAAGATGGAACGAAGGCTAGCCAGATTTGTACGCAAGAAATCATCAAGAAACGGATCAAGAACCAAGTCAAGCTCGTCATCTAAAGAACGTTGCGTCTTCGGTACAAGCTACGACGAAGGGGTGAACCCAACGCCTAGGGAGGACGAGGGAAGAAAAATCAAAATAGATTGTGGTTATGATGTACCACCAATTTTCGATGAATATTTTGATGAAAATTGTGGTTATGATGTACCACCAATTTTCGAGGAGTTTGTTGATATTTTGGTTGATGATGAAGATGGAATTGACTGCAATAGGCACAATAGGCAAGAAATAACAATTTTTAAAAAAAGAACCAAGTTCGCAAGATCTCAAGAGAAGAATGTTCAGACTATTGTTGAAAAAGATTGTTCGAAATTGTTGGGAAAGTTAGCATGGGTTTACATGCAACCAGACTTCAAATTTGTCAAATTAATAAACATCTGTGGATCGGACTCCGATAATTCTGAACTCATCCTTG
The DNA here is from genome assembly GCA_963675135.1 of Galeopsis tetrahit. Classification (NCBI taxonomy): domain Eukaryota; kingdom Viridiplantae; phylum Streptophyta; class Magnoliopsida; order Lamiales; family Lamiaceae; genus Galeopsis; species Galeopsis tetrahit. Next base: position 42,089,993 of record OY776131.1, read on the forward strand.
AGGACAAGGATGTTCGTGAAGGAGATGGGAATGATGAGAATGTGGATCGTGGGCTCAAAATCTCGTTCAACCGAGAGCCGGGTTGAAGGTCGAGGCCCAAATTAAATTAGGCATTAGTTTAGAATATATTTTGATTAATTAGGATATTAGAAGATATTATTGAATATTAATTAAAAGATATTATTGATTAGTTAGTTTGTTAGGATATTTCCATATTTTGTGGAGAATTAAATCTCTATATATTTGTGGGGAAAATACCGTGTAGAAGAAAGGAGGAAAAAATAATAGAATTCATAGAATTCAATTTGCAAAATAATTTGCAGTCCCGTTTCTTGCTAGCCTGAGCTAGGGATTACGGATTTATTCGTATTTGGTATCGTGGTTCTCATCACAATCACACAACTTTCTGCTCAAATTTATTGCATTTATTTGGCTATAATTATTAAAGACATTACCTGAGGAATCCTCACGTTCTTGGCTTAAAGCTCCCACTTTTTGTACAGTAAATTTTATTATTAAAAGCCATCAACAACTAGATTTAAAGTTTAGCAATGGCATATGTAGGCAAGTTGGGCCTCGTCAGGAGTTTCAAATCTTCCCAATCATTCTCATTTACCGTTGAGAAGTAACGGTCGACCATTTCACCACTGATGGACTCTAACTTGGAGGGCTCCCACTGCAAAATCACAACAAAGATATATATTGGCCAAAAAAATCACTCTGATACTTGTTTCATACTACAAACGCAAGGCTAGACTAGACTAGACGAAAAATGATGATGCACCTTTGGATTTTTATCCTTGTCAAACAGTATAGCTCTGCAACCCTGGATTTAGAATACACAAATTAATCAGGCAATATTTAAGATTGGGAACATAGAGAGGGTTCATTTGAGTTTGAATAGTACCTCGACAAAATCCTTGCTAATTTCTCCACGCATCACATGGCAAACCATTCTGAATTCTCTAACGAGGCATTTACCAATGCCCTGTAGTCTCCCTTCTCTAATCTGCAGGAGATAAATTAAGTGCAAAAATGTGACTTCTTTAACTTCTGACACTTTTGACTTCTGAGATTCCGTCCGAAGAAAGCAAACTAAGAATGCTTACCGATCTCAGAGAAATTTTAAGGCTGGTAGGGGAAGCTGTCTTTAGTGAGTGAATAGTGGAAGAGATCCAATCATCCTTCTTCTCCCTCTCCCTCTCCTACAAATCATCAACACAAACAATCAGAAACTGTAAATTCGAGGTGGAAACTGACACTTCTTATTATCTTACAAGGGCTCCTATAATTTCTTCAACTGTTCTTGGAGAAAAACATTTGTTTATGATATCCAACCTGCAGGTATAGCCACAGGAACATTGATTACAAGCTGAAACCCAACACAAGGAATTAAACAAAACAAAACAAACAAACCCAACACAAGTTCTGAAACAAAACAAACAAACAAACCCAACACAAGTTCTGAAACATTTAATGATCTACATGATGAATGCTAGTATCTGACAAGACTAATTAATGATAATTTTCTTGTGGATATATAAATAGAAGTACACCAACAATCCATTCATTTAGTTATGTATATTAGATGCAGTAATATTAGTATCTGAGGCTAAATATCAGTTTTGAATCTTACCTCTAACGAAGCTAGTGGAGACTAATTGTCTATTTCTATCATAGTAACAAAATTCACAAGGAACAGTGGACAGTACAAACACTATCGAAGAATACAGTTTTCTAACCTAACCAATTTATTTACAAATAAAGTTGCTCTACCTAATTTCTAAACCTCTGCTGAAATAATTTATCATGCTTTAATAATAATAATCAAACCTGTGGTAAGCGCTGTTCGTCTTCAAATTTGGCATCTCTGAGAAGCGACCAATTATAGAAGAGATAACCTCTGGAGCACTGGAATCTGCTTTAATAAGTGCTTCTTCCAACAATGGTAATCTCTGTCCAACCATGGAAGCTGATTAATTAATAATCAACTATGATTACATTCAATAAGCACGTAAGTTTTTTATGGCTTTTAGATAAGAATCATTATTTATAACAAAGAAACGTGACACAAGTCAATATGGGAATGGTAATCAAACTGAACCAACCCTTGTGCTGGACTTAGCGCACCAGTATGCTTTGTACAAGAATCTTGAGAATTTATTCTTAATCTTTATAAAATACAGTAGAAACTCTGTAAATTAATAATCTTGGGACCACCAAAATTTATTAATTAAAAGAGTTATTAATTTATCTATAAATTAATAATTATTAATTTATAGAAACACTCTTTCAAACGTCAACTTCTAATTATTTATTGTATATCAAATGAAGGGTCTAATTTAAAAGAATCATTCAATCTTCCACATTATTATATTTCTTGTGTTCATTGTATCACTTTATGAACATTAAAAAATATTTTCAATATAAATATACAAGATCAAAATATATGCTAACACAAACAAATCATACACACAACATGACTTCTCATCTTACAGGTGTGAAGTTAATAACAATGACCGACGAGATTTGAAAAACATTATGCAAGCACAACAAGGATAATTCAAGTCTCACTCAAAAACAATTGCAAGAATGAGTTCTTAGTAACTATGGTGAAACTTTTAGGTGAAATTGATAAGGAAAATTAGAGACGAGATTTAAGGTGAAATTAATTTCAACAAAAAAAAAAAAAAACAATTGAGTCATTTTTTAAGAAACATTCATAAATCATTCATGTAATAGGTAGTATATATGAAATTATTAATTTATATTTTATTTGGGGTCTATAGAAATTACAAAAAATGTATTATCTTATAATTTTAGCGAGTTTATTAATTTAGCACGCTATCCCCGAGTCGGGACCGGCCAAAAATATTATCTTAGAGAGTTTATTAATTTATCGAGTATTAATTTAAAGAGTTTTTACTGTATTGGGTAGTTGAGAATTAGTAAATATACAACAAAGCAACTACTCTTCAAGATCTTTCACCAAACACTGAATTAGTATATAAAATCACATTTTTTTATTAAAATTAAAGATACCAAAAATACCATCATAGAGAAATTCCAGTTCCTCAAACCTCCCCAACATCAGCCCCTATCCCACCCCTCCACCTCCGCAGTAATATAAGTCTGATTAGAAAATTTGAACTTTTTTATTTTTAAAATAAAACAAAAATATCCACACATCCAACTGAATAGCAATACCCCACCCAAACCCAACAAAAAAGCATAAAAAAAAGTATACCTCTGATGGAACAAAGTGAGTTGCTAGACCACATGCAAGCATTTCAGCACCATTCAACCTTGCACCTGTTAGACCAGCATACTCTCCTGCAAGAAAAGTGTAATTTCTGAGAAATGAGACTAATTAATATTATTGCACAAGCATGGAGCTTTCTAAATAAAACCAAAAATGGGGAATCAATAAAAATAAAACTATCAAGATCATAAAACCGTAGAGAAAATGTGGAGAATGGAGATATAAGAATATACTCCCTCCATCCATTTTTATAATTCTCACTTTCTTGTTTTGTCTGTCCAATTTTATAATTCCTATTTCCTAAAAAGGAAATATTACTCACACATGCTACTTTATCTCCACCCTCAAACTTCCACTTTTTACATAAACAATCAGTTTTCCTTAAAACCAGTGCCCAACCTAAATGGGAATTATAAAAACGGACGGAGGGAGTATATTTTTCAAGAAGGTAATATGATACAGATGTACGGTGAAACTGGAGATCAACAAATAGACATTTGAGGTACAACAGACATGCATACACAGAATCCAAATACTAGTTCCTTTTCTGATAGATCTAAGCAGTATATAAAAGCTAGATTATACTGCAATATATTGGGAAGATGCTGCACATCTAACTCAAAACATTTAGTGGAAAAACAAAAGGGCATACAAAAATTACCGAAGAATCCAGGGAGTCTTGACAAAAAGTAAGAAGCACCTATATCTGGAAAGAGTCCCAACGCTGTTTCAGGCATAGCAAAAAGCTGCAAGAAGGTTTATATATGTGGGCCATTATTAGAATGTGCCATTGTTCTTGATTAACTGGTATATCATTTCCAATGAAAAAGAAGAATACAAATAACTTAATGGCCTTTCCACATCATACGACACTATCATAAAACATCATTCAATCAAAATATATATCATACCTATAATTCAGATGCTAAACCAAAGTATTTACCAAATACAAACAAATTTATGAACAAAGACGTTTGGATATACATAAAAACCATGCAGTTCAGTTAAATCGACCTCATCCCATCTTTTCTACCTAAAAGAACAATTATGTTTTTTTCATATTTAATACTCCGTACTATATATATCAAAAGGGAAAGATCAGCCAATACTTGTCCTCTTAATGAACTATATTACACTATGAAACAGCAGCATTATCAAACAGTAAAGCATAACATCTACTTAAGCCACTAAGCATATTCTCCACAAGAAAAGATTAAAGTCACAGCTTCACAATCAGCAATTTTTCAAGTGCTCACACTACTCAGCAGTCGTAGTGGAAATAAACAGATATCACCTCAAACATATTTCACCTTTTAGCCCTTAGTTGATCCATAGTTCGCACCTAAGAATATACCTTGTATATTATCTTCTTTCCTAGGTCAATACAACGAGCAGAAATGTGCATACACGCAACCACTTGATACTTCAGGGAGTTTAGGGATCCAATCTCAATGTGAGAATGGCGATGGGCATTATTGCCATCAGAATTGTACAGTTCCCAATTTAATGACACAAATACTAATATATAGCATATCAATGTATTTACTAGTTTCAGTTATATTGTTTTAGGAATAACAGCAACTAACTTGAGAGGTTTAGCGCCAGAGATGATCAAAGTGTATCAAGCAAAGATCTAAATTCATAGTATAACATAAAGAAAGAAAAAGATAAATACCGAATTCTCTGTAGCAATGCGGAATCTACCATGCATAGAAACACCTGCTCCTCCCCCCATGACAATTCCGTTAAGAATTGAAACCTTTGAACACATTTGTAAACAAATATTAGGATTCACAGTATATCTGAAAATGAGAAAAGCAGCCAGCAAACCACAGAGGAATTCAACAGGAAATAAAAAAACATGAGTCTTTTTCTAAATTAGCACCTGGGGTTTACTGTATGTAGCTATGATATAGTTCATTGTAAACTCCTTTCTGAAATAATTTGCACCCGACTTCCAATTACCTGATGCTCATGGAAAATATTAAGCATCATGTACTGTAAGGAGAGCCATTATTTATTAACTTAAAGATGCTAATAGCATTGTTTTGCACAGGAATGGCTAAGTACAAACATATAGAAAGAAAGAAATAGAAAAAGTTCAGGGAAGAAGGAGGACCAATTTTGATTATGACTAGTCGAATGTAAACAGAAAAAATGGTTTAGAAAAGCCTTATATTTGAGAAAAACAAAGCATGATAAACATGGTGGAGCCAAACTCAGGGGAATTGTTCAAATACAAAAAGTAATTAAATTTTAATGATCAGAAACCAACATCTTAAAAGGTTACACAATCTTGACCTTCTTCAAATGTAAATATGAGACATTTCACAACTCATATATCCATTATACGTGTCAACAAAATTTGATAATCATACTATTCTTGCTTGATTAAAAAAATTCAAATGTTCCCTCCGTCTCAAAAAAAGAGTCATGTTTCTCCGAAGGACAACTATTGATTTTGGTCAACAGAATGAAGGTACAACCTTAAGCCACACCTATACCCCTCCATTTATTCATCAAATCCATTATCCTAAACAATATTCAAGTAACATTTGTCATGAGGGCATTATAGAAATTCTAATAAAAAAAATTAGACTTTTTTTTCTTTTTTTAATGAGATGGAGGGTTTATAACTTTACCAAATTCTTAATATTCTAGTATGCCAACACAAGCCACCAAAAATTGACCTTTATTGAAACCGACTTGCATGCATCAACCTCGATAAATTTCAAACATAATTTACAGGGTTTAAATGCAACCTAAAGTTGTTGAATAGACTGAAGGATGCAGTTCATAAGGTATAACCATCCAAAGTTCTGCTTTCTACCTTGATTAATTTCACGAACAACTGCTGCTACATCGCCTCCAGCACAAAATGCTCTTCCTTTTCCCTGTTGTTTATGGTCGTATATACACAAACAGAGAGATAAAAATAAATAAATAAATAAATAAATAATGCATCACAGTACGCTCATCACACTGAAGGTTCTCACATATTTTAACACTGGTGATCATCACTTGGCTAGATTACCAAGCCAGATGAAATTTGCTCTAATTCTGATGGAAATTTACCTTTACAATTATCAATTTGACAGAAGAATCTTCCTCACAGGCAAGAAAAAGCTCCAACAAACGAGACACCTACAGTATGATGAAGAACCATTTCAGCACGTGATTGAATTATGCTCAATCAGGATACTACCCCATATGTGCATATATTTTAGGTAAAGTAAACAGTTAATACCAAATAGAACCATTTATGTTAGTCTCTACAAAGAATTAACATCGTGTACACCATCCAATAATTATTTTCAGTTATGGGTCACCTCATATGATAATAAAGAGACAGGGAAAAAGATGTACATGTTAGGGTGTTTTCAGAAGAAAGCAGTTTCAAAATGGGCATATGTGTGGAGAATACAACACAGCCAATAAGAAAGGGAAAAAGATTTCCTTAAACAAAAGTTGTCTACCAATTCCAAAGCAAACAGAGCAGCTTTATTCTTATTAGAACATTTAGCCCTTTCTTATGATTGATATCCTTTAACCATCGTATGATACCAAAAAATCACAAGACATTGCACACATACATTTAGCTAAACATATATAACAATCAGGGTCCCCGAACACATATAAAACTACTATTGTTCAGTCTTCAGTCCTATTTACTATAAATACAACATGAAGAACGGCTTCATGTACAAATATTCTGGTCAAATATCAGAAAAGTGTCTTTCATATTAAATAAAAATAACCTCAAACAGTTGAATAAGCAACAAGCATCACAAAACTTCTGCTATTGAATCACAAATTCCTGACAGTATCTAGGAGCAACCAATTGATGAATACATACCATTGCATACGAAAGTGCATTGAGCTGCTTAGGCCTGTTCAACGTGAGAATTCTCACAGATGATTTCTCTTCCACCAAAACCTGCCCAAATTGATGAGATTAAACATAACCAAACTAGACTACGAAACAACCCACCACATATTAGGAACATAAATTGAAAATTCCAGCAAAACAATACAAATAATTTAGTTGATCAGTGCAACAAAAAGAAACCCATGTGAAATTCCTTGAACTCTTAGAATGATTTAATCGCCCTACTTAATTTGGAACTAGAATTAAAGTTTTAGCCTACAATCATGTGAAAAGAGTACAAAATTCACATACCTGGTCGGTTTCTCCACTGATAGAAGCCATTGCACTTTGGGAACCGGTTTGCTTCGGTAGCTTCTAAATATAAAGGATGGCAATTAGCAAAACCACGGAACCAGTTAAATTTAATTATTTATGCTGTTGACAGAACGGTTTGTGTTTTGCCAAGTAAATGTACAATTTAAAAAGAACAAGGTACAAGTGATATCATTTTTGTTGTCGTGTTAAAACCTCATTTGTTGATGCACGCCCTTCCAAGTTCAAACGCATAACTACAAAAAAAAAGACCCCCCAAAATTTGCAAAACTTGGATTTGGCCCATATTTATTGTTGGTGAAGACCCAAGGGATAGGAGGCCATTTAAAAAAGACAATATTATTGATGAGACCTCATCAAATTTTCAAATGTGGAGGTGAACTTAAGAAGTGGACAAAGAATAAAAAATGATTGAGCAACCGAAGTTCTTCAATGTAGACGGGCACGGTTGATGGGAATAGGAACTGAGAACGTGCAATAAAATTGGGCCCTCCGACATTCAAGTCAGTTGGTAATGATGAAGACGATGAACAGTATAAGTGTAGAGGAGTGGAAATGTAGAGTAAAAAACGAGCTTAACCTTTGAAAAAAAGAAAGGGTGTCTTATATACCTTTCTCCTTGAGGGGTAGAATAGTAACTTCGTTCTCTAGGGTTTTTTACCGGATTATGCCACATCATATTTGCAGAGATCTTTTGACACACCAAGATTGTGTGGTCTCTTTTTCCGTACCAAGGACATTATCTCCGTCGACGAGAGCTCGAGACCACATATCGATCATCTCTACTCTGGTAGTTTAGAGGAGAGATGAAAAGTTGTTCCCACAGAATCTATCCAGGTCGGGTCTTGGCAAAGGAGGTCGTGTATTCCCTCCTTTGAATCTCTAATCTTCTATGCTCTTTTGGTTAGGAATTGTTCTTTTTTTTTTTTTTTTTTTTTGAAGTAAAGACTCCAATTTATTTAGCAAATGCAAGAACCATTCGATAGGCCGTCCACAATATCCGGAGGCTCTACCCAAATATGAGGATTCGAGAACATCCAGCAGATCTAGCTAGCCGATGAGCTTTCATATTCGCCATACATCATCAGGAAGTGTTCTTAGGGAATGCTTCCTTCCCATCTGAGGTTTGAGTAGCTATGCTCCAGAGACGGATTCCAACTCGATACTTATGAAGTACAATCAAATAGTGAGTTCACATACTTGTTCAATCAAACATAGTCTCTTTTCTAACACATCAAAGGAGGGACGAGAAGCAATCTCTTGTAAACTTGGAATTTGCTTTAAACATCTCAGGAGAGGTTTACAATTTCTGGAACATCTTTATTTTAGTAAACTAAAAGGATTCTTAAGATGAGGTTCTTTTCAAAGCGTGATGCTCTCATATCACTCCATTGTCATCTCTCCTCTGGTCAGTTCAGAGGAGGAATGACAATTTTCCTTTGAAAAAACAGTCATTTTCAGAGGAGATCATGTACGCCTCTCCTCTTATTTAAATGTGCGGTCTAGAGCGGAAGGATCTCATAGTCTTTTATGTCTATTGTCATTTATGATTAGGGGCATCTCTTTGTTTTTTATGTTGAAATGGTTTTTATCCATGGGCAATTATGTCATATCACTTATACTTTTTTCATCCCTAGTTAAGCTATTCATCTGCATGTACAAGTTTTAAGGATTAGAAATAGAAAAATGAAAATGAAGAGAGAAATAGAAAGTATAAAAAATAAAGAGAGATAAGTGGAGTGTTGACATACATTTTATCAGAGATATTCAAAAATAAGATTGACATTTAGTGAACTGTGGAATTGATCCCCAAATTAGTAGGTCATTGTCTCGGGTACCAAGACTTAATTTTTTATTTTGATATTTTTCTACATTTTTATATTGGCTATGTGTATACATGAAATTCATTTGGAATTTTAAGCAGATTTTAACAAGGGCGGTATGAGGAGAATAAATCAAGAGAAGATTAGTTAGTATTTTATCAGTTTTATTTTCTGTTGCAATTTCAGTTTTCATTCCCTTTGTAAATTGTTCACTCTATTCTCTTATATATATATAAGAGATGAGACTCACGAGATAATCAATAATAGATTCCATTCTTTCCATTGTTCCATGAATTTGCTTAAAGCTTTCTCCCTCCATATCTTTCCACATGGTATCAGTTTTGAGATCACTTCTTGATCCCAATTAGCAAAGTTAGGTTTCGATCTTCCGCTGCTATTCAATCAACTTCTTCTCTCTGATTGATTTTCCTCCTCTGAGTTCAATACTCATCCTCACTGCCCTAGTTTTTGGGGATTTTTATGATTACCAACATCTTCCCCTATTTCTTCTTGACGATTCATTCCAGAAATTGATTCTGGGAATTATTCTCCTGTTTCTCCAAATTGATCGTAATTTTCTTAATTTTCTTGAACCTCTCATTCGAGTTCTCAATCCCAGAAATCTGTTCGATATTTTGCTCCATTTCGATGAAATATCTACCGATGATTCCCCCAATGTTACTACGACCGTTGACAGCTCCTCCACTAATGGCGTCACTCAGGCCCCGCTACCGCAGGCCCCGCCACCTCGCGTATATGCCAGTCCAACCGAAAATCCCAATTCTCCGTACTTCATTCATCCTAGCGATAATCCGGCGCAACAGGTGATATTTGAAAGCTTCACAGGTGCCAATTATAATTCTTGGTGTCGTACTGTTCTTATGTCTATGCAAGTCAAGAATAAAGTTGGGTTTCTTGACGGTTCTCTAATTGCTCCCCTTGCCAAGGATGAGGTACAATTTTCTGCCTGGATGCGTGTTACTAGTCTTGTTTTAGCTTGGGTGTTAAATTCTGTATCTCCTTCGATTCGCCCCAGCCTGTTATATTTGACTAATCCTAGGGATCTTTGGTTAGAAATTAAGGCCCGATATGAGAAATCTGATGGACCTAGAGTGTTTCATTTGGAAAAATCCCTTAGCACTGTATCCATGGGCACTTTATCTGTTACTGATTATTATAATCTCTTCAAGACTCTTTGGGATGAGTATGTTAGTTATAGGCCTTTAGCGCGTTGTTCTTGTGGGTTATGCACTTGTAATTTGACCCAAAATCTTGAGGTTCTGCAAGATTCTGATGCCGTCATGAAATTTCTTGTTGGCTTAGATGATTCATATGCTGCATTACGAAGTCAACTTCTTCTTAATTCCCCTTTGCCCTCTCTAGCTAGGGTATTCTCTCTACTTCTTCAAGAAGAGTCCAGTAGGACCTTGACCCAATCTCACTTGACTGCACCTTTTGATTCTGTGGCCATGAATGTTAGAAAACCCTTCTTAAAATCTCCAAGCTTCAAAGATAAGAAAAAAGAAATATGCACCCACTGTGGTTATACCAACCACACAATTGATAAATGCTTCCAACTAATAGGCTACCCCCCTGGGTGGAAAGGACCTAAAGGCCCTAGACCAAATCCATCTGCTACCTTTGCTGGAAATACTAAGCGCAATATAGACAAGGGTCTTCCGATTTTTCCCCTTTGTTTTCTTCTGACATGATTGAAGAGTTCTTGCAGTTTACTAAGAACAAGCAAATAGGCAATTCTAATGTCGTATCTTCTGTTACATCTGCTGCTAATATTGTGGGTGCTTCATCTCCAATTACTAGCGTTGCTCCCGTCTCCACAGGTTCTACACCATCTGCAGGTTTGACATCTTCTTTCCATGTATCTGCCTCTATTTCTTATAATACTTGGATACTAGATACAGGTGCAACTGATCACATGATATGCAATAAATCATTATTTACCCATACTACTACACCTGTGCATATTATGATAAATCTACCCAATACCCAATCTACACTAGCTACTCTTAGAGGCACTGTTCAACTTTCTGAAAATTTGATCCTTTATAATGTACTTTTTGTGCCTGCCTTTACTCATAATTTGATGTCTATTTCTCAATTAACTAAAACATCCAACTATGTAGTGCATTTCTCAAATGATACTTGTGTATTGCAGGATCAAAGTTTAACAATGATTGGATTTGCTAAACAAGTTGATGGATTATACATTCTGGACTCCAATAGACTAGGCTCTTATAAGCGGCATACACATTTTCATAATGTACCTAGCAGCAATAATGTTTCCACTAAACTTTGGCATAAGAGGTTGGGGCATGTATCACTCAAAGCCTTGTCTAACATTTCTGATATTCAAATAAAATCCTCTATTGCTCACGAGTGTGATGTTTGTCATTTCTCTAAGCAAAAGAAACTGCCATTTTCTGATAGTGTTACTGTTTCATCGAATATATTTGATCTAGTACATTGTGACATTTGGGGACCTTTTGATATTGTTTCTCATACAGGTCATAAATTTTTTCTCACTATTGTAGATGATATGAGTAGATGTACTTGGATATACATGCTTAAATCTAAGTCTGAGGTCAAAACTTGTTTAGAATCTTTCTATAATCTCATTCTGACTCAATTTGATATTAAAATTAAGGTGTTACGGTCAGATAATGGAGCTGAGTTCATGCTTAGAGATTTTTATGCTAATAAAGGGATTATTCACCAAACTTCTTGTGTGGAAACACCTCAACAAAATGGCATTGTTGAAAGAAAACATCATAGCCTTTTGCAAATTGCTAGATCTTTATTTTTTCAGTCTTTTGTTCCTTTGGAATTCTGGAATGAATGTGTCCTTACCGCGGCACATTTGTTAAATAGGATTCCGACTCCTATTTTGGGAGGCAAGACACCTTTTGAAGTTTTATTTGATAAGAAACCTGATTATACTTATATGAGAACTTTTGGTTGTTTGTGTTATGCTAGTACTCTTAGTGCTCATCGTGGAAAATTTGATAAAAGAGCATTGAAGGGTGTTTTCTTGGGTTATCCATTAGGCATAAAAGAATATAAAGTATTAGACTTGGAAACTTATATTGTTATTATATCCAGAAATGTTCAATTCTATGAGCATGTTTTTCCCTTTTTCAAGCAAAGAGAGCAAGCTGATTCAGTTTCTGAAAATCAGCCTACTACTTGTCCTACTAATGTCCAATTTCCTGCCTTTTATGATGATTCTAATGATGTTACTTCACCACATACATTATATGTTGACCCTGTCAGTGAAACTTTTATTGAATCATAAATTATTCATGATCAAACACCTAATTTTGACCTTATTCATCATGATTTGGAAGAGGAATTACTTGATTATACTTCTGATAATACTACAAATACTACCCAATTGAGTGATAATTGTGTTAATGATATGAATATTAGAAAATCTGCTAGGGAAAGGTCTACTCCTGCTTATTTACAGGTGTATAATTTGGACTTACCTCCTTCTCTGCAACATCATAAACAGCAAGAAGCTAGGGGTGCATATATGTGTGTAAAAGGTTCAGCACCTACGGTAAGATATCCTATCTCTAACTACTTGTCTACCTCTAATCTTTCGCCTGCACATTGCACTTTCACAACTTCTATTTCTCTTCACCAAGAACCTAGGACTTACAAACATGCTAGTTCTAAGGTAGAATGGCAAGATGCTATGAAGAAAGAAATAGATGCTTTAGAAGCAACAAACACATGGACTTTGACTGATTTACCTACAAATAAGCATTGTATTGGTTGTAAGTGGGTGTACAAAATAAAACATAATGCTGATGGGACTATAGAGAGATATAAGGCAAGATTAGTTGCCAAGGGTTACACTCAACAAGAGGGTATTGACTATTTTGATACTTTCTCTCATGTTGCAAAATTAACCACTGTAAGAGTATTACTTTCTATTGCAGCTACAAAAGGATGGCATTTACATCAATTAGATGTAAATAATGCATTCTTACATGGGGATTTGATTGAAGAGGTCTACATGATACCACCACTTGGATATTGTGCATCTACAGATACAAGAGTTTGTAAGTTGAATATGAGTATATATGGTCTGAAACAAGCCTCTAGGCAATGGATTCAGAAACTTACTGGTTGTTTACTAAATTTGGGTTATACACAATCTAAATGTGATTCTTCTCTGTTTCTGCGATACTCTCAAAATTCCTTTACTATGCTTTTAGTATATGTAGATGATATAATATTGGGTGGAAATGATTTAGTTGAGATTGATAGAGTTAAACATCAGTTTGATACCATTTTTACTATAAAAGATTTAGGCATTCTCAAATATATACTTGGTATTGAGGTTGCAAGATCAAAGAAAGGTTTGTTTCTGTTGGGATATGAATCCTATAAACAATGTTCTAGTTGATGATTATATGTTTTGATGGTCAAAAAGCAACTTGAAGTTATGGATATATGTGATTCTATGTGATTATATGAATTAGGATTACTGATCTTAATGTATTATGAAATCTGAGTTTACTAATCTTATGTTTTACTAATCTGATATATGAACTGTTTAAGAACTAAGCTGATGAATGAATTATATAGACAACTTATAGAATAGGACTTAGATGTACTCATCTGTATATAGTTCAGTTGATGTATAGATAGGTTTTATATTTGTAAAGTTTGTATTCTATTGTATTCAGCATTGTAAAAGTTCAGAACAGTAGATTAGATTGAAGAAAGAAGACTAAGAGATATCAGAAGACTACTTCAGGATATGAAGATTATCAAGAGAAGTCAAGATGAAGCTCAGAAGACTAAAAGAAGTTATATTGAAGGAAGCTGAACAGTTTTGGAAGAACTGTGCTGACTGACCAAGAGCAGTAAAACTAAGAAGAGTAGTTTACTGTGCTGGATTAGTTGGTTTGAAGAATAAGTTTGGATAACTTATTTGAAGCGTAACTGAAGATATATTTGAAGATATGCTGACTTATGGATAAGTTTTAAGTTGGTTACAAAGAAGGAAGTTACAACAAGAAACGGTTATGAGTTAGTTGAGAGTTAGTTTCACAAACTGCTAACTGTCATACTAGATGTTGGGATATGCTTTGGGGACCTACACTAGATCTTATAAATACCGTGTGATCTTCTACTTGAAAAGACTACTGATACAATTACTATTCAAGAGCAATCAAGAAGCATTCAAGTATTCAAGAACTCACAGAGTTGGAGATCAAAGAAGAACTGAAGAGAAGCCACAGATCTGAAGAGAAGAATCAAAGGCTACGACAAAGAGAAGTTTTACATTTCATTTTAAGTTTGTACTATGTAAACAAGTGTGCTAGTTACTTGTAAAATTACTAGTAGATCGAAGATATACCTGGTGGTATAATCGACAAGATCAAAGTCTTAACCTTGGGACTCTAAGCTACAAGTACTCAAGAAGGAAAGAGTAATAAAACATCGCAACTGGAGTTGTGAGAGTGGATGTAGACATTTGTCGAACCACTATAAAACCTTGTGTTCTTTACTTTCTGTTTTGATTATCTGTTGATATATTTGTTTTAACCAAGAACAGTAAGTTTTCTAAGAAAAGATTTAAAGAAAAGTTGAGTATAAAGATTAACTGTTGAGTACTGATCTGATTCTAAGAACAGTATAAATACAGAACACATTTCCGCACTTAAACTCTGATATTTTGATAGAATTTGAAAAGTCTATTCACCCCTCCCCTCTAGACTTTTTCTTAGCTTACTCAATCTAAAACTCAACTTTGGGACCAACAAGTGGTATCAGAGCAGTAGTTCTCGGACTGCTGTTTCTTGATAACCTTGTAGACTTTGGGGAAAGTCTAACTGTTTCTCATTACTGATACTTGTTTCTTGATCTTACTTGTCTATCTGAATCTATTTGCTCTATTACTGATCTTAACTGTCTGTTCTATCATGGAAGAAACTAACATCAATAAACTTCCTAAGTTTAAAGTGGCAGATTATGATTACTGGAAGCTGAGGATGGAAGCCATTTTCAGCTCAACCCATAATCTAATGATGTCCGTGATCAAGCAAGGGCCAATTACTACCATGATACCCAACACTGCAAATCTGGAACCTTCCAAAGCCATTGGTGTTCTCGTGCCAAAACCCAGGTTAGATTTAACTGCTGAGGAAATGAGGCAGAACAACTTAGACAGCTTGGCTAAGAATTACATTTTGCATACCCTTCCCAATGAGTATCTTGGGAAAGTAGTAAAATGTAAATCAGCCAAAGAGATGTGGGACAAGTTAGCTATCATTTGTGAGGGTACTTCTCTTATAAAGGAAAGCAAACTATCCACTGCTGTCCAGCGCTTCGAATCATTCAAAATTAAGTCTGGTGAAACAATAGACCAGCTCGATACTCGTTTTACAAAGATTATGAATGACTTGGATGTTTTAGGAAAGACTTACACCAATAGGGAGATTAATCTGCGTATTCTTAAGGCGTTAGATGACAGGTGGAAAATGGTCAAAATGATCATTAAAACCACACATGATATAGATACCTGGTCTGCTGAAACCACTTTCCAAACCCTTAAGGCGCATGAGTTTGAATTGGATGAAGAAGATCCAATAGTGAGCCACTAGGGAGAAGGAAATCTCCAAGAGTATTGCACTTAAGGCATCTACCTCTAAGAAGTCTAGATCATCTATGTCTAAGTCCTCAAGCATAAAAGATGAACTAGAGAGTACTGATCTTGCTCTTAAGGATCAGTTGAACTTAATGATTAAGAGGTTTGATAAACTTAACAAGTGGTATGGTAGATACAAAAGATTCTATAAGGACTCTCAGGGCTCTAGTAACAGGGACTCTTCTAGGACCAGAAGGGACCACAAATCTTCTGAAAGGAGAGATAAGGTCTCCAATGAGAAAAGAAGAGATAGGAACTCTGCTGATAGGAAGGATAAGAACTCTACTGATAGAAAGGACAGGAACCGATATCATTCTCCTTCTAAACGTTCTACTAATGAACCTCTGTGTTATAACTGTGAAAAGCCAGGTCATTACATCCATGAATGTCCTGATCTAAGTGCTGAAGACAGAAGAGAAAGGAAAGCAAGGAGATATCGCAAATATGCTAAGGGTAAGAGGGCAATGGTGGCCAACAATGAATCTGATACGGATTCAGATGAGTTGCCATCGTCTTCTTCTGATTACCCTTCTAGCAGTGAGAAAGAAGTCTTCATTGCAGATGATGGACTAGTTATTATGGCAAAAATCGATCAAGAGGTATCATCTGTCACATCTTTTCATTCTTGTGATGAATCTGACTCTGATTCTGATTTATGTGACACTGCTGATAGTAGTGTAGGGAGTAGTCTTCATCATTCCAATGGAGTGATTGAAGAAGACCTCCTACCAGCTAACAAAGCATTCATGGAAATCAGTGATGAGAACATATCTTTAAGACAAGAAATCATTAGTCTTCGAGAAGCTCAATTGCAAGTGGATCCTAATATAACTGTTCTAAATGCACGGCTATCAGAAGAGTTGTCACAACTCAAAGAAAAGTATACATCCATGGACAAGTTATATCAGGGTATGCTTCATACACAAGCTAAAGAGACCAATTAGTTCAATGACTTAAAGATTAAATGTGAAAAACTTGAAGAGCGCAATAGATTCTTAGAATCTGAAGTACTGAGCTTGGATCTAAAGCTATCTGATATGATTAACTCTTCTAAGATTAATCAAACACTATCAGACAGATACAGAGCTCCCTATGATAAAAGTGGAATAGGTACTGATCTGCCTAGTTCCTCTACTTCAGGGATTAAGAACACTACTGGAGCTAGTTCGAGTTCTTTACAACTAGATAAAGGAAAATAACCAATGACTTATGATAATGATCCAAAACCTAAAGTACAGTCTAAATACATTCCTCCTACTACCAAGAATGGTAAACAAAAGAATGGATCTAGACCAGTACAGTCAAGACCATACCAGAAGAGTACTACTCCTCTGACCAGAGCAAAACTGTCCTGGAATCAGAAGAGGCAGACTCAGAACAGTAGGTCAAGACAAGTACAGGCAAGTTGGAAACAGCCTAGATCTCATTTTATAAGGCAGTCTCAGTTGTACTCAACTAAACCTAGGAAATTTGTGCCTCAATATCATAACAAACCTGTTCTTTATCCTCCACCTTTATCTTATGACATCATTGGAGAGGAAAGACCAAAACGCATCTATAAGCCGTATGGTCCACAGGCTTTTAGGCCCTATGCAAACTATTACAGACATACTGATCTTCCTGAAAAAGGGATAGAACCAAGGAAAGGCTATCTCAGAAAAATAGATCCTAAGTCTGCTGATAATTTGGATAAGGTCAATAAAGTACTGTTCTGTGATAAGCATGGTAGAAAACTTAAGAGGTCTCAATTATTCAAATCTTCAATGTTTATTTGGATACCTCTTACTACTAACCCCCAAGGACCCCAATAAAGAAAGGGTACCTAAATTATTAAGATCACTACTTGCAGGGTCGACTGGATCTTTACAAGAAAGGTGGTTCAGTTGGAGAAACTTGGTACATAGACAGTGGGTGTTCTCACCACATGACTGGTACCAGGGCTCTTCTTTCTGACTATCATGAGCAAGAAGGACCAAAGGTGATCTTTGGAGATAGTTCCATGGCAATCACAAAAGGATTTGGATACATCAAGAATGGAGATGTAGAGATTCAAGATGTCTCATATGTAGAAGGTTTGAAATACAATTTGTTATCTGTCTCTCAATTTAGTGACAAGGGGACTGAATTTATAAACTGCTATATCAAAGAATTATGTTCTAAATCTGGAATTCAGCATTTGACTAGTGCAGCTAGGACACCCCAACAAAATGGTGTAGCTGAGAGAAGAAACAGAACATTAAAGGAAGCATGCAGAACAATGCTTGCAGAATACAACACACCACAGAAGTTCTGGGCTGAGGCAATCAACACTGCCTGTCATACTCAGAACAGATGTGCATTCAACAAGGTACATGGTAAAACACCATATGAGGTATGGAAAGGTAGAAAACCTAGAGTTTCATATTTTCATATCTTTGGATGTAAGTGCTTTATTCATAACAATGGAAAGAGCAAATTAAATGCTTTTGATGCTAAAGCTGATCAGGGAATATTCTTAGGATATTCTTCTACTAGCAAAGCATTCGGAGTATTTAATTACTCTACTCTATGTGTAGAAGAAACACCCCATGTTGTCTTTGATGAAGTTGTACAGGACTCTGCTGATCATCAGATCAGTAAGAAAATTGATGATCTGACCATTCAAACTGACAAAGACAATGAAGAGACTGGAGTTTATGAATCTGTACAAGCCTACAATCCATTTCTGAACATCCTAAACAAAGATGATGATGTAGAAAAGGTAAAAGACAAAGGTAAGTCTTCTAGACCAATTGACATGCCTGAATTGGTTGACTGTTCTCCTGTGAATAAACCTGCTGAAAATGATGATATTGATATTGATGATTCTGATATGCATGATGTGGATGATGATAGTATTCCTATTAAGACTAGAAAAACATGGAAATCTGCTCATTCTACTGATCTGATTATTGGTGAATCCAATAAAGGTGTTAAGACCAGAAGGCAACTGTTTGATTCTAAGCCTGAACCTAGTAATTCTCTATTTTATTGGTGTTGCTTCTTATCTTCTATTGAGCCTAAAACAGTGAAAGAAGCCTTATCTGACAGTAACTGGATTATGGCTATGCAAGAAGAATTAAACCAGTTTACTCGAAATGATGTATGGGAACTCGTAGAG
The DNA here is from genome assembly GCA_963675135.1 of Galeopsis tetrahit. NCBI lineage: Eukaryota > Viridiplantae > Streptophyta > Magnoliopsida > Lamiales > Lamiaceae > Galeopsis > Galeopsis tetrahit. The sequence goes on from OY776131.1 coordinate 42,109,103, forward strand.
AGACCTACTGATCACAATGTGGTAGGTACAAAGTGGATTTTCAAAAACAAGAAAGATGAGAATGATCTTGTTGTGAGAAACAAAGCTAGATTAGTGGCTCAGGGCTACTCTCAAGCTGAGGGTATTGATTATGATGAAACATTTGCTCCTGTAGCTAGATTAGAAGCTATAAGATTGTTTCTTTCTTATGCTGCTTATATGAAATTCACTGTGTATCAAATGGATGTGAAAAGTGCATTTTTAAATGGTATACTTGTTGAAGAAGTTTATGTAGAACAACCTCCTGGATTTGAGGTAAATGGTAACCAAGTATACAGGTTGAAGAAAGCACTATATGGTCTGAAGCAAGCCCCAAGAGCCTGGTATGACACTCTTTCACTATTCTTTGTTGAAAATGGATTTACTAAGGGCAAAGTGGATCGAACTTTGTTCAGAAGACAAGAAGGTACAGACATTTTATTAGTCCAAATTTATGTTGATGATATAATATTTGGATCTCCTAACAAGAGCATGAGTGAAAGCTTTTCAAAGCTCATGCAAAGTAAGTTTGAAATGTCAATGATGGGTGAAATGACCTACTTTCTTGGTCTTCAAGTAAAGCAATCATCTGAAGGTATCTTTATCAATCAAGCAAAATATACAAGAAATTTGTTAGATAAATTTGGTATCAAGACCTGTAAAACAGTTGGAGTACCAATGCTGCCAACATACAGAATGGATTCAGATGATCAAGGTAAGTGTGCTGATCAATCCTATTATCGAGCTTTAATTGGTTCTTTACTCTATTTGACTGCTAGTAGGCCAGATATTGCATTTGCAGTAGGTGTATGTGCTAGATTTCAGGCCAACCCCAAAGAAAGTCATGTGGAAACTGCTAAAAGGATATTGAAATATCTAAAGGGTACCATTAATCGAGGTTTGTGGTATTCTGCAGATGATGATTTATCCCTAAGTGGTTATTCAGATTCTGACTTTGGTGGTTGCAGGATAGATAGAAAATCAACTTCTGGTTCATGCCAATTTTTAGGTTCTAAGCTCATATCATGGTTTTCAAAGAAACAAACAAGTGTGGCAACATCTACCACTGAAGCAGAATATATGGCTGCAGGAAGTTGTTGTAGTCAGCTTCTTTGGCTAATGCAACAACTTAGAGACTACAACATTGTGGAATCTAATGTACCTATATTCTGTGACAGCAATAGTGCAATTGCCATCACTCAAAATCCCGTTTTACATACTAGATGCAAGCATGTAGATGTTAGGCATCATTTTATTAGGGATCATGTTGAAAAGAAAAACATTAGGATGGAAAAGATCCATACTGATATTCAGAGAGCTGACATTTTTACAAAACCTTTGGCTGAAACTAGATTTGGAGAGCTTTGCATAAGTTTAGGATTGATAGACATGGATCCTGCGTGTATATAGATCTGTACTAACATTTCAGGTACTAAGCTGATATCAAGAACAGTACTCCAAGAAGGGTAATTATGAAGAACTAACCATGTCAAGACCACTACATTCATCACAATCAGGTATAAAGGTTACTAAGGTGCCTAAATCCCGATGAGGAAGCTGGTAAAGCTGAGGGAATTGAGAATATACATTTAAGGGGGAATCTATGATTTCTGAAAAATCCTGTATGTTGACTCAGAGCACAAGTCACCTTAGAATAAACCTTATAAAGACCTATTTTAATTATTCGTTACTAATCTGTACTGTATTTCACCATTTATGCATGAACTAACACTTCTACCAAGGTGAAACAGGCACAGAAGAGGAGTTCTCCACTGGAGGGGGAACTGATCTGATTACAGATTTGATCTGTCTACAAATCTGATCTGATTACAACACATATCTGTCTACAGACATGTTCTGATTAATGAAATGATTTGTCTACAGGACTGTTCTGACTACAAAGTTAATTTGTCTACAGAACTATTCTGATTACAATATTATTCTTTCTACAGAACTGATCTGATTACTGATTAAACTGTCTACAGAGCTTATTTGATTACAGGAAAATCTGTCTACAGAAAAGTTACAGTACTGATTTGAGAAAGTACTGTGCTGATATCAAAAAGGTGAAAATCAGAAGAGTTGGGGAACTGATCTGAGGATTACTGAGCTGACCCAACGACTGATCTGATCTTCGAAGAAAATACTCAGCTGATTACAGTACTCAGCTGAATCCAGATAAGTACGTTTGATTCATCCAAATGGAATCGTAAAAAGGGCATATTTGTTGAAAACTCTGTCTACTTCACCGGAAAACAAAAGAGCGGGAATCAAGCTATTCTCACCATGTGCGAAGAATGCGGGCTGAGAAAGTATCTAGAATCATTCCCCAAGATGGTTTTTGAACCTGAGGCAATGGAATTCTATTTACAGCTCCAAGGAGATAATGATAGCATTCGTTCATCGATTTCTGGACACAGGGTTGTCATTTCCAGGGAAACCCTTGGAATCGCTTTTGATCTACCCGACGGGCCAGTAGACATTTTGAGTTATATGGCAGGGCAAGAAAAGGCGTGCGTAGGAAGATGGATAAATGCTGACCCCACGACTCTTACCAACTTGAAGAATGAAATTCTTCCAGAAGGGCTTCAATTGTTGATGGACATCGCTGGAAAATGCTTGTTAGGTCAACATTACAGCCAGGACGCTCTCACTCAACTGAAGATTCGTGTTATGACCGCAATCACTGATCGTGTTGATGGTGACTGGCAAGGATTTATTTTGGGCAGGCTGTTGGCTGAAAAAGAGAAAGTGTTGTTCGATGAAGAAACCAAGGAATTCTCTATTAAATCCATGATGGGATTTGGAAGCAAGTTGAGCATGATGTTGCCTCAATTAGCTGATAAGAAGGTGGATTGGAGTCCTCCGAAAAGGTTTCATCAGGGCAAGTTTCTGTTCAAAAAGGAGTCTACAATATTTGAACAAGAAAGGCAAGCTAGGCAACAACCTCAAGAGTCTGGTGGTTCTATGTTTCGTTCTGATAATGATGAGCCGAAGACAAGAACAAAGGCTAGGCATGACCCTCATCGCGCTGGATTAAGAAGGGGCAGATCAGTTAGGGTTGCCTCTGAAAAGTCAGAAGAGTCTGTTGTTGCAGTAGAGAAGGAGCCTTCTGTAGAGCAAGAGGTAAGTTCTTCAAGCCTCATTGTTTTACATAAGAGATCAAAAATTGCTAGTGCTCTTAGACCCAGAAGAGTACTCAAGACCACTTCTTCCACTCCCTCTAATTCTGATCTTACCCCAATCCATCCCCTTGATAATGAGCCTACCTGTTCTGAGGAGTCGGTACACTACTCTCCTATTCGACAGAACACTCCTCCCTCAAACACTCAGAACACTCCATTTCATCCCACTCCCCAATCAAGTCCTCACCATAATTCCACTCCTCACTTTTCTCCTGAACCTGAACCAGTTCATGATCACTCTACTGAGCATGAACATATACCTTCTTCTGAACCAATTGAGATTACCTCTTCACCAGAAATTGAGATTATTGAACCAAATTCAGTGTTCTTGATGGATTATCCAGTATGTGATAAGGAAGAGAGGATAAGATTCAAATTGAGAAATGCTCTTCTCAAAAGCTTTCATGGTTTAGATGACAGCTCTATGGTCTTTGAGCAACTTCTAAGGATTAGCACTTGGGTGTATCTTAGAAGATTTAGTCTGAATGAGTTGTTAATTGTAGCAGAAGGAATGGGTGGTTTATCTGTGTTCCATGACTGGGAACAAGAACAGAGAGAAGCTGCAGGTGTTAAATCCTTTACAGAATTATCCACACTAGATTCAGTTATCCAGCTGATTGAAAGGTTAACTGGTTGTAAGTATTCTGTGATAAATTCTGCTGATGAAAATGTTGATACTGACGTCAACATGGAAGCTGAGGATGTTGGTGTTGAAAATTGTGATAATCAAGCTGAGATGGAAGCTGATTATGAAGCTGATACCAATGCAACTGAGATGTTTGAGAACACAGTTGTAGTTGATGAGACTGAGGTCTTAGAGGAACAAACTTTGGGTGCTAATGAGTTGGAGAGCACACCAATTGATGTTGCTGAGAATACTGTGCTTGATGATGTTCAAGAGACAGTAAGAACCGTTCCTACTGAGACAGTGCAAGATAACTCTAGCTTTGAATTGTTGAAAAAGCATAATGAAGAGTTACAAGCCAAGCTGGAAGCTACTTTGAAGCAATTTCAAGAAGCTACTGAGAAATTGGAAAGATTGACTACTACCAATTCATATGAGCAAGTGTTGGAACACACTATGTCTAAAATCTATGATCTGCATAGATTGCAAGAGAAGAAACTTTCTGTTGAGTTGCAAAAGAAAGTTGAGCTGCTTATGACACCCTTGAAGGATTGGCAGGATGAAGCCAAAAAGGGGGAAGATAAAGTCATGAAAGTGATGGAGCAGACTCAAACTCAACAAGCTCAGTTGGTTGTGAGTCAAGATGAGATGAAAGCAAGTTTGGGTGATCTGAAAGAAGAGATCATAAGCTTGAATCTGAAAATCAATCTCAGAAGACAGCAAAAGACTTCTGAACCTCAAGATGTAACAACAGTTGTTAAGAACATTGTTGAATCTTCTTCTGGAAAGAGAAAAAGGAAACTGATCTTACATGATGAAGAAGAGGCTGAAGAGGCTGAAGAGACTGGTAGGGTAACCAGGTATAGAAGTAAGCAGAAGCATGTTGTTGGAAGTAACAAGCCAAGTGATGAACAGGTGGCTGAAGATGTTGAAAAGCATAATGAGATGCTTGCTAAGAAGAAAGCTGAATTGTCTGAGAAAAGGAAAGCTGATGAACGGATTAGAAAACAAAAATTGAAAGATGCAGAAGCTGCAAGGAAAAGGTTTGATAATCGAGTAGCTGCATTGAAAAGGAAAAAGAAATCTAAATCTGTGGAAAAAGTTCTTGATGAGAACTACATGGAGTTCATTGTTCATTCTGATGATTTGGAATATTGGAATGATTTAAAGAAGAAATGGCAGATTGCTAATTTCATTGTGAAGAAATTTGGTGATCATTCAAGCAAAGAAGATGAATTTTCTGACTTTGATGTGTTCATGATGAACATAGCAAGGAACTTCTGGGAACCCCAAGGAGTTGGCCTAGTGGTATAGGCTTGAGACTTAGGAGTATGCTCCTCTCTAGGTCTCAGGTTCGAACCCTCTAAGGTGCAAACAATTTTTATGGGGCCATGTCCATACAGAGCGCAAAGATCTGGCTTTAAACGGGACCCCCGCAAGTGGGCGGTGGGATTGGTCCCCCGGGATTAGTCGATCATAGAATCGGATACCCGAGACTTCAAAAAAAAAAAAGCAAGGAACTTCTGGGAAGATATATTGTTACTGGCTGCTGGTGCAGATATCCTGATCTTATGTCCGGAAGAACCTATTTGGGAACCTCCAAGATTAGAGAATGGAGAACCTGATCTGAAAGAAGTTGGAAACATTATTGCTGAGATCATTAAAGATGAAGGAATAACTGATCACAATCACATGATGGAAATCAAGAATAGGATGTATTTGGCATTCAGAATTCCTAATGAAGATTGAAGATGAAGGACTATGCTGAAGAGATAACATTTTTCTTAAACCTTATCTTTATTTTCTTTATTTGGTATTTCTGTGATTATGTGACTTAGTTGTAATATGTGATATATCTGATCTTATATGAATCCTAATCTGATTTTGAATTGATGAAATGATATGAATGATTATATATCTTAACTACTGATCTATTAACATTTAAGTAGTTTTGGCTTCATCAAAAAGGGGGAAATTGTTGGGATATGAATCCTATAAACAATGTTCTAGTTGATGATTATATGTTTTGATGGCCAAAAAGCAACTTGAAGTTATGGATATATGTGATTCTATGTGATTATATGAATTATGATTACTGATCTTAATGTATTATGAAATCTGAGTTTACTAATCTTATGTTTTACTAATCTGATATATGAATTGTTTAAGAACTAAGCTGATGAATGAATTGTATAGACAGCTTATAGAATAGGACTTAGATGTACTCATCTGTATATAGTTCAGTTGATGTATAGATAGGTTTTATATTTGTAAAGTTTGTATTCTATTGTATTCAGCATTGTAAAAGTTCAGAACAGTAGATTAGATTGAAGAAAGAAGACTAAGAGATATCAGAAGACTACTTCAGGATATGAAGATTATCAAGAGAAGTCAAGATGAAGCTCAGAAGACTAAAAGAAGTTATATTGAAGGAAGCTGAACAGTTTTGGAAGAACTGTGCTGACTGACCAAGAGTAGTAAAACTAAGAAGAGTAGTTTACTGTGCTGGATTAGTTGGTTTGAAGAATAAGTTTGGATAACTTATTTGAAGCGTAACTGAAGATATATTTGAAGATATGCTGACTTATGGATAAGTTTTAAGTTGGTTACAAACATGGACAAAAATATCCGGAAATTTTCCCGATATATCCTCGATATATCCATTTTTCGCAGTCACCGATATCGATATTGAGAAGAAACGATATTTCCACGATATTTGTAAAAAAAATTGAAAATATCGACAAAAACTGATATACAATAACAATATCGACACTAATATCGGTAAAACATCAAAAGAATATCGGAAAATATTGAAAAATATCGGAAAAAAATCGGAAAATGTCGATAAATTTTAAAAAATATCATATGAAATAATATTGTATGCTATATTTGTATAAATTTATCATAAATGTAAATGGATTTAAATTGTTTTTTTTGAATTTATGTATTAAAAGTTAGTTATTAAATTTCCACAATTTTTAAAATTTACCGATATCGACATTCGATATCGATATATCCATCGATATTTCCACAAATTTAAGGTCTCGATATTTCCACCTACACCGATATTTTTGTCCTTGGTTACAAAGAAGGAAGTTACAACAAGAAACGGTTATGAGTTAGTTGAGAGTTAGTTTCACAAACTGCTAACTGTCATACTAGATCTTATAAATACCGTGTGATCTTCTTCTTGAAAAGACTACTGATACAATTACTATTCAAAAGCAATCAATAAGCATTCAAGTATTCAAGAACTCACAGAGTTGGAGATCAAAGAAGAACTGAAGAGAAGCCACAGATCTGAAGAGAAGAATCAAAGGCTATGACAAAGAGAAGTTTTACTTTTCATTTTAAGTTTGTACTGTGTAAACAAGTGTGCTAGTTACTTGTAAAATTACTAGTAGATCGAAGATATACCTGGTGGTATAATCGACAAGATCAAAGTCTTAACCTTGGGACTCTAAGCTACAAGTACTCAAGAAGGAAAGAGTAATAAAACATCGCAACTGGAGTTGTGAGAGTGGATGTAGACATTTGTCGAACCACTATAAAATCTTGTGTTCTTTACTTTTTGTTTTGATTATCTGTTGATATATTTGTTTTAACCAAGAACAGTAAGTTTTCTAAGAAAAGATTTAAAGAAAAGTTGAGTATAAAGATTAACTGTTGAGTACTGATCTGATTCTAAGAACAGTATAAATACAGAACACATTTCCGCACTTAAACTCTGATATTTTGATAGAATTTGAAAAGTCTATTCACCCCTCCCCTCTAGACTTTTTCTTAGCTTACTCAATCTAAAACTCAACTTTGGGACCAACAGTTTCTTTGTCAAAGAAAATACGCTCTAGATATTGTTAATGATGCAGGATATTTAGGTTGTAAGCCTTGTAAAACTCTTATGGATTCTAAACAAAAGTTTTGCTTTATGGATTCAGATTTATTGTCCGATCCTTCTTATAGAAGATTGATTGGTAGATTATTGTATCTAACAATCACTAGGCCTGATATTTCATATAGTGTGCAGACTTTAAGCCAAAGAATGCAAGCCCCCACTGAGGCAGATTTGACAGCAGTTCAAAGAGTATTACGATACTTAAAAGGCACTCCAGGACAAGGGATCTTTTACAGTACTAACTCAAACCTTTCTTTAAAATGCTTTTCAGATAGTGATTGGGCACGATGTCCAGAGACTAGAAGAAGTGTTAGTGGTTATTGTGTGTTTCATGGAGATAATTTGGTTTCTTGGAAGTCCAAGAAACAACCAACCGTCAGTCGTTCATCCGCTGAGGCAGAATACAGGGCATTGGCTTATGCAACCTGTGAAATTCAATGGCTATTATATCTTTTGAAGGAGTTTAAGGTTGATCATTCTTTTCCTGCACTATTGTACACTGATAGTCGATCAGCGTATCACATGGCTCACAATCCTGTTATGCACGATAAAAGTAAACACATTCAAGTTGACTGTCATTTCACCCGAGAGAAGATACAAGAGGGTGTTATTAATTTGATCAGCCTCTCTACAGAAGATAACTTGGCTGATTGTTTTACAAAACCATTAGGTACTCAGTTATTTGAGTTACATAAATCCAAGATGGGATTGTCTAACATCCATGCCCATCTTGAGGAGGGGTGTGAGGAGAATAAATCAAGAGAAGATTAGTTAGTATTTTATCAGTTTTATTTTCTGTTGCAATTTCAGTTTTCATTCCCTTTGTAAATTGTTCACTCTATTCTCTTATATATATATAAGAGATGAGACTCACAAGATAATCAATAATAGATTCAATTCTTTCCATTGTTCCATGAATTTGCTTAAAGCTTTCTCCCTCCATATCTTTCCACATGGTATCAGTTTTGAGGTCACTTCTTGATCCCAATTAGCAAAGTTAGGTTTCGATCTTCTGCTGCTATTCAATCAACTTCTTCTCTTTGATTGATTTTCCTCCTCTGAGTTCAATACTCATCCTCACTGCCCTAGTTTTTGGGGATTTTTATGATTACCAACATGTTCCCCTATTTCTTCTTGACGATTCATTCCAGAAATTGATTCTGGGAATTATTCTCCTGTTTCTCCAAATTGATCGTAATTTTCCTAATTTTCTTGAACCGCTCATTCGAGTTCTGCCTGGATGCATGTTACTAGTCTTGTTTTAGCTTGGGTGTTAAATTCTGTATCTCCTTCGATTCGCCCCAGCCTGTTATATTTGACTAATCCTAGGGATCTTTGGTTAGAAATTAAGGCCCGATATGAGAAATCTGATGGACCTAGAGTGTTTCATTTGGAAAAATCCCTTAGCACTGTATCCATGGGCACTTTCTCTGTTACTGATTATTATAATCTCTTCAAGACTCTTTGGGATGAGTATGTTAGTTATAGGCCTTTAGCGCGTTGTTCTTGTGTGTTACGCACTTGTAATTTGACCCTAAATCTTGAGGTTCTGCAAGATTCTGATGCCGTTATGAAATTTCTTGTTGGCTTAGATGATTCATATGCTGCATTACGAAGTCAACTTCTTCTTAATTCCCCTTTGCCCTCTCTAGCTAGGGTATTCTCTCTACTTCTTCAAGAAGAGTCCAGTAGGACCTTGACCCAATCTCACTTGACTGCACCTTTTGATTCTGTGGCCATGAATGTTAGAAAACCCTTCTTAAAATCTCCAAGCTTCAAAGATAAGAAAAAAACAATATGCACCCACTGTGCAATTGATAAATGCTTCCAACTAATAGGCTACCCCCCTAGGTGGAAAGGACCTAAAGGCCCTAGACCAAATCCATCTGCTACCTTTGCTGGAAATACTAAGCGCAATATAGACAAAGGGTCTTCCGATTTTTCCCCTTTGTTTTCTTCTGACATGATTGAAGAGTTCTTGCAGTTTACTAAGAACAAGCAAATAGGCAATTCTAATGTCGTATCTTTTGTTACATCTGCTGCTAATATTGTGGGTGCTTCATCTCCAATTACTAGCGTTGCTCCCGTCTCCACAGGTTCTACACCTGCTGCAGGTTTGACATCTTCTTTCCATGTATCTGCCTCTATTTCTTATAATACTTGGATACTAGATACAGGTGCAACTGATCACATGATATGCAATAAATCATTATTTACCCATACTACTACACCTGTGCATATTATGATAAATCTACCCAATACCCAATCTACACTAGCTACTCTTAGAGGCACTGTTCAACTTTCTGAAAATTTGATCCTTTATAATGTACTTTTTGTGCCTGCCTTTACTCATAATTTGATGTCTATTTCTCAGTTAACTAAAACATCCAACTATGTAGTGCATTTCTCAAATGATACTTGTGTATTGCAGGATCAAAGTTTAACAATGATTGGATTTGCTAAACAAGTTGATGGATTATACATTCTGGACTCCAATAGACTAGGCTCTTATAAGCGGCATACACATTTTCATAATGTACCTAGCAGCAATAATGTTTCCACTAAACTTTGGCATAAGCGGTTGGGGCATGTATCACTCAAAGCCTTGTCTAACATTTCTGATATTCAAATAAAATCCTCTATTGCTCACGAGTGTGATGTTTGTCATTTCTCTAAGCAAAAGAAACTGCCATTTTCTGATAGTGTTACTGTTTCATCGAATATATTTGATCTAGTACATTGTGACATTTGGGGACCTTTTGCTATTGTTTCTCATACAGGTCATAAATTTGATCAGCCTCTCTACAGAAGATAACTTGGTTGATTGTTTTACAAAACCATTAGGTACTCAGTTATTTGAGTTACATAAATCCAAGATGGGATTGTCTAACATCCATGCCCATCTTGAGGAGGGGTGTGAGGAGAATAAATCAAGAGAAGATTAGTTAGTATTTTATTAGTTTTATTTTCTGTTGCAATTTCAGTTTTCATTCCCTTTGTAAATTGTTCACTCTATTCTCTATATATATAAGAGATGAGACTCACGAGATAATCAATAATAGATTCCATTCTTTCCATTGTTCCATGAATTTGCTTAAAGCTTTCTCCCTCCATATCTTTCCACAGGCGGTGCTCATAATGTAGCTCGAAATTGAATGGTAAGATTAATGAATGACATGACAAATATGGTTATTGATAGTGAAAAATGATAATTATAGGTTTAAGATGTTATTAAATTTTGGAGAACTAAAATCTATTCTATTGATATATGGCCCCGCTATGTAAAGCTGAAGTGTAACCAAATAATTATTAATATTTCAATCGAGTAATCAACTCTATTTATATATTTATTAATTATTTTACGGTATACTTTTATTTATTAAATGCTTGATTTTAGTTTATAAGCACTGTGATTTAAAATATATTATTATATGTTAAAGCAAAAACGTGAATATTATATGAAGCAAATATCTATAAATAATACTGATACCATAAAAATGAATACATAAGCTAAAAAAATCCCACATGTAAAATGCACATGTTTAATAAAATTCGAAAGACATACTCGAGACGAAAATATCATCTTTATAGCACTCTCCCCGTGTTTAAAAAACAAAATAGAACTCTTTAAAATGTAGAAATACAAGAACAAGAGCTATCGATTAAGTATCGATAATTTAATGGTGAAATATTATAAAATATAAAATTTTTAAACATTCTAACAACACGATGAACTATCATTGACTTTCGACGAACAAGATATTAATGATGTATATATTACAGAGAAACTTTACTAAAAAAACGTGATCGGCAGGATTCGAACCTGCGCGGGCAAAGCCCACATGATTTCTAGTCATGCCCGATAACCACTCCGGCACGACCACCTTGATGTTAAAGGAGTGAATTTAATCTATATAACAAATGTGTGAAATTAAACAAAGGGTAAACCATCAAATTAAACATTACAGTGTTTTTTCTATATTTTAATTTAGTAAGAAAGTTGTTTCTTAAAATTTTCTGTATATTTTCAATAGAAAAATCGTTTTATTATTTATGAATTATGATTTTTTATATAAAAACTTTATTATTTAAAGGAATTAATCATCTAACCACCTATAAAATCACACATGCACGTTAATTTTATGTTAATATAAGTGTTTGTTTTATCAACGTTAGAAAGATAAAAGACTTATTTACACTTTAGGTGAACTTGATAAAATACTTAAGGGGCTTAATTGTAGCAAGAAAAAAATTATTTAAGAGTTTAATAAAATACTTAAGGAGCTTAGATGCATAATTTCTTTTATTTAAGAACTTATTTGGACCTAAGACAATACTTTAGGTTTTAATTGCACCTTTTTCTATTAAATAAGTTAATTGATCTTAAACAACCTACCACATGTACGAAAAGAATTTTGTATGACACGGTTTCACATGTAAGATAAAATTTAATTTTAATTTGGAATCAATTGGATCAAGTGCCAAGTTTAAGTCTTCTTTGCTTTTTCCTTAATTGCTTATCTTCTTAATCTATATTTTCAACTTTTAAGTTTTATATTAATTTGAATTTTGATCATTCTTGGGATTTTGCTTCTCTATGCTATTAGTGATGCTTATTAGATCACACAGCCCCTGCTTCGCTGTGTGTGAACGCCTCCTTCTATATGTGCCTCATCATGCAATGTACATGTGTTACATGGGTAGCTATTCCAAAACTCTAAGTTTGATTTTAATTTTCTCTATAATTTTTTTTTATGCGTTTATATAACCTGTGAAAACGAATTATTTAATAATTCATTATATCAATTGATCGATAGTAGGATCATCATTTCTGACAGAAGATCGAAAATATTTTTTCTAAATGTATCTTATGTTATTATAATGAAATCTACATGGCAGATAGATTGGAACAATAAGTGGAAGTGTCTCTCAAACCGTTCTACTAATCTAATAAAAACCATCTACCTTTTTGTTACTTTAACTTTTTAGTTTCTTTTTTCAAGGTATTGAAAACTTCGAACGTACTGTCTTATGAAATGAAAATTGTGTTCCGGTCTTGGAAAGTTAAAATATCTAACTAGATGTTTACAAAATCTCATCTTCATTATCAATTTTATTTCAATGTTTTTAGGGTAGATCTTTTGATTTTGGTCCCCGCTTGAGAGGGATGAAAATCTTGTCAACTTGAAGATATACAATTCTAAAAAAAAAAGTAATTTCTGGGTGTTTAGTGATTGCATACTTGATTATTATTATTAAATGAGTTCATGTTTGATCAACATCTTCCATGGAATGAGAAATTTTTATGATTTGTCAAAATTGTAAAAAGTATTAATGTGTAATTGAGTAATTACAATTGTTTTACTTAACCGGCACATTTCTATTAAAAAAAAAAAAATCAATTTCTCTCACTTATTTTTTGTTGAAGAAGACAGATGAACATAAATGAACTATTAATAACATGTACTCCCTCAGCCCCCTTTATCTTTCCATTTTTATTTTTATTTCACTACAAAATTATGTCGGTACTATCGACGTCGGTAATGATTATCGACGGAATTTAACTCCCCATTGGTAATACCGATAAAAAATGTCGAAACAAAATAAATAAATTGAGATGGTTTTGAGCAACCCACATGGATCTTATTACTCCTAGTAAGAGCATCCACAGTGGTAGGTAGAAGTTCCATGTGGATTTCTACTCCTAACTCAGATTAAGGGTAGAAGGGGTTGGGGGAGAGATAATGTGGAGGAGAGAGGAGAAATGGGCAGAAGAACTTCTACCCTATTTCAAATGGTCCCAACTTAATTTATTAAGCATTTAATTGTATTTTAATTTGTATTTACAATTGATGTTTTTTTTTTTTTTGAAAATCGAAAGGCTTAGTTTTCATTATTGCGCTGGCAAATGGTAGTGGGTAGCCCATCCACATTAATTGGTGGGTCTATCCAGGATTGAGAAATTAAAAGACGTCGAGCGTCGCTAGCAATCGAATGTGCAACCACGTTAGCACTTCTTTTGATAAAAACAAGTTTAACATTTTGAAATTGGCTAAGTAAAGCCCTACAGGCATGGATGTAGTCTCCATAAGTCGAATTGTGTGTATCAGTGGAATTTATGGCGTCGATTACACACTTTGCATCTCTCTCAATGATGCATGAATCGATGGAGTGGGCCTTGAGCCATGATAGCGCTTCCAAGTAACCTGCTGCTTCCCCTAATTGGACGTCCAGACAACCGGCCAAAAGCACCGTACGTCCTCCCATGATTTCGCCAGATGAGTTACGGAGGACCATACACAGGCCAGTTTGGTTGTTGCTTCTAAAGAATGCAGCGTCTGAGTTCAGCTTGGTCCAGCCGTGTGGAGGCGCATGCCAGGCAGGGCAGGGGGGCCTAGCGTCCGAAGTTTTGCGGTTACCCTTAATCGCGTGATTCCATTCCGCCCAGAAAGTAGTTGATAGATGGACCACCTCGTTTGGTATTTTCCCACACCATGGTGTTACGTTTTCTCCATATTTGCCAGCATATCATTCCAAAGCAACAAACAATTTCCGGACTTGGGTTTGAGGACGAAGCAAGCATTGCCTCACGAATGTTGTCCGCCTGTGTAACACATTGGTTTACTTGAGAAAGTAGACCCACCTTGGCCCAGCAGTCTCGAGCATACTGGCATTCTAAAAAAAGATGCCATCCGTTTTCAGTGCCTGCATCACATAGGACGCAACTAGTGTCCTGGATCACCCCTTTGTTAAATAGATTCATTTTCGTGGGTAAACAGTCGCGACCGATTCTCCACAAGAGGTCCCGCACCTTGGGCGGGACGTTTAGACGCCAAATCTTTTTCCAATTTCCAACGATCGCTAGCTCGGGGTCTGAGTGCATGCGCATGGCAAGATGATATGCCGACTTGACATTGTAGAATCCATTATCAACCGGATACCACATCAAAGAGTCCATCGATCCCGTTGGGGGAATCGCGATGTTAGCAATGAGCTCGACATCATTTGGGAACAATTCCTGCAGCAAATCAACATCCCAGGAGCGTGTATCCGAGTCTATCAGAGCCGAGACTTTCATATTTTCTAATCCATCAACTTCATCGGAGGATACTCGCCCTTGAGACGGGTCATTCAGCCATGCGTCCTTCCATATACGAATTCGATCTCCTGAGCCAATTTTCCATCTTAGACCTTCGCAAATAAGTGGCCGGCTGGCGTGGATACTAGTCTACGTAAAGCTTGGGTTCCACCCGGGCGATGAGTCAGAGAAATCCCCTCTTGGGAAATAGCGTGCTTTTAGAACGCGACAGATTAGAGCCTCTGGTTCCGTAACAAGTCGCCATCCCATCTTTCCAAGGAGAGCTAAGTTAAATTTGCTAAGGTCTCTTTGTGTCATTTCAATAGTATTTTGTCAAAAAATATATTAATATTATTTTATTTATATATATAATAGTTAAAAAAAAATTAAAATTAAGTAAACAAGTTCAAGAATTCATGAAGCATTTATAAAGCTAGTGGTATATTTTGAATGATTGACAAACCAAATAGCGACATGTTCGGTATAAACAATATTTATGTTATATAATAAGTAATTTTGGGATTCTTCCCGCTAGTATTCATAAACTAAATAAATTTTACTATAAATAATATTTAGAATAAATGAATAAGGGTAAACTACTCAAAATTAAAGAAAAAAAATTCAAAGTGACATTTATTTTAAAAATAATTAAAAAAATCAAAGTGACATTTATTAAAAAAAATAGAGGGAGTATAAATTATAAAATAAAAATAATGAATGAAAGAATGTGAAGAGAAAAATGTATATAATTAGAGAGTGTGACCCATAAATAGTACTTTTGGGGTAGAATGCATTGAAGGGGTAGAAGTTTTTTGAGATAGGAGTACGAAACTTTTGAGGTGACACACATGTGTCAAACTTAAAATTCAAAATTCCTTTGGATGCTCTAAGTTGGATCTCTTTTGACTCGATGTAAAAAATGACAATATTTAAATATAAATAAAAATATTTTTAATAAAAGTAATTATTATTTTTTATTTAAAGAAATATTATTAATTTTTTAACAAACATAAAATTTGAAAAAAAAATAAAAAATTATTCAATTAAAAAATCTGGATTAAAAGGAATTCTGTCTTAAAAAAGACGTGCGTGATGATTTCACCCAAGTTTTTTGTCAAATAAATTTACAAAATATTGAAGCCCACGTGTACGGAAAAAAAAAACAAACAAATCAAAGATTATTAATTGTAGAACTTGTAAATGGTGAATTTAGTTAACACACCCAATGAAAAATTACTCATATCAACCAACGAAAGTAGAAACAATAAATTTTAAAAATATTGAACCCGTATAGAAAAATAAAATAAAAATCAAAGATGATTCTATTAATTTGAATCGTTTACTAATTTGTTTACATTGTTTCTTCCTCTCTATGATTGGCCCCTGCAGTGGTAGAACCTGGTGAATCGGCGTACTACTTTTCAACCTTCTCTGAACTTTTCTTCTCTTACGTCATGTCCGAATGCTTACACTTTCGCTACTCTCCAAACGAATCAACATGTACGCACTCCTTTATTTCCGGCTATGAAAATCTAGTCAAAAGCTTTCACTTGCACGAAATTCGCAGATGATCGAGAATTCCTTTCTCTTTTTTTCCAATCCTTAAACAAATTAACAAGTTAATTATTTATTTATTCTGCCGACGTCCCAAACCCCAGTGTACCATTGATTCGATCAAACATTACATTTTAATTAAAAAAAATTGATTACCCAAAAAAATATTTTATTTTCGTTGATAAGCACGCATAATTAATTTCTACCTTTAATTAAGTAGTTATCGAGGGTTAGTTGTGATTACCAATTGGTAATCATGAATATTTAATTTAGGTGTGGCTACCCAGGGGTGGTTTGACCCAACTTGATTACTGACATATTTTGACAGTTGATAATCAAAATTTGACTAGCGACAGACGAATTCCGTTGATAAACGGGCCGAAAATGACATCGTTTGAAGATTATCGACGGACCGACAGAATATCCATTGGTAATCTTGTTGACTTTGCTAATTTCTCGGTAAAAAATTATCGATATTTCACAGCTTTTTTGTAGTGTTTTGATTTTGATTAAAAAAAAGAGATAAAACAAAAAATGTAATACTACTGTACAAGGTGTAATTAATATGATTGAGAGAAAAAAAAAATAGATTAATATATATAGAGCATAATAAAATAAGGGAAAATTGCATTTTTTGTCCTATAAGAATGAGGTCAAATCACTTTCGGTTCTGTAATTTGAAAGTGCATGGTCAAATAGTTCACGAAATCCGTTAGTTGCTGAAATTGGAAAAAAAAAAATACTTCTAGGACAAAATTTTTGGAGAAAAATGGTTCATTACTTCAATAAATTAACCCCCAGCACATCCAATAAATATATAAATATCTTTCTCCGATTCTATTTTTTTTTAAAACAAGTAAAACTTTATTTATTGTGAAAACAAGAGATACTCAACAAGAAAATACAAAGAAGAAAACTGAAAATATTACTCGTACAAAAGTAAGCTCCCTTCAATCAGTTTGGGTTTGTTTTCCATTAGAAGAGAAAATTTTAAATTTAATATATACTCCGTATATTTTAGTTTACAATAATACTTTTGTATTTAATGATTAATTTTTTTTTTCTAAACTCTGATCTAAAATTCATGAAATTTTAGTGTTTTTATATAAATAATGCAAAGTATATATGTAAAATTTACTTAAGGTTAAACCGATTTCATATTTTTCATTTCACGTATTTTTAAATTTACATTAAAAATATATATTAAGATTTACATTTTATTTATATGAATTTTTATTATAATTTTAAATTATAATACAAGAATTGTAGTTTAAACGATATACTTAAGGATATAATTTTTATTTATTAATAACATTAAAATTGTACAATCCTTTCCATGCACGTATTTTAATCGAAACTCATCTCTAGTTTATTATATTATTTCAAGAAATCACAAGAAATCTAATAATGAAAGAATACATAAAATAAAGGTTTTCCTGTATTTTTTTTGGGGTGAAAGTTGCACGCTCATACATTTCTTATGAATTTGAGTTTGAATTTTGTTCAATTTGGGTGCGATTGGGGGGGGGGGGGTTTGAAATTATGATTCGTTCCGATACTAGGCTTTTGAATGTGTTTTAACGGGTGCATGAATTTCACACAATTTTCATTCATTAAAACAAACATAAATTGCCAACGAGACTAAAGGTGTATGAAAGAGGATCAAAAGTGATTTTACCTCATTCTTACAGGACCAAAATTGATTTTATCTCATTCTTACAGGACAAAAAGTGCAATTTTAACGGTTCACACAGCAAAAATCTGTTAAAGTTAACGAAAATATACTAAGGACTAAAAATGTATGAAAAATGATCGAAAGTGATTTGACCACATTCTTAAATCACCAAAAGTGCAATTTTCCCAATAAATTACTCCATAATAGCTTCCACAAGAACCTACACTTAATTATGGACAAGATCATTAATTGGAAAGTTGTGAATGATATTAGTCCAGGGATTGTTATCCTCGTGATCGGGATTAATAGTCCTCAATGCTTTCCATACTCCACTCCCACACTTGAAACCCGACCCGAATCCGATCTGCCAAACGCGGTCTCCCTTCTTTACCCTCCCTTTAGCTTCTGTATACGCAAGTTCATACCACATTGAACTACTGGAAGTGTTACTGTACCTATACAGCGTCATTCTAGAAGGTTCCATGTCCCATTTCGTAAGCTTCAGATTCTTCTCCACTTCGTCCAGAACAGCCTTTCCACCCGCATGGATGCAAAAATGCTCAAAAGCGAGCTTGAAATCTGGAACATACGCCTTCACCCCCTTTATTTTGAATACATTTCGAGCAATTAAAGTGGCAACGAATATCAACTGTTGGGATATTGGGAGTACTAATGGCCCCAGAGCTGTGATGTTGGCTTTTAGAGCTTCTCCCGCGACGGATATTAGGGATTTCGTTAATGTGACACCGACTTTGCCATCTTTGTCCGGTTCTTGGAAGACGCAATTGTAAGCAGCGTCGTCTGCGCCGAGGTGGGTGCGGAGGGTGTGCTTCAGTTCGTATTTTGAAATCCGACGATCGGAAGATCGATTGGATAAGAGCACAGCGGCGCCTCCCATTCGAAAGAGGCACATCGCGACCAGCTTCGATCTGTCGTTGCCGATGTAAGACGCGGCGTTCGGGCATTCTAGACTCACGATTAGGGCATGACAATTGCGTCGTCCCTGCAGTATCACATATACATACAAATAGATCAAGATTATTTGGAATATTTATATAATGTCATGTTACTATATATGTTAGCTAGGTAGACCATATATATATATGTGTATGGTAAGTCTTGTTACTCTTGTATACGAAATTAATAATTAAATGTATATAATTCAAATTTCACTAGGTCGAATTCATGGAGTGCATATGCATGTGGATTAATTAATTCCAGGATTTCAGAGCATTAATTTTACTACAGTATTAATTAGGTGGGACTAAAATCGATCAATAATATTCATAATTGCTATGGACCTCAGACGTTCTGATCTTCGAACTGGTTGACTTGTAAAAAAATTGGGTCGAGGGCTCCAGTGACAACCCTCCGACACTCAAGTCAGTTGCCCAATTTTTGTGCAAGTCAACCAGTTCGAAGAATTTGAGGTCCATATATCTCTCAGCTGCGAACGGAACTTGGTCGCATCACTATTAATATAATTAAGCTGAAATGAATAAAATATCGATCCGAATTACCTGTAGGAGGCGCTTGGCGAGGTCGAGGGCTATGATGCCGGCGGAGCAGCCCATGCCGCCCAAGTTGAAGGTGAGCACATCTCGTCTAAGTTTGTACCTGTTGACGACCATGGCGGAAAGGGAGGGCACCGGATTGTAGGTAGAGATATTAACGATAACAATACCAATATCACGAGATGGATCTACCCACTTGCTCGTTTTGGCGAAAAGATTATCGACGGCTCCAGAGATGACGGTCTCCGCCTCTTTCCTGCCGGAGGAGAAGGTGCATTCCGGCGGGAAATCTTCCCAGTCATAAATAAAAGTATTTTCACCAACCCCACTCCTGTCGGCCACTCTGTTGGAGAATGCAAGGCTTTCTGGGGTTACCATACTTGACATTTTCTTGCAAATTGCGTCCCTCGAGACGGACATGGAAGGATGGTGGTTGTAGCAACTAAAATCCACCAAGTAAACCTTGTTAGGTCGACCCAACATTCTTATGATAAAAAAGTAGAGAATAGTCGCCATTGCCAACAAAAAGCACATTATTACACCAATGTCCATGCTATTCTGCAGCTGCTGCTTAAATTCTACTGAAAATAATATTAAAGGGATGGAGGAGGAGGAGAAGAAATTAGAGCTCATGTTTTCGATCTGCAAATTGGCACAGTGAATATGAGGACGGATTTGCTTATTTAAATAGGTTGAACTAAATATTTTTTTCAATTTTCGTGTTCCACATTTTATTTCACTATGTAAATGATTGACATGTCAATGTGTTATAATAACACTGAAACAGAACAATCAAATTACATAACAAATTTTTACTCCATTATACTCCCTCCGTCCCACCACTTTTCTGGATGTTCCACAATAAGTTTCTTATTTCATTTTTGACAAATTATTTTCTTTCTCTAACTCACATCACTTATACTTTATATATTATTTTACTATACTTCATCTAATACTCTTCTATTACTTTCTCTCTCACTATCACATTTTGTACTACATCTAGGGAGTAGTGACTTGTTCGTATTTTTGGATAAGTTTTTCCCAAGTATATTTTCGTTCCAAGGACTTAGTTGAGTGTCAATGAATCCCTAAAGTTGCAAGTTATCATGTTATTGTAGTAACTAAGCTTGTTTGTTTGGATTTTCGGGAATAAGAACAAAAATATTAAACTAAATTAACTAAAGTAATAAGTAATAGTGACTAGAAATAGTGAACTAACTAACTTTCTTTTGGAAAGTGCAAGAGAAGTGTATTGCCTCGGGTGTTTCCGTTTTGTTAGGAATAAATGAACTAGTGAAACAATTACATGAGCTAGATATGAATTCGGATTAAGCTAAAGGCTATCACATAAGTGTGCAAACCCCCTCGAAAGGCATAGACGAACATCGTGCATTGATTAGCAATTATAGGATCTAACCAAATACCATAAGCTCCTAGGATAGTGTTTCATAAGCACTTTCAACACGGTTACTAATGCTTATGAAACGCCCTCTCACCAAACTCCTAGACGACCTCTATTCGTTTAGTGTCTAAAGTTGTCGGTCTAGCCATTAACCTCCTCTCGGTTAGCTAATTACTAATTAACTTCTATTCAATTGACCAAAGCTCACACTCACACCCCAATCATGCAAACCCAACTCTCGTTGCAATCAACACAATCGAAAATGCTAGCTAATAGGGTTGATCAATCAAATGAATCAAACAAAATACAACTCTAGAAACATTTACACCCACATCCTAAGTGAATCATGCAATTACTTCACAATTACACTAAATTCCCATCAAAACATCCACACCCAAGGCAATTGGGGATTAGCCCATGGTTCTAGAAGAGAATCCCATGGCTACAACACAAAATAACATAAAGCCCATGCTAATTAATAGAGAAATTGCAATGTAGAAAGGAATTACCAAATTAAAAACTTAAAATTGAGAGATATCACCTTGATGATGGAATTGTAGCTACAATATGATGGAATAAGCAAAGCCCACTTACAATCCTTGATTGAAATTGAAAAACAACTAAGTACTAAGCTAATCTATGAAAAACTATAAGGAAAAATGCCTCAAAACCTATTACTATGTGTTACTATGTGTAGAGACTTCTCAAAATTGTGTGGAATCCCTTTGAAAAACAAACTTGTGGTCTTTTATACCCTCCCCCTTGAGCTTGGCACGTATTTCTAGGTCAAAAACGAAGTGGGGCAATTTTTCTCTGCGACTCGGCCGAGTTGGGGTCACTCGGCCGAGTTGATCACTTATAAAATCGTTATGCGACTTTTCCAGCCGAGACTCGGCCGAGTGAGGGTCACTCGGCCGAGTGGTCTTCAATTTCAGTGGCTACGACATTTCATCTTACTCGGCCGAGTTGGCTCACTCGGCCGAGTGCGCAGTAAATTCAAAACTTGCAGATTCGGCCGAGTTGAGTCACTCGACCGAGTGCGCAGTGATTTCCAAAGTTACAGATTCGGTCGAGTTGACTCACTCGGCCGAGTTCCCTCCTTCTCTGTTTCATGCATAACTCTCTATCCCGATGCCCGATCGGCTCGATTCTCATCTCATTTCGACCCTCTTCTTGATGCCTTTCTTGTGGTTGATTCATTGGATTGATCCAACGGCTGGATTTTTCGTGATTTGCTTCGAAACTCCTTGCTTTACCTAAAAATCAAACAAAACATTCATGTATCAACATATCTAACAATTAGCTCATGATTACACAAAAGTTGTAAGAATTTCTTGATATCTAGAGCATAATTGACCCACAAATTCGAGCAATCTCACGACAAATCACCCCCCCAAACTTAAAGACTTGCTTGTCCCCAAGCAAAGAAAAGAACAATGGAGAGTGATTGTGAAGAATTTGAACTATGGATCCAATTAAAACAATGATATGATCAAGTGAACTTCCAATGAACCATTATCAACCATGGACTCCCCTACCAACTTCATGCAAGTTGTGATTACAACAAAGCAAAATCAAGCACTTGATTCACAATCCTCACAAGAAGTGTTTCTCTCATTCACACAAGTAAATTGAGGCTATGCTTTCACTCATCAATTGAATCACATCACATAATCACCATAAACTTGCCACAAATCTCATCTATCTACCACTTTGTTATGCTTCACAATGGGATCAAAAGGACTTCGATTTGGACGTAACGTTGGCTCTTTAGAAACGGTGGGAAGAATTTGGGAAATGTGACTCGACTAGTGGAGGACAAGTGAAAAGTGGAAAAACATGAGTTTTGATTGAAATGAACTAGTGAATAAATGAACTAGTGAAACAATTACATAAGCTAGATATGAATTCGGATTAAGCTAAAGGCTATCACATAAGTGTGCAAACCCCCTCGAAAGGCATAGGGGAACATCGTGCATTGATTAGCAATTATAAGATCTAACCAAATACCATAAGCTCCTAGGATAGTGTTTCATAAGCACTTTCAACACGGTTACTAATGCTTATGAAACGCCCTCTCACCAAACTCCTAGACGACCTCTATTCGTTTAGTGTCTAAAGTTGTCGGTCTAGCCATTAACCTCCTCTCGGTTAGCTAATTACTAATTAACTTCTATTCAATTAATGACCAAAGCTCACACTCACACCCCAATCATGCAAACCCAACTCTCGTTGCAATCAACACAATCGAAAATGCTAGCTAATAGGGTTGATCAATCAAATGAATCAAACAAAATACAACTCTAGAAACATTTACACCCACATCCTAAGTGAATCATGCAATTACTTCACAATTACACTAAATTTCCATCAAAACATCCACACCCAAGTCAATTGGGGATTAGCCCATGGTTCTAGAAGAGAATCCCATGGCTACAACACAAAATAACATAAAACCCATGCTAATTAATAGAGAAATTGCAATGTAGAAAGGAATTACCAAATTGAAAACTTAAAATTGAGAGATATCACCTTGATGATGGAATTGTAGCTACAATATGATTGAATAAGCAAAGCCCACTTACAATCCTTGATTGAAATTGAAAAACAACTAAGTACTAAGCTAATCTATGAAAAACTAGAAGGAAAAATGCCTCAAAACCTATTACTATGTGTTACTATGTGTAGAGACTTCTCAAAATTGTGTGGAATCCCTTTGAAAAACAAACTTGTGGTCTTTTATACCTTCCCCCTTGAGCTTGGCACGTGTTTCTAGGTCAAAAACGAAGTGGGGCAATTTTTCTCTGCGACTCGGCCGAGTTGGGGTCACTCGGCCGAGTTGATCATTTATAAAATCGTTATGCGACTTTTCCAGTCGAGACTCGGCCGAGTGAGGGTCACTCGGCCGAGTGGTCTTCAATTTCAGTGGCTACGGCATTTCATCTTACTCGGCCGAGTTGGCTCACTCGGCCGAGTGCGCAGTAAATTCAAAACTTGCAGATTCGGCCGAGTTGAGTCACTCGGCCGAGTGCGCAGTGATTTCCAAAGTTACAGATTCGGCCGAGTTGACTCACTCGGCCGAGTTCCCTCCTTCTCTGTTTCATGCATAACTCTCTATCCCGATGCCCGATCGGCTCGATTCTCGTCTCATTTCGACCCTCTTCTTGATGCCTTTCTTGTGGTTGATTCATTGGATTGATCCAACGGCTGGATTTCTCGTGATTTGCTTCGAAACTCCTTGCTTTACCTAAAAATCAAACAAAACATTCATGTATCAACATATCTAACAATTAACTCATGATTACACAAAAGTTGTAAGAATTTCTTGATATTTAGAGCATAATTGACCCACAAATTCGAGCAATCTCACGACAAATCAAGTAGTACTATACTATATTCTTGTCCCGGCCCTAAAGAATAATTAAATCATGCATGCATGACCAGACCAAAAAGGGACAATTTAGATCCCTAATTTTTTTTTTTAAGAGAACATTTATTGTTTTATTTGTACATCTAAACATTTCCCTTTTTCAATTGGCCGGTTTCAATTTATTTATTTATTAAATCAGACGACGAAGAGTTTCACGAGATTATATTTTATCTCAATTAAAAAAAAAAGAGTTAATTTTCTTTTAATACTAATGATTATTTGTATATATTGACTTATATACCCTCTCATTTAAGATTATAATGACTCATTTATGTCCATTTATCCTATTTATCATTAAAAAAAAGTAAATTGAAAGAAAAAAATTAATATTTTTTTAACACTTGACCTATCCACTTTATCAAAAAAAATAAAATCAATATCTTTAAAAAACTAAAAGCGACAGATATTTAAAAAAAAAAACTATTTAATATCTAGCTCTTGAAAAATCAAAAGCGACATATATATATATATTTTAATTTAATTTTTTTCAAACAACAATTAAAGTGGAATATAAGTATATATATACTGATTTTATTCTTACATAATTATTCGAATTTTATAATTTAATATTTTGTGTGGACGAGTTTGGATGGCAAATCCCCAGAATGGATGAGATGGGAATATCAAATTACCCATATATAGTTGTTAAGTCGAAAAAAACAAGGGCATTGCTAGTTAGAGGCTTTTTTTTTTAGAAATTAATCATTTAATTAAAAATGAAATCAAATTATAAGTTGGATTATAATACTAAACACAAGTTTTATTATATATACAATAAAACCTCTCAAAAAGAATACTCTATTAAGGAATAAACTCCCTTTAAGAATAAAAATTCATGGTACCAAATAATTTGAAATAAACTCCATATTGTCATAATTCATATTTTTTCAAGTCCCAACATAAAGAAATACACCTCCATTTAGGAATAAATCATAATAATATATATAATTTTACAATAGATTTAAGTTGATTTAAAATACTTGTTTAAGGTTGATTGTGACAATGATTTAATCTTCTGTGTTGTAACCTTATCCTTCAACTTGTGACAATGATTTTCACTCATTTGAGTTCTCTTTTCTATTTTTGGTGCCATTATATGCGTGAAGAAAATGTTGATTTGATGTAATTGATAAAAAAAATGTATTATACATAGTATTTATAGATGAAAAAATTAAAGCAATCAAAAGCAAGTACATGCATCTATGGTGGGTGACTCTTGAGTATTGTCTTTTCATATTACGTGAGTAAATTAGTTCAATTAAGTTCAACACATTACATCATGTACATGTATCTACTAATTATACCATTATAAAATATACATGCATTTAAAAAAAAAAAAAAACCTTATAACTTTATTTAGGAATAACCCCCCATTTAGGAATATTTTTTTGTGGTCCCAAGGATATGACTATAGAGAGATTTTACAGTATATCTTAATCTTAATACTCTCTATATTTGTAAGAATATAATGGGACACGTGTAACAATTCTATAACTCTACACAATCTCTCTCTTCACCAAAATCGTCTATTTCAAAATTCCTGCATTCTCAGGCATTCTAATTAAAAAAATCCATTTTTCCTATTTTAATCTCAAAATTATAATTCAAAATTTTAAATTATAATTATTATTTTTAATCTCTCTCCCTATTCTTTCATTTCAAAATCTCAATATTGTCAAGCATTCTTATTAAAATGATCATAATCTATTTATTCTCAAATCACTCTATTTCAAAATCTCTTTTTTTCATTAATTTCACTTTTTATTAATCTTAACCGTACATTTTTTTTTAATCTCATCTTCACACTTTTGAATATTAATTTTGAATGTAAAAATTTTAATAAAACATAATTTCTTCATAAGCAAACATCTCAACGGCCGTACTCTATAAATATCAACACATTTCTTCTCATTTCAATCAATCAAAACTTTCATTTCGTTTGTAGTTTAGTACAATTTTTTAGATTTTCTATTTCAATAAAATCTTTCATTTAGTTTGTAGTTTGTAGTTTAGTACAATTTTTAAGATCTTCTGAATATATTTTAAGATCTTATGTGTTTATAATGTTAATATAATATTTTTTTTTAGTTTTTCCTTTTCTCTCGCTATTTTTAGTATTTTTTTTTATTTTTATTTTCCAATTATCTTTTATTTTATTCATTTCATTGTCGTGTTAATATAATTTTTTTTTCCTTTTTTTTCTTTTTCTTTCTCCTGATTTTTAATTTTTTTTTTTTTTTAATTATCTTTCATTTTACTCAATTTGTAGTTTAGTATTTTATTTTTTTAGAATAAAGCGTTTATTTCTCTTTTATTAATGCCATCAATTTCTTTTATTTTTCTTTTTAGTTTATTTATTTGACATGTGTTTTTTTATTTATTTTTTATTTTATGTAGTTAAAAGTTTGAAGTAATTTGGGATTTATTTTTTATGGTTGAGAAATTTATGAAATGATATGATTTTTTATTTTTTTTAGAATTACACTTTTTTTAAAACGTTTATTTTTGTTTTCTTACTATCATCAACTTAAAATTTTATTGAGATTTATTTTTAATGGTTGAGAAATTTATGGAATAATATGTTTATTTTTCTCTTTTTTATTTTTTTAGAATTACACTTTTTTTTAAACGTTTATTTTTCTTTCTTTATTATTATCAATTTTTTTTTAGTTTATTTATTTGACATGTGTTTTTATTTTATGTAAAAAATTTAAAGTGATTTAAAATTTTATTGAGATTTATTTTTAATGGTTGAAAATTTTGTGGAATGATATGAGGAAGATTTTTAAAAATTAATCTTTAGAAAAATAGGAATAAAGATTTGGAAATAAAATGATTGTAAATTATATTTCTAATTTTAATTCATAAATATTTAACATATAAATCGTTTATTTCTCTTTTCTTACTAATATCAATTTATTTTCTTTTTCTTTTAGTTTATTTATTTAACGTGTGTTTTTTATTTATTTTTTTATTTTATATAGTTAAAAATTTAAAATAATTAAAAAATTTATTGGAATTTATTTTAATGGTTGAGAAATTTATGGAATATTTAATATATATTGTAAATCATTTATCTTTCCTTAATATCATCAATTTCTTTTCTTTTCTTTTTCTTTTTAGTTTATTTATTTCACATGTGTTTTTTTATTTAGTTAATAACTAAAAGTATTTTTTTTTTAATTGGGATTTATTTTAATGGTTGAAAAATTTATGGAATGATATGAGGAAGGTTTTTAAAAATTAGTGGTCGAGGGATAAAGATTTAGAAAGAAACGTGTATAATGATGGTAAATTTTATTTCTAATTTTAATCCATAAATATTTAAAATATATTGTAAAAAGTATATTTCTCTTTCTTTTCTTTTCTTTTCTTTTTAGTTTATTTATTTGATTTGTTTTTTTTTAATTTTATGTAGTTAAAAATTTAAAGTAATTTAAAATTTTATTTGAATTTATTTTAATGGTTGAGAAATTTATGGAAGGATATGAGGAAGATTTTTTAAAATTAATGGTCAAAAAATAGGAAAAATATCTTAATCTTAATCTTAATACTCTGTGAAAATACAATGAGACACGTAGCACAATTTCATCACTTAATCACAATCTCTCTTCACCAAAATTGTTTATTTCAAAATCTCTACATTCTCAGACATTCTAATTAAAAAAATTATTTTTTCTATTTTTATCTCAAAATAATAATTCAAATATTTTAAATCATAATTATTATTTTTAATCTCTCTCTTCTTCAAATTCTTTTGTTTCAAATTCTTCAAATATTAAAATTTAAATGAAAAGGAATTTCGTATATTTTCAATTTCTATAGTTTTTTAAGCTGATATCAACATGTATGATTTCTCTCTCTCTTGATTCTTTTGCATTTACTTTTTAAACTTTTCTTTTTTTACAATTTCCTTAAATTTTCCTTTCTTTTTACAATTATTTTATTTTAATTTTTTTTCTTATTTACGAAATTGGATTTTCTTGATAGTTATTGTTGTATGTTTTTAATTATTATTTTTTTAAATTTAATTAGAATCTATAATTTAATCTAATTTTCTTATTGTCTCAATGAAGAAAATAGGAGATCTTGATATCTCATTTATTTTTATTGTTCAAATTCAAATGAATATAAATCTATTCAAAATTATATAAAATAAAATTCAAAATTTGTTATCTTCAATAATTTTTTTATATCAATTTTTAAATATAAAAATAAAATAAAATAATTTATATTTTAAAATCAAATTGAATATATCAATTTTTAAATATTCATTTTTATTTTATTTTATATTTATTTTTTATAATTTAGACCGTGGTTAGCACATCTAAATACTATGTAAAATTTATGTTAGGAATATTCTCCATATAAATGGGAAATAATATTATATAATTAATTATATATGTATATAATGTTAGTTATTGAACTGAGTTAATAGGAAATTATAGCGTTGATCAATATAATATTATGCTATGTAATCTCATCATATTATTAATATATATATATATATATATATATATATTTTTTGTTGATTAATTGATTTGATTCTTCTAAAATCATATATATGGATGGATTTTAACGTGTGTATGTACACACGTTAAAATCTATTTCTAATTTATGTTTAATCATCTTATTTTTAATTACTAATTAATCGGATATTATTCAAATATTATGAATTTTTTTAATATTAAGTATATAATATTATATTAATTTTTCAACCATTGACTTATTAATATGAGACTCTAAATATGTGGAAGTGTGAAAGTAAGTTATTTTTTCTAATTTTAAAAGTTTCAAAATGTATGGAAGTTATTTATATGGAGAATATATATATTAAGAAAAATATATATATCATATTATTAAATTATATGTGACTGAGCAATCCATAGTGGAGGATGACATTACAATCAATAATTAGTTTGCATAAATTATGGTTGCAATAGTTGCATTAGGATGATAACAAATTTTAAAATATTTAATGCAACATGTGTAGTAATTGTTTTATAGGAAAATAATAAATTTACTAATATAGTTATAGTTGATATTATACAAAAATAAAAAAAATAAAGGGAGGGAGATTGAAATAGAACGTAAAAATCATCGTAAACTTTCTTTTTTAAATTGATTTGATTATGAGATTTCTACATTATCGTTATGGACTAAACTCATACAAGGATGGACAAATAAATTCTACAACATTTAGATACACCTAAAAGTGCTCACAAAAGTGGCCTGATAAATTTCCTTTTAGTTCTTTAATTTTATGCCTAATCAACATTGCATTTTTTTTTAAGTTAACCAACTGGGCTACTACATTCGAAATACATCTTATTTGACATTCGGAGTGCAATTGAAACAAAAGGATTGTATTTTACATTTTATTTTAAACTTCAAATTAATTTTAAAAAATTTAAGTTATTGATTGTTTATTCAGTGGAGAGTTTATTATTGGTTAACGTCTAACTTTTGGGATGAAAATTCTGGATTTGAGATTTTAAAATTATGGTGGGAATTAATTCTTGTATATTAATTGGGAAAATTTTTGTTTTAGTCCTATGAGTTTGAGATATTCCAAAAAAAATCCTTTAACTTTCAACTTTACAAAATACGTCATACATTTCAATTTTAATCATTTTTTACTTCAATTTTAATCCTTTATGTTTTGAAGGAATTATAATTGACTAATTTGGTGACACATATATTAAAAAATGCCACATCACTATCTCTTTTTTATATATATTAAAAAAATAGAGTTAATAACACCCAAAAATACTCTATACACACCCCATAATTTTAAATACAAAAATAAATGTATATAAAATAACTAAGTAACCCTTATATTATTTTCCTCTATTAATTGAAACGTATAACTAAATTTAATGATAATATCATCATTTTATCAAATATTCATGGTAAATAAATATATTTCCAAAAAATTGATTAATTAGTTTGAAGTAGATGCAATTTTTTTATTTTTTTTTATATATATAGAGGAGTAAAATAATTAGTTTGGAGTAAATGCAAATAAATTTTTTTGTGTAAGGCTACTAACATCTAATAAAATGTTATATAAACCTCAAATTTTATACACACCCCACTAAAATTTAAAATTCAATTTACTAAAAATTTTATTACTAAACACACTCTAATTCTTTCCTATTTACCCTTTTATCCCTCAAAACAAATACAAATTTAATAAAAATTAAAAATATAATTTAAAATTCAATTAAATCATTAAAACTATATATAAATTTTAAAAATTAATTAAAAAAAATATTCAATAATAGGAAAATTATCCTTCAAGCTCGATTAGGCTCGCGAGCCTTTCGAGCCAAGTATTTATGAGCTCGAACTCGAACTCGGTAGCTACTCGAGTAGCTCGAAACTCGACTCGATTAAATTCGAGTCCATTTCGATCTTTTTTCGAGTCAAGCACGAGTAGCTTGCGAGTAGGCTCGACTCACTTACACCCGTAGTACGTACCATTAATTCTACCCTAATTTAATATACGAAATATTATGAGAAATTTATGAGATGTCACTCAGTTTAATTAACAATACTATCAGCACGTCTTAGAATATTTCAAGATCATATAAATAATAGTTTATGATCGAGATGTCAGTTTAATTAACAATATTATCAGCACGTCTTAGAATATTTCAAGATCATATAATTAAATAATATAAAATTAAATCGTGCACCAACTTCTAGGCTTCTAGCTAGCATGAAATTAATTAATTAATCTTCTGCACTGCATGCATGCCAATTGCAAATGTGCAATTATATAAAAATAAGACTATTAATTAACATAGACAGATCAAATTAATAAATAATTATATGGGTCTCAACAATATATAAATAATCATTTAGTACCAGTCATATATGGCTGTTTTTTTTTTTTTTTTTTTAGTTTGAAGCAAAGGCCCCAACTTTTCTAATTATATAAATTTTAGGTTATATCACTTCTGAAATCTTTTTTTATTCGCAGTCAACTTAAATTTGTTTTATTTAATTACATTTCTTAAAATTTTAATCTATTATAAATCTTATAATATATACACATATAAATTCTATAACATAAAGTTAAATTATAATCTACTTAAATTTTATAATTTTAATTATTAAAAATAACATTTGTAATTAATCATACTCCAATAGATTTTAATTATTAAAAAAATATTTGTAATTACTTTATGTATATTTGACTATTCGTACATATATTTTTTGTTTCCCAAGATCATATACAAATTTTAATTATAAGTTAAAATTTGTATGAGGTAGTTTCATGAATCTTATTTCGTAATTTGAATTTTAATTAATTACTTTGTTTCGTTAGAAGCTTTCATCTTTTCATTTATATGTCTCATAAAAAGTTTTTCATTTCTTTTTTTGATACATCGTGGTCCCACATCTTTTACTCTTAAACTTTTCTACACCCGGTTTTATTTTCTCTCTTCAATCATATCAATTTTACTATACCTCATTTTATATTAATGATCTTCAAATTCTGTAATAATTAGACATTATATTAGACGGATGGAGTAATATTCCATCAATAATTATAAGTGAAAATTGTAATTGAAGCTTCATGATTCACATGAAATCAATGATATGGTTTCACATAGTATGATTTTTTTTTTTAATTTTGTGAAATTCAACCATTGAAAGTTTTAAATCACACGAATGAAGTAATATTCTATATATAAATGATCAATTAAAATTTATTAATAATCAATCTGTGCAACGCACAGGAGAATTACTAATTATTATAAAGAAGAAATGATGTGTATTTAATACATACATAAAAGAAATTATGATAAAATTGTTAATACATTTTATTCTATTAAATTGAACAAGTTGACTTTCATTATATTTTGTAAGAAGTTTTGATTGTTCGGCAACAAAATGAGGCTAAATATATAGTGTAAAAATTTCTAGGGTATTAATATAATTAATAATTAAAAAATAAATCAATTTATTTCTTTAGTTATAATTTAATCCACAACCTCCATTAAATTTTAATTTGTAAATAATTTATTAGCTGAATGGTAAATGACTCTAAAATAATAAATTAAGGTATTCCAATATTCTATAATTCATACAATATATACTACTAGACATGAGCAAAGGTTACAAACCGTCGACTTTGGTTAGAAATCGACAGTTACGGTTCGACCAAAAATGTAATCGGAACCGAGCAGATTAATTAAGGTTCAGTTTTTGAACCGCCAGTTCGGCCGATTTTGCATTTTATTTATTTATTTCCAAATTTTCACTCCATTTTTATTTATTTTTTTGTTCGTTTTATATCTTTTTAATATATATATATATATATATATATATTACTAGAGATTTGCATGAGATATCACATATAAATTAATGAGGTGTTAGTGCAACATTGGAACATGTAAGATATATTTAAAGGTTTTAATATTTGACTAGAAGTGTAGCTAGCACGTGATTTTGGGGATTGATCTTGATTCTTGAAGACTTAAAATATATACTCCGTATATTATATTATATTATATTATAAGCTTTAAGACAAAACGTACTTAACTTTTAGGTAATGACCCACGAGAAAACCAAACCTACCTTATAATTTCCACCTACTAGCTAACAGTCCCTCCATGCTTGATAAGTGACAAACACATTTTTTTCCACAACCCCATACGGTCTAAAAAGTAATCAAGCAGTAGAATTTAATATCACCATAGATGAAGCAGTAATCAAAGCATTTAAGGACAAATCAGATGAAGAGCTTATTTGATCTCAATTAAAAAAGAGTTAGTTTTCTTTTAATACGGAGTACTAATTAATGATTGTTTGTATATAGTGACTTATATACCCTCTCATTTAAGATTATAATGAATCATTTATATTCATTTATTCTATGTATCATAAAAAAAAAAAAAAATTGAAAGAAAAAATATTAATATCTTTAAAAAACTAAAAGCCACAAATATTTAAAAAAGGATTAATTGCAAAAAAAAAAAAAAACATCACTTTTTGAGTATTTATCAATTACAACATATTCTTTTTTTCTTTACAATTTGATGCACTATCTTTTTAAATTTTGCAATTTAATGCACAATTTTTTTAAGTTTTACAATTTGATGCACCGATATATTTTTCGGTCAATTTTAATTCGACATGGCGGTCTAAAATTGTGAATTCGTCATGTTGTGTGCGATTATGAAAAAAAAAATACAACATGAAAAAAAAAATACAACATAACATACGTAAAAACTATTTTATGTGATTAAGAAAAAAATAAAGCAACATAATGGGAAAAAAATTAAGATAATAGAGGAATAAATATGATTCTGGTTAATGCACGAGTTATGTAATTATAATTTTTTTTTTCAAAACACGTTAATGCACATCAGAGGAATAAATACGATTATATGAATTGTTTTTTTTTTTTGCCTAACTTCTTGATTGATTTTTTAAAAATAAAATTATATAGATATCACATTTGTATGGAGGATAAGAGTTTGAGATGGAAAACACCAAATCAATACCTATAATATCAAAGCGTAAAGATGGAGAATTTTGTCGGAAATCAAAGAAAATATATATTGATGGATTCAGTGTACAATTTATGTAAAAAAATGTGTGTCTTTCATTAAAAAAATTTATTAGTTGATAGTCTACGTGTCGACGACGTGGTGAGTTCGCTATTTTCGGTGCCAAGTTAAATTAAAATTGACAAAAAATATATTGGTGCATCGAATTGCAAAATACAAAAAGGTGGTGTATCAAATTGCAAAGAAAAAAATAATATATTGTAATTGATAAATACACTAAAGGTCGTGATTTTTTTTGTAAAAAACAGATCCATTTTATTCTATTTCAAATATATAGAATAAAATGGGAACTAGAATAAAATGGGGATAGATATAAGTAGGCGGATAATAGAACGGACTTAAAATGCGTGGGACAAAGAATTCTAGGAGACATTATTTGTCTTTCTAGTCTTCGACACAAGAAAGATAATTTTTGATCTACACCCCTTTCTTGTGTCGAAAGAGTAATGGTTTTTTTATCTTGTTCGTCAAATCGTAAAAAATGTCTAGCCTTGATTTCTGGTTTTAAGGTGTATCAGGAATTCTTGCTTTCTTTCTGGCCGCTAGTCAGGAATGGAATCGGATGCTAATATCTAGCTCTTTTTTTTTCCCAAGCAATTTAATATGTAGCTCTTGAAAAATCAAAAGTCCCATATGTTTTAATTTAATTTTTTTCAAACAATTAAAGTGGAATATAAGTTTATATATATATATATTGATTTTATTCTTACATAATTATTCGAATTTTATAATTCAATTAATATTTTATGTGGGCGAGGAGTTTGGATGTGCAAATCCACAAAATGAAAGAGATGGGAATATCAAATTCCCCATATATAGTTGTTAAGTTGAAAAAAAAACAAGGTCTTAGTTAGAGGGGGATTTTTTTTTTTGGAGAAATTAATCATTTAATTAAAAATGAAATCAAATTAAGCTGGACTATAATATTAAAAAAAAAAAAAAAGCTTGTAGCCAACCCGAATGATCAGGTCTCTAGGCTACTTGCGTAATTTTATCAGTAGTTTTTTTGCTATTGTATTATTAGCTCTTAATTAGTGTGTAAATGATAAATTCTCCATCCCTTGATTTTAGGTTTTTTTTTTTTTTTAATATAGGATGTAATTGCTAATTGCTATAGAACCATTAATTCTACACTAATTTAATATACGAAATATTATTAAAAGTTTATGATCGAGATGTCAGTTTAATTAACAATAACAGCAGGTCCTAGAATATTTTAAGATCATTTAGATCATATAAATAATATAAAATTAAATCGTGCACCATCTTCTAGGCTTCTAGCTAGCATGAAATTAATTAATTAATTAATTATCTCCACCCAATTGCAATTATATAAGACTATTAATTAACATACAGATCAAATTAATAATTATATGGGTCTCAACATTAAGCAACCTAGTCATATGGCAGTTCATAATGTCTATATATGTACAGTGACAAAATACCAAGAATTTTTGGATGAGTCCGATTAACATCATTATAAAGAGGAAATAATATTTATTTAATATATACATTAAAATTTTAATGATAAAATTATTAATACATTTTATTCCATTAAATTAAATTGAACAAATTGACTTTCATTATATTTTTTAAAAGTTTTGATTGAAAATTGTTAGGATATTAATATTAATAATAATTAAAAAATAAATCATTTTATTTCTTCACTTATAATTTAATCCTCAACATCCATCAAAATTCGATTTTTAAATAGTTTATTAATTGTTTTCAAAAAAAAAAAAAATTATTAGTTGAACGGTAACGTCTCTAAAATAATAAATTAAGGTATTTCAATATTCTATAATTCATACAATATACTATTAGACACGGGCAACGGTTACAAACCGTCGATTTTGATTAGAAATCGGTGGTTACAGTTTGGTCTAAAATGTAATTGGAATCGAGTCGATTTTGAATTTTATTTATTTATTTTCATATTTTAACTCCGTTTTTGTTTATTATTTTTTTTTTCGTTTTATCCCTTTTTAAAATATAAATATATATACATTACTAGAGATTTGCATGACATATTACATATGAATTTGATGAGGGATCGATTAGGACAACATTTGGGCATGTAAGATATTTTAGGGGTTTTGATGTTTGACTAATAGTGTAGCTAGCACGTGATTTTGGGGATTGATCTTGAAGACTTGAAATATATGATATTATAAGCTTTAAGGGGCTGTTTGGTTAGGGATTGTGGTGGATGGGATGGGGATGAAGATTGGAAAAATGTGGATGAGGGTAATCCATGAATAGTAATTGAATAAAAATTGTGTTTGGATAGAGATTGAAAAATAGGTGTGGATGGAGAACTTTATGTCAAATCAATAGTGATGTTGTATTATTTTATTATTGTTAGTTAGTAAAGTAATTAGTGTTAGGAAGAAAAGTAGGAAAAAAAATAAATGTGTGAAAGAAAAGTAGGAGAGAGAATAAATGTATTGAAGAAAAAACAGGAGAGAGAATGAGTAATTAATACTATAAAAATATGATGATGTAATTGTATAAAAATATGTATATAGATGTATTATAGAGGTGGATGGGTATTGAGATGGGTATTTGAATGGAGAGGGATGGAGGTCAATCCCAAATCAAACACACCCTAATACAATTTTTTTTTTTTTTTGGGGGGGTTGTTGGTGAGCAGTCCAGAAGCAAAAGGATAGCAGTGTAGGTAGTACTTCTGAAACTCCAACGACTACTCCATTTCATCCTTCTGACATGGTAGAGTCAACTCCAGCTTGGGCAAGGGCGTGTGCCTCTTTCAGTTCATTTTGGGGGCAATATTTGAATTCTCACACTACAAATTCATTAATAATGTCAAAGATTTCCCGAATGACACATTTTTCCGGCCCTTGCACATTAACTCGCTGGGAACATAGTGATACTGCTTTTTGGGAGTCAGTTCTTATTTCCACCTGATCCCAGTTCCATAATCTTGCCTTCTTTAGTCCTTTGAGAATCGCCATAAGCTCTGCTCCTAAAGGACTTTTTGGGGTCTAATTCTTTCCGAGAAAGTAGCTACTTTCCTCCCATCATCCTTTCGGAGCACTCCTCCTATCCTATACCGTCTATCTTCCATTTAAATGCTCCATCCACTTCAATAATAGTGGTCCTGTGCTTCTGAATGTCAGATTGGTGGTTCGTGCCCTTATTTCTGTTTATCCGTCATTTTGTATCCATATTTTGAGTCTGAAAGGCGTCCAGATAAGAAAGGACTCGACTACCCGTCCTACTATCGATCTCCCTAGTTATATTCTTCGTAGAATGCAAGATTGTACACCTCTCTCTCCAGATTCCCCAAGCAGTCATAATAATTTTCTCAAAATCCGTATTTTTTGATTGACCAAAAACATGATTCAGAAAATTCAATGTGTCCATGCCTTTACCTTTTTTGATAATCTCTTTAAAGCCTGACCAAGCCCACACTTTTTTTGCGCAGGGACAATGAAAGATGACATGGCAAGTTGTCGAGAAACCTTCTCCACATAATCCGCAAGAAGGTGGAATCGGGATATGTCTTCTTGCCAGGTTTCCTTCAGCGTGTACGAAATAGTGGCACATTCTCCAACAAAAGATACGAACTTTCGGGGGAATGTTGAGATTCCAGATTCGATTCCACCACTCCGCCATTGTGTCATTGCCCGACGCGGAGGCTCGATTTTCATCGTGAGCATCCAAACGAGAACCTCTTTTGTACCCCGACTTAACCGAGTACTCCCCCGTGTCCTCATCCTTCCAGTACCTCCTATCATGGTCGTTTTCTCCCCCCACTTGAGTCCGTAGTATACCTTCTGCTTCATGGTGATGAAAGGCACATCGCACTAAAGATTCCTTCCACTCTCTGTTGCCATCAATCAGGAAGTTAACGTTTTGCATCGCCGCTATGTTGGATCTAATTCTTCCATCTTCTAGTCCCTGAACCCATGCATGTTTATATAATTTTACCTGATCACCTCTCCCTATCACCCATCTAATCCCATCTTCCAAAATGTACCTACTTCTACATAATGATCGCCATGTGTTAGATGGATTGTTTCTTGCTTCCGCTTCCATTATATCAACATGTTTGTAATATCTCGCCTTTAGGACCCTATTCACTAGCAAGTTCGGGTCTTGTATGCATCTCCAAACTTGTTTTGCAAGTAATGCATCGTTGAAAATATGCATTCTTCTAAACCCCATTCCCCCTTCTTTTTTAGGTTTGCACAGATTCTCCCATTTTTGCCAATGTATCTTTTTTCCTTTTTCATTCTTCCCCCACCAGAAATCATTCATCAATCTTTCCATTTGCTTGCACACTTGCAGTGGTAGTTTGAAGCACGACATCGCGTATGTGGGTATCGCTTGTAAGACTGATTTAATGAGAACTTCCTTACCCCCTTCTGAGAATTCCTTATTTTTCCAGTTGTCAATCCGGGTTTTCATTCTATCCACCAGGTATGAGAATTGCACGCTTTTTGCCCTAACTGAAAAAGTTGGGAGCCCCAAGTACATCTGGTGTCCCTGTGTAAGTCTGATTCCTAATGTTTGCTGGATCGTGTATTTAGAGCTATCCATTGTGCCTGGGTTGAAAAGAATTGTAGATTTTTCGAAGTTAATCATTTGCCCTGAGGCCTTCTCGTAATCCAAAAGAACCTGTTTGACGACATACCCACTATTTATTTTGGCCTTAAAAAACATAACACTATCATCAGCGAACAGTAGGTGCGAAATCATCGGTGCTTCTCTGACTATTTTGATTCCTTCCAATTCACCTTCAGCCACTCGATTATTAATATAAGACGACAGACCCTGGGCGCATATCACAAACAAGAATGGTGATAATGGGTCACCTTGTCTTATCCCTCGAGTGGGGTTACTTTTCCGATCACCGTGTTATTGATTTTGAAGGAGTAATTCACCGTTTTGACACACCGCAAAATGAGCTCAGTGAATTTACTTGGAAAACCCAAACTGTGCATTTGATTTTCCAAGAAGCTCCACTCAATTCTATCATATGCTTTGCTCATATCCAGTTTCATAGCCGGATATCCCGTTTTTCTTTTGTTGTTTCTCAACCAATGCATGCATTCATATCCAATCAGAATGTTATCCGATATTTGCCAATTTTTTACAAAGGCACTTTGGTGCTCATCTATAACCTTAGGTAGTACCACCTTCAATCTGTTAGCGATGACTTTTGCGACGATTCTGAAAGAAACATTATAAAGACTAATCGGACGAAAGTCTTTAATGGTCTTTGGGCTCTTTGTTTTGGGAATTAGAGTAATCCATGTTTCGTTCCACTCATGAATCTTCTCCGTGCTCCTCTCCTGATTGTTAAGAATATCGAGCACCCCTTTTGTCATGTCCTCTCCCACTACGTGCCACATTTCTTGGAAAAATTTGGCGTTGAAGCCATCCGGGCCAGGGGCCTTGCCAGGGTCCATATCGAATGCTGCTATTCTAACTTCCTCCTTTGTAAATTCCTTTGTAAGAAAATTAGCCATTGTGGTCGTTACCACCGGGAGTGAGTGTTTCAAAATTTGCTCTATGTGGCTCTGATCTGGGTTTGAGGATGTGAATAAATT
Source organism: Galeopsis tetrahit (assembly GCA_963675135.1). Lineage (NCBI taxonomy): Eukaryota > Viridiplantae > Streptophyta > Magnoliopsida > Lamiales > Lamiaceae > Galeopsis > Galeopsis tetrahit. Next base: position 42,148,645 of record OY776131.1, read on the forward strand.
CTGGTAATATTCCTCAATGGTGCTACTGATTTCTTCCTTGGATTGTGCCCATCTCCCATCGTCTTTAAGGAGTTTGTTTATTGTGTTCCTATTTCTTCTCTCCGTTGCTCTTCTGTGAAAATAAGTTGTGTTTCTATCGCCACCAATCATCCAGTTAGTTCTTGCTCTTTGCTTCCAAAATTCCTCCTGTTGACCGAGTAAGTCTTCCAACTCTTCCTCCATGTTCAAAAGTTTATCTCTTTCCTCCTCCCCACTATTCAGGTTGCTATTCTGTAAAATCAAATTTGAGAGGGATCTTATTCTTGTTTCCACGTTTCCAACCCTTTCCTTAGCCCATCTTTGAAGGAATGTTGCACAATTTGAGAGTTTGTTGTTGAGAGTTAGATTTTTCTGCATGTCTCTCCAGAAAGTGTCAACATCGTTCTTAAAGTTTGGTTCCATAGTCCACATATTTTCAAATCTGAAGTGTCCAAATTTCTTTTGATTCCATCCACTGCTCTTTGTTTCCATTTTAACGGATATAGCCCTATGATCAGATCCACACCAATGCGAATGTTGAACCTGGTATGAACTCCACAGGTTAATCCATTCAGAGTTTGCTACAAACCGGTCAAGTCTCTCTAAAATCTGTTGTGTACCTTTTCTTTTGTTATTCCATGTAAACTTTGGGCCCTTGAAGCCTAAGTCGTGAAGTTCATGGTGATCTAGATTATCTCGGAATTTTTTCATAAGGTTCAAAGTTCGTCCGTTTTGGTTACCTCCTTTCTTTTCACTAAATTTAAGTATCTCATTAAAGTCGCCCCCTACTATCCAAGCTTTCGTCGAGTTGTGGGTTGCTTTAATACGATCAAACAATTCATGAATTAAGTGTCTATCCTTTTGGTTTGAGGGTCCATGGTATCCCGTGAACCACCATCGTAATTCATCCAATTCAATAAGTACATCAATATGACAAAACGAGTAGGAGCAAACATTGATTTTCATTCCATTCATTGCATACAAAAACAACACCCCACTGTTACCGCTTGGATCGACAGAGAAGCAAAAGGAGAAATTGAGCATATGCATCCAAGCTTCTACAGTTCTACGCGGGAGTTTAGACTCCATAACAAATAAAAGTGAGGGTTTATTTAGGGCTATAACTTGCCGTAATTTTTGGAATGCGTTGGTACCTTTCAAACCCCTCGCATTCCAACAAGTAACGATCATGGGAATAACCTGCATTTTAGCTGGTGGTGAGAACTTTGAGGACGAAATGAAGACCGAGAGTGTTGTAAAGTTAATTGTTGATGTGTTGCTACAGCGGTTCCTTCCCCAATGGCCAATCCCATCTCAGAAAATTCGAAAGTCACACCCTCCACAACAACCAATTAGAAAGAAAGGGACTAAATCCAGTTCAAACCCCTCTCACCTCGGCGTCATTCTGCTGCTCTGGTCAAGTCGCCACTCTCACCTCCTCCTCCGAATTCTGCACTGGTATGTATACACATGCCATACCGATTTGCCGAAATTATTTACCAACTACACGGGACAAGAATTTCAATAGTGGCAATAAAAGGTTAATTTTGTATTCCTCTGGAAAACTGAGTTTGTACAGTACCGATACAAAACTGAAATCAGCGGTATCAATTTGAATCGCCGGTACCAAATCGACAAAGTTGCGGTAAGTCGCAAGTGAAAGAAAGGTATTCTAGTAATTTAGGTGGGGCGATTCAAATGTCTTGATTCCAAAGATCTGTCGTCGCATATCGTGTCTCAGTAACGGCAGTGATAGAAAGCTCTTGGGGAGAGGAACAAAAGCCCTCAATTAATTTAATGATCGAACCGACGATTTTCGGTGTAAGAGGTAATCATCAATAGAGAGGTTGCGAGAAGGGAGAGAGAAGCTAGGTGTTAATCGCACCTTTTTAAAGTAGAAAAGATTGCACCTACAAGTGGTGGATTCGCCCACACCACGGTAATTTAACCAAAATTCCGGCGGAAGAAGCGGCAAGCTTGAATCGGAGAAATTTGTTGAACAAAACCTAGAAGAGAGAGACTATGTGTGAATCGCACTTTCTCGATGTGCCAATTCGCACCTACTGAAGGTGTATTCACACATACTAAACACCCACTGAATCGCACACACTGTCGCACCACTGAATCGCACACACTAACCCATGACTACAAACTTATTAGTAAATACAAAACTTAACTTTTAGGTAGAAAATCAAACCTACCTTATAATTTCCACCTACTAGCTAAGTAGCTAATTTCCCGGTGGAACTTCGTTGCAAATTCCGACGTAAATCATGCTGACCTCGACCATTTGATTAAATTCGTAGCAAAAAGTCCGTCATTAATCTCTATTTTTTTTTTTGTAGTGTAATTTTCTGTGGTAATTTATGTTGGGATATGATTTATATTAATAAAAGAAAATTTAATTTTGATTAGATATCAAAACTCTAAGTAAAACTCCAAGTATGATGATTTGTCAATTCTAGATTTTCAAGTTAGAAAAGTCACATATGTTAGGGAGCTCTAATTTTTAATTAGATAGATTATTCTTGAATCTATGACAAATTACCTGGAAGCACAAAGAGCATGAAGACAAGTAGCATTGAAGACAAGAAGATAAAGTGTTATAAAAAAGTGACAAAGATTCATGAAGACAAGTATGCTGAAGGACAAAAGTCAAGTATGATGAATTTGGATATTCATATACTTTGGACTTGACACACTTATGGTCAAAGACTATGGATGACAAGGCATTTACCCAGTACGAGGCTGTTAGTTGAAATGACAGAATTATTCCAAAATAGTCAATAGAATATTGTCACCTGTCACTGCACATAACAAATTCTGAGAATGGAATGCAAAATTCAGAATGGACGTGAATGCATGTACTATTTGCATGCAGACCCTTGAACAATTTGAAAGTTCAAATTTATGGATAAGTTTGTTATCTCCACCAACGGATAGTTTGCTTCATCTATAAATAGGCCATATCTTGAAACATTTCAAGTGGACCGGACACACAAGCCATACACATTCTAGCAATATTTTAGTATTAAAAAATATTCTAAACACTCGAGAGATAAAGCTTTTAAGCATATTTGTTTGTGAGTGTTATCATTAGTCCCTACTAGGCTAGCTTATTGTTTTATTATCCTAAGCCTAGAAAGTGATATCCTAGCTTTTACATTCGTTCTTAAATTGTAAAGGATATCACACTTAGTTGGTACAAGAACAAAACCCTACTTTCACATTGAGAGATAGATTGAGAGTAGGGGTGGGCATTCGGTCGGTTCGGTTTTGACCTTTTTTCAACCGAACCAAAATAACCGAAGTTAAAAAAAAAAAATGAACTGAACCGAATCGAAATTATACAATTCGGTTCGGTTCAAACCGAATTTCTTCAATCTCAACTGGAAAAGACTTTTTTTGCGAAGCCAATTTTGAGCACAAATGAGACATTGCACTATTTTAGGACTTAATGAACTCCTAAATGCATCAAGCACTCATCCTGCGGTGCTAAAGGCAAATTCTGAAGTTACGTTGAGATGGGAACAACAAAAATATCCTGAGCAATTTTTGAGACTTGAGAGAACAAGAAAAAAACTACCGTTCAAATGGGAACAACAAAAATATCCCGAGCAATTTCTGAATGAACAGAAAATCTATGAGAATTCATTTTCCACCAAAATATAGAATGTTGAACTTACTTCCATTATCTTCTGGCTTCTTCATTCAGAGAAATGGGGAAGAAACGGCAGAAATGGAAATGAATGTTTAATGGGTTATTGTTAGATTAGATCTAGGGTTTTATTTATATATATATATATATATATATTAATTAATTATATTTATTTTTATTTATATTTATAATTCGGTCGGTTCGGTTTATTCGATTTTTGGAAAATATAAACCGAACCGAAAAAACCGAAATTTTAAAAAATTTCAACCGAACCTAACCGTAAAAAAAAAAAAAAAAAAAAAAAAAAAAAAAAAAAAAAAAAAGATTGATAAAATAGTTGAGAAGTTTAGATACATTTTTTTAAGAACTCATTTGGACCTAAGATAATAGTTTAGGTTTTAATTATACCCTTTTCCATTAAACAATTTAATTGATCTGAAACAACATATCACACTTATGAAGGCATCTTGTATGTATAACACAAAATTTCATTTTGATTTGGATCATACATTCCTTTATGCCCTCATAAACTCATACATTATCATAGTAAATGAGATGATTATCTAATGGAGTATAAATTATTGTCACAGGTACGTACACAGCCTTGCCCCTACTACAAGGGATTATTCGTTTTTATTTCTTAAAGTTTTATTATGGCATCACATGTACCAAACCAGGCCTTAAAGTTTAGCAAATGCTGTGGTAGGTATGTTGGGGAGTTTGAGATCATCCCACTCATCTTCATCTACCCTGCCCAAGTAACGCTCCACCATTTCGTCGTCAATCGACTCTAACTTTGACGGCTCCCACTGCATAAATAAATCAACAACAAGCTGAACTCAATACTAGATACTATATGGTTCTCTAATTAGTGAGATTTGATGAGTAAAAACTTATGTACCTTTGGATTTCTATCCTTGTCCCACAATACAGCTCTGCACCCCTGGATTTGGAAGACACACATCTCTTAGATATCTATTTACAAGAGTGTGCATTGAAGTGTAGACGACAAGTTACCTCGACAAAATCGTTGCTAATATCCCCCTTCAACACATGACAAACCATTCTAAAGTCTCGGACAATGCATTTGTTAATGCCCTCGACTCTCGCTTGTCTGATCTGTAAAAGTGGAATTGATTTCAAGTGCATGAGAGAGGGGCAGGCAATTAAGATGTAGAATAAATAAGTTGATGCATACTGATCTAAGAGTAATTTTAAGACTTGTAGGGGAAGCTTTGTTCAGCAAGTAAATGGCAGAAGAGATCAAATCGTCCTCCTTCTCAGCAGCCTCCCTCTCCTACAAACCGAGTTATCAGCAACAAGAACTATATATATATGAAGAAGAAGAATATATAGGACTAGTCATCAATCAATCTTACAAGGGCTGAAACAATCTCTTCAACGGTTGCTCCAGAAAAACACTTGTTAATGATGTCTAACCTGCAACACAATTGGATGATAAAAACGTCTGTTTGTAATTGTTGCCACGTGTATGTATGATCTCACATACCTACGGTAAGCGCAATCCTCGTTTAAATTTGGCATCTCTGAGAATTTGTTAATTACTGAAGATATAACAACTGGATCACTCGAATCTGCTTTCACAATTGCTTCTTCCAACTCTCCCAATCTCTGCTCAACAACCAAACAATCAAATTTTAGTGATGATCGACTAGGCTTTGATACTATAAAATTTGAAAATGGCAATTGAAATGGGAGCAAACCTCAGATGGAACAAAGTGAGATGCGAGACCGCATGCAAACATTTCAGCACCATCCAACCATGCTCCTGTCAAACCAACATACTCTCCTGCAACCCGGGAATGAAAAACAATACTATATGTAAGGCCTTCAAGATCACAAAATAAAAGGGAAAATGTAACAATATATTTTATAGAAAACAACTTATATTAAGTTTCTTTTATGAAATCAAACTTAAAAGTTGACTTTATAAAGCCCATATAGTGTAAATTACCAAAGAATCCAGGGAGTCTTGACAAGAAGTAGGAAGAACCCATATCTGGAAAAAATCCCACAGCTGTTTCAGGCATTGCGAAAACCTGTAAGAAAAGGGAGATTTATCAGAACATGAATCAAAATTCTTGTGACAAATAAAGTTGATGAAGCAGAATTACAAAAAAGGTACCGAATTCTCAGTTGCAACGCGGAATCTGCCATGTATAGAAACACAAGCTCCTGCTCCCATTGCAAGTCCATTAAGAATGGCAACCTTTTTGCAAATGGAATAACAAGATTCACATAACTAAGCAGGATTAAAAAATAGGCATGCATTGCATATAAATTTACCTGAGGTTTGGTCCGTGCAGCTACCACATACATAATGGTTAACCCAATCTTGAAATTAATTATACTCAACTTCCAATTACCTGATCAGGAAATACATATCATCATCAAATGTCAACAAACATCTAGCTAGCTAGTTCGTATGTACCTTTTTTCACATTACGAGCAACCGTTGCTATATCACCTCCAGTGGAAAATGCCCTTCCTCTTCCCTAATTTGAAAGAGAAAGTGAGCACATATACATATGATGCAGATTGAAAGGGAATTTGTACCTTCAAAATGATTAAATTGACACAAGGATCCTTTGCAGAAGCAAGGTAAAGGTCCAACAAGCGAAGTACCTGGAAGATGAAGAAACAATTCATATAATATAATGGAGATATAATGAGAAACATTAATCAGACTCATACCATTGCAGGAGTAAATACATTGAGCTGCTTAGGCTTGTTCAACGTAAAAATCCTTGCACTGCATTTATCTTCCACCAAAATATGCTCAGATTCATCACTTGCCATGACTGTTAATGTTTTCTGTTTGATATTCTTCAAGTGTAGCAATACAATTAGCAACTTTTAATTCATTTTGTTGGGATATTGTCCGCTTTGACTAAGTCCTCACGGCTTTACTTTTGAGTTTTCCCCAAAATATCTCACACCAGTGGAGATACTACCCTTTTTATACTGCATGATCCTTCAATGTGTTTCCGATGGAACATTGTTTGAACTCAACACATTTTGTTAGCGGCTTTGCTTTTTAATTTTAATTTTTCTTAAAAGGTCTCATGTATACTAGTCTACCCTTCTATACACTTGTATACAACACGATTCTTCAATATTTTTTCGATGTGGAACATTGTTTGACCTCAACATATACGATTAGTCAACTAGCCAGCTATGCTTCAAAATCTACCTAACTCTAACCAGTGAGCTAGAGGCCTCGAGAGTACAATTAATTAATTAGTACTAGTACAGTATTAAATTAAATTAAATTAAATACTAGCATACGTATCGGATGCTTGTTTAAATAGAGGCCGGGGCTGGGGACAGTACGTAACAACTTTTTTTTAATTATATATCCTTGTCCTAGAGAATAGTGGAGTAGTATTAATAACCAGACCAAAAAAGGACAATTTAGATCCCTTAACCTTTTTTTTTCATCTAAACATTTTTCTTTTTCATTGGGTCGGTTTCAATTTATTTCTTTATAAAATCAGATGATAAAGAGTTTCACGAGCTTATATATTTTATTTCAATTTAAAAAAAGAGTTGGTTTTTTTTAATACTGATGATTACAAAATGTGGGATAAATTAACTTACCTCTCCTCTATGATTAATAATCTCACATATGCATGAAAAGTAGTACAAAATTGTCGGGCCTTGCATTAATCCCGGGCCATAATCAATCAAACCAAACGTTTGATTAGTTGGGAATAAAAAGTCAATCAAGTATAATTCAACCTAATCAAGCAAACCAAACTAAGTCGTAGTGACTAATATATCTTCTCATTTAAGATTATTATAATGAATCGTTTATGTTCATTTAACCTACATACCACAAAAATAAGGGAGAATCGGGCAAAACAACAATTGGGCCAAAATTTTAGGAAAAACTACACCCCCAAAATTTTATTGTCTAGAGCAACAAAATGTCACTTAAAATGACATTTTTGCCCCTACTTTTACTTTTGCACACTTTTTCTTACACCAATCAAATCAATTTCACTTTTATTCATAATATTAATTATTAATCTTTAATATGTTTAATTGTTTATTTCATATTATTATTTAATCATTAATATTTATATATGATTGACATAATATTTTTATTTTTCACATTATTAATTAATATTATTATTTTATATTTGTATTCAAATTTTATTCAAAAATTATTTATTTGTTCCAATTTTATTTGTTTAGATTTTTTAATGGAAATTGAAAAATTAATTTTTTTTACTTTTCTTTCACGTTATTTCTTTTTTATATTAGTATATAGGATTGAGAAATAAGTTTTCTTTTCTTTTTATATAGTATTTGCTTTTATTCACGTTCAAATTTTAAATTATAGAATAATTTTTTGTTTTTATTAATTTTTTTTTATATAATATTACATTATTATATTTCATTATATTGAGTATATGTTTGCATACTATGCAAAAAATAATGCATACGAGCAATAAATAATGCATACACACATTGCATACGAGCAATACATAATGCATACACACATTGCATACAAGCAATATATAATGCATATACCAAGAAAACGATGCATATTTACACCACATTGCGTACTAGCAACAAACAATGTGTTTACAAAGATGATAATTAGTTGTGGGTACCATATGTAATTCATTGATTATTTTTTCAAAAAATTTATTCAAGCTATTAAAAATATAAATTAGGATTTAAGAAGTGTAAAACTATTGAAAATATAAATTAGAATTTAAGAAATATCCAAGAATAAAAAATTCCCCCAATTTAGGATTTGAAATTGAAAACAAAATTACTACATTTGTAACAAAAATATGTATTAATTTACTGAAACTGGGGTGAACTAAGGAGACCGGTTGATGCACCTCGGAGAGGTGTATCAAGTGAAACTGAGGGTGTGAATACTAGGGGTGTGAATACTGGGGTGTATTAACTGAAACTGGGGGTGCACATCTGGGCTGACAAACTCTAGCCCATTAGTAAGCATAGTAAGCCCATTGGAAAGATTAGAACCCTAATCTCTGCCATAGCACCTAGAGATGTCTATCGGGCTGGCCCTAGCCCTATAGGGTCAGCCCTACAGGGCTACAGGCTAAACGGGTTAGGGCCTTATCCGGTTCATATTTATCGGGCCTACAATTGTTGGGACCTAACCCTAACCCTAGCGGGCCACGGGCTAAACGGGTCACTAACGGGCTACAATAACTTTTTTTCTTTTAAAATTAAAGGTCTCAATTGACACGTCCAACAAACAAATAAAATAGAAAAATACATAATTAGTTAATGATCAGTAAATGAGAAAAAAAAAAAAGTATAATTTAAACACAATTTTAGAACTCATTGGTCCTTAATATGACCAAATAAAGCTAAACAAATATCATAATCTAATAAAAAATAGTAATAATGGCTAATGGATGATAATGGGCTTCTTAATGCTTATAGTTATGGTTATTGGTCAAATGATCCAAAATTTATTTTTAGGTTATTTATTAAAAAAAAAAGAAAAAAAAAGGTAACAACTCGGGCTAGCGGGCTGGCCCAGTAGCCCTGCGGGCTGGCCCGGTTTAGCCCACGGGCTAACCGGTCCGGGTCAAAAAAGCCCGATTTTAAACGGGCCTATAATTCATGAACCCTAACCCTGTATTTTTCAGGGTTAAACGGGCCAGCCCGGTTAGCCCGGCCCGGATAAACATCTCTAATAGCACCTGTGTGGCCGCCGCCGCCACCTTGGAAATCGCCGGCAACGGTAGACCTCCGGCACCACCACCATCGTCGGCAACGGTGCGATGCGCATAGCTCCGCCGCCATCCATTGCAGCAACACCACCAGTCGGAAACCCCAAATCAGTAAAACGCGCAGAGCTCAGCCGCCTTGGAAATTGCCTTGAAAATCAGTCGGAAATCGCCTTGGAAATCAGTAGAACACAACAATAGAATTAATAAATACTAAAAGATGCATTATCATTTGAGAAATATTATAGATCAATCCAAACATGAAAACAAACATTATAATATAAAACAATGGAAGATGAAAAACTTACCCCACGAGAAATATTATAGATAGAGACAGACAACTCACGAGGCTAGGGTTCCCACCTTCGCACCGTCGTCGACCCAAAAATTGTCCTCCATGGTCACCGTCGCACAGTCGGGGGCCGACGTCGGTCGTCGTCGCACCAATAAAAAAACAGATCTAAAATTAAAAAATAGATCTGAAAGTTAAAAAAAAGATCTAATATTAAAAAACAGATCCAGCTCTACGGAGTTATTACGCTTCGAGTCTCTTTGGAGAAAACAGCACAATCGTACATAGACATGGGCAACGGTTCCAAATCGTCGGTTTCTAACGGTTTCGGTTAGAAACCGGCGGTTACGGTTTTGGTTAGAAATCGACGGTTACGGTTTTGGTTTTTTGACAACCGTAACCGAACCACGAACCGCCGGTTACGGTTACGGTTTTCAAACCGGCGATTTCCCGGTTCGGCGGTTTTTTTTTATTTTTTTATTTTTTTTTGCTCGTTTTCGACTCGTTTTTTACTTTTTTCGATCGTTTTCGACTCTTTTTTCGATCGTTTTAAGTTAAAATTATTTTTACAACTTAAATTATACTCGTTTTAACCTTTGTTAATTGTTTTTATAAATTATATATTGTAAATTGTAATTTTAACTTTAAGTCTTTAACTAACTAATTATTAATATTATTAAGTTATAAACTATAAAGTATTAAATATTAAGAGAATAAATTTAAATTATATAATGTGATTTATGTGAGTGATAAAAACTTTAAAAAATAAATTAATTATAATTTACAACTTACAAAGTTACAACTTGAAAAAATAAATAAAACTTATATAAACTCAATACTTTAGAATTACATTTACAAATTACAACTTATAAATACAACAATAAATTACAAAAAAATTGGGGAGGGAAGGGGTTAAAAGAAATTGGACTTGAGCTTAATTTTAAATAATAAACTTAGAAATTCTAAGTTCAAAAATTTTAAATTAAGTTGCCTACGTATCCAAATTCAACGGAAATTGGAATCAAAGTCCACGTAGTTCTCTTACCTCAACTTACCTCGTTGTTGTTGAATGATGACTCGATTCTTCATTCTTCACTTCCGCCCGAAGAGGTCCATTCCTCGTCTTCTTCATTTTCATCTTCTAACGATTGAGGTCTTTTTTCGGCTCTTATCCAATCATCAAGTAAGCATTGGTTCTCTACGTTTTCAACGGTCATATTGGACCTCGTTGCATCCAAAGTATAACCTCCTACACTAAAAGCTTGCTCAACGACAACGGTTGAGGCGGGAGCCGCAAAAATTTCTCTTGCAAGCATTGACATTGCCGGAAATACTTGAGTCACCGTCGACCAACATTTTAGTATGTCAAAGTCTCCTTCCATATTTTCCATTGATGTATTCCTTTCATAGCTTTCATATTCTTGAGTATATGTAAATTTTGATCTTTTACAATTACGTTGAAAAAGAAAGCTATCAACATCATCCATATTTTCGTCCAAATCATTTTGTTCGTCAAAACTAGCACTAGAACTAGTATTAGAAGAGGATAAACCATGTGTATCCATATACTCCTTAATTAATGATAATATAAGTTGTTGAACTTCGAATATGAAATGTTCGATGTTCGGTTGTTCATTAGGATATTCGGAAATATGATATAATTTTTTATAATACAAAGTTAACATATCTTTAAGACCCTCTAACTTATATCTAGGATCAAAAACTTTAACAACTAAAAATATAGGGGGAATTATAGCAAAATATTTTTTCCATTTTTCCAACATAGGAGCAATAGCTTCATGTAATTGTGAATCGTTTTTGTAACGTGCTAAAACGTTGATAATTTTTAGACAATTTTCAAGTGCCATATGAGAAGTAGGTTCGTAAACTTTAGACATAGCAAAAGTAGCATTATTAAAAGATTCCAAAACCTTAATAATTTTTATGCAATGATTCCAATCTTCAGGAAGTAAACCAAATCCACATTTTTCTTCTTCAAAAAAATCACATAAAATATCTTTATAATCAACCGAATCTTTTAACAATTTATAGGTGGAATTCCACCGTGTTGACACATCAAGAGAAAAAAATTTCGGATGCACATTCCTACTTCTACAAAAAAAATTTCCATTTTTTCATCATACTACTACGCCTCGTCAAATAAGTAATAGCATCTTTAATAGAAGCAATATGCATTCTCAAAGCATTTAAACCATCTTGAACACATAAATTTAAAATATGACACATGCATCTAATATGAAAAAAATTTCCACCAACATACGGTTGACATGCATTACGAAGTTGTTCGATACTAGCATTATTAGCACTAGCATTATCAAAACCAATTGAAAAAATTTTGTTTATTAAACCATAAGATTTTAAAATTTCAACAATTTTCTTTTTAATAGCATCGGCAGTGCACACAATCAAAATCCCTATAAGCAATTAATCTTTTGTATAATGTCCAAGAATCATCAATCCAATGACAAGTAACTCCCATATATGAATGTTTTTGAAAATTATCACTCCAAATATCGGATCAAATAGAAACTTTACTCTTAAGTGAACGAAAAGTATTGATCAAGGAAAGTTTATATTCACCAACAATATTAGCAATATCACGAGTAACCGTAGAACGAGAAATTTTTTTCATGCTTGGTTGTAGTGAAAGTTGTACCAAATCATTAAAAGTAAAATTTTCAACAAAACTATAAGGAAGATGTTGAACACTTATCATTTTAGCTAACATTTTTCTAAAATATGCTTGATCATATTTAAAAAGAGAAGTTGGATTACTTATCTCACCTTGAACTCCGCCTCCGGAGGACCCGGTAAATCCTCGTAGTTGCGTTTGGCTCGTGGTAATTCCCATTCTATCCGGATGGTGGTTTTCCATGTGGAGCTTGAAGGTCCCATATCCTCCTCCTTTTTTAAATTTATACTCTTTTGGACAATAATTACAATGAATTATAAATCTATCGACCTCACCGGTTGGAACTTTTTGAAAGTGACGTGCAAAAATTTCGGATTTAAAAGTTCGAGCTTGTGAAGAAGTAGGTGGTGGAATTTCGGTTGCACTTTCTTGAGTTGGACCACCTTCAATCTCTTCATCATCATCATCATTCGTGGCAATTTCGTTCATTTGGTCGATGATATCGTCACCAAGAATTCTACGCATATTTTGATCTTCTTCATCGACGTCTTTGAACAATGGAACACGTGTTCGTCGAGGTTGTTGTGAAGAAGATACGATAGCCTTTCCTCTTGATGATCTTGAAGAAGGCATATTACTAAATAGTAAATACTAAGAGAGTTTGAGAGAATCAGAGAGATTAATGAGAGAATTTGAGAGATTTGAGAGAATAAGAGAGAAATAGAGAATTGAGATAAGAGAGTTGAGATTGAGAGTTGAGGTGTGAAAAATGAGAAGAGAAGATGGGGTATTTATAGGTGAAAAATGGGGCATTTTCGGATTTAAAAAAAAAAAAAAATTCGGCCAAACCGCCGGTTACAACCGGACCGGCGGTTAACCGGATGCCAGATCAATCGTAGCCGTTGAGATTCAACGGTCAAATGATCTGGACCGTTGATCTCCAACGGCTAGAAAATTCAAAATGGGGAAAACCGGGCCGAACCGGCGGTTAACCGCCGGTTATGACCGTTGCGAATTTTTTTTTTAATTTTAAATACACTTTTAATCTGGACCGTTGAGATTCAAACGGTCAACAGATCTGGATCGTTGAATCGCCAACGGTCAGATTTTTGAAATTGTAACCGGCGGTTTAACCGGAATTTTATTTTTTTTTTAAATCCGAAAATTGGCCCATTTTTCACCTATAAATACCCTATTTTCTCTTCTCATTTTTCACACCTCAACTCTCTTTTCTCAATTCTCTATTTCTCTCTTATTCTCTCAACTCTCAAGTCTCTCTCATTTTTTTCAAATGGCAAACGAAGGATCATCCCGTTCATCCGGAGTTACTAATGTACGTCAACGTGATGAAGAAGAAGTCAATCAACCGCAACCTCGAATTCAACGAAACTTTCACCCTAGTTTGGAAAATCACTTTCGTGTGAGTGATATAAATCCAATAGACAATACACGTGAAGTTTGTTGTAACTATTGTCAAAAAATATATAAATTTAGGCGCGGTGGAGGATACGGAACTTTCAAGTCACACATTGAAAGAGTTCATCCGGAGGTATTGGGATTTCCCCCTTGATTCTAGACTTCTAGTTTAGTATTATTAGTATTTCATTTATTTGAAGTGTTTTAGTTTATTTTTATCTTGTCTTTTGAATTGTAAGTTGTAAATTAAACTTGTAACTTTGTTCTTTAAGTTTAAGACTTAAGTGAAATGTTAAGTATTTAATTTATAAATTATATGTATCATTGTATCTAATTTCAGTATTTAATTTAAATATTTGTATATAAAAAATTTTTAAAAAAAAAAAATACCGAAAACCGCCGGTTAACCGGGGAAACCGCCGGTTTCACATGGGAAGAACCGTAACCGAACCGGGAAAATACGGTTGCGGTGCGGTTTCAAAACCAAAACCGGCGGTTCGGCGGTTAGAAACCGCCCGTGTCTAATCGTACACACCTTTCTCACCTTCACATAGTGGGGCCCATAATCGGCCCAGATCAGGATGACACCGCTCGCGGTGGAGAGGTTAGGGTTTCGCGGCGGCGCCTCCGTCTTCCATCGTCGTTGTCGAACTCTAGTTGTGAAGAATAACAACTAATGTGAAGAATAACAACAAATGGAATGTATTAGTTAGAGTAGTTATTCTAGTTGTAACTTCTAGTTTAGTAATTATAATTTCTCTTATAAACCTCCTCTATTATATAGAGGAGAGATGATCATCTAATTAACAAATCAGCAATTTCATTTACTACTCAATATGAATTCTATATTTCTCGATTCTCTTAATATGCACTCTATCCAATTTCGTCTTGTTATGAAATTCTACATTTATTTAAAAAACTATTTAATATCTCTTGAAAAACCAAAAACTACAAATATTTTAAATTAATTCAAATGGAATATAAGTTTATATATATATATATATATATATATATATATATATATAGAAATGATATGGAGCCCATAATGGCTCCTTATGGAGCCAAATTGATGATGTGGCATTATCCACCACATTCTATTTAATTAATTATTACTTATTCAAAAAATATATGATATATCTCCAAAAATATAGAAAAGTCACGTTTCCTAATATTTAGGATGAAAAAATTTATGTGGATAATAATTAGTTTATAATTAATATTTATTATATTAATATTACATTAAACTCACGCCACATATATTATTATTATTATTTAGGCATAATTATATTTAGATGAAAAATATATTATCAAATCTTAATTGAATCTTAGGGTTTAGGGTTTTAGGGTTTAGGGTTTAGGGTTTTAGGGTTTTAGGGGTTTAGGGTTTAGGGGTTTTAGGGTTTAGGGTTTTAGGGTTAGGGTTTATGAGTTTAGAGGTTTAGAGTTATGTAAATTAATGTAATCATTATTTTTTATAACTTTAACTTTACATTTTTGTTATTAAAAAAATAAAATATATAAATGAATGATTTTTTTTAAATAAAGTACAATAAATATTTATTAATTATGTAGCAATTTTTTACACTAAGTATATTTATTAGAATATACATGACTACATTAATTTACATAACCCTAAAACCCCTAAACCCTAAACCCCTAAAACCCTAAACCCTAAAACCCCTAAACCCCTAAACCCTAAACCCCTAAAACCTAAACCCTAAAACCCTAAACCCTAAGATTCAATTAAGATTTGATAATATATTTTTCATCTAAATATAATTATGCCTAAATAATAATAATAATATATGTAGCGTGAGTTTAATGTTATATTAATATAATAAATATTAATTATAAACTAATTATTATCCACATAAATTTTTTCATCCTAAATATTAGGAAACATGCGTGACTTTTCTATATTTTAGGAGATCTATCATATATTTTTTAAATAAGTATTAATTAATTAAATAGAATGAGGTGGATAATGCCACATCATCAATTTGGCTCCATAAGGAGCCCATTATGGGCTCCATATCATTTCTGTATATATATATAGATCTTATTCTTACATAATTAATTAATACTTATTTAAAAAATATATGATAGATCTCCTAAAATATAGAAAAGTCACGCATGTTTCCTAATATTTAGGATGAAAAAATTTATGTGAATAATAATTAGTTTATAATTAATATTTATTATATTAATATAACATTAAACTCACGCCACATATATTATTATTATTATTTAGGCATAATTATATTTAGATGAAAAATATATTATCAAATCTTAATTGAATCTTAGGGTTTAGGGTTTTAGGGTTTTAGGGGTTTTAGGGTTTAGGGTTTAGGGGTTTTAGGGTTTAGGGTTTTAGGGGTTTTAGGGTTTAGGGTTATGTAAATTAATGTTGTCATGTATATTTTAATAAATATACTTAGTGTAAAAAATTGCTACATAATTAATAAATATTTATTGTACTTTATTTAAAAAAAAATATTCATTTATATATTTTTTTTTTTAATAACAAAAATGTAAAGTTAAAGTTATAAAAAATAATGACTACATTAATTTACATAACTCTAAACCTCTAAACTCATAAACCCTAAACCCTAAAACCCCTAAACCCTAAAACCCCTAAACCCTAAGATTCAATTAAGATTTGATAATATATTTTTCATCTAAATATAATTATGCCTAAATAATAATAATAATATATGTGGCGTGAGTTTAATTAATGTAATATTAATATAATAAATATTAATTATAAACTAATTATTATCCACATAAATTTTTTCATCCTAAATATTAGGAAACGTGCGTGACTTTTCTATATTTCTGGAGATATATCATATATTTTTTAAATAAGTATTAATTAATTAAATAGAATGTGGTGGATAATGCCACATCATCAATTTGGCTCCATAAGATGGGCTCCATATCATTTCTATATATATATATAACAATTTTGTGTGGACGAGGAGTTTGGATGTGCAAATTGACAAAATTGATGAGATGGGATTCATGGGAATATCAAATTGCTTTAGAACCATCTACACTAATTTAATATACGAAATATTATGAGAAGTTTATGAGATGTCAGTTTAATTAACAATATTATCAGCACGTCTTAGAATATTTCAAGATCATATAATTAAATAATATAAAATTAAATCGTGCACTAACTTCTAGGCTTCTAGCTAGCATGAAATTAATTAATTAATCTTCTGCACTGCATGCATGCCAATTGCAATTATATAAAAATAAGACTATTAATTAAAAGGTAAAGTCTAGTATGCACACTAGTCCATGTTGCACTTTTCAATTTTATTAAATGGTGTTACACTTTTCAATTATTACTAAAAATATTATTATACAGTTTAATAATTGAAAAGTGCAACACCATTTACCAAAAAGTGTAAGTCAGTAAAACTGAAAAATGACTAGAGTGCATAATATGCACTCGAGTTTATAGTAGATCAACCCTAATTAAAAATAGACAGATCAAATTAATAAATAATTATATGGGTCTCAACAATTCTTGCGATGGTGGTAACTAACTGCTTCTCATGTACAAGCAGTCAAATGACAGCTCATAATGTCTGGAGCTACAACTTTTCGATGCAGTTCCGATTAATATTACTATAAACATAAAATATTTTTATATATTTAATATATATATTAAAATTTATCATGATAAAATTGTTAATGCATTTAATTTCATTAAATTAGATTGAACAACTTGACTTTCTTCATTATACTAGCTTTGTAAGAAATTTTGATTATACCGACTCAAAATGAGACGAAACAGTTTAAAAATTGCTAAGATATTAATATTATTAATAATTAAAAAAATAAATTATTTTCTTTATTTAGTTACTCCCTCCGTCCCACAACTGCACACTTGCCTTATTTGTCCGTCCCACAATTATTTGCACACCCATAAAAGGAAACTCTCTAATAAACTACACCCTCACAATATTCACATATTTACACAAAATGTCATTACTTTTACTCTCTTTCCAATCACCTTTTTACTTTATCCATATAACTTTACAAAATTACCCCTCAACACTCCACTCATTACACTTTTTTCTTAATAAGTGTGCCCACTTAGTGGTGCAAACACTTCCGGGACGGAGGGAGTATAATTTAATTCTCAACATCCATCAAATTTCAATTTTTAAATAGTTTATTAGTTGAACAGTAAATGTCTCTAAAATAATAAATTAAGGTGTTTCAATATTCTATAATTCATAAAATATATTCATACTTTTAAATATAAATGTGCAAGATTTTAAAAACACTAAACCAATTTTTTTTAATTAAATACTAAATTATTTTTCAATTTTAAGAACATTTGTACAATAGGAAAAATTTAGACAATAAACTCAAATACACTATCAATATATAATGTTAACTCTATCAAAATTATATTAAAAAAATATTTAGAGTATTAAGAAATAAATTTGGAAAAAAATACATAGAAAAAATATATATATATATATATATATATATATATTCTCCAATCCAAACTTTGTAAACAAGTATTCCTTTATCCGTCTAAATTTATGCATGTCTTGAAATAATATTTATATATCACCATCCTTTAATCATCATTTATTTACTCAAATTTTCATTTATTAATTTTATTCATACACCATTACTATATATGGATTGGTCTTGTGTACACTTAAGAGCATATATGCATTTGAGTTCATATTCGAAATGGATCAAGAACAAATTATAGGCTAAAAATCGCTCATTTGGAATCAAATGTTCAAATATCTCGCTTCTATCTTTTTGCACTCTTTTTTCTAACGGTGATAATAATGTGTTGCACTTTTTAGCTAACAGTGTAATTCGATCTTATAAAGTTGTTCATTTACTATTTAAATTGTTGACATATCCAATAAATAAATTTTTTTTATACATATCATATTAATTGCAAAAAGAAAAAGAAAGAAAAATTAATTAGTTTGAGGGGTTGTTTCAAACATAAAGGGGCTGTTTAAATAGTGCATTTTGATTTATAAAAATGTCCATTTACCATCTAAAATATTGTTGATATACTTAATAAATGAATTTATTTTGTAAATATCATATTAATTGCAAAAAGAAAAGAAGAAAAAAATATTAGATACATGCTCACTTTATCATTTAAATTGTTGTCATACTTAATTAATAAATTAATGATCTTCTTTAGTATATATAGTAATAATCAATAATATTGTAGGGTCTTTCTATGGTTAGGAAGGTTTCGCCCTCTTCCTGATAACACAGGAAACTCATTAAATACCAACGCATATAATTATTTATAGATGATTGTACTTGCAATAGTGCATTTGCTCTATGCAATGTGCAATGCAGTGCTTTGCCCCACTAATAAATTAAATTAATAAATATAAAATTACAAAATTATAAAAATATTTAAAGAATTAAAAATTAAATAAATTAAATTAAAAAACGGGCCATTGCCCCCCACACACACACACACACACACATCTTCACCTGTGTGCTCAAGTTTGAAGGTTCTTCAATGGTGGACGGAACCATCCCCCAATTCCACCACCGTTCAATCTTCAAGGTCATCATTAGACAGAACAATCACGCATAATTTTCAATTTTTCATCCTCAAAATTCATAATTCCCAAATTTTTATCTTCAATTACCAAAATCTCAAGCATAATCATTGGTAATTGTTTTTAAAAAAAATAAAAAATCATTGGTAATTAAGATATCCCAATCTATAATTGAGGCTGAAACTTTGAAGCTAAACGGACTCGAATTAACAATGGACTCATCGAACCACAAGTTCCTCGACACGCCGGACGCCACAGCCTCCCGTTGAGCCCGCTCAGACGCCGAACATAGTGACAGGAGAGCTCCAGCCGCATAGTCTGTCGCCCGAAATCCGGCACAACAGCTCCACCTTCGTCAACACTCTCTCCGAGTCGTATTTTTCGAACTCAACCAAACTATTAATTAATGACTCCATCGTCCCTGCCGCCACCATCTTCTGGCGGTGCTGCTTCACCAAACACAGCGCACAGAACACTTTAATTCTGATACACTAGGATAAGCAAAAGAATTTGTGAACAAGAATGTTAAGGAACGCATAATTGGAGTTGCAGAGTGTTAAAATATGGGTGAGAAATTTGGGGAAGATGAATCGTGGGGTGGAGGTTGTTTGAGGTAGATTTCATTTTTTTTTACTTTTTTGATATTTTTATTATTTGAATTGCAAGCTTGTACAGTAATTACTTGTAATAATATGTGAAATTTGGATTAAAAAAAATTATTATAAGGATATTTTGGTAATTTTATATATATTGTTTAGATTATTAAAATTGCGAAGTTAGATTGCACTATAGCGAAGAAAAACGATGTGTCAATTTCTAATTGATTTCCTGTTATCAGGAAGGGCGAACACTCTTCCTTCCTGACCATATAAAAGCCCAATATTGTATTACACTTTTCAGTTACAATGACTTAAACTTTTCAGTAATATTGTGTTGCATTTTTCAAATATAGTGACTTACATTGTTCAGTTGCATTTTTCAGTTATAGTGACATACACTTTTAATTAATATTATGTTGCACTTTTAATAATATTGTGTTACACTTTTCAGTTATATAGTGACTTACAATTTTTAGAAATATGGTGTTGCACTTTTCAGTTATACCGACACACACTTTTTAGTAATATTGTTTTGCACTTTTTAGTGAATAAAAACTTCTCCCTTAAAAGTTTAACAAATTTTTATTTAAAAAGTTTCAGTGGCTATAATTGAAAAATATAATTAAATACTCCCTCCGTCCCGAAATAACTTTCATATGTAGGTGGACACGTAAATTAAGAAAGCGTAATAATGAGTGGAGTTTTGAGGGGTAATTTTGTAAAACTTTATGTATAAAGTAAAGAATGAGTTGACTTTTGTGTATGTGTGGAGAAAAAGTAATGGCATTTGTGTAAAATTGAGATATTGTGAGGGTGGAGTTTATAAAGGGTTTTCCATTTTAAAGGTGTGAAAGTTATTGTGGGACGTCACGAAAAGGAAAGTGTGAAAGTTATTGTGGGACGTCACGAAAAGGAAAGTGTGAAAGTTATTGTGGGACGGAGGGAGTATAATTGAAAGGGAAATTCTCAAATGCACCATGTGCACCAAAATAGGTTTGGTGCACATGCTTTTGTCCTTATCCTCTCACCCTAATTTATTATCCCTTTTTTTTCTATTTATGGTTATAATTCCATTATTTTTTCTATTTATTAATTTATTTATTTATAATCCATTACTTTATTAATTAACTAATTTATCATTATTAATTAATTACTGTTCTCATTTTTATGGACCAATATTTACAATTATTAATTAATTTACAATTCTCATCACTTAATTAATTAATTTAAAATCTTTTCAAACTTGTTTTTTTTTTTTTTTTTTTTTTTTTTTTCGTTACTCACTTCCACTTTTCAATAATTACTCACTTTTCAATAATAATAGTCCCTACTTTTCATTAATAAAATTTCCATTTCATTAATAAATTTCCAATTTTCACTAATAACAGTTATCACTATTATTCAGTAACAAAATTTCCACTTTTCACTAATAATAATTACCACTTTTCAGTAACAAAATTACCACTTTTCACTAATAATAGCTACCACTTTTCAGTAACAAAATTCCCACTTTTCAATAATAATAGTTACCACTTTTCAGTAACAAAATTTCCACTTTTCAATAATAAGAATTACATTTTTCAGTTAAAATATCTACCACTTTTCAATAATAAAAATTACATTTTTCAGTTAAAATATCTACCACTTTTCAGTAACAAAATTTCCACTTTTCAATAATAAGAATTACAGTTAAAATATGTACCACTTTTTAGTAACAAAATTTCCACTTTTCAATAATAAGAATTACACTTTTCAGTTAAAATATGTACCACTTTTCAATAATAAGAATTACACTTTTCAGTTCAAATATCTACCTCTTTTCAATAATAAAAATTACATTTTTAAGTTAAAATATCTACCACTTTTCAATAATAAGAATTTCACTTTTCAGTTCAAATATCTACCACTTTTCAATAATAAGAATTACACTTTTCAGTTCAACTATCTACCACTTTCAATAATAAAAACTACATTTTCAGTTAAAATATCTACCACTTTTCAATAATAATAATTACATTTTTCAATAACAAAATCTACCACTTTTCAATAATAAGAATAACATTTTTTCAATTTTAATAATAATTTTAACGGTACAATTTATAATTAAATATACTCGTTTTAATTAATTAAGTTAACAATGATAACAATAAGCAAAATAAAAATGAAAATTATAGATTAATTAATAATTGTAAATTAATTAATTAAGTGATGAGAATTGTAAGTTAATTAATAATTGTAAATATTGATCGATAAAAATGAGAACTGTAATTAATTAATAATGGTAAATTAATTAATTAATTAAGTAATGAAAAGTGGTAGATTTTGTTATTGAAAAATGTAATTATTATTATTGAAAAGTGGTATATATTTTAAATGAAAAAAAGTAGTTTTTATTATTGAAAATGGTAGATATTTTAACTTAAAAATGTAATTCTTATTATTGAAAAGTGGTAGATATTTGAACTAAAAAGTGTAATTCTTATTATTAAAAAGTGGTAGATATTTTAACTTAAAAATGTAATTTTTATTATTGAAACGTGATAGATAATTTAACTGAAAAGTGTAATTCTTATTATTGAAAAGTGAAAATTTTGTTAATGAAAAGTGGTAGATATTTTAACTGAAAAATGTAATTTTTATTATTGAAAAGTGGTAGATATTTTAACTGAAAAGTGTAATTCTTATTATTGAAAAGTGGAAATTTTATTACTGAAAAGTGGTAACTATTATTATTGAAAAGTGGAAATTTTGTTAATGAAAAGTGGTAGCTATTATTAGTGAGTGGAAATTTTATTAATGAAAAGTAGAAACGAAAAAAAAAAAATTATTAATGAAAAGTAGAAACGAAGAAAAAAAAAACGTGAAAAAAAAAAAACGAAAAAAAATGAAAAGTAGAAACGAAGAAAAAAACGAAGAAAAAAAAACGTAAAGAAAAAGAAAAAAGGAATAAAAAAATTATTAGTGAAAAGTGGAAATTTTATTAATGAAAAGTAGAAATAAAAAAAAAGGAAAAAAAATGAAAAAAAAAAAGGGAAAAAAAAAAGAAAAAAAAATAAGTTTGGAAAAAAAAACGAAAAAAAAAAAATAACGGAAAAAAAAATAACGAAAAAAAAAAAGAAAAAAAAAGTTCGAAAAAAAAAATGAAATTAAAAACGAAAAAAATAAAATAAGTTTGGAAGGATTTGAACCTGTGACAGTGTGCACGTGCACAGTGTGCACGTGCACACTGTGCACAAGAGACCAACTCTAATTGAAAAGTGTAAAATATTTTCTCTTAAAAAATTCAAGAGTGGAACTTAATTTTTTTATTTTTTTTAATTATTTATTATTTTATTATATATAATTAAAAAAATATTTATTTAACGAGTATGGAACTATCCTAAATGAAAAATGTGTATATTTGTAAGTACGAATTAAATTGTTCAAGCATCATTTTTTTCTCACTTTTTTTTTCATTTTATCCAGAAGCAATACGCACCACAGTTTGGGCCCACATACAGGAACTAAACGGACGCAACATGGGACACATACACAACACCCAATTCGACCTAGGCATAATCAAAGAGTTTCATTTGGTCTGTTCTCCCAAGACAGCACCAGCAGTATTTCCTGTCCGATGGATCCCCCGACATCGGATGTTATAAAAATAAACACAGATGGAGCATCGACAGGCACACCGGGGACAACGACAGGAGCTGGCGTATTTAGAAATCACCGTGGAGAATTCATGGGGGGCTTTGCAATCAAGCTTGGAAATGGTTTCGCATTTGAAGCAGAACTCCTAGCGGCCCTTAATGCAATTAAGATCGCTTGGAACCGGGGTTGGACGAGGCCATAGATAGAAAGTGACTCAACGTACGTGGTACACATGCTATCAATGACGATGGACAGCAAATCGGTCCCCTGGAAAGCATATGCATTTTGGCAGCAATGGTTAGGCATGAAACATAGCTTAAACATTCAGATATCTCACATCTTTAGAGAGGGTAACGCGGCAGCTGATTGGATGGCGGACAACACAGCGGCACGGTTCACATGGTGGGACACACCACCAAGCCAAATTTAGCCAATTCTGGCCAACGACATGCACAAAGAATACTACAGATTTTCTTAAAGCTTTGTAATACAGGAGTAACCCTTTTCCTTGATCGGGGTTTTGCCCTAAGGAGGGTTTTTTCTCGGCAAGGTTTTTAGTGGGGCTCCGGCCTCTTGAATGGAGTGTATTCATATGGCTTTGGGGTTTTTATTGGAATGATATAAGATCGTATTTCATTCATTTTATTATAATATATATATATACTAGTGCACCACCCGCGTACTACGCGGGAATTGAATACAAAGATTTTTTTCGTTTTAAATTTAATAAAATATAAATTCTAAACACTTCTATGTAAAAAAAATGCATTGATTGAAAAAACAAAATAACAGGCCAAAGAAGTTCAAATCCAAAGTCATAATATAATTTAAAAATTTTACAACACATGAAATTAACACTTCCTGCTCGACCATTTAATCCTCTTTCCTTTCTATGAAATAAAATTGAAAAAAAAAATGGAAGCAAACAAAAAAATTTAATAAATAGTGAAAGAATGGGAAAAATTTGTAGAAAAAAAAAATGGAAGTAAAACCAAAAAAATATAATAAAGAGTATGAGATGAAATTACAGAGATTACAGAGGAAGGCACGTAAGAAAATAAAATTGAAAAAAAAAAAAAGCAAAGAAAAAAAGTTAATAAATAGTGAAAATTGCAGGAAAAAAAAAGAAATAAAACCAAAAACATGAAGATAAAGAATGAGAATCTATTTTACTATGATATGAAATTACAGAATCTTGAAATCACAAATTAAAAATAAAATAAAAAATACAGAAACCTCAAAAAAAAAAAAAAAAAAAAAAAAAAAAAGAGAGAAATTGCAGAAGACTAAATAAGAACCGAAAGAAAAAAAAAACTAATTACTCTCAATTTTTTAAATCAATCAAATCATAATTCTATAAATCATATGAAAGATGAACAAATATAAGAAACTCCCCGAAATTAGAAAAATTTACAACACATGAAATTATCGTGATAGACCATTCAATCATCTCTCTCCTTTCTATTAGATAAAATTGAAATAAAAAAAACATAATAATAATAAGAAGATAAAAAATGAGAAACCCTCATATGAAATTGCAGTAAGATATATACATAAGAGAGAAGATATAAAATTGAAAAAAAAAATGGAAGCAAAGAATTTTTTTTTAATAAATAGTGAAAATTGCAGGAAAAATAAAAAGAGGTAAAACAAAAAACATAAGAAGATAAAGAATCAGAATCCTTTTTTCTATGATCCAAAATTGCATGAATCCTGAAATCACAAATTAAAAATAAAACAAAAAACCACCAGAAAAAGAACTCAAAACGTGAGAGAGAATGTAGAGAGTAAAAATAGATAAATGAAGGAAATAATGAAAAGAAGTGACAATAAAAATGGATAAATAAAAGGAAATTATAGAAGTTGAGAAGATTATTATACTAAACCCCCAAATCCACACATATTTTGTGATTTCTGTCTCTTTCTATGAGATGAAATTGCATCTTTCTATAAGATGAAATTGCAGTAAGATACATAGAAGATATTAAATTGAAAAAAAAATTAATATTTAATAAATAGTGAAAATTGCAGAAAAAATAAAAGGAGGTAAAACAAAAAACATAAGAAGATAAAGAATGAAAATCCTTTTTTCTATGATCCAAAATTGCAGGAATCATGAAATCACAAATTAAAAATAAAACAAAAAACCACCCAAAGAAGAACTCAAAACGTGAGAGAGAATGTAGAGAGTAAGAATAGATAAATGAAGGAAAGAATGAAAAGAAGTGACAATAAGAATGGATAAATAAAAGGAAATGATAGAAGTTGAGAAGATTATTATACTAAATCTATTTAGCGCAAATCCACAAACATATTCTATGATTTATGTCAGACAAATGAACACGAATGAGAGAGAAAAGAAAAATGGAGAAAGAATAATAAAAAAAGAAAACTTAATTTTGTAGATAAGAAAGAAAAAAACCGACGATAACTGTTTGGCAAAAAATTTAAAAAAATCATAATAAAAACTGACTCACAGAATTGCAGTATTTTAAATTAAAGGCTAAAGAAGAATGCCACGTAGGAGAGATAAAAACTGTAAAATATACAATGTAAAGATATATATATATATATATATATATATATATATATATATATAAACAGTATTTTCTTGAATATGATAGTAGTCTAGATGGTAAATGTATGATTTTTTTTAATTATGAGATACATAGTTCAAATCCTTTTTTACCAAATTATTATTCTCTCCGTTCTACAATTACTTTCATATTTTTCTTTTTCTTCACGCATACATAAAAGTCAACTCATTTTTTTACTTTATACATAAAGTTTTATAAATTTATCCTTCAAAACTCAACTCATTATTACACTTTCTTAGGGTGTGTTTGCAAACAATAGTAGTTGATTCAGGGTGTGTTTGCAAACAATAGTAGTTGATTCAGGGTGTGTTTACAAACAATAGTGATTGATTTAAAGTGATTAAAATTGATTTTTGAAATAAAATTGAAAGTGGATAGTGTTTTAAAATTAAGCACTTTTAATCAATCAATTTTGTATATGTTGTGATGTTTGCAAAACAAATAGCTTCTTTATAATTTTACAAAAACACCCTTATTACATTTGGATAAGTAATGTGTAAACATAAAATATTATTTAAATTGTGAGGGCAAAAATGTAAAATTGGTTACTAATATGATGAGAAGCACATAGAAGCTATTAATTAAAAGTAGGTGGAGGGGTGCTTCACCAAAATCACTTTTAACAACTTAATTTAATCACTTAGTTGTGTTGTCAAACACTCCAAAAGTGATTATATTTTAAAAAAGAAGTGTTTTTAAGCACATACTAGTGTTTGCAAACACCCACTCAAAGTGATTAAAATTGATTTTTGTAGTAAAATTGAAAGTAGATAATGTTTTAAAAATAAACACTTCTAATCAATTTTTTAAATGTTGTGGTGTATGTCATATAAATCACTTTTTTATAATTTTACAAAAAACACCCTTATTACATTTGAATAAATAATGGGTAAAAATAAAATATTGTTTAAATTGTGAGGGCAAAATTGTAAAATTAGTGAGTGTAATGATTAGAAGCACTTAAAAGTTGTTAGAAGCATGGGGAGGGGTGCTTGACCAAAAATGTTTTTAAGTAATTAATTTAATCACTTACTTGTGTTTACAAACACTTCAAAAGTGATTCTATTTAAAAATGAAGTGTTTTTAAGCACATAGTTTTGTTTGCAAACACCCACTTAATATGCGTGTTCATCTACCTATGAAAGTAATCATGAGATTTGGGAGTATTATTTTTTAATTCAACTGAACATCAGGTCGGACAGATCGGGTTGAGTCAGGAGTCGAGAACGGGCTGGGTCAGGTGAGTTGTGTGGGCTTGGGTCACTCGAATGCATAAGAGAGTAAACCATATGTTAATCACTACTACACATTTAAGCTTGGAGAGCTGCACTTAGAGAGCCTTTTTTTCAAACAGCTCTCCAAGTAAACACTTGGAGAGCGGTTTTATTAAAATAAAATAAAAACATAGAGAGCGGTTTGGAACCGATTAATAGAAGTATTTATTTGATCCACTCTAGAAAGATGACTTCTTTAAACGCAAAATAACTTTAGGTTAACTTGATTAAATAGTTGAGAAGTTTAGATGCATTTTTAATTTAAGAACTGATTTGGACCTAAGATAATAGTTTAGGTTTTAATTATACCCTTTTTCATGAAATAATTTAATTAAAGACAAAATTTCATTTGGATTTGGATCATACTTTCCTTGATGCCCTCATAAACTCATATTATCATAGACATAGTAAATGAGATGTTATGTAATACTCCATAAATTATTGTCACAGGTACAAAGCCTTGCCCCTACTACTACAGGGATTATTCGTTTTTATTTCTTGAAGTACATGTACCAAACCAGGCCTTAAAGTTTAGCAAATGCTGAGGTAGGTAAGTTGGGGAGTTTGAGATCATCCCACTCATCTTCATCTACCCTCCCAAAGTAACGCTCCACCATCTCATCGTTAATCGACTCTAACCTCGACGGCTCCCACTGCATAAATAAATCAACAACAAGAAGCTGAACTCAATACTAGATACTATATGGTTCTCTAATTAGTGAGATTTGACGAGTAAAAACTTATGTACCTTTGGATTTCTATCCTTGTCCCACAATACAGCTCTGCATCCCTGGATTTGGAAGACACACACATCTCTTAGATATCTATTTACAAGAGTGAGCATTGAAATGTAGACGACGAGTTACCTCAACAAAATCGTTGCTAATGTCCCCCTTCAACACATGACAAACCATTCTAAAGTCTCGGACAATGCATTTGTCAATACCCTCGACTCTCGCTTGTCTGATCTATAAAAGTGGAGTTAATTTCAAGTGCATTAGAGAGTGAGAGAGGGGCAGGCAATTAAGATGTAGAATAAATAAGTTGATGCATACTGATCTAAGAGTAATTTTAAGACTTGTAGGGGAAGCTTTGTTCAGCAAGTAAATGGCAGAAGAGATCAAATCGTCCTCCTTCTCAGCAGCCTCCCTCTCCTACAAACCGAGTTATCAGCAACAAGAACTATATATATATGAAGAAGAAGAATATATAGGACTAGTCATCAATCAATCTTACAAGGGCTGAAACAATCTCTTCAACGGTTGCTCCAGAAAAACACTTGTTAATGATGTCTAACCTGCAACACAATTGGATGATAAAAACGTCTGTTTGTAATTGTTGCCACGTGTATGTATGATCTCACATACCTACGGTAAGCGCAATCCTCGTTTAAATTTGGCATCTCTGAGAATTTGTTAATTACTGAAGATATAACAACTGGATCACTCGAATCTGCTTTCACAATTGCTTCTTCCAACTCTCCCAATCTCTGCTCAACAACCAAACAATCAAATTTTAGTGATGATCGACTAGGCTTTGATACTATAAAATTTGAAAATGGCAATTGAAATGGGAGCAAACCTCAGATGGAACAAAGTGAGATGCGAGACCGCATGCAAACATTTCAGCACCATCCAACCATGCTCCTGTCAAACCAACATACTCTCCTGCAACCCGGGATGAAAAACCAATGTTGTGTTTCAAAAATATATGCTATAAGAGTGAGGCCTTCAAAATCACAAAAATAAAAGTGAAAATGTAACAATATATTTTATAGAAAACAACTAATATTAAGTTTCTTTTATGGAATCAAACTTTAAAAATGACTTTATAAAGCCATGCCATGTAAGTAATATCACAATTAAGAGAGGAACACACACAGTTTTCAAGTATCGTTATATCTCCTTCGTACCACCATCAGCCGCCCCCATCTCAAATGTTATGTTAGGTTCTATAATAAATTCATACCTTATATATGGTCATCAATTTAATTTTATACAGAGAATTTTTTTGTAATGATGTTCAAGAAAGTAATATGATCTGGATCAGACAACTAATTGATATTTAAAATTACCAAAGAATCCAGGGAGTCTTGACAAGAAGTAGGAAGAACCCATATCAGGTAAAAATCCCACAGCTGTTTCGGGCATTGCAAAAACCTGTAAGAAAGTGGAGATTTATCAGAACATGCAACAAAATTGATACAGAACACTTCAAGCAAGTTGAATTGGGCCTTTTGGAATTATTAAATGATTAGTTACAATATTGGGCTTAGGGCAGTTAGAAGGGGCAGTTAGAAGGCCTAGGGTCAAATGACTTGTATAAATAGGATGTATTGAGTCCTTGTACTTTACTTTTGGATGAATATATTTTGAGTTGGCAACCTTCGGTTGTGGCGGATTTATCTGTGGCCTCGAAAGAGGAGTTCTATTCTAGTCTTTACGTTCTCTATCCTTGTTAGTCCATCTCTCCTCTATCAAAAATTCTTGGTTTTAATAATTTCAGTGGTATCAATGTGTGTCATGGTCGTCTTATAGAATAAGATTCGTGCAATCAACATTTTCGAAATTTTGAGACAAATATACAGACCTTTGAATGACAAATATATGAAGCAGAACTACAAAAAACAAACAGAGATGGAGAGAAAAAAGTACCGAATTCTCAGTTGCAACGCGGAATCTGCCATGTATAGAAGCACATGCTCCTCCTCCCATGACAAGTCCATTAAGAATCGCAACCTTTGAATGCATTCACATATGGAATAACAAGATTCACATAACTAATTCAAATGTGAAACAATGGATTAAAAAAAAGTCATATTAATCTAAGTTAGCACCTGAGGTTTACTCTGTGTAGCTATCACATACATCATGGTTAACGCCGTCTTGAAATCATTTATATTCAACTTCCAATTACCTGATGCTCACAGGAAATACAAAGCATCATCTATTGTTAGGAGACATGATTTTTTAACTCAAAAATGTCAAAATACGAAACAACGGAGATATAGTTCGTATGTACCTTGTTTCACATGACGAGCAACCGTTCCTATATCACCTCCAACGCAAAATGCTCTTCCTCTTCCCTAATATGAAAGAGGGAGTCAATATAAGGAATCACACACACACATATATATATATCATGCAGATTGAAATGGAATTGTACCTTGAAAATCATTATTTTAACAGAAGGATCCTTTGCAGAAGCAAGGTAAAGGTCCAACAAGCGAGCTATCTGGAATTGATAAGATGAAGAAACGATTCAAATAAGCTCTACAATTGTTTAATGGAGATGTGAAACATTAATCAAGGCTAAAAAGAAGCTCATACCATTCCAGCAGTAACTACATTGAGCTGCTTAGGCTTGTTCAACGTAAAAATCCTTGCACCACATTTGTCTTCCACCAAAATATGCTCACATTCATCACTCCCCATCACTGTTGTTTCTGTTTGATATTGTTCAAGTGTAGCAATAATACAATTAGCAACTTATAATTAGTTGGATTGGTTTAAGCTAAATGGAGGTGGTTAGGCAACTATGCTTCAGAATCTACACCCTACCCTGCCTACCTCTAACCACTGAGGCCTCAAGAATCCAATTAACATAGGATCCTCCGTCCAAACATAATAAGTCTAATTTTCTTTTTGATTCGTCCAAATTTAATATTCACATTTCCATAAATGGGAATATTTATTCTTACAATTCACTAATACTCCCTCACCTTTTACCTTACCCATCAAGTTTAAGTATAAATAATTAATATTTTTTAAAAAGTATAAGTATAGATAGACCTTTAGATATCTATATAAAGAAAGAAATAGATGGGGAGTTGGTGACAACTAGTATCATATTTGTCGTAAATGCTTTCTTCTTTTCGAGTAAATACAAGCATGGTCGCCATTAATTACTCAAGTGACTCATAGAGTCAATTAAAATTATTAATCATGCATATTATTTTTAAATAAACTAATCATTAAATATTATACATCTGCGTTTGTGTAATTCATTATAAATTTATGACAGTTTACAAAATAATAAAAAATGGAAATGTGTAAATAAATTGTGTTAAATTTTCATTTTAACTTTATTGATTGATTTATATATTTCCCTAATATATTTACTTTAATCGATGTGCAAAAAAAACAAATTAACAATTTTCCGAAAGGAGAATTTCCTTAATTTTATCATTTATTTTCATGAGTTCAATTTGTACCCAGCTTCTTTTTTCATAATTCCAAAATTTTATTATAATAAATAAATATTTTTTTATAAGTTATGGACATTTTTTCTCCAAAGAAAAAAACTTGAATATGGTCTAAATAAGTGAGGATCTCTCTCAATCTTGCATTCACTTTTTTTTTTTAATTACCAATAAATGATAATAGTAGTGGCCCACCCGCAAAAAAACAAATACTCGTAACAATAATGAAACACACAAGAGGAGAGTGTGAGACACGCACCTACACTCGGCGATGGAAATCGAATGCCGGTGGAAGGATCTCACCGCCAGTAATTAGTTGAGGGCTTTAGTGTCTCAGATTATAAGCTTCATTTTGATGTATCCGGTTTGACGGCGGCGGGCGGTGGCGAGAATACTGCTACACAGGTTGAAGGCCTTGTTTATTGCTGCTTAAAGCCTACTAACTAAACTTATTGCTTTCCATTATAGCAATATTAATATCTGGTGTGTTTATTAGTGGCAGACTGATGGCGGAAAGTGGGGGCTATAAATGAATGAGTCCAATCGAGCCGAGCCCGATATTATTTTAAGTTTATTTGAAATTATTGTTTGATAATTAAATGAGTCGAATTCAAATGAGTTTTAATCGAGTCAAGTCCAGGTAATTTGACATTTTTACATTAATTTTATCTCTTTTAAACTGTGTCGAACGTACATATATGTTTAAATTTGTTTAATATTTATGTAAACCAAACTCAAATGAGCTTTTACAAAGCAATCTCAAATTGAGTTATGGTTTGGTTTGACACGTCTTTTTTGAGTGGCTCATCGATTGGATAATTTAAATGAGTGGAGTGTTGAAAAATAATTAATTTTGTATATTAATTTCTCAATACTCTCCTTCGCTCGTGGACCAAATTGTCACATCTATTTCAAGGAGATTCATCGAGTTGATAATTTAAATAGGTGAAGCGAGAGCCGGATTGTCACATCTATCATTTGAGAGAGGAGACCCATCGAGTTGACAATTTAAATGGGTGAAGCGAGGGCCAGATTGTCACATCTATCATTTGAGGAGGAGACCCGTCGAGTTGACAATTTAAATGGGTGAAGTTATTTTCGGCAGGAATCGAACTCAAGACGTGTGGCCTTATGCTCTGATATCATGAAAAAAAATTATCTCATCTAAAAATTCGAATTTGTATACCGGTGAAAATTTAATTCTTGCATATTAATTTCCTAATAACAATCACACTGAGTAAATAATAGTACTATAATACTGAGTGTTTAAAAAAAAATACTACTCTCTCCGTCTCAAAAAAAAACCTTTAACACTTTTTTTCGGCCCTTGAGAAACTTCACCCTTACAATATTCATAATATTACATTTAATGTCATTACTTTTATGACCCCACACATACACATAAGTCAATAACAAAACATTCTCTTACACCTCTCAATTCCTCCATAAATAACCGTGCCCTACTAACCCCCACATCCCTTTAATAGTTATAACCCATTTTATAGGGGACCCACCATCCTTTTATATTAATTTTATTAATATACATCCATTATCTTATTATATTTTTTATTTACAATTATAAGGAGAGAGAGTGTTACTCTGCAATAATCAAATAAGGAGAGAGAGTGTTATAACATTTTAT
The DNA here is from genome assembly GCA_963675135.1 of Galeopsis tetrahit. Taxonomy (NCBI): domain Eukaryota; kingdom Viridiplantae; phylum Streptophyta; class Magnoliopsida; order Lamiales; family Lamiaceae; genus Galeopsis; species Galeopsis tetrahit. The sequence continues at coordinate 42,181,957 of OY776131.1, forward strand.
TGCATTGATAATAACTCCTATTTTAGAGTTATAACCGCCTAAAATGCAACCAATGTGGTTGCTCTAATGCACTTATATATGAAAATATTTTGAGACGGAGAGAGTACTATATACTACTACTTTTCCAAAAAGTTAAATTATAATCGAGTTGTATCATGTACATTTGGTTTTCTCTTAAAAAAAATACCATATACATTTGTTTTCAATTGGTGATGATCAATAATTAAATTTGTTCCTTAATACACAATTAAGTTGCTTGGAAAAAAAAACACACACACACAGTTAAGTATATTGAAGAAGATAAAACATTAAAATGGAATAGAAAATCTTAAGTCCAATGAATTGAACCAAAAACAAGGTTAAATATTTTTTAAGCTTCAAAATTTGTCCAATGTAACCGACGAGTACTATTTAAAGCATTATCAAATCAAATGCTCCCTTAGTCAGCCTAAAAAACTAACCGATTAACCAAAAAATCAGTGAGATTTTCAATAATATTTTAAACAATGAGATTTGAGACTTTTTTTCCCATTTTAAAAGCAAAACATGGAAACAGCATCTGGCTGAAAAGGTAATGCCCATAAATAGAAAGACAAAATTACCTGTATTTATTTTGTTTCACCAAAGCAACAAACCGAAACAAAACAGAAGCATATTTGACATCCAGATCTTAGCAGGGTCCACGTTTCTCTTACCAAAGCAACACATCATAATCAAACTGTTATAGTTTACTAAAAAAGGAATAATAAACTATTATTAAGATGGACGGAAAAAGAAAGATGGAAAGCTTCTCATGAGGCGGAGGGAGTATAAGTGTAACATGAAATCCTAACCAAAGTGGTATTGGAATTTGGAAGTAACATCATAAATTCATCTGATAAACGCAGTGTGAGGGATATTGAATCAAATATACGCGTAAGAAAGCCTCGTAAAAGTAGTTTAATAACAAGATTAAAAAATTCTAAAACCTTTCAAAGTCATTTACAGGTCCTAGTACGACCATAGATTCTTCTCCCGCAACATCAGATACAAAGAAAGAAATTTCACAAGAAAAACGACGGCTGAGCTTTTTAACATCTTGCAGTTAAAAAAGAAACTACAACAGAACATTGAAAGGGGTCGACACAATCACAATTTATTGGGGAATCAATCACAAAGAACAACACCCACCTTTTTTACTCTGTCCTTCCTGCTCCGCATCATCCGACTGCAAAACTACTGTTTTGCCATCACCCATCCAGCTGGGATCTTTTACTTTCAGTTCTTGAGATTGGATAACTTTCCTACTAAGTATGTTATAAATCTCCTTCACAACTGTCTGAAACGCAGCAGCAACGTTTGAGGAATCCAAAGCTGAAGTTTCGATGAAGAACAGACTCTCTCCCTCAGCCAAAGCTTTGCCCTCACCAGTTGTCACTTCCCGAGCATCTTTCAAATCCGACTTATTGCCCACCAATATAGTTACCACGTTCATGTCTGAGTGAGCTGTTTCAAAAGGAATATAAAATTAATGAAAGATGAATATAATATTAATTAGAAAGAAAACACTAAAATGTTGTATTGTATTTCTTACTATGAAGTTCGTTAAGCCATCTGGTGACGCTTTCAAAGGTCTGGCGTCTGCTGATGTCATAGACGAGAAGGGCTCCAACTGCACCTCTGTAATAAGCAGACGTAACAGCTCTAAACCGCTCCTGACCAGCTGTGTCCCATATTTGTGCTTTAACTTCCTTCCCATTTATTTCCATCTTCTGGGTCTGAAATTCTACACCGATTGTAGATTTCGAATTAGGGTAGAACTCATCTCTAGCAAATCTTGCAAGCAAGTTTGATTTACCAACAGCTGAATCACCAACCAAAACTATCTTGAAAAGATAATCCTCCGTTTGTTCCTCTTCAGAATTAACGACCATCTTTCACCTTTAGTTACTGGTGCAATACTATATCGTGGTGATGAATATATATTAACGAAATCCAGCTGCAAAATAGATATGTGATTATGAAGGTCCTCTAAGGATGTATATGTATGTCTGGTCGATTTTGTGGGAAGGACAGTACTTTATATTAATTACCCCTTCGGTAAAATGTGAATAGCATACGAACAATGAAGATGAGCCAATTGCTTGCCAAACAACCCTTAAATAGAAGCTCTCCAAATAGCCAGTAGGTGAAAGCTTATCTCCCCAATATTAATTGTCCCTTCCGTAAAATGTGAATAGCAAAGCACCTGCATAATCAAGCAAGTATTACAAACCAAAGATTGCAGTACACAGTTCCACCTAACACTTTTATAGGTATACAAATTAACTCCACATTTTAGGGTTGTATCACACAAAATTTTTTGAAATTCTTTTGGTTGCGTTTGAATTTATGGACTTTAAGTCCAAATTATTTGAGTTTATTTCAAGCACACAAGACCAAATCCCTCAATCCAAACACAGCCAGACAGCCTCAGTATATTTAACATAGAATTGTGTGTATTCATTTTCCAATGCTTCTTAAAACATGCATTACGCCTTTGCTGAAATTTCAAAATCATTCATCATACTATTGCCTCCTTCGCCCCTTCTCTTCCTTTGAAGGAAAATAAGTGGAGTAAATGCATTATAAGGGATCATAATTTAGGGGCATTTCTCAAATCTCATTCCCATTAACATTGCTCGGTATAAACCAATAGGGATGAAAGTAAGGAATTGATTCCCATTAACTTCACATACATAATAATTACAGCAGAAGGGCAAATAATACATGAAAAAAAAGAGGTAAATATTCAGTGAGAAAATGTTTAAGAAATCATTTCTAGGAAAACATTTCTGCTGCTACCTCAATAACGAATTGCTGCAAAAGTAATCAGTGTTCTAACATACAAGTATACAACTCTGCAATGCAAGTTCAGTTAAGTTTCCACCCTCAGAAAAAAAAAGGTTTCAAGACCTAATGCAAGTTCCACGTCAATGTCAATGGCAAAGAGGAAGTTACTAGCCATGTAATGTAAGGGATACTGCATTTATTCTTTATAGGACCCACATAACAACCAACACAGTCACTTTACACACATTCTTCAATCCCATATCCAGAGGAGCATTAATCAATTAATTCCAGTTTCTGGTCATTAATTCATTATACAGAATATGGTTCCAAATACATTCATTTGCCCGGACCAAATAAATTTCAGATTTGACAAGAATAATTTTATCATGAATGCCAGATCAATAATCTCGTGGAATAGATCATACATTAATGACTTACTATTGGACTTGGAACAAACACTCCCGGCACACAGTAAGTAGAAGAAGAAAAACAGCAGTGGAGACTGTATCTAGTACATCTCATACAGCCTACAGGTTCTGGTTGAATAATATATCTCCAAGTCAAATTATATGGTCAGATGAACAAATCTGAAATCTTTCAGTAAGAATTAAGATTATAACTTACAACTCTATAAAACAACAACCACCAAATCAAATCCAATGAATGACATTCCCTTTTCAGAACAACAACAAATTTTGGTATGTGATTTTCCAAAAAAGATAATAATCATATTTACCTCGGTTGAATAATATATCTCCAGGTCAAATTATATGGTCTGATGAACAATTCTTTCAGTAAGAATTAAGATTATAACTTACAACTCTATAAATAACAACCACCAAATCAAATCCAATGAACGACATTCCCTTTTCCGAACACCAACAAATTTTGGTCGGTGATTTCCCAAAAAAGATAATAATCACATTTACCTTATTTCATTTTTCAAGAATAACTCTAGAGAAAAACATACTCAAGTTGCAGTTTAACACGTGCTAGATGCTTAATTATATTAATGCTAAACTTGCCATCCAATTTGGCAGCACGTGCCACGGGGTGCAATGAAGACCCCTATTTGCTAAGGATATTTTCAAAGTTAATGTAATGAAAAGTGAATCCAATTAATTATTTAGAATATGCTTAGCAACTAAAACACTTTGCATCTGCCATGCTCCCATTCATTTTTCAAATAGTACCTCATTAAAAAAGAGACATTAATAAACGGTGGGCTAGAACTCAAAAGTGCTACCCTAAATCTTGAGCTAAAATAACAAAAAGACAAAAAGTGATAAAATTTATAAAGACAACATGTATATTCCACTCTTGTTAAGGAAGGATAACAAAACAATAGTCATATATTACTTCATATTTTATACTACTGGACTACATTCAAAAATTAATAACAAAGCAAGTGTTATTCTGGGAACAACTGCACATTTGGATAGTTTGTTAAGTACTCACACTGTGAGTTCAAATTAGAAGTAAGCCAGAATAAAATTAGTACAAATCCCTTCACCACACACAAATAAATCCTTAAGATAAGCATTGATTACCCATAACATAGTCGTACAATGGGTAAAAATTAAATGATATGTTTAGTTGGTCTATTCTTGTAATAATACTTTACCCAATTAATTTCTATTCAATTACAGAATGCTTATATGAGGAATGTTTGATATATTCATAAACTTAGATGGAGAAAAAGGCTTCTTTGAAGACTGTGTTTCTATGGAGAAAAGAGTCTTTAGCAAAACCATCATAAAAAGCATTCATAAGTATCATGATCTTCATCCAGACTAAAGCTAAAATACGAAAAAGAACAATCTACGACATGAAATATCATCTTGATGGACCTTCGATAACTAAAGTAGCTGAAAATTCGTATTATATCTCAAACTTCGAGGAAAACTGATCTTAATCAGAACTCTCAAACACATTTAGTTGCTATCAGAGAAACTCTTATTTAAGCAGAAATTGACTTTTCCTTATTATTTAGTTTGCAAATCTTTGTTGTAAAAGCAGTTTGATTTCCAGATGGAATCAAATGGAACTAGTGTTTTCGTTCCTTTCAAATTCCTATATATTCCTTATCAGAAAATTTCGAATTGAAGAAAAATTAAAGTTTATTAAACCTGAGATTTTCGTTTGGTGCGCGGCAGCGGTGGCCCGCCGATGACAGCGGCTTTCTGCGACGGCGGCAGCGCACGAAGAGACAGCGAAGGCTTGGTGCAACGGCTGCAGCGGCTTGGTGCAATGGCGAAAGTGGCGGTGGCGACAAGAGAAGACTCGCGCACAGAGAGAACGAGGGTTTTCTGCAGGAGATTTTTTTGGAAGAAGATCAACGAAAATGATGAAGAAGACTTCAAACCCTTTTCTTAATATTATTTAATAAAAATAATTTAATTTGTTTAATTTGAAATTTTGATTTATTTCTTTAAAATAAGTTAATTTGTTTTGGGGTAATACATTAAATAATAAAATACTATTTAAAAAATTATTTAAATATATTAACTTGTATAATAGGTAGCAGGTTAGTATAACAATACAGGGTGCGATTCGATACCTTGCTTAATTACATATAATTTGTCGTACATTTTGACTACCATATACCCATCAGTTAGGGGTGGGAAAATATAATGAAATTTCGGTATACCGAACTTATCGTATCGAAAAAATACTGAAATTATCGATATTTTCGGTACGGTATAAAAAATGGTCATACTGCGGTATTTCAGTGTATACCGAAAATTTCGATAAGTTCGATATACCGAAATACTGAAACAATACAGGGTGCGATTCGATACCTTGCTTAATTACATATCAATATTTTGATATAATTTTTATACCGAATACTGAAACATTAATAAAATAATATTTTTATAATATAATTTATAATATTACGTTATTAATTAAATATCAAAAAACTTAAACAAATAACAAAAAAACTTAGGTATGATTCAGTATGAACGGTATGAAACGATATATCAATATTTTGATATAATTCAGTATATCGATATGTCAGTATAATTCGGCCTACCGATATTTTGGTATGATTCGGTATGGTACGACATACCAAATTTTCAGTATGACATTCAGTATGAGAGTTTTTATACCGAATTTTCGATATGATAACGGTATCAATATTTTCAATATCGAAATTTCGCTATGATATCAATATGGTTCGGTATACCGTACCTAACAAAACAACATTAACAAAATTTGAAGAAAAAAAGAAGATTATTGTTTACTTTAAGGCACAAAGAAGCTTTTAGATTCTCTTTTAAAAAAAAACATTAAGTCGAACACATAAGACATAAATCGAGAGGATCATTTATAAGATTTGGAGGCTCGTCCCAACTATTCGGACTTTTGAATAAATAAGAAAACTAAGCAATTGCATGTGCTATAGAATTGACATTCTGATTCACTCAAGTAGTACTAAATCCCGAATGCTCAAGGATCAGTCTTTAATTTATTACCTCGTAAATGTATAATTATCTTGAGTATATTTTTTAATGTTTATAAGAATACTAACTACATTTGATGCAATATATTATATACACTACATAGTGCATTCATGTGGTCACCTAATTAGAAAATTGGTATGATTGACATTTTTTTTAAAGGGGAAACAAGAGTTCTAGCCTATCAAAAAAAAATTCTAGTAATTCGGCTATAGTCGTATGTTCTTGTTTCGTCAATATGGACACTACTCCACATCAGTCTTGAGGTGTGGAAAAGTTTGTTGCCGCTTGCGCCAAATCACGCACTCTCTGATTTTTGGATCGGGGGATGTGTGAAAATTTGTACACTACAAATTCTTTAGTGAGTTCGAGGATATTATGGATAGACATGCCCTCCGGTCCTTTTACGGTCTCTCATTTCTTTATTATCTAGATTGCTTGTTGCACATCAGTCTTGCCTTCTTGCTTTTTTCATACTCATTTCAATTGCATTTATCTGGGGTGTCACTTTGTATGCAAGACTTTTGAGTATGTTATATACATTGTCCGGTATCACGCCACCAACTCCATACTTTCTTTTCTCAACATTAAAGGCTTTGTCGACTTCTACCATGTTGAGATTGATATGTCCCTCAGTCAGGCTTTCCTCGGCCATTTGCAGATCCTTCTGATTGAACATTGGCTTCAAAGATTGGTTGGTAGCTAGTGAGGTAGTTGAGAACTCGATGCCCCACCTCCTTTCTAAGCTTTTAAGATTGTTTCCCTTCTTAATGTAATATCTCGCAACGTTCACGCAACCATAACTATCTCATCCATTGTTGCTTCCATGTTTTTATTGCGGGCATAGTCCAATAAAACAGAGGTGTTGAGATGTGAGCCTTTCTTGAATAACTCCCTCAACCCACGTTGCTTCCAAATTGCTTTAGTTGCGCTGCATAAGAAGAGTACGTGAATTGTTGATGCAAAATGTGTGCCACAAAGTTGACATCTAGATGTTGATGATATGTGTCTTCTCCACAAGTTTCCTTTTGTTTTTTTTTTTTTTTTTTAGGATTACATAGAAAAAATCGATGAATCCAAAAACAGAAAGAATCCTATGAATCTAAAAGAGAAACTGCTCCATCTCAATCACGAGGGATGGTAGAGTTGACCGCTTCTTGAGCCAGTCTATGTGCTCGTCTGTTCCTGCTCCTAGGAATATAAATGAATCTGCACACAACAAATTCTTTTGACAATTGTTGTATCCTAATCGCACAGCTTCTTTCCGGACCTGCTCCCGAGCAATACTTTGAGCAAAGGTCAACTGCTTGTTGGGAATCAGAGCGGATTACACATTTTCTCCAATTTAATTTTTTGCCTCAACTAAGGCCCTTTCAATGGCGTGTAATTCCACTCCCAACGGACCCCTTTGAGGAGTAATTGTGTTAGAGAAAAAGAAAATCTCCTCTCCAGCTTCATTAAATCCAACTCCCCCAATACCATACTTTCGTAGCTCCCCATTGAAGGCGCCGTCAACCTCAATAATTGCCATATCATTTGTGCTCTCACCTTGATCCTCCTTTTCTACTGGGCTTCCTCTTGTACTTGAACACATATGACGAAAATTATTTAAATATATGAGGACACTCTCACCTACTGATTTTTTGCATCTGCGCCTGTCCTAATCGACATCATGAATAATTTTACATCTTTCTCGCCATACACCCCAAGCTATCATAATCAATTCTTCTAACCCTTCCATCTTTCTTTCTTCATAAACTCGGTTCATAAATTGGATAGTAGATAGGAACTTACCTTTTGCGATTAGTTCCCACCATCCCAATCCTTTCCAAATATGTTTAACCCCCATACATGTAAAGGCAGCATGCATCGTATTTGGCATATATGCTCCACAAAGATCACAATTTGGTCTTGGTACCTCAAATCTCTTCGCTAAATTACCTTATGATGCAATGTAATCCCAACACATCTTCCAGCCAAAGATACGAATTTTAGGGGGGAGTTTTAGCTTCCAACAAATTTTCCACCATCTTGTTCATTTTTCCTCATCCGATCCAGATGCCCCATCCCTCTTGTCGCTTCGGTTCTCCCTACTCACCCAGTATCCAGACTTGACTGTATATTGCCCTTTTGCATCATAAATCCAGAAACGTGAATCTTCATCATCTTTTCTTCCGACCGTCGTACGTAAAATTCCTTCAGCCTCAAATGGTAGGAAGGCATTTCTTACCAAATCTTCCTTCCATTCTCTCTTTTCATCTAATAGATCATTCACTTTATATCCAGAAATTATTTGTGAACGAATAAATCCTTCCTGAAGCCCAAGGACCCCAGCGTGCTTATGCATTGCAATCTTATCACCCTTCCCAATAATCCATCTTGTACCACTTCTGACAATATCTCGACTAGAGCAAATAGATCGCCAGATAAATGATGGATTTGATCCAACTTCTGCATCCATAATATCCTGATGTTTGAAATATCTGGCTTTCAACACCCTTGCTAAGAGGGAATCTAGATTTTCAATGATTCTCCATACCTGTTTGGCTAGGAGGGCTTCATTAAAATGTGACATTTTCCTAAAATCCATTCCTCCTTCCGCTTTGTCTTTACAAAGGGTATCCCATTTCATTCAATGGATACGATTATGTCCTTCAGATTGTCCCCACCAGAAATTAGCAATCAGAGATTCCATTTCTTTACACGTCTGAATTGGCAATTTGAAGCATGCCATTGCATAAGTTGGTATAGCCTGTAGAACGGATTTTATCAGTATTTCCTTTCCCCCTTCCGAGAAATCTCTGTTTTTCCAGTCATCGATTCTTTTTCTCATACGGTCAACCAAGTACGAGAATTGCATTCTTTTTTCCCTGACAGACAGGGTAGGTAAGCCCAAATAGATTTGATGCCCTTGAGATGATTTGATGTTCAAGATTTCTTGGATGTCCATCTTATTCTGCTCCATAGTACAAGGGCTAAAAAGAATCGAAGACTTATCAAAATTTACTTGTTGTCCCGACGCTGTCTCGTATTCTTTTAGTGCATCATGCAAAGATTGTCCCGACACAAGTTTCCTTTTGTTGGTATAAAGTCCAAGCTAGTTTTCCAAGCAAAGATACGGATTTTCGGGGGTACCTTCAAGTTTCATACCATTTTTCACCATTTTTTGTTCATTTCCTGGTTTGACGTCGATGCGGATTTGTTCCTTTGTGCTTCTGATTTCATTATCTCTTTGTAAACTGATTTAACTGAAAACTTCCCATAGGTATCCGCCGCCCAATATCTAATATCCTCTTCATCCGCTTCGCTGATCGGTGTCCTCAAAATTCCTTCTACTTGGAATGGTAGGAAAGCCTGGCGAATCATATCTTCATTCCATTCTCTTTGGTCTGTCAAGTATATTTATTACTTGTGGCTGTTATTGTGTACGATATTCTCCCACTATGAACCCATGATTGGTCTAAGATTTGTGATGGATTTATGTGTTTTGATCTTTGTGATGAGTGTCACCCACGTGTTGTTTCAAGGTCAAATTATCAATTTTAGCCCATAATTTTCACTTTTTATCAAATCTAGCACATATATATTTTATTTCTAATCAAATTATACTTATACTTTTCATTTTTCCTCAAATCTAGCACATACTTTTTTCTTAATCATATTATACTCATTCTTTTTTTTTTAATTAAATTTAGCATATACTACTTTTTTACTCTTATCCAATTTATACCCATACTTTTTATAAATATAATTAATTAATTAATATACCTTACTTTATTAAAAAAAATCTAAATTATAGGAGTAGTAATATTTTTTTAATCTAGAAAATATAAAAAAAAATTAAAAAATTATTTAAAGAATCTCAAAAGCATTATTTTAAAAAAAATTATACTCCCTCCATCCACTATGAACAATTTATTTCAATTACTGTATTTGTTTTATATATTTTGTAAATCTCTTTTTAATTCAATAGTTTTAGATAATTTCAATTATCAATGATTTTTAAATTTGTAGATTTTAAATTGAAAATTTTAATTTAAACATATTTAAGGCATTATTTTTTCTTTTTAGTTATTAGATAATTTTTACTTTTTTTTATTTTAAATTAATTGATAAAAATGTGTGCTAGAATTGGTAAAACATAAAAAGTGTGTGCTACATTTGACTAAAAATGAAAAGTATGGGTATGAAAGAAAAGGTTTGTGCTAAAATTTGATAATAAAATGAAAATTATGGGTATAATTTAGTTAAAAAGAAAAAAGTATGTGCTAAATTTGATAAATAGTTAAAAATATGGGCTAAAATTGATTATTTGACCTTGTACCAATCGTGGAGGTGTTTTCCTTCATTTAAGACTTCCAGAATTTCTTTTGTAACGGTTTCTCCCACCGGCCACCTCCCACATCTCCCAAAAGAGCTTCCATTAAAGCCATCTGGCCCGGGGCCTTTGTAGGATGGGTATCGCAATTTTCACCTCTTCTTTTGTGTATTTAGTCTCCAACATCTTGTTCATGTCTGTCGTGACCACTTTCGTTGTTGAGCTCGTTACTTTGTGTATTTGTGTCTATGTAGGCTTACTTGAGGAAAAGAGATGGACCAGATGGTCATATTACTCACTAACTATATTTTGAATGTCCTCTCTCGACGACTTCCACTCGTCGTTTTCGTTGAGTAAACCATGTATCATATTTTGTCTTTTTCTCACAGACACTATCGATGGAAATAGGTGGTATTCCTGTGTTCACATTGGTTCCATGTAGTTCTTGCTTGTTGTTGCCATGCCGACTCTTACTGCGTACATAGTTTTTCCAACTCCCCTTCTATGTGAAGGGTTTCACTCATGGTGCTTCCATTGGTAGGCACTTCTCCTTTTCTGTTAAATGTTTAGTGAGTTTCATGATTTTATTTATCAATGAATATTCCCAAATTCAGTTTTGCCCATCAAAGTAGGTGCATTCCACAAAATTGCAGCATTTTAGGCAGATTATCATCACTCGTCGTCACATCCCAACCTTGTCTCACTTGTTCATGGATGTTCTCTTCAATGTGTTTTCAAATACTCCCTCCGTCCAATTTCATTATTCCCACTTTCCTTTTTTGATTGTCCAATTTCATTATGCCCATTCCCTTTTTGAAAATAATACTATTCACACAATTTTATCTACACTCTCCAACCATTACTTATTTACTCAAATTGTCACTAACTTTATTCATAAACAATCACTTTACCTATAAATGGACCCCACAACATCCCATCATACCCCCAACTTATCTACTTTATACATAAACTAATCAATATTCATTAAAACTCGTGCCCGGAGAAGTGGGCATAATAAAATTGGACGGATGGAGTAACTTTTTTTGCATTTTAATATTATATATATGTATATATATATATAGAGTAATGATATAAAATTCAATGATGATTTTTTTATGAAATTCACTACCTACATAAATCACTTGTACACTTTAGCACGTATAATTATTTTATGTAGATGGTGGGTTCCTTATTTATATTAAAATCGTATGTATATATTGTTAGGAATATTTATTCAATTACTGAAATATACATGTAGTACAACAAATATCCTAGATGCGGAAATTCTAGGACAACAACACGCTCATTGATTAAGAATTAGTGGATTTAGTGAAATACCTGGATCCATAGCAATATTTTGTATAGGAAATGCCTCACCAATTTAGTTCGATCAATGGGGTGGTTTTATGGCCTTCCTCAACTAAATCTCCGTATGGGTGGGTTGATGGGGGAGAGTAGAAAATTGTATGCGATTTAGTATATTGGGGGCCATAACCATGATGCTCTTTATATAGTACTGAATTGGGGTTCCCATAATTCCCGTAACAAAGTCCTATTGGTATCTACTCATAAATCCATATTAATTTTAATAGTCAACTGTATCACAATAATAGATATAACTATAAATGACTAATATAATTGCATTAAATATGTGGCCCATATATATAGGAAATAATAATTTCCTAACAATCTCCCACTTGGGCTACATATTAACCTTAAGCAATTATATTTCCTTATGTGCACAACTTTACGTCATTCATTCTTTGACTATTGCCTTACAATTTTGTCCATCTCATATACTAGAAATGAGACTATCACAATTTTCATCACATCATATATTGTGACTAAACCATGATAATCACCATACTAGTACACTCAATGACATAGATCAAATATGGTGAGCAGCATGGAAATTTCATGCAATGTGATCTTAATCATGCCTATTTCCAACTGACCCAACTGTAGTCTTTACCGATATCAACATATGCAATGTAAAATATCACATATTAACACATAATGAGTTCAGAAATAATATAGCCATCAACTTTATTCTGCAGAAAAAAGATCCAAAAAAAAAAAAACCATAGAACATTAACTCCCACTAAACTAAGGTAAAGTTTTGAACAACACTCATATGAGCAGTATGCTCGTGAAACAATTTTGGTGTTACTGCCTTAGTTAAGGGATCCGCTAGCATAGAATCCGTCCTAATATGTTCTATGGAAATTTGTTTATTCTGAACTCTCTCCTTAACAACAAGAAACTTGATTTCAATGAACTTCGACTTTACAGAGCTCCTGTTGTTATTCGAGTAAAGAACGACTGAGCTATTGTCACAATAAATCCTTAGCGGCCGTTCAATGCCGTCAACCACACGCAGCCTAGTGAAAAAATTCCGCAACCATATCCCATGGTTGGATGTCTCATAGCATGCAATGAATTCTGCAGCCATGGTGGATGAGGCTATGAGAGTCTGTTTAACAGACTTCCATGAGATAGCTCCACCGGCCAATGTAAAGACATATCCAGATGTGGAGCGTTTGCTATCTTGACATCCAGCAAAATCGGAGTCAGAGTACCCAATGATCTCCAAATTGTCTGATCTCCGATAAGTGAGCATGCAATCAATTGTTCTCTTCAAGTATCGCATTACGCGTTTGGCTGCCTTCCAATGTTGCTCTCCTGGATTGCTCAAGTATCTTCCTAATACTCCCACTATAAATGCCAAATCAGGACGAGTACAAACTTGAGCGTACATAAGGCTTCCCACTGCCGATGCATAGGGAATCTTTTGCATCTCTCTTCTTTCAAAGTCATTATCAGGGCACTGTTTAAGACTAAACTTGTCTCCTTTAGTGACAGGGGTATCCGAAGGTTTACAGTCTTTCATGCCAAATCTACTCAAAACCTTATCGATATAGCTCTTTTGCGATAATCCAAGAATACCTTGAGAACGATCTCTAATTATTTGGATTCCTAATACAAAAGAGGCTTCACCAAGATCTTTCATCTCGAATTTCTTCGTCAGAAATCTCTTAGTTTCACACAATAAGTCTATATCACTACTAGCAAGTAGAATATCATCGACGTACAAAACTAAGAAAATGTATTTACTCCCACTGAACATGTGATATACACAATCGTCAACGACATTCACCTCGAAACCATATGAAGTAATGACTTGATGAAATTTGTGATACCATTGACGGGATGCTTGTTTAAGCCCATAGATGGATTTCTTTAATTTGCAAACCATAGACTTTGGATCTTCGGATACAAAGTTTTCCGGCTGCGCCATATAGATTGTTTCTTCAATGTCACCATTGAGAAACGCAGTCTTTACATCCATCTGGTGTAGCTCGAGATCAAAATGAGCTACCAGTTCCATAATAGTTCTAAAAGAGTCCTTCAATGATACTGGAGAGGAGGTCTCTTTATAGTCAATACCCTCCTTTTGAGTAAAGCCCTTAGCGACCAGACGAGCCTTATATCTTTCGATATTGCCCTTTGAATCCTTCTTGGTTTTAAATATCCATTTACAACCAATGGGTTTCACACCTTCAGGCAATTTGACAAGATCCCAAACATCATTATCGCTCATAGACTTCATCTCATCCTTCATGGCATCAATCCACTTTTGAGAGTTAGAACTACATTTGGCTTGTGCAAAGGTGATTGGATCATCCTCTGTCAAACCTATGCCATCCTCATGTTCTTGGAGAAATGCTACATAATCATTAGAAATTGCACTTCTCCTTTCTCTAGTGGATCGCCTTAATGGCACCTCTTGAGGTTGATGAGTTTGTATTTCAACTAATGGAGGAAGAATCTCATTGTTGTCTTGATTTGGAATGACGTTAGGAACATCATTCTCTACCACTGGAATTGTGTTTTGAGCAGCAATAGGTATAGAAACCATATCACTATCAATAACGGATTCCTCCTCAAAGACAACATTCCTTATGATATCTTCCCTCCCAAACTCAATATCCTCAAGAAATCTAGCATTTCCCGTTTCAAAAAAGGTTCTTGATGTGGGATGGTAAAATTTATACCCCCGAGAATACTCAGGATAACCAACAAAGTAACAGCTAACCGTTCTGGAGTCCAATTTTCCTTCATGCGGCCTGTAAGGTCGCGCCTCAGCTGGACAACCCCAGATGTGCAAGTGTCTAATACTAGGTTTCTTGCCCATGAAAACTTCATAGGGGGTTTTGGTAACTGCTTTGCTAGGTACCCTATTGAGAATATGTACTGCGGTCTTCAAAGCTTCTCCCCAAAGTGACTCTAACAAGGATGAATGAGAAATCATACTCCTTACCATATCCTTAAGAGTTCGGTTTCGCCGTTCGGGCAACACCATTTATGCTGGGGGGACCCCGACATTGTGTATTGTGGAACAATTCCACACTCTTTGAGGAAAAGTGCGAAGGGCCCGGGACGTTGTTCTCCCGATCCATCATATCGTCCGTAGTATTCACCACCACGATCCGATCTAACAGCCTTAATTTTCTTTCCAAGTCGAAGTTCAACTTCGGCTTTGAAAGACTTGAAAACGTCCAAAGATTGGGATTTCTCATGTATCAAATATAGGTAGCCGAATCTAGAGTAATCGTCTATGAACGTAATGAAGTATCGTTGTCCATTCCAAGATGTTGTAGGGAATGGACCACAAATATCAGTGTGAATAAGTTCTAAGACATCCTTAGCTCTTTCGGCACCTAATTTCCTTACTTTTGTTAATTTCCCTTTGATGCACTCAACACAGATCTGAAAATCTGTCAAATCTAGGGGATCAAGGATTCCATCTAACACAAGCCTTTGCATTCTCTGTTTAGAGATATGCCCTAAGCGCTTGTGCCACAAAATGGCAGAATCCTCACTAAATTTCCTTTTTGTACTTTTAGAACTTGTTTGCAGTATAATGTTATGGGAAGTAACAACATCAATTATATATAGATTATCAATTAAGGAACCAGTACCAATGACATTTGAATTTTGAAAGAGGCTAACTTTATTATCTCCAAAAGAACAAGAAAATCCCAATTTGTCCAAACAGGAAATAGAAATTAAATTCCGTCTAAATGACGGTACAACGAATGTCTCAAATAAATCCAAATAAAAACCAGTCCTTAAATGCAATCTAAAAGTCCATATAGCCTCTACTGCAACTTTATTGCCGTCGCCCACATAGATAAATCTTTCAGCATCACTTGGCGGTCGACTCCACAGGCAACCCTGCAAAGACATACTTATGTGAGTAGTAGCACCAGAATCAACCCACCAAGTATCTTTTGGTACAAAAGATAAATTCACCTCAGAACAAACAAAAGTTAGAGGTGTACCCTTCTTAACACGCCATGCAACGTACTTGGGGCATTCTTTCTTCATATGCCCCGACTTCTTACAAAAGAAGCAATTTTGTTCATCAATCTTTTGCTTCTTTTGTTGAGAATATCCCTCTGCAGTACCCTTAGCTCTCTTTGTCTTCCTTTTCTGAGAGTTAAATGTCAAATGAGCACTTTCAGTCTTATCCTTTTGCTGCCTCTCTTCTTCTTGCACACAGTGAGATATAAGCTCATTAAGGGACCACTTGTCCTTTTGAGTGTTATAACTCACTTTGAATTGCCCAAAGTGTATAGGAAGTGAGATCAAAACCAAATGCACGAGCAAGTTCTCAGACAGCTCTAACTTTAGTGCTTTTAGTTTTGATGCAAGATTAGACATCTCCATAATGTACTCCCTTATGTTCCCTTTGCCCTTGTACTTCATGGAAACGAGTGACGACAAATGACTACTCGCCTCTGACTTTTTTTTTTTTTTTTAAAGTACTGCTCAATGGACTCAAGGAACTTTTTAGCATTTTCACTCTCAGTAATAGAGCCCAGAAATGCTTCCGGAATGGATCGCTTCATGATCATCAAACTCATTCGGTTAGATCGATCCCATTTCTCAATTTTGACCTCTTTCGGGTCATCCTCAGTAGGAATGGGTCTATCAGACCGAAGAGCCAGAGCGAAATCCATACAACCGAGAACAATCTCTATGTTCTCTTTCTAAATTTTGAAAGTCGTCCCACTCAGCTTTGGGATGTTATTAATTTGAGCAGACACATTATCAGTTATAGCAACAGAAACTGGAGAGAGAACAATTATAAGTATACTCACACAAACTTATATGTCATAAAACGAATAAGACATGAATGAATAAACAAAAATTTGAGGACCCAAGCAAGATACCGAGTACAACATTAACCTCTGTCGAAGGACAAAGAGTTAATTGTAAGTAGTATTCTTGGTGCAATGATCAAACACTAATGATAAATTCGGTCAAACAAAAGTCTGTCGAAGGACGGACTAATGTTCACATGAAGAAAAAAATAATTATTACGTGCTTATCATCACAGATGTATTGTCATTCGGCCAGGTTGCGTTAAACCGAAGGGTCGATCACAAGTTCACAACGTGCATAAATAACTTTACACCAACATCTATGTAATCTTAATAAAATCACTCTCGACAATAGAGGTTGCGAAGGCTACTTGTTGTTTTGATTGATTATATTAAAATTATTAGACAAAAAAATAATAATTAATATTGACTTGATTTAATTATATTTTCAATCAAACAGCATAATTGTCATGTCCCCAATTTAATTCAATTAAAGTCTAGAAACCAAATTAGACCTTAATTAATAATAACGTTTACTCGTCCACTCAAAATATGGATTATCATAAAAAAAAAAAAAAGAACAAACAGCATAATTGAGTCAAATATAAAAATCAATTACTAACAAATAAAATCATGAAGCACATATTTAATGGATATTAATGATTTGAATATGTGAGATATCATCCTTAATTAAAGAAATTATTCACAAATAATAATTACAAATTTACAACCACCCAGCCCTCCAGCCCTGATTTCAGAAGAAAAAAAAAATCAGAAAGCCGATAGATCCAATAAATCTCAACAATAAAGCAGTGAAGACCGCTCTGATACCACTTGTTAGGAATATTTATTCAATTACTGAAATATACATGTAGTACAACAAATATCCTAGATGCGGAAATTCTAGGACAACAACACGCTCATTGATTAAGAATTAGTGGATTTAGTGAAATACCTGGATCCATAGCAATATTTTGTATAGGAAATGCCTCACCAATTTAGTTCGATCGATGGGGTGGTTTTATGGCCTTCCTCAACTAAATCTCCGTATGGGTGGGTCCTTCGTTTCACTCTTGATGGGGAGAGTAGAAAACTGTATGCGATTTAGTATATTGGGGGCCATGACCATGATGCTCTTTATATAGTACTGAATTAGGGTTCTCATAATTCCCGTAACAAAGTCCTATTTGGTATCTACTCATAAATTCATATTAATTTTAATAGTCAACCGTATCACAATAATAGATATAA
The DNA here is from genome assembly GCA_963675135.1 of Galeopsis tetrahit. Taxonomy (NCBI): domain Eukaryota; kingdom Viridiplantae; phylum Streptophyta; class Magnoliopsida; order Lamiales; family Lamiaceae; genus Galeopsis; species Galeopsis tetrahit. Next base: position 42,199,968 of record OY776131.1, read on the forward strand.
CTATAAATGACTAATATAATTGCATTAAATATGTGGTCCATATATATAGGAAATAATAATTTCCTAACATATATATATATATATATATAATCCTCATATATGCTAATAGGATTTTTTTTTCGTATCGTCTTCTTCTTAATTTTGCTGATTTGTCGTATTTTTCTTAATTTTGTATGATGCGTCATATTTTTATAAAATTACTATTTAAATGTAATTATGAATGGTATTAGACTATTAGTTAGATGTCATCATAATTGGTTTTAAATACTTATGATGATGTGTCAAATATATGATGAATATTTACTATCGTACTAAATTATAAATCTCCCTATATACTAATATGAAGTTTTGTGTACTGAGTTGCTCACGTCTTACCACCTGTAGTAAGTTTAGATGATGTGTTATTTATAATATTAATGTAAATGATGTGTCGTGATTTTAAAGTATTGGAATATTTAAAATAAAGTGATATGTGATAATTTTTTTTTTTAATTACATTAAATACTTATCCTTTTTTTTCCCTCCCCATGACTCGAACTCAGAGTGGTGCTCTAACCACTTGAGCTATTCCACTTTATCATATGTGATAATTTTATGTGTAATAGAATATACGTGACATAAATATTATGTGTTATTTGAAATTTAATTTAGAATGAATAGTTACTAACGTTATTAAAAGTTATTTTAATATTACTTGTTTATTTTCAAAATTTTATCATTATTTTTTTCAAATATTTTTTTCATAATTGCTAAAGGTTTATCAAGAAACTTTTTCGTCTCATTCTGTTTTACATGTTGAATTTAAATATATTTTTATAATATATTATAAATATTTATTTTTATTGACATTTCGTATAATATACTATATATATATATTAACACAGTTCATCCTTTTAAGAATGACATGTCACTAAACTAATGAGTATTACAGTTAGATCTGTCAAAATGGGCTAGGCCTGTTGGGTCGGCCCGTCCCCGCCTATTAAAAAGGTGGGTTGGATTGAATAATACAAGCCCGTTTAAAATGCAAGTCCGTTTGGGCTAGACCGTATGAATTGTGGATTTTAGCGGGTTTGACCGCGGACGGGGCGGGTTGGCCCGCGGGCTTTTTTTTTTAATTTATTTTTTTATTTTTTAAGGTTAAATGAAGCAGTAAAGCATTTTTATTAAGTTGAACTGTGATTGTGAGTAAAGATGTGATATTAGAAATTTATTGATTCAATTCAACTTTAAATCAAGATACAAAATTATAAAATATTATATTAAACAAAATTGAGATTTGAGAATGAGAATACATCACTGTCGTCCATGTATTCACATGACTCATGGAGAGACTTTGATAATTAATGTAGATTTGAATCTCTTTTTTAACTTTATATCTTTATAAATGTATAATTATCATGAGTACATTGATAGAGTATGTGGTGATAATGTCATATGTGTATTCATAAATTGACATTTGTTACTCATAATTGAGTTGATTTGTCCATTAAACTTTCGTTGAATATTCTATATTTTTGTTACTGATCGTTGAGTTGATTTGCCCATTAAACTTTTGATGAATATTATATATTGATTCTGCCATTTTAGAAATAAGAATTTAAACAATATTAAGGTTTAAATTTTAGTTCGACTGATTTGTCAATTAAACAAAAAATCTTATTTGAGGTTTACTTTTTAATTATAAGAGATTAAAATTATTCACGATTTAATTAAAGATTATTCAAAATTATTCATACTTTTTTTAGTAATTATTTATTTATTGTTTAAAATTTATTACTCCCTCTGTCCCAGGGAAAACTCCACATGAGCTTCAGACACGAATGTTAAGAAATACTAATATAATAAGTAAATCTATTGGGTAAATATCATCTCTCACAATTCATTATATTGTTTTCTTTGTCCATCACATCATCTCTAATACATTTACTTGTTATATTAGTATTTCTTAACAATCGTGTCTGGAGCTCATGGGGAGCTTTCCCTGGGACGGAGGGAGTATAATAATAAATGTGAAAAAGTAAAAAATAAATATATTATAAAAAAGCCTGTGGGCTAACCCGCAACCCGCCATGGATTGGGTTGGGTTGAGTATTTTTCAACCCGTCCCCGTCGTGGATCGGCCCGCCAAAACCCGCAAAATGACGGGTTGAGGTGGGTTATGGACCGCACCGCCCCGTTAGCCCGTTCTAACAGCTCTAATTACAGTAGTTAAAAATGTAAGTTTGACAAATTATTTATACTCGTACATTAAAGTTTATTAAACAAATTACCTTTTATACTGACTGTATTTTTTATTATATATATTTTTTAAATTATTTATTAACTTAATGTATTTAAAAAACAATGCTTATAATGAAGTACATATTAATTAGAAAATATATTTTATAACTTTATATACATATATTAATTAAATATTACTCGTCTAGTTTTTCTATAGTAGAACAAAATTTTGGAATTTAAAAAAAATGTGATAAGTGTAGCTTTTCACGTTTCAAGTTTAACTGCAACGTCCTCCACCCAGGACCATTTCCTCTTTCTGATTGCTATACAATTGCTTTTTAAGATCTGTCAAAATGGTTGGACATGCCCATTAAAATAAAAGAGAGCAAAAAATAATTAATGTATTAATAGCTGGACAATATTCCATTTCAAATTTGAATATATACATTGGGATAGTAGGAAAGATACTGGATTTATAATTTACTTTGGATTATTCGGCTGCAGACACATTTTTACATTATCTTGTAAAAACTTCCAACTGGAATTTACAGCAACATGTACATATAAAGACTAAAAAAAATCACAGTTATTATAATTAAAGATAATTTTCTAAAAGTATCAATTAGATGCCTACGGCAAGAAAACAAATTTAATCCCGAAAAAAAAAATGTTTAAAGAAAAACATAAGGTGCTTTGAAGGATTTAAGGTTGTGTTAATAATCCGATGAATTTAAATTTTATTAATTGAAATCGTATTTTTGGCCATGTTTGTTTTGGAATTATGCAGGATGACGAAAATTCGAATGAAGAAATTTTGATTTTTGGATGGAGAAATAAATAGTGATTGTGTGGGTTTGTTTTGAAATTTTTAGCAGATAAGATGCACTCCCTCTGTGAAAGCTACCCAACTCATTAACTTTGGGAACAGAGGTTAAAATGTGACAAGAATAATTTGTCAAAAAAAGAATAAATAACTTTCATTGGAACGAATAAAAAAAAGAAAGTTGGGTAGCTTTTATTGGGACGAAGGCAGTAACTTTACGTCAAATTAATTGTTAATGTGTGTGTTTATTTTGAGATTTTGAATATGATAAAATGTAAATTTATATCAAGTCAACGGTGTAAGAGTGATGATGTTGTATTATTATAATAGGTGATATATGTGTATTTTTAATTTTGGGGTTGAATTTAGTCGGATGAGTGATCCTCCTCATTTATTTTGGTAATTATTTTGTAAATTTTAAATAGAAATAAACACATGATAAAATAATTAGTAAAAATAGAAAAGGTTTGGCCCTGAGGCAGGGCGAGAAGGGCGACCGTCCCGGGCCCCAAATTTTTGGGGGCCTACTTTTATTTATATATATACTAGTGCACGACCCGCGTATTACGCGGGAATTTTAAAAAAATTATGTACAATATTTGATAAACAGAATAAATACTGATAAAGAAGATATACATTAACCTACATATTTTTAATTGTTTAAATAAATAAGAATATGGAATAACATAAATCAAACAATAAAAAATAAACAAAACTCCAAAAGACAAACACAAATTACGTCGACTGAAATTCATAATTTGTTCAACATTAATATTCTTTCGACTGGATGGATCAACGAAACGTCTAATGTGATGACAGCCCTCAACTTTCGATGGGCTAAGTGACGACCCTCAACTTTCGATGGGCTAAGTCTTACTTCGTTCACCGACCAACCATTGAATATATTTATCCAGAATTTGGCGCAAACCCATTAAACACATATCTTGAATAAACTCTCCAAATGATTGGAGCAATTCGTCAAATAAATAAAATGAGTTAGTTGTGAGTATTAAAAAATTTATTTACTGATAAATATGCAATTAGCCAATAAACTAACCTTCAATTAGGCAATTAACAAACTAACGTTCATAATCAAATATATGAATTTTGAAATAATAGTGTTGGAGAGATACCACGTAATCAGATTGATAATTGTGAAGTATATGAATTAATTATAATAGAGAAAGTATTAGAAAAACTTTGATAAACAATACCTGCTTAAGATTAATGTTTTTGCTTAATGCGGATTTGGTTTTCTCTTTGTTTGAGATAAAATACATAACTTGACATTAAAGAATTAGAAAAAGGAAGAAGAAAATGAGGGGTGGGCAAATGAAAGCGGATGAAAAAGGAAGAAGAAAAGAAGGGGAAATGTAAATGAAAACTAATGAAAACTAAATAAAAGATTAAAAGTGGCATTTAAAAGAAAACTGCCAAAAATATTTTGAAAAAACTGAAAAAAAAAAAACTACAAAAAAATAACCAATCCATAAAAATTAAGAATTTCAAAATAAAGAGATGAGAGAGAGCCACGTAGGAGAGATGGAAACTCACAAATAGATGAATTAAAGATATATATACTGTATATAATATTATAATTAATATTTTTAAAAAAAATTAAAAGATAAATATAATAATTAATTCGAGTGCATAAAACTAGCATATTAATTGTATTCTTGAAGAAAATGATCTGACTATAATACTAAACACAATTATTTATTACTAATTAATTATTAATATCTAATTAATAAGCTAGCATAAATTATGATGTGTATTCCACTTTTATATTCCATTCCATTTCAATCTATTTTCTATTTTTTTTTATATAATATATTATTGCATCCAAGCAAGTGATTTATCTCATTTAGACATCTGATCGCATCGGTGATTACGTTTGAGATTCGACATTCGACTTTCTCTTTCAATGTTTCACGGTTGACAAACACGGTTTTATTATTCATTTATTTATTATTTATTATTTCAGTTTTTTTTTTTTACTTATTGAATATTGATTATTTGACTTGTGGTTTCTTTTTCATTTACTTTTAGTTTGAATTATTATTTATTGTCCTATTTAGTTATCAATTTTTACTTTTTAATATAAATATGTTTTGTGAAAAACATGAATCTATAGTGAGAAAAAGAAGAAAGAGATATGAACAATTAATTTTATCACAAAAATGAGCATTGGATAAATTCTTTCCAAAATATTTAGGACAATCGAGTCGTTTAAAAAACTTGAATGATAATGTTAATAGTGGACCAGAGCTAAATAACATAGATGTAAATAATTTGAATGGAGAAACTAGTCTTATAGTGGATGTAGATATAAATAATTCGACAAAGTGAGATAGCTCAAGTGGTTAAAGTACCACTACCTAGGCCTTAGGTCTTGAGTTGTCCAAATCCATTCTACATGTTTGGATTATGAATGTGGATTTCAAATCCTCACTAAAACCATTTCATTTGAAATTAATCTACTTTTAACTCCTTTTATTTGAAATGACTCCTCAAATTAATTATGAAGATAACATTCATGCATTTTTAACATGTGCATACATATTTCACTTATTTTATTTGATGTTTTAAAAAAAAAAGGGCCCATTTTTTTTGTTCGCCCCAGACCTACAAAATCTCAGGACCGGCAATGTGTGAAATCTACTCATTGTGTCTGTTTTTCTTCTAAATTTATCAAAAGAAATAGGGAGGATTCATGTTTAGTTGGAATTGACAAAATCCAAATAAGGTGAATTAGACAAACATGAAGACATAACATCTCACATTCAGAGAAGTAAATTTAAAATAAATTAATATTCATTAAAATTTGTTTATGAAAAAATGGACAAAATTAATTTCAACGGAGGGAGTAACATTTTACCCCTAAGTATATGAGAATTGTTAAATATTGATTTTCAATTAAGATAGTAAAATAAAATCGAGTCTAAGAAGTTGGACCGTCAAACTAATTGGATCCGAAGAATTTATTTCATTGCCAATTTCGGACAAAAAATTGCTGAATAATTTACATAAATTGAATATTTCGAGTAAAAGATCAAGATGTGAATTGATTTATTTGACCGTCACCAAATATTATTGTCACGTATTTTTTTAATGTTACTTGAAATATGCAAATTAGTGATGAAAAATTAATTAATGGTGATGAAATTAAGAAAAATGTGTCACAGATTTTGGCAAATACAAAATGAATTTTGTGTGTAGTGAAAATTTTAATTATGTGATATGTGTTGTATTTTTGCATCCAAAATAAATATAGGTGTAAGATGCATTAATTAAAGATATGCAGAATTCACATGCGAATTTTTCCTTCAATGGAAATTTACTTTATAGATCCACTTCTAATATAGCCAAGAGGCCGAAAATAATAGTTACCAGACAATTTTACATTAATTTGGCTTTTGTCTCTTTACAAGAATAATTTAAGTTGATATATGTCATTAGATTAGTCAATTATCTTGAAAATGTAATTTTGAATAATCATTTATTATATTTTTATTTTTAGTATATAAAATTAAAGTCTAATAATATTAAAATGTAAGTATATTTATGAAATGATAAAATCATTAAATTATTATAAAATGCTCTTAATGAAGTTATTTTTTCTTCCATAATTGAAGTGTATCCGTAGACTTTTTTTTTCTTGATACATTTCAGAATGGATTATAGAATTTTGAAGGAAGATGTTAAAAAATATATATTTCTTAATTCTTTTTTTTTTTTTTTTAAAAGGATAATCAAACGAGTGTATATTTGTTCCTCGTGCAATCCACCTTTTATCAATGACGTGTATAAACGTTGATAATCTTGTTTAATACGTAATTCATTAGAAATTCCTTGAAAAAGTAATAAGAAATTGGAACGGAATGAAAGTGATGTGTTTGATTAATTGAAGGGTATAAATAGTGATTTTATATATAAAAAAAAATTATGAAATCGAAGTCATAGACCCATTCCTTACATTTTTTTGGAGAATGAAAGTGACCCCTAGCTATATATATAATTTTTAAGCTTTCAAGGAGTAGTATTTATTAATATTGTAGTTAAGCATTACTGGTTTATAAATATATCTATTAGATAAAAAACAAAGTTGTAATTTTTATTATTAAATTAATAATTAAATCAATTGACGTATATCATATTGATACTCATTGCTATTTATAAATTAAAAAATACTAATTAATAAGCATACTCATTACTGTTTTTTACTACTATCATTTTTATTCTCATTTCATTTCCTCTCATCAAACCATGATATACTTAACATATAATTGCACATTTTCAAGGGGAACAATTGCGCAAATAACACATTTTATTAAAGAGTAATACTTGGTGCATTAATATTTAATACTCCCTCCGTTTTTTTTAAAAGATGTTTTAGACCTTTATCTTGTACATAAATCCCCTTATATATTAATAGGGAGTTTAAATTGATGATATGTCATCTTGTGTTAATTTAACTTATGTGTCATAATTTAAGAAGGTTGTTAATTTTAAAAAATATAATGTATAATTAAGTTATTGGTTGAGTAAGATATGATTCATAAATTATTTAAAAATATTATATTCCTATTAATAACTATTGAATTTTCTTTCTAATTCATTAATTATTTATTTATTTAAGAGGTTGGAGTTGATATGAAATGTTGAATTTTTTATTATATTAATATTGATCAATTAAATTAATTTTTATTTTATTTACTTAACTTTATTGTATATAGTAGTATTCATTTTATTCTTTAACTTTGTTTATTTTTATTAAAAAAAAATCTAATCCTTAAAATTATGGGGGTGTTACGGTGTTAGGTATCACATTTCTTACCTTTCCAATGAATGGTAATTCCAAACAATGAGTATTCCTAGTAAAAAATTGAAATAAAATGATTTTCATATATCAATCATATTATATAGACTACAACTAATATTATACGATTAATACACACGGTGAAACAAATAAATACAAATATTTGCTTTTATTAAATAGGACAAAGCTATTTTTGTAATTTATTTGCAATTTAATTAGTAATTACATACTCCGTTCCCTTACTTAGGGCTAGTATTTTTTAAAATTGAAACAAATCAATCACTACCCCAAAACAATTTCCTTCAAATATTTACGGTATACGTATTTTTTTAAATTTAATTCAATCCAATTCACCTTCTTCAATAAAGTAGAAAGGATCATATTCTTAAAAAAAATGATTTTATCACTAATACTAATGAATAATAATCAACTTCTAAATTAAAATTTGTACCTACAACAGACAAACGCACAAAATTACTCATTTTCAGGAAGTCCTTACTTCCCCATCTTAAAAATGAAAAACCCTAAGGATATGTTTGTTTTGGGATTATGTAGGATGGGGGAAATTCTGGATGGGGAAATCCTAATGAATAGTAATTGTGTGTGTTTGTTTTGAGATTTTGAGTAGGATGAGATGTAACTTTATGTCAAATCAAATTGTGTAAGAGTGGTTGGATGGGATGTAATGGTAGGATGTAATAGTAGGATGTATAGGTATTTTTAGGGATGCGTGTAGTTGAATGGGGAAATCCGAATGTGAAATCCCAAAGTAGAACAAGCGTCCCACGTCCGGACGGGTGAGTCCCAAAACAAACATGCCCTAAGGGATTATGTAGGATGGGGGAAATCCTGGATGGGGAAATTCTGATGAATAGTATTTGTGTGTGTTTGTTTTGGAATTTTGAGTAGGATGAGATGTAACTTTATGTCAAATCAAATTGTGTAAGAGTGGTTGGATGTGATGTAATAGTAGGATGTAATAGTAGAATGTATATGTATTTTTAGGGATGAGTGTAGTTGGATGGGGAAATCCGGATGTGAAATCCCGAAGTAGAACAAGGACGTGGGACGTTACGGACGGGTGAGTCCCAAAACAAACATGCCCTTATAAATTCAACTCATTTTTTTCGTTATATGTAAAAGTTTACAAAATTACTTCTCAAAACTATACTCTCTTCGTTTTTTAATAAATGATATTTTAGTCTTTTTCTCTTGTACACAATTAAATGATGTTTTGAAATTTTTTACATAGTTTGTTTTAACTTCCAATTATACTCTCCCACTTTAGAAAATCTCATAATTTTTAACTTACTTTTATTAAAATCTCCTCTCAAAATAAATATTTTCTCAATACAAACTTGTTATACATATGAAAATATTTATTTATTTTTCTTTATTATTTAATTAAGAGTATACTTATCAATACATACTCTTTCTTAAGGGGGTGTATTCAATTGAGATTCTGTTGGATTTTTTTGGACTTTTAAAATCTGGGGGTATTCAATCCGGATTTTTAAAAGTCTTTCAAAATTTTGAGGTATTCAATACGGATTTTAAAAAGTCTTTAGAAATTTTTAGGTATTCAACAATCTATGGATTTTAATACTCTATGGATTTCGTTGGATTCTCCTTCAAAAATATAAATAAATTTCACTATTCAAAATCTCTTCTAAAAACTAGAGATTTCAGCGGATTCTCTCAGAAGGCCCTGAAAGAGAAGAAAAAAAAAACTTTGTTGTTCTTCTAACAAAATTTCAAAGTCTCCTTCGAAAGCACACACAGACATTCTTGCACAGCCCTCTTCTTCAAACGAAATAATATCAAGAAACGTAACTATGTTCTTCAATAAGCATAACAGATTCTTCACCATCATTATTATCGTGAAAAAGATTACATCTCTGTATTTTAAAATTATGTTCTCTCCTTAAAAATTATAGTATATCGGCACAGTTGACACCGTTAGGTTAGCAATAATATATTCTTGATCGCCTAATTTATACTCGATTTTGGTGGTCAAGGTCGTTACCCCAGAAATGCAATTTGTCATTCACAATTTTCAAAACCCACCTCTGTTCTCATTTCAAACACAAGCAGAGTTAGTATTGGCTGGATTACATAACTTTATTCGGAAAGAATGTCATGAATTTCCAATCGAATATGAAAAAGATCAACATTCACCACATCTCGACATGGAAGAGAAATTTTGGAATTGCTTTCTCAAAGCCAATTACAACACAGAACTGAAGCCGAGGTATATCCGTGGAAATGAAGATGAGAATAATAATGATGAATAATATATTTTTTTTAACTAATATATTTTTGGTATTTTTTCTAAATAATTTATATATTTTTTTTATATACAAGTGTGTTCGATATATGTTTGCCCCCATAGTTTTAGGGGTGTAGTTTATGAAAATTCATGTAAATTAATAAAAAAATGTGTATTTTAAAATCCTGTCAAATCTATGAAAATCTATATAAATCAATAAAAAAGTCAGTCAAACTCTGCATAGAGTCTATAGATTTTTTAAATCTACTGACTTTTTAAAGTCCAAAAACATCAAACAGAATCTCAATTGAATACACTCTCAGTTTCAACAAATTTTATTAAAATATCATTTATTTAAAAAATAGAAGAAATATTCTTTATTACACTCTATTAATATGTGTGACTATCTTACTAAAATAAAATAAAATAGTGAAATTAGAAAAGTATGTTTTAGGAATTGAGGGAGAGGAGTAAATAAAAAAAGGAAATTTCTGTTTTTAGGGTGATGCAATTGAACATAAAATCCCTGCAATATTGAATCAAAATAATACACTCACACTTGACTTGAGAGTCCAATCAGTGAGCAAGACGAAAAGGAAATCCCCCGATTTTACCATTCATAATCGTCTGATCGTCTCCAGCTTATTTTAAGGGTTTCCGAAGAGGCAGATATAGAACAAGAATTCATCAATGGCGTTGGGCGAGAAAGATTGGTTCGCATGCTGTGGAAGTTCCAAATTTGCTCGAGAAATGGCGTTAGCCGATCCCTTTTCCGATTATGAAAAAGCCCTCGCTGCTGCCAAAGATATTTGGTTTAACAAGGTCTGTTTCTTCCGCAATTGCCTCCTGATTATTATCCCTTTTCATACAGATTTAATCAATGAGTTTGATTCTGAAATCCGTTGATCTCGTATAGGTGGATGTGAATGGATGGCTTGAAGCGTTTGCTGCGCATCCTCAAATAGGTCAAAGCCCTTCGGAAACTCACAAAAGCCCAACCAGTGCTCAGTTCTGTTTTTCACCCTCTTTTATTTCTAGATTAAATCTACACTGTTTCTTTGTGTTTTCTGATAAATTTGTTCATGCATTGAAATCGCCAAATTTTGATTGTTTTAGTTTATCCAATAAGCAGGACCATGAAAAAAATTAGATTGTTAAGTCATGTTTTCCAAAGTGCATTTGTGTTGCTGGTGCAGTTATCTTCACATAAACTGAATGGCTTATTTTCTATTTTTTCAGCAAAACATTGTTTTTGTACTACTTTATGATATAAACTTCCTTTTTTATGCGTACTGCCTCAACTTGTTTCTTGAATTCTGTTACTCTTAGTCTCATAAAAAAATAGTTATATGTGATTAAACTTCATTATATAGTTGGAGTTTGCATTTAAAGTGCTTGCAACTGTATTGCAATGCTGGGCCTGATAATTTATTTTTTATAATAGGTGGAGCAAGGGAGAGCAGTCTACTGCTTTAGCTACTGCTGATGACTCTACTTTACAGGTTTGAACATTATATGAAACCAGTATTTCTCTTTTGTATTTTGTCTTACTGCTCATATTTGGAAGCCAAATTTTCGACTGTTGTTTTTGTTATAAGCTTAAACTATTTTAGAACCTAATGATACACCCACTATGAATACAGCAAACATAAATCCCTATAGACTTATACAGTATAGTTTTATAGATCATCTTCTACAATAAGTTGTCTGTACGTGGTTGAGCAATCTATAAGAAATTTTGATGTATTTGTCTTGAATTGAATTCTCTTGATATTTCATTTCTTTCGACATTCTATTCTCTTTAATGAAATCAAGTACAGCCTTTAATGTTAATATTTTGAAAATTAACGAAAATCTGAGATGTCAAGGAACACGTGGACAACTATATATAATAAGAACAGATACATTAATTTTAAAGTTTCATATTTTGACCTATTCATAACCAGTTGGATGTCTAAAATTATACTTCTGAGAGCGAGCCATTGGTTTTAGTTTTGATGTTTTGACCCTTTATTTTCTAGGAGCTATATGATTGGAATGCTCGCTACAAAAAGAAGTTTGGTTTTGTCTTCCTGATATTTGCGTCTGGAAGAAGCACCCCAGAGATACTTGCAGAGATTAAGGTAATAGTTCCATTGAAAGAGTACTCTAGAAGGCGGATTTCCTTTCGTACAATTAGTAATGCTTCAGTTGTAATTCTTTGAAAAATGCATCAGGCCCAGTGATTTATGATTTCCTACTATATTTGGATTCTCAAGCTTAATTTTTTTTTCCCTCAATTTCCTTTGGTAATTTGTGGTTTTTTCTCAATTCTCAAGCTTAGATTTTATTATTTGCATGGAGTAATTTTTCAACCCAGTTTTTCCCTGATCCTTCTGCTGGTTACTTGCTTAGCACTGTCTTCTTAAAGTTTACTTTGTTCTCGCCACATATTAGTTTAACTCATAGGTAACTTCTAAAGAACTTGACGTATTCATTGAAATTGTTCTTTATTTTTTATTTTTTTATTGTTTCATTTCTGTAGCAATAGATGCGGAGTGCGCTTTCTAGATATATGTCCCAAATTCAATAATTTATTTTCAGGAAAAAGTCTGGTTATCATTCTATTTTCTAATTCTTGAGTTTCCAACATCGATGCATGAGCCTAATTTGAAGAATCCACCTGACAACTTTTCTTCACCTTGAAAGTAAAATAGTTTGTACAGGTTAAATTTACCCTACCCCCTTTATTTTTTTTATTATTGCAGAGAAGATACAACAATAGGCCAATAGTTGAGTTCGAGAATGCAGCTCAGGAACAAATGAAGATTACCGAATTACGTCTGTCTAAGCTATTTTCAATTGATGCAGTGGCTAGTGTTACCACCAAGACCTCACATCCTACAGATGTGTCAAAAGCAGGAGGTTTTGTGTTAGAAACCCTTTTTCCAGCAATAGTTTTCTTTTCCTGCATGTTCATACTGTTCCTAGTACTTTCTCTTCTTTGCGAGGACGGCCTAGTGTGATGAAGAAGTTACAGTTTTCAGCCAAATGAGTCCTTGAAATCTAATGTTTTCATGTTCTGGTTATATCTTAGATGTGATCATTAAACCTTTACTTTTGCGCCTTGCCAAACCCCAGTGACACCTTAAAATTCACTTTACAGAATTTGAATCACTTGTAAACACTACTTTAAATAGAGGAAAGGTAAAATATTGAAACTGAGAAAAAAGGAAAAAAAACCAAGAAAACCCCCCCAACACAATGAATACTCACTGCATTCATATCACATTTCACCATTACCATTGCCATTGCAAGGATCTGATGTTATGAGCTGATATACAAAAAAAATTATCATAATTATTTTTGTCTTTGATACAGACATGATTATGCATCTGTGTTGATATTTTGTACGTTATGGAGGTTGCTATTGTAAGACTTTTGTAATCTCTCTAAGTAGGCTCTTGGTTCAAATTCTTCAATGGGAAATAAGAATAAGAATCATTGAATAGTGAAATACTCCCTCCATCCATCAAAAGTATGCTCATTTGCCTTATTTGTTCGTCCACCAAAATTATGTTCATTTATCACTTTATTTTCACCCTCCAATCATCACTTAATTACTCAATTGTCATTCAACTTTATTCACAAATGGACCCCACAACTTTATCTACTTTTTCTTATAACTTGTGCCAATTTGTGTAAGCATACTTATTGTGGACAGAGTGAGTACACTAAATATGATGGTTAAATTGTTAGTGTTTTTGCTCTGATGTAGGAATTAGTAGGGTTAAAGAATGATTGTTTGTTGAGGAATAGTGGAATAATTGAGGAGAAATGATTATAGAAGGAGAGACAGTTAATCAGAATGGATTAATGGTTACCTTATTTTGAGTCTCATTACCTATGATGAAGGTCAATTAATCATTTTTCATTCTCATTTAGCATCACAATTACCCCTCCCTATACTCTCTTTGGATTAAAATTTCCCAGTAAATTTATTTTTATGATGATTATGCACTTTGCCTGATGATCTTTGTTGAACTGTAGAAGATCGGATGAGCATTATCGGAGGACACTTGACTGCCACAAACGAGACTGGCAATTCATCGAAGCACTCTCGTACACGACCACCTATCACAACCCATATTCTTGATTTAGCCCGCGGGTCTCCAGCTACTGGAATTGAAGTGCGTCTAGAGACATGGGGAAACGACCAAACGCGGCCATTATTTGGTGAAATAGATTCAGGGTTCTGGAAGCTTCTGGGTTCATCGAGCACAGATAAAGATGGGCGAAGTGGTCAGTTAATTGACATGGTTGACGCTCTGAATCCAGGGGTGTATCGGATCAGTTTCGACACTGGGAAGTACAACCCTGATGGGTTTTTCCCGTACGTGTGTATTGTGTTTGAAGTGAGGGAGTCTCAGAAATGGCAACACTTTCATGTTCCTCTTCTGCTCTCTCCATTCTCGTTTTCCACCTATCGTGGGAGCTAGTTTTCGGAATAAAACTCGAGCCTGAAAGGCTTGTAGTAATGTTTGTGCCAATAAAATGTAATTTTGTGAAAACTGGGATATGGGAATGGGATGTTGTACATCTTCATGCTGAACATGTTTGTTAAGATTCTATAATAAGATATATCCTCTTTCCGTTTGAACTATTTTAGACTTTCTTTACCGAAATATTCCACTATTTGCCCAACTGGTAATAAGGCCGGTGTAATTGCGTATAATGTTTACATGATTATTTGTTAATCAGTGCAAGATTTGCTTATTTTATGATTTTATAAAGCACAAAAAATTAATTATTGGATATATTCTCCTTAATTTTTGACGGCATAAACACAATTTGCTTTACACTCTTTTTATAGTATATATCACATAAATTTGGACCAAAACTATGCTACTCCAATTATGAAATAAGTACAAATTAATACCCTGACCCACCATAATATACAAATAGTACTACAATACAATAGATTGTAAAAAAAATCCATTTTAAAAGCAACTTAATTCATTGGGATTGGAAGGTCAACAATTGTCAATCAACTTCAACCATTCTTACGTAGAAATTATAGGAAAATTATCTGGATCAACACATAATATATATTACATCCACCTGACATCCACTTTGCTTTTGCTTCAATACCCAAAATTCAATTTTTAATTTGCAGAAAGCAGAGTGAAATTAAAGTTAGGAAAAATGCAGGCCATCAAGGACAAGTTGAATGACATGCAGGCCATGCGAAAGGCCAAAGCCGAAGCAAAAGAGGAGGAAAATGTAGTACTCCAATTCTTATTTCAGTTTCTACTCAATTATACTCCTATTGCCTTCCACTTAATTTATATGATTACAATAACACACACTTGAGAATAGGAAATTTTCGAGAAATTCTTATATTGTATAGGAGTATATTACGAGTTACAAGTGTTTTACAAATTAAATCACTTAAAATTCGATTGCATGTTGATTATAGGCGGAGAAAGAGTTGGCGAAAACGAGGATTGAGGTGGCTAAAGAGGTGAGAATGGCGAGAGAGGCGGAGGCGGCAATGGACCTTCATGTCCAAAAAGCTGCGGAAAAGGTCGCCGATCATGAGCGCAAACTTAATCACGACGGCTCCACCCTCGATGTCTACGAGGACCACAGTTTAGGCCACACGGCTGATGCCATGTACGGCGGCGGAGCTTCCCCCGCTTCTGGCCATAACACTGCCACCATAGATCGTATCGGAACAACCCATGACAAGTTTCTGTAGACATTAATTTCGCACCTTAAGAATTAATTAGTTAATAATGTTGTGCTCAAGATTGCTTCTGCAATCAGCTTTACAACGGTTTTTTTTTCCTTTCTGCACAATTAGTTTAGTTTAAATGGTTTTTTTTTGTATTAGTTTGGTTTTAACGAGGAAGATATGGAACTGTTATTGGAGTATAATTTATAACGATCAGAATTAGCTCATCTCCAATCCTTCATTTCGTCTATAAGACTTCCATTTTGATCTGCCCATGCTCTTTTTTGTAAAAACTTTTAATTTTTAATTTTTATATTTCACTGTATATTTTACTTTTTCTATCTCTCTCCTCTCTCAATCACTCACTTCTAATATATCTATTATTTAGGCACTTTCCTTAATCTCTAATAAAATCGAATATGAAATCTGGAACTAGAACAATAAAGAAAAATGTTGCTTCCAAGTGTTATAGTCTCAAAACAAACTAGCCTCAAATGTCACTCTTTCACTTCATAATTTTATTATAATCACAAAATAAAACCCTGACTCAAACACATATATGATGAAATTAAGCTTCCTCAAGCACATCCAAGTATCCAACAGAGTAAATCGAAATTTCCCGATCAGCCGGAAATGTCAATGGCCTTCACTTGAGATTTCTTCACTCCCTCTTTAGGAACAGTTACAGTCAGCACTCCATTCTCCATACTTGCCTTTATATCATCCATCTTCGCGTTCTCCGGCAGGTGTAAGCGGCGGAGGAACTTGCCGGAGCTCCGCTCCACGCGGTGCCAGGTGTCGTTCTTCTCCTCCTTGTCAGATCTGCGTTCGCCGCTTATCTGGAGGACGTTCCCTTCCTCTACCTCCACTTTTACCTCCTCCTTCTTAAGGCCGGGAACATCGGCCTTGAACACGTGGCTCTCCGGCGTCTCCTTCCAGTCGATTCGTGTGGCGGCGAACTGCGATGTCTCGTTGCCGACGGAGGTGTTGACCAAAAACGCTCGGAATTAGCGACATTGTTTAATTCGATTTGATCAAACTTGATTTGGGAAGATTATAATATGATTTTCGTGTAATTTGTTTTCTGCTATAGAGGAATGGAGAAATGGGGATATTTATAGGAATGTGAATTTGCAATTTGAATGCGTCGAACAGTGTAGAGAATTCGGGAAAATTGAAAAAGAAGTCTCTGGAGAAGGCGGGATTCTGTCGACCAATCATATGCAACCACGTCTCAGTTACAGCCCAATTTGAATTGTTTGGGGTGTGAGCCCAAAGAGTAAGAATTGGGCTTTCATATTTATATTTTTCTGGGAATTATAAAAAATGGTGTGGCTAAAGGCACACACCAATGCCATGAGAACACCCATGCGATGAGGAAACACACGCTGCGATGAGGACACCCACTCGAAAAATCCCAAAATACCCTCCTTCTTCTTCTTAATCCTAATTTTTCGTTTATTTTGGTACACCCACTCATCGTCCATCGCCTCCTCCCTTCGCCCATCGCCTCCTCCCTTCCTTCCACTCTCAGGCGGCCGCGGCCCACCTCCTCATCCCTCAAAGCGGCCGCCGTCGCGACCCCTCCGTTTGAAGCTTCTGCCGCCGCCGCGTCTGCTGAAGAGAAGACCAAGCAACGCGGTCGCCGTCGCGACCCCTCCCTCGCCTTTCGCACGGGCATCGTCGCGCCCCCTCCCCTTCCTCCTTCAAACACCGCCGCCGCTGGAGGTGTTCGCGTTCGCCACCACCACCGCTCTTCTCCTCCCTCATCCATCGCGGGCCGCTGGAGGTGTGTGCAACCCCTCTCCTCCTCCCTTGTCCGCCGCGGCCCGTTTCAAGGTAGAAATTTTTTACTTTGTTTTGGAAATTAGGATTTTTACAAGTTCGGAAATTATTTTCGAACATATTGACTTTGTTTTGAATTTTTTTTTCGAACAATCTGTGTTTGTTTTGGAAAAAAATTCGAACAAGATCTTCGATCTTTTTTTTTCGGACAAATTTAAGTTGTTTTGAATTTTTTTTCGAACATATTAAAATTTTATTTTCGTTGTTGAAATTTTGGGTTTTTTGGAATTTTTTTTTATCAAACTTATGGTGGTTGTTTTGGTGGTGATGATTAGTTAGGGGTGTGCACCGGTCCAGAACCGGACCGGAATTTTAAAATTTTACAGACCGGAGACCGGACCGGTAATTTCCGGTCCGGGTTTGGACCGATTTTTTTTTTTAATTTTTAATTTTTTTTTAAAAGTTTATGGAAGCAAGAACAAAATTGATGAATTTGTGTATGGAAATTAAAGTGTTCGCTCTTCATTACGTCAACGTGAATTTTATTTACATTATTATTAATGATCTTTTGACCCTAAAATAAATTAAAAAAAAAAAAAAAATCCGGTCCAAACCGGTCCGGACCGGAAAACCGGAATCCAAAATTTTCCGGACCGGAATCTAACCGGTCGGTCCGGTTCCGGTCCGATTTTTTTTTAACACTCCTAGTGATGATGGGGATCTGATTCCGGTGTGAAATGGAATGGATGGGTGTACTCATCAGTCCATTTTAAAAAAAATTTGTAGAAAGGGTACAAACGACATTTCACATACCCCTTATGATAAAAAAAAGATTCGGTGGGTGTCCTCATAGGATTCGTGTGTGCCTTTAGCCGCGCCCTATAAAAAAATATTTGAAAAATATTAGTTAATGTGAAAAGTGCAACACAATATTTTATTAAAAAGTGTAAGTAACTATAATTGAAAAGTGCAACACATATTAATGAAAAGTCTAAGTCATTATAACTAAAAAGTGCAACACAATATTACTGAAAAATGCAACACAATATTATTAAAAAGTGCAAGTCAGTATAACTGAAAAGTACAACACAATATTAATGAAAAATGTAAGTTATTATAACTGAAAAAGTGCAACACAATATTAATGAAAAATGCAAGTCAGTATCACAGTTTTTAATGAAAAGTACTCCCTCCGTCCCTGAAAAGCTTTCATTTGATGGAACGAAGTTTAAGAAAAAAGTATAATAATTAGAGCTTTGAAGGTAATTTTGTAAACTTTTATATATAAAGTAAATAACGTAGTTTTGATTGAGTGTATGATGAACCCCAAAAGATATTGTATGAAGGGTAAATATGTGTATATCGTGAAAGTAACTATGAAAACTTTTCAGGGACGGAGGTAGTATAAGTTATTATAATTAAAAAATGCAACACAATATTAATAAAAAATGTAAGTCACTATAAATAAAAATATTATTGTAAAGTATTAGACAATATAATTAAAAAGTGTAACACTATTTAATTAAAAGAGACAATATAACATTACAAAAAAGCAGGTGAATATAACTAAAAATATTATTAAAAAATTAAATCACTACAATTAAAAAATATAAAAAAATTAATTAACACAAAAAAAAGTCAATGGTCTATCCAAATTTTTATACTATGAACTTGAGTCGACTCATCCATCCAATAAATAATACTCCGTATTGTATTCATCTTTTTAGAATAATCAAGTGCAGTAATAAATATTGGAGTTATAATAAGGATTGTACCTATCATACATAGTATTTTCTCCTATCCATATAAAGTTGTACACTTACTACTTAGATGTCACATACGCAGTATTAATTTACACATTTTATAAAAAGAAATATCTTCATAATCCTATATATCATTACTTTTTTACACTTAATCTACTTTTTTTTTTTACTTTATTCATAAATACAAATTTATCCTTCAAAACATTACTCTTTACACCTTTTTTTACATATTTTAAAAAATGTATATCATCCCAAGAGTGCAAATTCTCTTAGAATGGAGAGAGTATAATTTATTTTTTACACATCATGTCATTACTTTTAGGGACCAATATGTACTCAATCCATCTACTTTCTATATAAAAGTTGAAAAAAAGTCAAAATACACCTGCTATTTAATTACTTACTTTATCGTTGCAATCTTTTTCATAAAATAATTACTCTCGATTTGAATATTTTGGTCAAAAGTAACTAATTACTTGCTTTTTTTTTTTTTGAGGATGTAATTAATTACTTGCTTTATCCTTGCAATCTTTGTCATAAATTATTATCTATTAGAATATTTTGGCTTTATATATACTGTATAATTGCAAATGTATTAGCTTCAATTCGAAAAAATTAATGTGCAAAGAGTGTTAGAAATCAAAGAAAGCATATATTTTTTGCAGCAATATCTCATGGAGAAACACAGTTTCCATTTGCTTCTCATTTGTAGTCTCTTGATGGTTGTTGCATCACGTGTTAATGTAAGTCATTTTATCTCTATAATAAAATTTACATATAGCTAATTTCGTTTAATTTGGTGAGAATGTGATTATAGAATAAATCAATTATAATTCCTAGAGTTATTCTCAATCTGTTCTCTTGGATATTCTTATACTCAATTCATATGGTAATATGATGTCTTTTAATCATACAAAATTAGTCCAAACCACTCGTATGATTGACGTGTTATTACGCGAAGATGAATTATTTTGTTTTTGAATTTAATCATTTTTTTTTTAAAATGAATGTGTATGTATACATAAATAGGCCAAAACGTGGTGTATCGCTCCGTTAAATGTTCGACCGGAAAAAATGCAAAGTTTCTTGGAATGGTGTAGTGGAGAAATAGATCGTACGCCCATACAACCGGGCGGTCCATGTTTTGAACCGGATGTCCTCCCAAATCATACAAATTATTGCCTCAATATGATCTACAAAGAAAGGGGAATATGCTGGCCCGATGTTGGCCATGTTGTCACAATAGACCCTTGTAAGTTTGTAACTACTCTCCATCACTTGTTACACTTATTAACTTATACTCTCTTCGTCTCTTCGAAAGGTTTACATTTTTCTTTTTATGCAACTCTCTATTTCAACTACTCAATATACATTTAATACTATATTTTTTAATTAATGTGCCAAAAATAAATGTAAACATTTCGAAGGGACAGAAGGAGTATTAAATCTCTATCAATACTAATGAAATTATTATATTTTGTTTGTAGCTTATGGAAATTGCAAGTTTCCTTCAAGACCATAGATATATGTTTCAAGTGCAAAAGAGCAAGGAGCATGTTACTACAATAAAATCAACGAGAGACTGTAGACTATCCTATTTCCTTACAAATAAATTGTATGTTGATTAGACGTGTTTTGAGGAATATATAAAGCATGCAATATTTAATCACAAGTATAAAAATTGAGTAATTTTTTGTTTTCTCAATTCACAAAAGGGTGGGGTTAACTAAATAAATAAATATGATAGAGTATTAATTTCTGATTATGAATCATCAATTATATGCAGAAGTCCGTGAGTAGTTTTATCCGACATGATTTACATATTTTTTCTGAATACACTGTATGTTTTATGTATTTTTAATGGGTAGGGTTGTTGTGTACTTAAGTACACGGTGTACTTGAGTACATTTGTAAACTGGGTTAAAAATGCGGATAAATAAAATACTGCATGCTTAATTACATAGTAATCGTTATAGTCTAGTGGTCGTCCCATTATTTTTTTACCACAATCCCACCTAAAACAAATTTTGAATTTTATTACCTGTTTTTTTATTTTCGCACTTAATGGTATTTTAGCACTCATTTATATAGATTATAAAGGTGCAAGATTAACACCTAAAATGTTTATCATTAATAGTCATAAAAGTGCAAGATTAAATAATAAAATGTGTAAATTTAATAACAATTTTTTTTAAAAAAAAAAATAAGAACAGTTTATCTAGATTATAAAAGTGCAAGTATTAATAACCAATGTATCATTAATAGTCATAAAAATGCAAGATTAAATAAGAAAATGTGTAAATTTAATAACAATTTTTTTAAAAAAATTAAGAACAGTTTATCTAGATTATAAAAGTGCAATTACTAATAAACAAAAAGTGTATCATTAATAGTTATAAAAGTGCAAGATTAAATAAGAAAATTGATAAATTTAATAACAATTTTTTTTTTAAAAAAATAGGAACAGTTTATCTAAATTATAAAAGTGCAAGTACTAATAACTAAAAGGTGTATCATTAATATAAGAAAATGTGTAAATTTAATAACATTTAAAAAAAAAAAATTAGGAACAGTTTATCTAAATTATAAAAGTGCAAATACTAATAAACAAAAGGTGTATCATTAATAGTCGTGTAATATTAAATAAGAAAATGGGTAACTTTAATAACAATTTAAAAAAAAAAAATAGAAAAAGTTTATATAGATTATAAAAGTGCAAGTACTAATAATTAAAAAGGTGTATTAATGAAAAATGCAACATAATATTAATGAAAAGTGCAACACAATATTGGGAAAATTGCACTTTTAGTCCTGTAGGAATTTTTCAAAATCACTTTCAGTCCTGAAGTTTATAAATGATCCTGTTTATTGCGGATTTGGTCCTGTAAGATAGTTTTTGGATGGAAACCTTTAGTTTTTTTTTATGGAAACCGTTAGTTGACCAAAAAATATTTATAAAAAAGTAATTATAATTAAAAAATTAAAAAATATTTTTAAAACTAATAATAAATTATAGAATTAAAAAATAAATAAATTCAATACAATTTATAATATTAATTAATTTTTTAGAAGAAATCTCACTAAGTTATATAATTTGGATTTTTTTATAGAATCTAATTTTTTTTTTATTTCAAGAATTTTAATATAATTAAAAATCACTAAAAACATAATGTAATTTAAATTTAAATAAATTTTGAAGAAATTTCTTGTATTAAAACTAAAAAATACAAAAAAAAAAAAATCAAATTTAAAAGTAATTAAATCTACAAAAAAAAAAATCAAATTGAAAAATTAATAGACAAAGTATATTCAAATATAATCTTCAAATTTAAATTAACTTTCAACACCATATAATTTTGATATAATTTGAAAAAAAAAAAATTCAAATCAAGCTAAATACTTTTTTTTTTTGCATTGATTTGAGACATTGTTTCAGATTTAATTTAATTTAATATTATATATAATTGATTGAATTTTTAGATCATAAAATTATTTTAAGTGAATTTATCGATTTTAAATAATTATTTAAATAAACGGTTAAAATACATTTGATAGTTTTACAATTTTAGTGACATTTGTGTTTTAAGAGATGGGTGACTTTCACTCAATTTTTATCCGTTAAAACAAACATAAATTTATTATGAGACTAAAAGTGTGAAAAAAGATAAACACTCAATTTTTATCCATTAAAACAAACATAAATTTATTACGTGACTAAAAGTTTGAAAAAAGATAAAAGGTGATTTAATGTCATTCTTACAGGACCAAAAGTGTATGAAAAAGGATCGAAAGTGATTTAATCTCATTCTTACAGGACCAAAAGTGCAATTTTCCCACACAATATTACTGAAAAGTGCAACACAATATTTTATTGGGGAAATTGTTATAAAAGCCATTTCACCTATAGAGACTACAAATAAAAACAAAAAATTTGAAAGTTACAAAAAAGAACAAATTGGTGGATAGATGTACCATTCTGCCATTTTTTTAAAATGACATCTGAATTTTCCACATTCAATTAATATACATATTATTCAAATTAAGATTTCATAAAACTCAAATCATCGGAAATCGCGCTAATAACTACACTCCCAAATTTCAAAACCTTTCCTAAAATTCAGTTGGAGTATTTTCGAAGTTAAATTGCAGAAAGATCGGAAGGTAGAAACTTTTTCATCTGATTTATTTTATGGTCTCGGGTTCTTGAAAAAGGTTATCATTTCGTCGGCTGAAGAAAGGTATGCATGTTAATGATAAATGATTATCAGGTTAATGTTAATTGTCAACTCAGAATGGATTGCAAAATGGCCAAGCTCACGCCAGAAAGGTCTGAAGAGATCGCTATCAGACCACTGTCCAATTTTACTTGAGAAAAAAGTCATCGACTGGGGTCCGAAACCGTTTAGGGTATTAAATGCTTGGCTAAAACACCCCGGGTTCAAAAGTTTTATTACAGAAAAGTGGAAAAATTGCAACATTGAAGGGTGGGGCGGTTTTGTGCTGAAGGAGAAGATTAAAAGACTCGAAGAGGACCTGAAACAGTGGAACAGAGAGATCTTGGTAACATAGAGAGGAAAATTGAGGACAGGAAATTGGAAATATTGAAGCTTGATATGATCGATGAGGCCATGGGCTTAGACGAACTGGAAATTATGCAAAGGAATGAATATAGAGCACGGTTGTTCCAGGACATCAAGGAGAAAGACAGCATGCTGTACCAAAAAACAAGATGCAGATGGCTCCGAGAAGGAGACGCGAACACAAGATATTTTCATGCCCAAATAAATAGAAGAAGAAAATGCAATGAGATTACAGGGCTTCGAATAAATGGGGAATGGATCGAGGAAGTAACGGCGGTGAAAAAAGGAGTGCATGAATTTTTCAAGCTGCATTTCAAAAAGAACGGGAAGAGGGCCGCAAAGTTGGGTCCTGAGTTTGCTGAAAAATGGATATCGAATGAGGATAATAGCATGCTTACAGCGGAATTTTCAGAGAATGAAGTAAAAGATGCTATCGACGCATGTGAAAGCTCAAAAAGCCCGGGCCCGGATGGACTGAACTTCGGATTTCTAAAGGAATTTTGGGGCCCGTTTAAAGCTGAGATTATGAAGATGATGAGGGAGTTCCATGAGCATGGGAGAATCGTGAAAGGCCTGAATCCGTCATTCATTGTACTAATACCGAAGAAGGAAGCAGCGAAAGAACTCAATGACTTCAGGCCTATTTCACTGATAGGTGGGGTGTACAAAATAATTGCAAAAGTCCTCTCACGAAGACTAAGCAAGATATTGGGTTCCATAATATCGGACCAACAGTCGGCCTTTATTAGTGGAAGACAAATTCTGGACAGCGTGGTAGTACTAAATGAAGCAATTGAGGATGCTAAGAAAAGAGGAAGGAGAAGAGCATAATCTACAAAATTGATTTTGCAAAGGCATACGACTCCCTTGATTGGGGCTATTTGAAGGACATTATGGAAAGCTTCAGATTCGACCCGAAATGGATCACATGGACAATGGAATGCGTAACTACAGCTCGGGCCTCGGTGTTAGTTAATGGAAGCCCGTCCGGAGAATTCCAATTAGAGAGAGGCATACGCCAAGGAGATCCATTATCACCTCTACTCTTCTTAATTGCAGCTGAGGGTGCTAGCATCATGATGTCGAAAGCCATACGCCGAGAATTATTCAAACCGATGGAAATAGGAAGACACAAAATTCAAGTGTCTCACCTACAGTTCGCGGATGATACAGTATTTCTTGGAAAAGCAACTGAAGACAATGTAAGATTCCTGAGGAATTTCTTGATTAATCTGGAATTGGTATCGGGGTTGAAGATAAACAAGAGAAAATGTAGTCTATATGGCCTGAACGTTGAGGAGGATAGGTTGTTAAATTTTGCAGAAATTCTGGACTGTGGAGTGGGAAGAATCCCGTTTGATTACTTGGGAATAAGAGTGGGGTGTGCTCATCGAAAAATATCGGATTGGGATTATGCCATTCAAAAAGTAAAACAGAGGTTGAAGAAGTGGGAGGGGATGAAGCTGTCCATAGGGGGAAGGTTAACCTTGGTGAATGCAGTCCTGTCATCCATTCCGACTTACCTAATGTCCATGTTCCGGATGCCGAAACGAGTGGTGGATCGTATAGCGAGCCTACAGAGAGTGTTCTTTTAGGGGGGTCAAGGTGAGTCGAAAAAGGTAGCATGGGTAAGCTGGAATTCTATTTGCAAATCTAAACTTTATGGGGGCCTGGGGGTTAGGGAGCTTGATTGTTTTAACAAAGCACTTTTGGGAAAATGGGGTTGGAGGTTTCTTAATGAGGGTGAGCGACTGTGGGTGAGGGTGATAAAATCTAGATGGGGGGAGTATTGGGAACAGAACTATGCTCAGGGGGGGACGGGTTTGAGGGCGAAACCGAATGGGTGGTGGGGTGAAATACGCAAGAACCTAGGTGAGGGAGAGGGTGGCTGGTTCAGAGAGGGCTTAGAGAAAGTACTGGGTAAAGGGAACCAAACCATGTTTTGGGAAGAGGTGTGGGTGGACGATAGTATGCTAAAGAATAGGTTCCCTAGACTCTATAATCTAGCTAGCAATAAAAGGGCTTGGGTGAGTGAGATGGGGGAGTGGAGGAATGGGGAGTGGGTGTGGGTTTGTTGCTGGAGACGTGGGCTGTTAGATAGGGAACTATTAATGCTAAATGAGTTGCTGAATGTCTTAGACAGGAGGAAACCTACGCGAGATGATGAGGATAAATGGAGGTGGAAACTTGGGTCGAAAGGCAGATACACTACTAAGGAGGCGTACGAGATCGTGGCCCGACGAAAGCAGGGAGGATCTATAGAAGACGTGCGAGGCGACTGCAAAATAATCTGGAGGAGCGCGGCACCACTGAAAGTTCGTATACACGCTTGGAGGACGATCTGGGGCAGAATTCCGACGATGACAAACCTTCAAGGTCGGGGAATACTACCGGATGGGGTGCCCCTCGACTGCTGTTTCTGTAAGCAAGCACCCG
This sequence comes from Galeopsis tetrahit, assembly GCA_963675135.1. Lineage (NCBI taxonomy): Eukaryota > Viridiplantae > Streptophyta > Magnoliopsida > Lamiales > Lamiaceae > Galeopsis > Galeopsis tetrahit. Next base: position 42,226,382 of record OY776131.1, read on the forward strand.
AAACGGTAAGCCATATCTTGTTCGAATGTCCGAATATATATCGAGTTTGGATGAAGATAATTAACTGGATGGGCACTGCATCTCAACTGCACTCGAATCCGTCGCATAGCCTGATGCATTTTGCTGGGCTGATGCCTGGAAAGAATGGGAGACAAATAGCAACATGTATTTGGGAATGCTCTGTTTGGCTTATATGGAAGGCTAGGAACATGGTGGTGTTTCAAAGACAAGAAAATCAGGAGGATCTATGTGATGTAGTCAAGAGGCATGTATGGAACTGGGGGAAAGAGAGGAATCTACTCAATGGTACTGCAACATTTGCGGATTGGATAAGCAATCCTTACTATGCAATAGACATGAACTGATAGTGGGGTGATGCTGTGTAATTTATTTCATTTAGGATCTCAAAATGTAGGGTATTACTCATACCCATTGAACTTGATGATAAATATATTCTATTTTACTGATCAAAAAAAAAAAAAAAAGGTTAATGTTAATTGTAACCTCTCCTTTAAATTAGGAGTAACTCCCACTAAAAATTAAAGTTTTATTAAACTGACTTAAATTTATCTTTTTGTAACTAAAAATATCGTTTATTGGTCAAAGTATGACCAAAATTAAATAAGTTGGATAGAAAACAGAATATATGCTTGGCGACATGTTAAAAAGATATACACATTTGAATATGTGCTTCATATATGTAAAATCCACGAGTTTATCTTTATTTATAATTAATATAATCATAGTATTATTACATAATCATAGTGTTATACCTAAAAAATATATAATATAATATAAGAAAATTAAATATTCTGCATCAACAAAATTGTTCGACAGAATTTATATGGGAGAGTTACATATGAAGATACCCCACTAAGAGTTTAAGCTAATAAAGACAATTAAATCTGGAGAAACAATTAGAGTCAAATTAAAAATCTGGTGGACAAAATTACTCTTGCATTCAATATAATAGATATTAACGAATTAGTCAAATTAATTTTAAATTTTAAATTCCTAATCTAATTGCGTTTCCCGCATTTTAAGACTCTAACTTTCCTTAATCACGACCTTTCCAAAAAGTAGTCTGCAATCAATGCAATCAAATTTACAGATATCTTTGAGCTAAATTATCTCCATCTTCACAAAAACTAAAATGGTTTCTGCATCAGAAACGTTTGCGGCGGAAGAAACTACACATTGCAACGAGACTATAGTTTCCGAAAACGAGAAGATCGGCGCTACATACACCTTGTGAGGTTATTGTTTCACCGTATTGTTTTCTGTAGAACACACAAATTTACTGTTTTGGGTTTGTTTTTTGTTTGATAATAATCGTTGAAAATGTTATAGGGCTGATAAAATATTAGATTTAATGAAGATTGCATTGATTATTTAATTTGCAGATGTGTTGGATTTTTTGATATATTATGCGTTTTGATTAAATCCGTAAAAATTTAGGGTTAATGACAGATTCTATTATTTAATATTAATTTTCGAGACATTGAAGCTAATCGTTTTCTGGTTTTTTTCTTTTGAAATTTTGAATTTTCGAATTAATTAGTTTATTTTGTTTTGCATGTTAATGGGTAGATGGCCAGAATTAAGTATACTCCAGTACATATTGATGAAGGTAGCCGAAAAAGGAAGAGGACAAAGGATGATAGTGTACATGTAAGGCACTACAAGACAAGAGGTACGGGATAGTGTTGAATGATATATAATGCGATGTTTGTATGTGAGAATGCTACTAAAACTGCATATTAGTATGTTGATTGCATTCCATGTATAGTTTTATTGCACATTATCCAATGTCCACTACACCAGACATGTACATGACTGCATTAAACATAAGTAATTGATGATTTGCAAGACAAACTGCATAATAGTATGGACAGTGTGCATTTCATATAATGTGTACATTTGACATCTATTCAATATGTATAGTTCGACATTTGACATCTATAGAATGTAACAAACTCTTATTGTTGGTTTAACTGCAATGTATATTACATATGGTTAAAACATGTATTATTGTGCGTTTATTTGATTATACTGGAGTACGTTGCATATAATACTTTATTTTCTTGCCTATTTCAACAATATGAATGTTTAAGGGTCTACAATGAAGAGTAACTCTGTGGAAAAGAAAAAGGGAAAGAGAAAAGGTGCGTTAAACGTTTGTGCATATTTTTGTATCATAACTGTATGTGTGCAATTACCATAGTTTGTATAAAATAAGTAATTGTAAGTAAGATTTTTTGTTAAATGCAGTGGATAACGATATAAAGAGTCATAATGTCTTCAGACTCGGGTAATGTTGATCCAATTTCAAAAGATGGTGAAGAAATGAGGTTTCTCCATTCGGGGCATACACATTTGAAACGACACAATTTCTTTGGACATAGAGTAACAAGAATGTCATGATCTTTAATCTCTGTGGGAATGATTTCCTTAAGACGAAACATGCTCGTCTCTCACAGTGTGATGAAAACAGGGTGAAGTGAATAGGGATGGCAATGGGACAGGTAGAAACCCGGACCCGCATGAAACCAACCCGCACGGGGTGGGTAAATACCCGGTCAAACGGGTTTCGGGTCGGGTAAATACCCGGTCAAACAATATCCGCCGGGTATGGGATGGGTAATGGTTTTATATATACTCGACCCGACCCCGACCCGTATAGTCATATATATTTAATGTATATATTATATGTATATTAAAAAATATATATGTATATTAGTATATATTATATATATATGTTAATAATTGTATATGTATATTTATGTATATATTATATATATATGTTAATAATTGTATATGTATATCAATATATACACATTGGCTTAAAAAAAGGATATACAGTATATTATATATATGTATATTATATATATATATATATATATATATACGGAAATGATATAGAGCCCACCAATTGTGCTCACCAGTTTTGCCCACCGCCTATGTGGTATTACACGTCAATAAATTCTTATTTATATTTAATTTTAATTTAATCTAATATCAATATTTTATTTTTTTATCCATATCAATATTTTAAAAAATATTTTTTTATATTTAATTTAATATTATCTCTATCAAATTAAGCTAACTAACGCCATCAATCTTTTCTCAAATCTTTCCATCACCATTAATTTTTCTCCACAAAAAAAAAAAATAAAGAAAATAAAAAACAATCTCATTGTCATAACAAAAATTAACTAAATGTCAACCAATGAAAGAAATATAAAAATTCAGCAACATGCAAAAGAAACACAAATAATAAAAAAACTCAGGAAACATAAAAAATTGATGGTAATGTGTAAGATGCTCCCGTAAAAGTTGATACTTGTTCATTAGTTCTCTTGCGTACATTGTTCTTCTACTTGTGACCTATTACCAATCATGAAATAGTCGTGTTAGTTTAAAAAAAAGTTAAAAAAAAAAAAGCGTACTTGTTAGGGTCTAGAGTGGGACAAGTTCGTTTATCATGGCCGCTTCGACTGCAAACACTGCATGTCCTACTGCTTTGTGCCTATGGTGATGCATGTCCTACTGCTTTGTGCCTAATGGTGATGGAAAGATTTGAGAAAAGATTGATGGCGTTAGTTAGCGTAATTTGATAGAGATAATATTAAATTAAATATAAAAAAAGATTTTTTAAAATATTGATATGGATAAAAAAATAAATTATTGATATCCACATAGGCGGTGGGCAAAACTGGTGGGCACAATTGATGGGCTCTATATCATTTCCGTATATATATATATATATATATATATATATATATATATTGTAGTTTAAAGTAGTGTTTATATTATTATTTATTTTATTAAAATAACAAATTAAAAAAAATAGAAAAAAAAAACAGTTTTGTGATGACAGGGTGGGTTTACCCGCCAGGTTCATGGGACGGGGCGGGGGCGGGGCGGGTATTTAAGCGCGACGGGGCGGGTAACGGGTCTAAAGTTTTTTGGCGGGGCGGGTCCTGGGATAGGCCATACCCGTCCCATACCCGCCCCGTTGCCAACCCTAGAAGTGAATAAGGTGGTTGCTGAAGGGTTTTTTTTGTGATTAATGTTGTAAGAATAATTCCGAAACATTGGGAGAGGGTTATGGCATTTGAAGGCATTTAAAAAGTGAAAGACTTCTCATCTTCCCCCACTAACCATGATGTGACACAATTTGTGGTGTTAAAGATCGTGTATATTTAGGTGATGGAGATGGGTTAATTAATGCAGTAATGATGCTATTTTTGTGGTAATGGAAGACATGATAAATTTTGAAAATTTATTAAAATGAACTTCGTTCAAAATATGAAAATGAATTTACTCCCAAAATTATTTTAATAACTATAATTAAATATAAAAATAACGAATTGATAATTTAACTATTATATAATTAAATTTAAATTTGTATGAAATGCAAGATTACTGTGGCTATTGAATTGTTTTGTATAAAACTATTAAAATTACAAGTTTGCAATAAAACTAATGTAATACTGCATTAAAAATTTATAATTGCATCTAGATATATATATATATATATATATGAGAAAATGCAATTACAATTAATATTAAATTGAATAACTTCTATTAAATTGAAAATTTTATAAATTCGATCGGATTTTTTTTGAAAATAATTTAGATTGTTTGGTGAATACAGAGCTGAGGGTGAAATTGAATGCGTGGTTTAGATGCAGAATCAATAAGGATATTCGATGAAAAATGATGTTAATTCGAACCAGGAATCAATTGATTGAATAAATTCGAACGGATTTTTTTTGGAAATGCAATTTCTATTTCGGATCGTGGGATTGATAGGAATGGGAAGATTTGATGGAATCACATTTAATTCGAAATAAAACATCTTGAGTTTTTGGAAATTAGAATTCAATTTAATGTTCGGCTACTTATGAGGAATGTAGGAAAAATATATAATATCTAATTACTACTTTAATTTCATTAGTGAGGGCATATTAGGTATATTAAACACAATTTTGGCTTTAAATGTTTTACTGGATTAATTTTTGTAGCTTTAATTGTAGTAGGGGGTTGGAATTTAGCTCTTATTGTTAATAAACTCTATTAAAATGTGATTGTCCAGAAAAAAAAAACCAGAGGCACCAGCTTCACAACCACTGTGCGAAAATAAAAATAGAGAAACACATAAAAAAAATCAAGAATCAGGAAACGCGCCTAGCCATTCTCTATATAGTATCTTGCTCAATATCACTATCATAACAATATCATAACAAGTTACCCAACTCCATGACAGATGGATAAAAAAACTAGTAATAGATTACACACTACAAAAAAAAACTGATTTTAGTGACGATTTTTTTTGTCACTAAATCTTTAAATTTTGTCACTAAAAATAGTTAGTGACAATTTTTGAGTTTGTCGCTATAAATCGTGTGACTAAAAGATTAGTGACGAAAATGCCTTTAACGTTACTATATGTCAAATTTCTAGTCACGTACATATTTTTTCACTAAAACTTATGTTATAGTCACATATCTTAGTTGTCACTGTTACTCAATGTTTACTTATGTTATAGTCACATATCTTAGTTGTCACTGTTACTCAATGTTTTAGTCACATAATTTTTGGTGTCGCTATTACTCAATGTTTTAGTCACATATTTTTTGGTGTCGCTATTCCTCAATGTTTTAGTCACATATTTTTTGGTGTCTCTATTACTCAATGTTTTAGTCACATATTTTTTGGTGTCGCTATTCCTCAATGTTTTAGTCACATAAATTTGGTGCCACTATTACTCAATGTTTCAGTCACATTTATTTATTGTCACTAAAACAAATAGTATAGTTACAAAAAAAATTCATGTCACTATAATTGAGATCTTTACTCAATGATTAATTATTAGATGTTGCAATATTAAGAGTCGTAGCTATAACATTTTACAAGTCGTCACTAATTAAGATGTAATTAAAACCTCATCACCATTTATATTTTATATATTAATATTTTAAATAAAATTTCAATAAATATAATAATATTGTAATAAGGTAGTTATCACTACCACTAGGTCCACTACCAACTAAAAATCTTGTAAAAATATGTATTAATTTTAATTCAATTAAAATAATAATAACTCTACCTTATGTTATTTCGACAAATGCATTCCAATATAGTTTAAAGTCTGCAGTAATAATAATTTTTTGATATAAAGCACATCCTATTTGTTCATTAATAAAATAAATTATTACAAATTGAAAGTAAAATAACATACAATATGATAGAAAAATTACTTAAAACAAATACATAAACTAAAATCAAATGTTTACAAGAAAATACATAGACTTTAGTATACTAAAACTATCTATCTGCGTCTTCAATGCTTTCATCCCTTCAGACCCTTCTTAATCTTCTTCAAGCTCTTTCCTGAAATATTTAAAATCGGGAAGGATGAGCAATACAACTAGGGAGCCCAATTAGCACTTATCAATGTTAAAACAAATTCTATAAAAAATAATTAAATAACAAACCGGACATAAATATATGTGGGAATTATAGGATGAAGAGCAATTAGCTAGGTCTAATTAAGCAAAAGAACAATAGGCATTCCAAAATTTACGTGAGTTGGGTCTTTGAAAAATTGTCGACTGAAACTAAGGAAAACAATAGTTGAGTAAAAATGGATTTGCTGGTATGCTTTAGTCAATTAAAGAAAATAGGATGTAATAGGAGAGAATGAAAAAAAAAAATACAATTTACAGGAAATGAGGGAAAAAATAAATTTTTCACTCTATGTCAACAAAAGTGAAGCAATGTACCGGAATCAAATAAATTGATCCTGGAGAGAAACCCGAGAGAAGTTTTCGGTAACAATATGTGTGCAGAGAGACATTGCGTAGATTTTTGTTGATCATGAGGGTGGGCGATAATAAAAAAAAGATAAGTAAAATGGATTTTAGTTGAAAAAATATTGGGATCATATTTGAACGTGGAATCATGCTCTTCTATTTTTTAAATTTGAAAATAACTGTCATGAAAATATTAATCTATAAACTATATTTCCTTATAAAATTTTATATACTTATAATAATTTATTATTTTTTTTATATAACTACGACTATTATCATTACCCCACATCATTGCATTAATGATATAGGACATATATATTTTCATTAATGAAGATTATAGATATATTAAAGAAAAAGTAAAAAATAATTTGACAAAATAGATTTCTATAATGTTTCGGGTATAAAAAATCAAATATATTTAATTTAATTAGATTCGGTAATTCAAATTGAATATTTTTAATCAATTTGATTAAATTTGGTATACGAATTGGATTATTAAGAATGGGATGGCATGTGGACTGTTTGCCCGGTCCCAACTTTCAAGTGGGGTTGTAAATGAATCAAATAATTTTTGTCGATTCGATATTTGTATTCGAAATTTTATTATTCAAATTCGTATACAAATTTTCTTTTTGATTCGATTAATAAACAAATACAACTATAGAATAATATTTAATTCGATATTAGTAAGTATTTGATTATATTTATAATATATATACATAAATATATTTTTAAATGTATATTTATCTTAGGGGTGTAAGTGAGTGGAGCCAACTAGCGAGCTACTCGTGCTCGACTCGAAAAAAGATTGAAATCGACTCGAGTTTTGAGCTACTCGAGTAGCTACCGAGTTCGAGCTCATAAATACTCATCTCGAAAGGCTCGTGAGCCTAATCGAGCTTGACATATATTTACTATTTTGCCATTAATATATATATAATTATATTTATATTCAAGTAATCGAGTCGAGTCGAGCTCAAGTTTATTTCAGAAAAAATATGTTTTACAATTAATTTTGAAAATTATATAGTTAATTGAGTCGAGTTGAGCTCGAGTTTCTTATTGAGTCAAGCTCGATCTTTAAAATTTTAGGCTCAACCGAGTCGAGTTTCGAACTTCAAGTATAACAATCGAGTCGAGTTTCGAGCTCAGCACTACTCGCCTCGTTTACACCTCTAATTTGTCTCATGTCGTATAATATTATTTAAATTATTATTTTTTACAAATTTTCTCCATAAAAAATCGAATCGAATACTTGAAAAATAATATTTAGAGTACATATCAAATACTTGCTTGGAATCGAATAGTATCAAATAATCATTCGAATCGAATAACGAATCAAATTTATTATTCAAAAAATAAACGAATACGAATATTCGAATACTTTCACGAATCAAATCAAATACTGGAGTATTTGCTTCGATTCAATTCGTTTACAACCCTAGTCCCAGGACCCGCCCAGTCACCAGAAAATTCTCAGACCCAAGACTCGTCTCTCTTGAGGATCTGTTGAGTTTTATATGCCCCGATCGACATAATTTTAAAACCACGATCCGTCTCACATCCGCTTTAATGGATCTAAACCTCTTCCATGTAAATCGAGTTCAATGCGGATTTGTAGTTGGACACTTGGACTTGGACTCGTTCCACTACCATCCCTAATTAAAAATCTACTCCAAGTTTGAATATTAAGAACCAAACCATATATTTGATTTGATTTGGTATTCAAATTCAAATATTTAAAAATTGTGTATTAAAATTTGAATATTAAAATCTAAACATATTTGGTTCAACTTGTTTTGGTATTAGAATTAGAATTTTAAATGAATTCGAATACAAAGAATCAAATATATTTGTTCAATATTCGAATTTGAATATTCAGAACGGATTCAACATTATAATTTGAATATGAATTTAAATTTAAATTTCAAATCAAATATTATTATGTGCCCTCATTTATTTTTTCAAAGAATCAATAACTTTTTCCATGATTCACAACCATAGCATATTTTTTTAATTATTTTTAAAAAATAAATAAACTATTAGACAAATTTCTCAAATTTAGATTTTATTTCAGAATTTTAAGTAATTCCTACATTTTTAAAGTATTTAAAATATTTGATAATTTATAGATTGTTTTGGTCAATTAACTATTACGAATTTTAATTTGTGTAAAATTATGAATAATATATCACTATAATTTTTTTATTATAATAATTATGTCATTTTTTCATCACTATAATTTCTAATCTTTTAGTGACAATATTAAATTATAAAAAAATATGTATTAAATAAGTAGTGATGATTTCAAATATTATCACTATATTTATAGTTGCATTAGTGACAATAACTTTTCTTTTGCAAGTCAAATTAAATTTGGCGTAAAACTTTAGTGACAACAAAATATTAACAATAAATAAAAATATTAACAATAAATAAAGGCGTTAGAAATTATCACAAATTTTTATGTTATTTTGTAACATAATGAATTTTTGTCACAATACGTATATACAAAATTGTCACTAATTATCACATTCTGTATTGTTTTGTAATAAAGTGAATTACTGTCACTATATGTTTATTTTTAGTGATGAATATTCAATAAAATAGTGATAGTATACAACATTGTCACTAAATATAATAAAAGTATTGTATTTTGTAACATAATTAATAATTATCACTATATATGTGTGTTTAGTGACAAAAATTCAATAAAATATTGACAATATGTATAGTTGTCAGTAATTATCACACTTAATGATGTTTTGTAGCATAGTGAATTATTTGTTACTATACGTGTGTTTTTAGCGACAAATATTCAATAAAATAGTTACAGTGTACAACGTTGTCACTAATTATAATATTTTGTAACAAAATGAATAATTATCACTAGATGTTTGTTTTTAGTGATAAATATTCAATAAAATATATATTGACAATATGTATAGTTGTCATTAATTATCACACTTAATGATGTTTTGTAGCATAATGAATTATTTGTCACTATACGTGTGTTTTTAGCGACAAATATTCAATAAAATAGTTACAATGTACAACATTGTCACTAATTATAATATTTTGTAACAAAATGAATAATTATCACTAGTTGTTTGTTTTTAGTGACAAATATTCAATCAAATATTGATAATATGTATAGTTGTCACTAATTATCATACCCCATGGTAGACATGCGCAAAACCGAACCGTGAAACCGGCAAACCGCCAAACCGGACGGTTTTTAACCGCCGGTTTGAAAAACCGCCGGTTACGGTTTGTTAACCGAACCGAAACCTTAAAATGACGGTTCGGTTACGGTTCCTTCAATTTAAAACCGCCGGTTTCGATTAAACCGCCGGTTTTCCTCCTTTTTTTTTTTTTTTTTTTTTTTTAAATCTTCGTATTTTCAAATTTTTTACATCAAATCACATTTCAAGTTTGACCAATACTTACTGAGTACCGCCTTACTATGTACTGTAGTATGTACCATTTGCTTTTTAACTTTTTACTTTTTCACTTTTTGCAGTGTACTAGCCTAGGGAGTAGGAATGTGCATAGCAGCTAGTCTTACCTCATGAAACCAGCTATTGTATAAGCATTCTTACCGGCAATTGCAAACTACTAAATAACATTCTTATTTCTATACCCAACCATTAAATACTCACATTCATGTATAACTCCAAGCTTTATCTGAAAAACGTCAATGGCCACCAAAAACGGTGGAGGTTAGCAACGCCAAAAACTAAGACGACCAAGTCACGGCGAACGCTTCACCAATTTTTTGGGATCTCAATCCATGGCCGTCGAAATGGTGCACGATGCCGAGTCCATGGCCGTTGAAATTCTGAAACTCAACGTCTACAGAGATAAGAAGATCGGTAAGAAAAAAGAAAAAAAAAGAGAGAGAGAAAACTGCCAAACCGGCGGTTTGAAAACCGAACCGGCGGTTTAAAAACCGAACCGTAACCGGCTCGTTACGGTTCGGTTTCGGTTACTAATTTTCAAAAACCGTAACCGCCGGTTTCTAACCGAAACCGGCGGTTTGCAACCGTTGGGCATGTCTACCCCATGGTATTTTGTAGCACAATGAATTATTTGTCACTATATTTGTATTTTTAGTGACAAATATTCAAATGTCACTAAACATGATTTTTTTTTGTAGTGACAGATTATCAACAATTTGAGAATTCTTCTTTTTAGGCATACTAATAATACTCATAATTCGACTAAGAATGGACAAACAATAATATATATATATATATAAATCACAGAATGTTAATCTGGATCGAGTGTGTAGGCTTGCTTCGATCGAGTGTGCAACGCGTGCAACTAACGTGCAAAGAGTGTGCAACTAGCGTGCAAAAAGTGTGTAGAGAGTTTTTTTTTTTTTTACTTTTAGGGTTTCTCTAAGCGCATGTCATATATTATATTATATTTTTATAAATTATATTATATATATATATATATATAAATTAATTTAAATAGGTCTGCATGTTAGGCCTAAAATGCCTATAAAAAAAGCTTAGGCCTGACCTCTTTAATTAAATGGGCTTTTAAAAAAGCTTGAGCCCGGCTTGTTTATTATACGAGCCGAGTCGAGCTTTAGTAGGCCGAGTCGTAGGCCCCTGTCGGGTAGCCTGACCCATTCCCACCCCTAATCCAGCACAATCGCGTCCCCTCCGTTCTGAAACCCATTCCCGGATTCACAATTTAAAGACTTGCAATTTATTTATATCATGGTAACTAATTAAAACCACACTAGTTTCAGTTTAATTTGTTTAAAAGAGGTATCCAGAAGACACGTAATAATATTGGTGTTCTGCATTTTCCTCACCTTTCTCTTAAGAGAATTGCACTCTGCTTCAAATGTTTTTACCTTCTGCAGAATTAAAACAGAAAATTCAAATCAATTAATCCAAAATCACAACACTTAATATTTATTTACAATTTTGGCAAAGTACCTTCTAAGCTCCTCATAGGCGTCAACAATTGGAGATGCATAAAGTAGTTTAATTCTCTGAATTTTACATAGTGGGCACTAAATCAGAGAGAAATCCAAGTAAAAAAATAAGCAGTAATTGGTCAGTACATGAAAAGATAAAACGAAAAAACAAGTCACATAAATTCATAATATAGAAATGATCAAAGAACTATTAAGTACCTTGCTTGAGCAACCCAGCCACTTTTTAATGTAAGACAACCCATATATGTGTCCGCATGGCAAACAACTGCATGTTCCAAAAATGATAAAGAAAGTAAATTTGATTAACCAAACAAGATCGATTTTGAAATTTTAGCAGTGCCAGTTGGAATATATAATACAAAGTGCATAGCAGACATGGTGATCACCACCACAAGACCAAGCTTTAGAGCGCAGATGGGGCAAAACAAGCCATCAATTTCACCCGTTTCATTTTTCTCATCACGACCATCCCTGATCTAGATCTCTTCTTCTTCGTGAATGTAGTCGGGATCCATCGCGGGTATGGGTATGCACACAATGTGAGGTAAGATTTGGGGTTTTACTTTTCAGAAAATAATGAGATTTGAAGTTGTTGAATACAGAGTATGTTAGAGTTGATGGACAACGGTAAAAAAAGATTCTTCTGATCAGCTAATCACAGACTAGTGTAGGAGGGAAACTCAATATGTTATAAAGAGAAGATACAATGGCAAATTAAATCACATTGGTTGATATTTGAGGACAAAACATAACAAATCAATTATATGCCTGAGACTTTATGTAAATTAATCTTAATTCTATATATTTGCAAACCTCTCCATTGCCACATGTCACCACCACACTCCTTCTAACTTAAACTCTTTTCTTAAAATCTCTTCATTTAAAAAATTCTCAACTCTCATTCGTTTACAATTTTATCTTTTAATCTCAACCCTCTATTTTAAGTTTGCATCTCCACCCTTCATTCTTAATCTTACTCCTATATAAACCTCCACAACTTTCTCTCATTTCAATCATCTCATATTTCATTTATTCAAATATTTATTTGTCCTTAATTAGAAATGAGAAATATTCTCGGTTAATTCGTGGGGTATCACTATTTTAGGTAAAACAACGAATTTAATACTCTTTCCATACATATATTCACGGTAAATATTGTTTTGATCATGACAATCAAATGTTACATGTATTATTTATGTTGATAAGACATATCTTTGTTCCTTCTCAAGTTGTATTGCAGCGGCATCGACGACTCCTTGTAGGGGCAGCGGTGGCTTGGACGTTCTGTCCTTTTACCTTGAGGATGTGGAAGACTTTGAGATTTGAGAGTTTGAATTACAAATATGGACACTATATATACGATATATACATTCCACGAATGACACTAACTAATTCTGATCGAACACTTCCCGTTAAGTTTCAGATAATTCATTTTCTGATCTTTTTGTCTTTTGCGACAACGATAAATAAAATTCAAGGTTAATCGTTGTCAACAGTAGGTGTGTATCTTCTAAAATTGTCAAATAATATTTTTAAGATTATTTATTTGTTTTTAATTTTCATTAAAAACTCAATTTATACATAACATGTAGTATAAAATTTTACTTTTAATAAATCTAAAACAAATAATATATAAATTGCATGTGTAATAATGAGCTAATTATATGATGATACTTGAATTATTTATGCTAAAGAAATACCCCCTCCGTCTCATAGGAACTTGCACACCTGAGATGACACACAATTTAAGAAATTGATAAGAAAAAGTGTAATGAGTGATGTTTTGATGGGTAGTTTTGTAATGTTTTATGAATAAAGTAAAGTAAAAAGTAGATTGAGTGTGAAAAAGTAATGACATATGGGTAAATAAGAGTATATTTTGAGGGTGGGGGTTATGAAGATATTTCCTTTTATGGGGTGTGCAAATTGGTATGAGACATCCATTTATAAAAAGTGTGCAAATTCCTATGGGACGGAGGGAGTAATGAAGTTGTTTGTTCCAATGCTGGTGGAGTGTTCTTTTTATATGAATGCAAGAGTCATGCACGTTTCATATGGAGAACATTTTCTACAGCTATTAGATCTCACATAGATATAATTCTTAACATTTCATCAAGTGGTATAGATTTTCTCTTATTACCTTCGGGATGTACTGCACATTCGAGGTTTTCAATTCCAATAAATATTATTGAATCATCTATCTACAACATAATATTTGATACTCATTTATCAAAACTTATAATAAAGTTAAGGGTTAATTGCAAAAAAAATCACGACCTTTATAGTATTTATCAATTACAACATATTCTTTTTTCTTTGCAATTCGATACACCACCTTTTTAAGTTTTGCAATTTGATGCATGTGTTTATTTTTCGGCAACACATGAATGATAATATACCGAAGTCGCATTAAGGTTCTACACAAATGCCAACGTAAATGTCCTGATTGATCAATAAAATATTTTTTATATATTATTTTATTTAATTTTTTGAATTTTAAAAACGTTTTTAAATATAAAAAATATCACATTATTTATTTGGACTATGATTTGGAGGACGCAATCTTATACTTTTGATTTTTTTTTTTTGAGGGAATGATAATAATTAAATTGGTTTATGATTTATTTTTAAAAATATTTAGTATTGTTTTTAGTTTTAAAATATTTTTTTTATTATTCTTTTTAGTTAAAAATGTTTTAAAATTTTTAAAAAAAAATTATTTAACATTCGTGACAAGTGACAACTATGTGTGGCACCTCGACAACTCTGACAATCAAATTATGATTTAATTGTTGCCAGAAAATTGACCTATGCATTGAATTGCAAAAATTAAAAAAGTGGTGTATCAAATTGCAAAGAAAAAAAAGATATGTTGTAGTAATTGATAAAAACTGTAAAAGTCGTGATTTTTTTTTGCAATTAACCCTAAAGTTAAAGTTAATATTATGGAATGAGGAATCGAGGATTAACATATCCTATTGTTTAAGGCACTTAATCGAAGCCTAAAAGACATACTCCCCCTGTCTCAAAAAGATAGTCAACTTTCCTTTTTCACACAAACCAATGCAAACATTTTTAGCATATACAATTTGTTCTTATATTCTTGTTATACCCCTATTTAATATTATTGAAATTTGTTCCAACAATTATTAAATAAGGGTATTTTAGGCAAAAATATTGAAATAAAAGGAAAGTGGACTATAATTTGAGACAACCCAAAAAGGAATAGTGGACTATCTTTTTGAGACGGAGGGAGTATTTAGAAATCTTGGTGGGTCTATGTCTGATTTTTCCTTTTGGATGAAAATCAGTCGTTTTTTGTGGAAACTCCGAACAAATTCTTCATTTTATTTCGGAGGGTTCTAGAGAAGTGCATTGTAGTTCACTCTACCATCAATTCATTATATTTGTGAGAACGTTACAAGATATTGAGGCTAAAGGATTGTTGTATCAGAGTAGTAGTTCTAAAAGGACTGTTGTATCTTGATAACCAGAAGACTTCGGGGAAAGTCTTGTTGTCCACAATGAACTGATCCTTGACAAACACTTGCTGTAAAGATTTCTTGTTTTTATCGTATCTTGATTTCTTTCAATGGATACTAATGCTACAAAGCTGCCTAAGTTCTCTGTTTTAGACTATGACTATTGGAAGTTGAGGATGGAGGCCATCTTCAGCTCGACCCACGACTTGATGGTGTCTGTGATCAAAGAAGGACCAATTGTCATCAAGACTCCTAACACAACAACTTTTGATACTTTGAAAGCCATCAGGGTACTTGTACCTAAACCCAGGTCAGATCTATCCAGTGACGAAATGAAACAAAACAATTTGGATAGCATTGCAAAAAATCTAATCTTACACACTTTACCCAATGAGTATCTGGGCAAAGTGCTTAAGTTCAAGACTGCAAAAGAAATGTGGGACATACTTGCCATTCTTTGTGAAGGCACAAGCCTAATCAAAGAAAGCAAATTAACCACTGCTGTCCAAATGTTTGAATCATTTAAGATGAAACCTGGTGAAACAATAGACCAGTTGGATACTCGTTTTACACGCATTATGAATGATCTTGATGTTCTAGGCAAGAAGTATACTTGTAGGGAGATCAACCTTAGGGTGCTTAAATCTCTAGATGATAGATGAAAAATTGATGAGGATCCACCAGTGCAAAGTCATGAAAACAAAAAGAATCATTTGATCATACATGATGGGCCGATTACAAGGGCAAGATCTAAGAAGATAAATGAGGATTTGATGAGCTTAGTTGCTGAAATGAGAGAAAATGTGCAAGACAAGCCCGAAGAAGGCCTAGTAGTGAATGTTATTGGGCTGGACTACGAATAAAGAGATGTCATGAAGCTAATTTGGGCTAAAAAACATAATTCTATGTGCACGGGCCTTCAAAAACGTGGCACACATGAAGCCCATCAGAATTATTGTTTTATTTTTATTATTATTAGTTATTTAGATTATTTACATTTTCTAGGAAATTCAAAGAGTTAGGAGTTACATTTTTAGCTTTGAATTGAATCTTTAGTGGCCTTTTAAGACCATAGGTGTAGGTTATGAATGTATTTACTCTTAGGAGTTACTTTCTAGCCTATAAATAGGCCTTGTATTCCTTTGGGAAGGGACACCAAGTTTAATACGAAATTACAAGCTTTTGTTTGCTTATTCTCTTTGTGAGGTTAATTTATTTGAGAACTTATCAAGAATCTTGTGGCGTTCAATCATACCAAGGTTCTTGGCTCTTCTATAGCCAACGGGTCAAGGTTTTTATGCTCTAAGTAAGATCAATCCAAATCTCGATTTGGGAATATCCGCTGCTTAATTTATACGTTGGGTTCTTAGATCTTTATATCTAATGGGTCATTCGTCTCTATCCACATCAGGTTGGTATCAGAGCAATTTGATATTGATCTGATTTTATTTTATCGTTGTTTATAGTATTTAGTTTCAAAAAAAAAAAAATCTAAAAAAAAAAAAAAAAACGTCCAAAAAAAAAGAGAGAGTTGAATATCTTGCTGTTTTTTCTTCATATGTAGAGAAGCAAGTCCCAAAAAAAAAAGGACGAGAATAGTTATAATATTTGTTTTACATAATTGTTTCCTCTTCATATTACAGTTTCAAGAATTCCTTGTTCCCTACATCTATAGGACTAAGGGATTATTGAGTGTTACTGGAAATTGTTCAAACTTGATTTTGTTCTCAAATTTTGAGTGGTAAAAGGCTAGAGTGGTGAGATTATTAGAGGGGAGGTAAAAGCCAAAAGAGTGATACAAGAGTGAATTGTGAGGATTTTTTTTTTGAGTGAAACACGAGTGATTTGTGAGAAATTATATACTATGGCAGGAACACCCAATGAACAACAAGAAGCTTTCACCCTACAAGCCATGCAACAACAATTTGCAAGGTTTGGAACAGTTCTTGATGGTCTAGTAGATCGGATAGAGAGATTGGAACAGCCTACACAAAGGGAGCCTAGAAATGCCAATGCAAATCAAAGAAGGCAATTTGAGGAGTTGGAATCGGAGGAAGAGGTGGATGATGATATGGGGGCTGTTCATCAAGCACATGGGAGAGGGGGTAGAAGAAGGCGAAACGACGAAGTGAATCGAGGTATGGGGAACATAAAGTTTCACATCCCAACTTTCCATGGGCGGAGCGATCCGGAAGCGTATTTGGAGTGGAAAAAGAAGGTAGAACTCATTTTTTATTGCCATAATCACTCGGAGGATAAAAAGGTAAAACTTGCAGCGATTGAGTTCACCGACTATGCTATAGTTTGGTGGGATCAGTTTGTTACCAATCGGAGACGGAATGGAGAAAGGCCAATTTCCACTTGGACTGAAATGAAAGCGGTTATGCGTAAGAGATTCGTACCCTCTCATTATTTTCGTGAATTGTATCAAAAACTTCAATCTATGAATCAGGGTACAAAATCTGTGGATGAATACTATAAGGAGATGGAGGTTGCCATGATTAGGGCAAACGTTGAAGAAGATCGGGAGGCGACCATGGCTCGTTTCTTGAATAGGCTGAATAGAGATATTGCTAACATTGTGGAGCTTCAACACTATGTGGAGCTTGAAGATATGGTACATACAGCCATGAAAGTGGAAAGGCAATTGAAGAAGAAGGGTTACATGCAAAGGAGTTACACACCAAATTCTCAATCTTCAAGTAAGATGAAAGAAGGGGTCCCCAAAGCGACCTTTGGAGGTTCTCCAAGACCACAAAGTGAGACGTCAAAGGCCAAGTCTAGTGAGACTGATAAAGGAAAATGTATTGTCACTACACCTTCTCGTAGTCGTGATGTTAAATGTTTTCGTTGTCATGGCTATGGGCATATTGCATCTCAATGTCCAAACAAGAAAGTGATGATCCTAAAAGATAATGGTGAAATTGAGTCGGAGGGTGAGAGTGAAGATGAGAGTGAAGAGCAAGTTGAAAAAGTCTCCGCTGAATCGGGAGAACTCTTGGTGGTAAGAAGATCTCTAAACATGCAAGCAAAGGTGGGAGAAGTGGAACAACAAAGAGAAAATATCTTTCATACAAGGTGTTTGGTTCGAGAAAAGGTATGCATGTTAATTATTGATAGTGGGAGTTGTACTAATGTTGCTAGTATGGAAATGGTGGAAAATTGAGTTTAATTACGTCGAAGCATCCTAATCCATATAAGCTTCAATGGCTTAATGAATGTGGAGAAATTCCAGTAAATAAACAAGTTTTGGTGTCATTCTCTATTGGCAATTACAATGATGAAGTTTTATGTGATGTGGTACCAATGCATGCAAGTCATATCCTTTTGGGAAGACCATGGCAGTTTGATAGGCGAGTGATGTATGATGGGTATCATAATCAATTCACATTGAAGCATCAAAATAAGAAAATCATGCTTGTATCTTTAACTCCACAACAGGTTCTTGAGGATCAAATCAAAATGTCTCGATCAAGGAGAGCACGTGAGATTGAAGAAAAAAAAGATGACAAAAAAAAGAGTGGAGATAAAAATAAGAGGGCTGATTTGAGTGTTTCCCAGGGAGAAAAAAAGTGGATGGAAGTGAGGACAAAAAAAGAGAGAATTTCTTTGCAAGAGGGAGTGAACTAAAGAGAGCTTTTGGTGAAAAAATGAGTGTATTGGTGTTGGTACATAAGGAAACTTTTTTAAGCACTAACGAATTAACATCTTCTTTGCCTAGTTCTTTTGTGTCTCTTTTGCAGGATTATGAAGATGTCTTTCCGGAGGAGGAACCGAATGGTTTACCACCATTAAGGGGCATCGAACATCAGATTGATTTCGTTCCGGGTGCAACACTTCCAAATCGACCCGCTTATAGAGCTAACCCGAAGGAAGCAAAAGGAATCCAAAGGCAAGTACAGGAGTTGATGGCTAACAGAAAGGTTCAAGAAAGCTTGAGTCTGTGTGCTGTACCGGTGATTCTAGTACCAAAGAAGGATGGAACGTGGAGGATGTGCACAGATTGTCGCGCCGTCAACAAAATCACGGTAAAGTATCGCTATCCTATCCCTAGGTTAGATGATATGCTTGATGAATTGCATGAGGCTGTGTTATTTTTTAAAATTGATTTGAAAAGTGGTTATCATCAAATAAGGATCAAAGAAGGAGATGAATGGAAAACTGCTTTCAAAACAAAACATGGTTTATATGAGTGGTTGGTAATGCCGTTTGGCTTAACTAATGCACCAAGTACTTTCATGCGATTAATGAACCATGTTTTGCGTGATTTTATTGGAAAATTCGTGGTTGTGTACTTTGATGATATCCTTATCTATAGCAAAAGTATGGAAGAACATCTTAGTCATGTGCATAAAGTGTTAGAAGCTTTAAGAAAAGAATCTTTGTATGCTAATCTTAAGAAGTGTTCATTTTGCATGGATAAAGTTGTTTTTCTTGGTTTTGTGATAAGTGCTAATGGGATTGAAATGGAAAGGGATAAAGTCAAGGCTATTCTAGATTGGCCAGTTCCTACTAATATTGCTCAAGTAAGAAGTTTTCATGGTCTTGCTAGTTTCTATCGACGATTTGTTAGAGATTTTAGCACCATTGCCGCACCACTAAATGAAATTGTAAAAAAAGAAGTTGGTTTTCATTGGGGAGAAAAGCAAGAGCATGCATTTAATCTTTTGAAAGAAAAACTCACTACTGCTCCAATTCTTGCATTACCTGACTTTAATAAAAGCTTTGAACTTGAATGTGATGCATCTGGAGTAGGTATAGGTGCTGTTTTAATGCAGGATGGAAAACCGATTGCTTACTCAAGTGAGAAGTTGAAGGGAGCTCAATTGAACTATCCAACTTACGACAAGGAGTTGTATGCTTTGGTGAGGGCATTAGAAACATGGCAACATTACTTGTGGTCTCGAGAATTCGTTATCCATACGGATCATGAATCTCTCAAATACCTTAAGGGACAAGGTAAGCTTAGTAAGAGGCATGCTAAGTGGGTAGAATTCATTGAATCTTTTCCATATGTAATTAAGTACAAAAAGGGGAAAGAAAACATTGTGGCTGATGCATTATCTAGAAGGTATACTTTGATCACTACTTTGAGCTCTAAGCTTCTTGGGTTTGAATCTATCAAGGAAATGTATGTTGATGATTCTGATTTTGCATCCATTTATTTGGCTTGTGAGCATGCTGCATTTGAGAAATTCTATAGGCATGAGGGATATTTGTTTCATGAAAGTAAATTATGCATTCCTAAATGTTCTATGCGTGAGTTGCTTGTTAGGGAAGCACATGGGGGAGGTCTAATGGGACATTTTGGAGTACATAAAACTTTGGATATCTTGTGTGATCATTTCTATTGGCCAAAAATGCGTGTTGATGTTGAAAGAATTTGTGAACGATGCATAACTTGCAAGCAGGCTAAGTCAAGAGCTCATCCGCATGGATTGTACACGCCATTACCTATACCGAATGAACCTTGGGTAGACATATCCATGGACTTTGTTTTGGGTTTGCCAAAATCAAGGAAAGGTAAAGATTCTGTGTTTGTGGTGGTTGATAGATTTTAAAAAATGGCACATTTCATTCCATGTAATAAGACAAATGATGCAACTCATATTGCTGATTTATTCTTTAAGGAAATTGTTCGTTTGCATGGAATTCCAAAAACCATTGTGAGTGATAGAGATGTAAAATTTTTGAGTCACTTTTGGCGTGTTTTGTGGAATAAATTGGGTACAAAACTTCTGTTTTCTACTACTTGTCATCCTCAAACGGATGGACAAACTGAAGTCGTTAATAGAACTTTGTCTCAATTACTTAGAGTTTTGATTCAAAAGAACTTAAAAAAATTGGGAAGATTGTTTGTCGTTTGCTGAATTTGCTTATAATAGAAGTGTTCATTCTGCTACTAATCATTCTCCTTTTGAGGTTGTTTATGGATTTAATCCAATAACTCCACTTGATCTAGTACCAATTCCCATTGAAGAACGTGCGAGTCTAGATGGAAAAGCAAAAGCCGAGATGATTAAAAAGTTGCATGAAAGAGTGAAACTCAATATTGAGAAAAGAACTGAGCAATATGTCAAGCAAGCTAACAAAGGTCGTAAAGGAGTCATCTTTGAGCCCGGTGATTGGATATGGTTACACTTGAGGAAGGAGAGATTTCCAAGCAAGAGAAAGTCAAAATTACAGCCAAGAGGAGATGGTCCATTTCAAGTGATTGCACGAGTCAATGACAATGCATACAAACTTGACCTTCCTGGTGAGTATAATGTAAGTGCAACTTTCAATGTTACTGATCTTTCTCCCTATTCTGATGATGTAGATTCGAGGACGAATCCTTTTGAAGAAGAAGGGAATGATGAGGATCCACCAGTGAAAATTCATGAAAACAAAAAGAATCCTTTGATCAAACATGATGGGCCGATTACAAGGGCAAGAGCTAAGAAGATAAATGAGGCTTTGATGAGCTTAGTTGCTGAAATGAGAGAAAATGTGCAAGACAAGCCCGAAGAAGGCCTAGTAGTGAATGTTATTGGGCTGGACTACGAATAAAGAGATGTCATGAAGCTAATTTAGGCTAAAAGACATAATTCTATGTGCACGGGCCTTCAAAAACGTGGCACACATGAAGCCCATCAGAATTATTGTTTTATTTTTATTATTATTAGTTATTAAGATTATTTACATTTTCTAGGAAATTCAAAGAGTTAGGAGTTACATTTTTAGCTTTGAATTGAATCTTTAGTGGCCTTTTAAGACCATAGGTGTAGGTTATGAATGTATTTACTCTTAGGAGTTACTTTCTAGCCTATAAATAGGCTTTGTATTCCTTTGGGAAGGGACACCAAGTTTAATACGAAATTACAAGCTTTTGTTTGCTTATTCTCTTTGTGAGGTTAATTTATTTGAGAACTTATCAAGAATCTTGTGGCGTTCAATCATACCAAGGTTCTTGGCTCTTCTATAGCCAACGGGTCAAGGTTTTTATGCTCTAAGTAAGATCAATCCAAATCTTGATTTGGGAATATCCGCTGCTTAATTTATACGTTGGGTTCTTAGATCTTTATATCTAATGGGTCCTTCGTCTCTATCCACATCAAAAATGGTTAAGATGATTATCAAGACTACTCTGGATTTAGATATATACTTGGAATTCTGAAATCCTTTTCCAAACACTAATAGCACACGAGTTTGAGTTAAATGAGAAAGATCCCCTAGTTGGTAGTGATCAGGATAATTCAGTTCTTAAGAACGTTGCTTTTAAGGCATCCTCTTCCAAAAATTCGAAAACCTCTAGTGATAAGCCCACTAGTATTAGACATGAATTAGAGAAGTCTGACTTGAGCCTTAAAGCGCAGATGAGTCTTATGATAAAAAGGTTTGACAAGCTTAATAAGCGTTATGGACGTTATAATTTTTTTTACAAGGATTATAGGGGTTCCAACAACAGGGACTCTTCCGTGACCAGAAGAGATCGAAACTCTTCTAAAAGAAGGGATGAGGTCTCAACTGAGAACAGGAGAGTTAAGAGCTCTTCTGATAAGAGGTATAGATCCTCTTCTGATCGCAAGAAGGATAGGAAACGTGATAATTCTCCTATCAAGAAATCATTTAATGATCATTTGTGTTACAACTGTGATAAGCCAAGACACTACATATATGAATGTCCTGATCTTAGCTCTGAAGACCGAGAAGAAAGGAAGGCGAGAAGAGATCGCCGCTATGCTAGAGATAAGAAGGTAATGATGGCCAACAATGAATCTAATGAGGAATAAGATGAGTTACCATCGTCCTCCTCTGGTTATCTCACTAGCAACGACAATGATCGCGATGATGATCTGGCACTCATAGCCAAAGAATAAATTGAGGTATCATCAATTAACTCATTTCCTTCTTGTGATAATTTTGACACTAATGAAAGTGATACGGCTGACAGCGGAGTAGGGTGTAATCTTCATCACTCAAATGAAGTGACTGAAGAAGACCTTCTACTTGCTAATAAAGCCTTCGTGGAAGTTAGTGACGAGAACATTGCTTTAAAACAAGAAATCATTCGTCTCAGAGAAGCTCAGTCTAGAGCAGACCCTAAATTAATTATCCTAAATGAACGTTTATTAGAAGAGTTGTCTCAACTCAAAGATAAGTATACATTGATAGATAACTTATACAATGTTATGATCATGACTCAAGCTATTGAAATCAATGAGTTCAATGATTTAAAGTCTAAATGTGAAAAGTTTGAAGAGCGTTAATAGGTTCTTAGAAATTGAAGTACTTAGCTTGGACCTTAAGCTAGCCGATATGATTAAATCTTCCAAGATTAATCAACAATTATTAGATAGATATAGGCCACCTGCTGATAAAACTGGGTTAAGTGTTGATGTACCTAGCTCTTCCAGATAAAGGTAAGAAACCGATGGATTATGATAAGGTTATGAAACCTAAGGCGGTGTTTGTTTTGGGATTGGCCAATCCGGATTTGGATTGACCCAATCTCAATCCAATCTCTCTTAATTCATCTCAATCCAAATACAAATCCAAATACCAATCCACCCTATAATACACCTACACACCTATTTTTATACCATCAAATCACTATCTCTCTTACTTTTCTTTCACACACTCATTCTCTCTCATACTTTCTTCTCTCTTACTTTTCTTTCACTATTAACAATAATAAAATATTATAACATCACTTTTGATGTGACATAAAGTTAAATATACCCCTACTTCTCAATCCTTAACCAAACACAACTTACACACAATTACTATTCATGGATTACCCAAATCCTAATTCAATCCACCACAATCCAAATCCAATCCAAATCAATTCCAAACCAAACACCACCTAAGGGTACTGCACAAGTACAATCTAATTATAAAGTTACTGTCAAGTAATTCGGGTAGATTAGACGTCTCCAACCAAGTAGAATACTTGAAGATATAAGAAATAACTGCTCTAGGATAGTAATTCAAAAAGTAATCAACGAGACAAACAGCACACAAGAATTTAAGTGGTTCGATCAATGTGATCTACATCCACTGGACCAGACGAGTACTTCTTTGATTGATAAAGAATGTTTACACACTCATTCACTCGGAATAGAATATTTCCTCACTTCACTCGTGAACTCACACAACTCAAAGATTACAAAACGTACTACAATTCCATCCAAAACTTTACAATGTACACAAACAAGAGTTTATAAAGACCAAAGGTAGTTGCTGCTGTTAGGAACTGTTTTGAGTAGTTATCAACCGTTTGCAACCGCTTGTAACAACCCATGTGCTCTGTTATTGCCCAACTGAAATGGTAGTTATGCCCTCAAGTAGTTGTAACTGTAAAACAGTTAGTTAAACTAACTAACTTCGAACCAGAAGACTTGTCCATAAAGATCAGATCACTACTTAGTGTTCTGATACTCAACTCTTCTGCTCTGATGATCAAAAGCTAACTCTGCTGATAGACTTCATACTGAGCTGATCTTAACTGCACTGACCAAGTACTGTGCTGACCCAAGTACTGTGTTGATCTGGTACTGAGCTGATCCAGTGCTGATCTTACTGTGCTGATTTAGCCAACTGTGCTGAACTCTAAGCATCACCTTCTCATCTGATTGAAACCCTTCAACTCATCTGATAAGGCCTAAGTTATCTTATCTGATCCTATCAGCACACTACTCACTTAGTGTGCTGACTATGAGATAACACTCACAGTTACTATTACTAGAAATGGTAAAATTAAATTTATAGATAAATCAGTACAGTCGAAGCAAAATCAGCTGAGATACACTCAGTCGATTAGACCTAGACAAGTACAGTCAAGTTGGAACCAGCTTAGACCACCTTTCATAAGGCAGTCTCAGCGGTATTCAACAACACCCCGGAAGTATGTACCACCTAATCATAATCAATCTTTTCTCTATCCTCCACCTCTATCTTATGACATTATTCAAGAGGATAGATCACGCCACATTTACAAACCATACGTTAAACAAGCTTTTAGATCCTATACGAACTATCAAAGACCAATTGACCATACTCACAAAGAAGTCGAACCAAGAAGAAGTTACCTCAGACGAGTAGATATTAACTCTGCTGATAGTTCAGATAAAGCAAACAAGGTTCTGTTCTGTAACCGAAAAGGTAGAAAACTTAAGAGATCTCAATTGTTTAAAACTCCTATGTATATTTTAGTTCCTCTTAATACTACTAACAATGAAGAATCCCAAATTTAGAGTACCTAAATTATTAATCACCAATGCAGGATCACATCGACTTATATAAAAAATGTGTATCAGTTGGTGAGACCTAGTACATTGACAGTGGTTGTTTGCACCACATGACTGGTATTAAGGATCTTCTCATCAACTACCACGAACAAGAAGCCTCTAGAGTCTTCTTTTGGTGATAGTTCCATAGGCTTAAAATTCAATTTAACTGATGAAAATCTAAAAACAGAATTTTAGAACAGCTTTCCCAACGTTTAAATTAAAACAGGTTTGTGAAAGTTGGCTGCAACCTTGGGCTTTTAAAATATCAAATCATACTAAACACATTAAACACACTCACAAACATGAACGAACAGTACCACAATGAAAAACTATTTAGAGTAGTAATATATCTTCACAATTCACTCCATAATTTTCTTAGCTTTTATTATAACATCCAAAAGTACAAACACCAACGGGTTAAACACACATAAGCTGAAACTAAGCTCCATCACTCCATAAATTCGAATTTCTCAACCGGAAATATAAATGGCCTTCGCTTCAGATTTCTTCACTTCCTCCTTAGGAACAGTCACAGTCAACACTCCATTCTCCATACTTGCCTTGATCTGGTCCATCTTCGCATTCTCCGGCAGCCGGAAGCGACGGAAGAACTTGCCGGAGCTCCGCTCCACGCGGTGCCAGTTGTCGTTCTTCTCCTCTTTGTCAGATCTGCGTTCGCCGCTTATCTGGAGGACATTTCCTTCCTCAACCTCCACCTTTACCTCCTCCTTCTTAAGGCCGGGAACATCGGCCTTGAACACGTGGCTCTCCGGCGTCTCCTTCCAGTCGATTCGTGTGGCGGCGAACTGCGACGTCTCGCTGCCAGCGGAGGTGTTGAGTTGCCAATCACGGAAAGGGTCCCACGCATCGAGGGAGAATGGATCGAAGACGCTGCTTCGTCGACCAAAAACGCTCGGAATTAGCGACATTGATTTATTGGATTTGATCAAATTTGATTCTGAGAAGATTATATAAAGCTTTTCAGTATGACTTTGTTGTAATTTGTTTTCTGCAATTGGGGAATGGAGAAAGTGGAATTTATAGGAATCAGAATTTGCAATTTGAATGCGTCGAACAGTTTAGAGAATTCGGGAAAATTGAAAGAGAATTCGAGAGAAACTTTTTTTTGGCTGGAAAAAGAAGTCTCTAGAGAAGGCGGGATTCTGTCGACCAATCATAGGAAGCCACGTCACATTTTAGAATTCCTCTATTAATTAACTGAATAGCTTAAGTGTATATTTGCAAACAATTGTGGTTAATTCAAAGCGATAGAAATCAATTTTTTTTAATTTTACAGAAAACACCTTTATTAAATTTGAATAAATAATGAGTATAAATAAAATATTATTTAAATTGTAAAGATAAAATTGTAAAATTAGTTATTTCAATAATGAAAAACATTTAGAAACGGTTAGAAGGCGGGGAATGATGTTTCACCAAAACTGTTTTTTAAGTAATTTAATTTAATAATTTATGTGTTTACAAACATTTTAAAAGTAATTCTATTTTTAAAAAAAATATGTTTTTAAGCACGTATTATTGTTTCAAACGTTCTCTATATCTGGTAGCTAAATTCAATTTCATTACTAACCATCATTTTTTTTTAATGTTCCACACTATGAGCATGTTTGCTTGATGGGTTTAGGGGGGTTTAGTGATGGGTTTGATATGTAGATCCATCTTCTCTCATGTTTGGTTTCTCATAACTTTAAACACCTTGACCCGGGTTTATAATTTGACCCGGTTTTTTAAACTAGATTCCATAGGTTTAGACAACCTAGCCTCCCCTTGGGTTTATCTAGCCTCTCCCTCTAGGTTTATCTAGCCTCCCCCACATCTTAGCCCATCTTAGCCCAACCAATGAAGCAAACATGCCCTATGTTTACTACCTGAATCTTTAGTATTTATCGCTATAATTATTATTGTGAGTCAATACACTTGTCAATAATTTAATATATATAATAAAATATAAAAAAAAATGTTGCAAATGATTTTTCCAACTAAATTTTTATATATCTATTACTCAGTATGTTCCATTTTATTTGTCACTTTTAAGATAAAAAATTACAAAATATGTCACATTTAATTTTTCAAAATATATTAACGATATTTTTTTCAATTATGTCATTTTTTAATTTTATTTTTATCTTATATTCATTTAACAAGATACAGGAGTAAAAAAAAATCATTTAATAATACTACTGGTAGGAGAGTATAATAGTCATATTATACAAATAACAATTAACGTTAAATGATTTTCTTATATTTTATGAAATTTCAAAAGTGGCTGAAAAATTAAACAAAGGAAATAAAGAGGCTTAAGGCGTGCGCTGAGAATTTATTGGCCGATAAATTGGGCTCAAGCAAGGTGGGTCAAGAGCTTTCATCTCCTACTTCATTATGCCCCCTAAGTGCTGGGCCCGAAATCCCAGATGAGACGGCCCAATATACTCCTAATGCGGATCAGCCCACCTCTCAGGATACTGTGGACTCAGACCCTTTTAATTTGGGCCCAGTAATTGAGAACGCTTCCAAGACCAAGAAGGGGAGACAACGGTCCATAAAGAATAAAGACATCAGCCAGGCCAAGAGTACAGACCATTGGGCCGAATGGATGGAGTTTGCGAGCGAACTGGAATCAGGCCAAAAAGAAACGAAACGCAAAAAGCGGACTAAAGGAAAGCGATCTTGCCCTAAGAAAGTAAGTAAGAGAGAAGATATGGAGCCCGCCGCATCTGACGCCCCTTTGCCGCCTGCAAGGAACTGGATTGAAGATGAAACCAACACAATCCTCGAGGTATGTAACATGATGGGGTTCTGCAAGAAAAACGATATTGGGATTATCTCTCAAAAGATCAGAGAGTATGAAGCAAGGGACAGAGAGGCGCTCGGTCAGCTGTGAGTAGAGGCTGAGCCGCGAGCGCAAGATGAAGGGATCGCATTTCTAGTAATTTATGAAGATCTTAAGCTTAAACGCCAGAGGAAAAGGGAGTAGGAGAAAGAGACACCTAATCAAGGATCTCATTAAGGCCAATAGCGTTGATTTTCTGTGTATCCAGGAAACCAAGCTTGAGATGGTTGGGGAAGAAGTCTGTAAAGTGTTGTGGGGCGATAAGGACTTTGATTGGTATTTTAAAGGTGATGTGGGTCTATCGGGCGGCATTTTGTGTACCTGGAGGAGATCGCGATTCAAAAAAGTCGAAGCCTGGGAGGATGGGGATGCGTTGGGTGTTTCGGGTGGCTGGGGTGAGGAAAATTTGGAGGTTCGCATTGTAAACGTGTACGCCCCATGTGATCCCAAAATGAGAATGACCCTATGGGAGAGACTGATAGACAGAATGGCTAGTCATCCCGAAAGTAGATGGTGCGTATGTGGCGACTTCAATGCCACGCTTCACAAGTCCGAGAGAAGGTATAGAGGCCAGTATTCCAGCAGGGGCGCTGACAGGATGTTCAAGAATTATGTTGAGGAGGCGGAGCTGGTTGATCTACCAATGCTTCGTAGAAAGTTCACTTGGGTTAAGGATAATGGAGAATGTTGCAGCAGACTAGACAGATTTCTTGTTTCAAAGGATTGGATAAACACGTGGCCTGACCTCAAACAGGAGGGTCTTACCATAACCATCTCGGACCACGCCCCTATTACTCTTAGTGTAGTGCCGGCGGCCGACTGGGGTCCAAAACCTTTCAGAAGCATAGATTGGTGGTTAGAAGACGATGAGTTCAGAGCGCTGGTGTCTAGGGAGTGGAACACTCATGTGATCAAGGGGTGGGGGGCCTTCGTCATTAAAGAAAAATTGAAACTTCTGAAAAAGGCAGCAAGAATGTGGAGAGACAAGAAGGGGAACAGGTTAGAACAGAAGATCAAAGAGGATGAAGACTCCTTACATAAGCTCGATTCGAAATTGGAGAATGATGGATGGAGTACTGAAGATGCCAAACTCAGAATGGAAACCTTCATGTCACTTGAGGAAAATAGAGACAGGAGATCAAGACTGGCTTTCCAAAAAGCTAGAATCAGGTGGATCAGGGAAGGGGACTCGAACTCGAGTTTTTTTCATTCTCAAGTTAAAAGAAAACAGAGGGCAAATGAGATCAAAGGTGTGTTTATTCACGGATGCTGGGTTGAGGGCGTTGAGAAGGTGAAACAAGGAATTTTTGAGTTCTTTAAGGACAACTTCTCCAATCAGTCATGGACTAGACCGAAGGTAACTGGAATCTGCTGCAAAACTGTTGGTGAGTTAGAAAACCAGGTTTTATGTGGTCAGTTCTCAAAAGCTGAAGTCAGGAGCGCGTTGGAGGAATGCGGCTCGGTGAAGAGCCCTGGACCTGATGGTTTTAATTTCAGATTTGTAAAATGCTTTTGGAGCACATTGGAAGATGATTTCTTCCGAGCAATCTGTGAATTTCACACCAACGCCAAGCTTGTCAAAGGGATAAATGCGTCATTCATTACTCTAATCCTGAAAGTTAGAAACCCGACGGCTATCAAGGAGTTCAGACCCATCTCCCTGGTGGGGTGCTTCTATAAAGTCCTGGCTAAGATTCTAGCAGCCAGATTATCCAAAATTATTGATTAGGTCATATCCCAGAATCAAATGGCGTTTATCAGGGATAGATACATCTTGGACAGTGTGGTTATTGCCAATGAAGTTATTGATGAGGCGGCCAAAAGGAAGAAGAGCATATTCATATTCAAACTGGATTTCGAGAGGGCTTACGACTCAGTGGATCACAGCTTCCTTCTCGACATGCTTACGGTCATGGGGTTCGACGAAAAATGGATGTGGATTAAAGAATGTATTCAGTCAGCCTCGATATCGGTGCTCGTAAACGGGAGCCCGACGAAAGAATTTAGGATGGAGAAGGGGATACGGCAAGGGGACCCGATGTCCCCCCTGCTCTTTACTGTAGTGGGTGAGTGTCTTAGTCTGATGGTGCAAAGGGCAGTGGAATCAGGGAATTTCTATCCAGCAATGGTGGGAGCTAATAATACCAAAGTCTCACACCTTCAATTCGCAGATGACACATTATTCTTCGGAGAAGCCTCTAGCAATAACATAATTGTTCTCAAAAGTATTCTCAGAATGTTTGAAATTTGGTCGGGACTCAAGATCAACTTCCACAAGAGCACGTTGTCGGGGATTCACGTTTCGGACGTTGCTTTAGAGGTGTGGGCCACTAAGCTTAACTGCAAGAAGGCTGAACTACCATTGAAATACCTAGGGTTGAACATTGGAGCTAATCTGCGCAAGGCCGAAAGTTGGAGGGAGACTGTACGCACGGTGGAAAACAGACTGAATTCTTGGGATGTAAAATCGTTGTCGTTTGGTGGTCGAATGGTGCTTATTAACTCGGTACTATCAAGCTTACCCACCTATGCCCTATCCCTACATAAAGCCCCAACCAAAATCACCAATGCCATAAACTCAATCCAAAGGCGTTTCCTGTGGAGCGACGGTGACCCGAAGGTAAGTAAGATTCCATGGGTGAGTTGGGATATTATGTGTAGGGCGAGAGATAAGGGTGGGTTGGGCTTTAAAAATCTGTCTTTGTTTAATATTGCATTGTTGAGGAAATGGGGGTGGAAATTGTTAGGTGAGAAGGGCAGTTTGTGGAGGGAGGTATTAGAGTCTAAGTATGGTCGTTTTGTGGATTGTGTGGATATGTATAGGTCGGTAGGTAGATGCCCGAAACAGTGGTCAATTTGGTGGTCGACTATTGTGTCTCTTGTTGGGTCGAGTGAGTGGTTTAGGAACAATTGTTCTAAAGTAATTTGTAATGGAAAATCTACTCAATTTTGGAATGATAAATGGGTGGGAGGGGATAGGCTGAAGGATTTATTCCCTAGGTTGTTTCTGCTTGAGAAAAACAAATGCTGCTTAATATCAAATAGGGTGCTATGGGAGGGGGGGATTACAAAATGTTTTGGGAGTGGAGACGCCCTCTGTTGGTAAGGGAAGAGGGTACTGCTAACAATGTTTTCAAGCAGATTGGCAGGTATGTAGCGGAATCGAGCGAGGAGGATCGCTGGACGTGGGACCTGGAGAAGCACGGAAATTATTCGGTGAAATCTGCTTACGACTTCTTGTTGGACAGAATTACAGAAGACAGGCCGGAGATCGGTAACTTAAAGGAGGTCTGGACCAAGAGTGTCCCATCAAAAGTGGCCTGCTTCTCGTGGAGGATGCTACAAAATAAAATTCCGACTGTGACGAACCTGAGACGTAGCGGGGCTTATAACCCAAATTTCTCTTTGAAGTGTGTACTATGTGGCGCCGAGGACGAAGATTCGACTCATCTATTCTTCTCCTGCTCCAAATCTAAAGATGTTTGGGGTAGAATCTATAGATGGTTTGGATTCGACTACAACACTGGGGGCACGGGGGTGAATCATCTGAAGAACCATCGGGAGGTAGCTGACCAGAAAAGGAGGATAGCCTGGACGGTAATCTGGCATTGCATTGTGTGGCACATATGGATTGGTAGAAACAATGTTGCTTTCAGAGGACAAGAATTTAATCCAGAAGATGTGGCTGATAAAATTTGCGCTGCCTCATACAGATGGCTCAAAGTGAAGGGCATGCTAAATTTTATTAATACAAATCTTTGTTGTTTCCAAAAAAAAAAAAAGAGGCTTAAATTCAAAATGAGTCAGTTACATATTGGTTCGCGTTTGCCTATATTCGACACAACTAGAAGCCAAACAACTTCTTTCATCCTCGCGTCGCCTTTTTTTAATTGGGCTATTTTTCCTTACAATTTTATCGGTTTATTCTCTCTCTCTTTTCATTTTCATCTCAATCTTTGATTTTCCACTGCTTCGTTGTGCTGTTTTCTCCATTCAGTCTATTGCACCAGTTTAGGTCGTCAATACTTCTAACCTTGCACGTCTTCATCTCCCTATATATACTTTATTTTAAACGTGTTCACATTTGCCTTTGTGGGTTTCTTCAATTTCGTGTAACTGATATCATTTGACCTACACTCACACGATTAAAATAATTAACTATGTTAATTTTTATTTTCCTCATTTTTCTCTTGTGAGTTTCTTCAATTTATTGTAATTGACATTGAAGAAAAAATTGTGGATTTTTATTTTTTTTAATTGCAAAAGCGAATTCACGTGTTTTTACTGCAACAAAAACTTCTCTAGCACAAAATCGATGTAACTTATGCTTCATCAAAGTATCATATCAATTTAGACTATTGTATTGAATTCCTCTTGATTTTTATGCGTACGTATACATCATATTTAGATTTAAGTCAATGGAATAATTATTACATTCGTTTTGTTTGAAAATTAGAAAACTCATACAAAGATATAATCGTCAAACAACTTTGATTTCAATGTGTTATTTTTTCTTTTCTTTTTTCAAAATTCTTGAAATATTTTTGAACAATGAACCACATTTTTATTATCCTTATCCTGAAAGTGAAATTCCCTGAATACCCAAAATAATATTGTTCGTGTCATATTAAAAGTCATTGCTAATAGCCTGAACTTCTTTTTGGATAAAATAATATCTCCGATTCAAAAGTGTCTTTATTTCTAATCGTCTCATCACAGATAATGCTATGATTTTTTAAGATATTTCACTACATGAAAAAAAAAAAAAAAAGTAAAAAGGCCCCTGCTCTAAAATTGGACATGAGTAAATCTATAAACGGAGATATTTAGAAATTAGTGGACGGAGATATTTAGAAATTAGTGGACGGAGATATTTATTAATGTTCATAAAAAAAAAAAAAAAAAAAGGAGGGAAAGCAAGCTTAGTATGAATATGTGTACAGTATTTGGTCCGGATATGGTGCTGAATTGAATTCAAATATTTGAACGTATATTTTTATTTTATTAATGATAATATATAAATCTTCACAATTGACACCATAACTTTGTTTTATTATACAAAACACATCCAAAACAAACACCAGACTCAAAAGGGATTAAAGACACGTACAGTACATGCTGAAATTAATTAAACTTCATCACACTTAAGTAACCAACACAAAGAGAGTCAATCCAAAATTTTCAATCAGCCGGAAATGTCAATGGCCTTCACTTGAGGTTTCTTCACTTCCTCCTTAGGAACAGTCACAGTCAGCACTCCATTTTCCATACTTGCCTTGATCTGGTCCAACTTCGCATTCTCCGGCAGCCGGAAGCGGCGGAGGAACTTGCCGGAGCTCCGCTCAACGCGGT
Source organism: Galeopsis tetrahit (assembly GCA_963675135.1). NCBI lineage: Eukaryota > Viridiplantae > Streptophyta > Magnoliopsida > Lamiales > Lamiaceae > Galeopsis > Galeopsis tetrahit. The sequence goes on from OY776131.1 coordinate 42,260,119, forward strand.
GCCAAGTGTCATTCTTCTCCTCTTTGTCAGATCTGCGTTCGCCGCTTATCTGGAGGACGTTTCCTTCCTCGACCTCCACCTTTACCTCCTCCTTCTTAAGTCCGGGAACATCGGCCTTGAACACGTGGCTCTCCGGCGTCTCCTTCCAGTCGATTCGTGTGGCGGCGAACTGCGACGTCTCGCTGCCAACGGAGGTGTTGAGTTGCCAATCACGGAAAGGGTCCCACGCGTCCAGGGAGAATGGATCGAAGACTCTGCTTCGTCGACCAAAAACGCTCGGAATTAGCGACATTGATTTCTTTGATTTGATCAAATTTTGATAATGGGAAGATTATATAAAGCTTTTCAGTATGATTTTTCTGTAATTTGTTTTGTGCTGTTGGGGAATGGAGAAAGGGGGATTTATAGGAATGGGAATTTGCAATTTGAATGCGTCGAACAGTTTAGAGAATTCGGGAAAATTGAAAAGAGAGTTCGGGAGAAACTCCTTTGGGGGAAAAGGAAGTCTCTGGAGGAGGCGGGATTCTGTCGACCAATTATTTACATTGCAGCCACGTCACATTTTAGAATTCCTCTATTAATTAATTGAATAGCTTATGGGTGTGTTTGGCTAATAACGGTGGTAATGTATGTCAAACAAATCTTTTTTATACAATTTTACAAAAAAAAAAAAAAAAATCCTAATTACACTTGAATAAATAATGAATAAAAATAAAATATTATTTAAATTATAAAAATAAAATTTTAAAATTAGCTAGTGCAATAATGAAAAACACCTAAAAAAAGTTGAAAAAGAAATGCTTCACAAAAACTGTTTTGTTTTCAATACTCAGTATTTAATTTAATCATTCAATTGGATTTGCGAAAATTTTAAAAGATTCTATTAAAAAATAAACTTTTAAGGACGTATTAGTGTTTCCAAACACACACTATGTCTGGTAGCTAAATCCGATTTCATTACTAAACATCATTTTTATTTTTTAATGTTCCACAATATGCCTACTATCCGAATCTTTAGTACATATTGCTATAATTATTATTGTGCATTAAAATATAGAATAAAATATAAAAAAATGTTGCAAATGATTTTTCCAACTAAATTTTTGTATATTTATTAACTGTTTCATTTTATTTGTCACTTTTATTATAAGGGTTGGTCTGCCATGAACTCGAGTACATGTTCCTAGTCCATGTTGCACTTTTCAGTTTTACTGACTTACACTTTTTGGTAAATGGTGTTGCACTTTTCAATTATTAAACTGTATAATAATATTTTTAGTCACAGTGACTTACACTTCTTAGTAATATTGTGTTGTACTTTTCAGTTTAATAACATACACTTCTCTTTAGACTAAGGACATGCACTCGAGTGCATAATAGACTTTACCTTATTATAAATTTTTTTTACAAAATATGTCTAAATCTTTAATTTTTCAATTATGTCAACAAGGTATATGAATAAAAAAAAATCTATTTAATAATACTACGGGTAGGAGTATAATAGTCATATTATATAAATAACAATTGATATTAAATGATTTTCTTAAATTTTATAAAATTTCAAAAGTAACTGATAAAATGAAAAGAAGGGAATACTATTTATATATAGAGGCTTAAATTCAAAATGAGCGAGTTACCTGTCGGTTCCTATTTGCCTAAAATTTGACAAAAGTAGCAACCAAACAACTTCTTTCATCCTCGCGTTGCCTTTTTTAAATTCGGTTGTTTTTTCTTACGCTTATATCGGCTTATTCTTTCTCTTTTCGTTTCCATCTCAATCTTCGGTTTTCCACTACTTCACTATGTTGTTAATTTTTTCCATTCGGTCCACTGCACCAGTTTAGGTCGTCAATATTTCTTGTAGATGTTGTTAATTTTTAAATGTATCAACATTCTCAACAACATCTTAATTTGACCTTTCTTTGATTTTTTCTAAGTCTTTTTTGTTGCATTAAATGTTGATCTAAATGTTACAGCATTTCTGGTAGAGTCTAAAAGCTTCTACAAGGATCTGGAAGATTCCAGAATATTGGAGAACGACCTAGAAGAACTAGAAGAGGCTGGAAGCATCTTAGAATGACCTGGAACGTGCAAGAAGGATTTAGAAAGATCATGGAAGTTGAAGTCCTAAAAAATAGGATCTTACATCCTAAAAAATAGGATCTTATATGGAAGCCTCTAGAATTCATTTTTCTCTCTGTAAATAAAGAAGGAAGGCTCCATAATTCAGTGTGTACTACTCGATCAATCTCCTAGACCGAGCGTTCATCCCTGTTAGGAGTTGTGGCCAGTAGTTATACCTTTTAGATCATACGAAGTATCCCACCCGTATGGATGTGTGTCTTCTTATCTATTGAGAGTGTAATCATATATAGACTAGGCATTTCGACAGTGTGTAATATCTTATACACTTAGTTCGTTTTTAGAACAAGGCACCTGTCTCGTTTGTAGTTTCAGTTGTTAAGGTTATTGTTGTAACATTTCACACAACATTTGTACTTGAAAATAAGTATTGATATTTCGCCGTAAGGCTCACATATAGATTTTTATTTATAAAATCTATGTGATAAATATTTCCATTGTGTCGTTTGTTTTTAGTGTTTCAAGTCTTCCGCTGTGTATCTTAACTTCTGATATTCTGTTAGAGTCAGTGTTGTACAATTTGTCACAACATTTAGTACAACATTATTCTACTTTACTTAAACACTTAATACCAACACACTTTCAGTTGGTATCAGAGCCGATACCTGACGACACTAGGTTAGATCCTTGTTATAAGTGTGTTTTTAGTTTATGTTAGCAATGGAAACACATCACATATCCACTGCACTTAGGCCCTCGAACATATTATCCATATTTTAAAGCCTAAGTTGTGCATGTATATCAAGTCGATAGATGAACGTGCTTGGAGGACTGTACTTACAGGTTATGATGTACCAAAGATCCAAATCAACACATCAACTCTCTCACCAGAAAGAAGAAAAAGTCAATTTCAACCAAGGTTATCAAAAAGTGAAGGTAAACAAAGGTATGATCTTTAATATAGAAAATCAGTTCAATGCATGTTCTGAATTTGGTCTTTATGAAAATTAATGTGTCAATATTATACTTAAGCAAAAACTGAATTTTAATACTACCTTAAGTGATGAATCAAATGATGAATTTGATAAATCAAAAGATGTTGAATTTGCTTTTCATACTGAGATTGATTATGATGATTCTTTAGATGATAATCTGGATGATACAGATTCTGATGTTGCACCTAATGTCATAACATTTATGGTAACATCAAAACAGAGTCACCCAAATTTGAATTGTTTTAATGGGTTTGTTGATGATGCAGGCATAAGGATTGATGATTCTAAATACCAAAAGTTGTTAGATGATTGTAACTCTCAGAAACTCACTCTTAATTCTTTGAACAAAGAGAATGAGAATCTGAAAGGAACAATTACCAAGCTAGAAGTCATACATTCTAGAAGAGATTTTTTAAGTTTCATAAAATTTTCTATGAGTGCTTCTGATATATGTTATAGCTATTGGTAAATTTGATAATTGTGGTATATGTTATGATAGTGAAACTACTTCTATTTTTTAAGAATTTTGAATATACTGTGAAGTTTGTGAAGGCAAATGTTAAAACATATGTTGTAACATCTGCACAAACAGATTCTCACAAAGTCAAAAAACGTTGAAAAGAAGTTTGTATATCATTATTGATCATATTTGTCCTTACTGCATGTAAATGTTTGATGATCTGAGATATGAGAAAATGTTGCCTAAAAAGATATCACATCCTATGAAACATTTTCTAAAATCTGCATGGAAATCTGATATTACTTGTAATGCTGTTCACACTTCCTTGAAAGCATGTTTACTTGGTTAATGGTATTTTGATAGTTGTTGTTCTAGACATATGACAAGACAAATTACTACTTATCTGATTATGTGACCTTGAATGATGGTAATGTTACATATGGTGGTTGTTCGAAAGGACAGATTATAGGAAAATGAACTTTTAATGTTGAAGATTTTCCTAAGCTTAAAAATGTTTTGCATTTTAAAGGCTTGCTTGCTGATTTGATTAGTATTAGTCAACTTTGTGATGATAATTTGCATGTAAAATTTGACAAAGAATCGTGTGTATGTTCTTAATAAAGATGAAAATTGTCTAGGGCAGTAGATAATTGTTATCTTATTGGAACAAATGTGTGTAATTTGTCAAAGAATGATGAAAATGTCTTATTGGATCAAAAATCGGGAAATGCATATTATACCTTAGTGAATAGTCTAATCAAAGTCGATGCAGTGAAAAGGATTACCAAAACAGAAGTTTCAGAGTACCACTGTATGTGGACCATGCCAGAAAGGTAAGCAGGTAAGAGTGTTGCATAAAATGCTGTCACATTGTTCTACACATCAATGTTTCGAATTGTTGCACATGGATTTTATTGATCCTATGAAAACTGAAAGCATTGGAGGAAAAATATATTCACTTGTTGTGGTAGATGATTTTTCTAGATTTACCTGGATTTTGTTTTTAAGAGATATATCTAAAACATTAATTAGCTGCATTTAAAATTCTTTACAAAAGGTTCAAAAATGTGTTTAACTTGAAAGTTGGCCATATTAGAACTGATCATGCATAGTAGGGAATTTGAAAACAGTATGTTTAATGATTTTTATGATTAAAATGGTATTTTGCAAGAATATTCATCTCCTAAAACTCCACAACGGAATGTCTTTGCTGAAAGAAAGAATATAACTCTACAAGAAATGATAAGAGTCATACTTACTTCTAAAAGTCTTGCTAAGAGATTTTGGGATGTAGCATTGAATACATCATGTCATATTATTGATATAGTTTATATTCGATCTGGTTCTATTCAAACACCTTATGAGATTTTGAACATTAGAAAACCAAATGTGAAGTTTTTTCATATATCTGGTTGTATGTGTTAAATTATGAATGATATGGATCAACTTCATAAGTTTGATTCTAAAAGTGTAAGGTTTCTTTTTAGGATATTCTAGAAATAGTAAAACTTATAGAGTTTATAACCTTAGGACTAACACTGTTCAAGAATCTGTTACTGTTGTGTTTGATGATGATAAAGGTCTTACAGATGACAAAGATGAAGAAGAGGTATCACAAGTCACTGACAATTCTGAGAATACACCGAAGTCTGAAAATGTTGCACCAAATGTTAACACATTTGGGTCAACATCTACAGAACGGTCAGTTGTACCTTTAAAGAATAATCAGTATGTTCCCAAAACGAACCATTCTTCAAGAATTGAGAAAAGTCATCATTCTGACCAGATCATAGGTGATGCTACAGTTGGAGTGCAAATAAGAGGAAAAGTGAGATCAAATAAGGTAGATGTGGTAAGAACAATATGCATGTCTTCTATTTGCAATGCTGTGAATGTAGAGTGTTACTATTCTGAAATTGAACCTAAAAATGTTAATGAGGCATTAACTGATGAAAATTGGATAAATGCTATGCATGATGAACTTAATCAGTTTGAAAGAAATAGTCATACTAATGTCATTAGAACAAAGTTGATTTTTAAGAATAAAACTGATGAGTTTGGTAACATTTTTTTTAGGAACGAGACTAGATTAGTTGCACAAGATTACACCCAAGTTGAAGTTATTTATTTTGATGAAACTTTTGCACTTGTTGTTAGGATAGAATCTATTAGATTATTGCTAGCAATTGCATGTTTTATTGACATTAAACTTCATCAAATGGATGTATATGCTGCATTTCTAAATTGCATTTTGAATGAAGAAGCATATGTTGAACAACTTAAAGGATTTGAAGATCCACAATACCCTGATCATTTTTGTTAGAGGAGAAGCCGATATAACTTTGTTCATTAAGCACACTGGAGAAGATTTACTTATTGCTCAAATATATGTTAATGACATTGTGTCTGATTTAACTTATGATAAATGTTAACCATTTTGTTAAAGCAATGACTGCAACATTTGAGATGAGTATGGTTAGAGACTTGAACTACTTTTTAGGTCTTCAAATCAAGCAATGTAAGGATGGTATATTCTTCTCTTAAGGTAAGTATGCTAAGAACTTGGTTAAAAGGTTTGGTTTTGAAAGTTAAAAAGTAATGAAAACTTCTATGAGATCTACTTTGAAACTTTGCAAAGGCAATGCTAGTAAGGATGTTGATCCAACATTATATAGGTCCATGATAAGAAGTTTACTTCATTTAACCTCTAATAGAGCAGATATTATGCATAGTATTTTTGTTTGTGCTAGGTACCAAGCTAATTCAAAGGAATCTCACCTGAATATTTTGAAAAGAATTATCAAGTTTGATGCAGGTACAAGTGAACTTGGGATATGGTACACTAAGGACACCAACAACACTTTGATTGGATACAGTGATGCGGATTGAGCCTGAGATATGGACGACAAAAAGAGTAAGAGTAGAGAATGTTTCTACATGGGAAACAATCTTGTGGTTAAGCAAGATGTTTCATGCCTATGAAATTGAAATTGATATCCTTACAATTTTCTGTGATAATACTTGTGCATAAACATTTCTAAAAGTTCAGTACAACACCCACTCACTAAACACATTTGCATTAGGCATTATTTTATGAGAGATTTAGTGGAGAAGAACATAGTGAAGTTGGAATACGTACCTACTGAAAATCATGATGTTGATATATTTACTAAGGTTTTGACCTTGAGACATTCTCATCTTTGAAGAAATCTCTTGGTATGTGTAGTATCTGAATAATCCTAGATGGATGGTGTCTAGACATGTGCAGCGGTTGAAAACCGCCGGTTTCCAATTTTCGGTTTTCGGCAACCGTAACCGAACCGCCGGTTACGGTTACGGTTACGGTTTTTGAACCGGCGGTTCGCCGGTTAGTTTTTTTTTTTTTTTTTTTTAAGCTCGTTTTCGCCTCTTTTTTCGATCGTTTTCGCCTCTTTTTCGATCGTTTTCGCCTCTTTTTTCGATCGTTTTAAGTTAAAATTATTTGTACAACTTAAAATTAAAATTATACTCGTTTTAACTTTTATTTATCGTTTTTTTTATAAATTATTATATTATAACTTTAAGTCGATAACTTATATTCTTATAACTTTAACTTATAACTTATAACTTATTAAATATTAAGAGAATAAATTTAATGTAACTTAGGCGGTTAGGCAACTTAAGCCTATTTCTTAAAAAAATAAATTAATTATAATTTACATTAGAAAACTTACAAGTTACAACTTACAACTTATAAAAACTAAATCAAACTTATATAAATTAAAAACTTTAGAATTACAACTTACAACTTATAATTAATTTGGAATTTTGGGGAGGGGTTAAAAGAAATTGGACTTGAGCTTAATTTAAAAAATTAAACTTAGAAATTCTAAGTTCAAAAATTTTAAATTAAGTTGCCTACGTATCCAAATTCAACGGAAATTGGAATCAAAGTCCACGTAGTTCTCTTACCTCAACTTACCTCGTTGTTGTTGAACTTGAAGGAGGTTCTTCATTCTTCACTTCCGCCCGTAGAGGTCCATTCCTCGTCTTCTTCATTATCTTCTTCTAACGATTGGGCTCTTTTTTCGGCTCTTATCCAATCATCAAGTAAACATTGGTTCTCTACGTTTTCAATGGTCATATTGGATCTTGTTGCATCCAAAGTATAACCTCCTACACTAAATGCTTGCTCAACGGCAACGGTTGAGGCGGGAGCCGCTAAAATTTCTCTTGCAAGCATTGACATTGCCGAAAATACTTGAGTCACCGTCGACCAACACCTTAGTATATCAAAGTCTCCTTCCATATTTTCCATGGATGTATTCGCTTCATAGCTTTCATATTCTTGAGTATAAGTAAATTTTGATTTTTTACAATTACGTTGAAAAAGAAAGCTATCAACATCATCATCATCCATGTCGTCATCATTATTTTGTACGTTAAAACTAGCACTAGAACTAGAAGAAGAACTATGACTAGGGTTGGATAAACCATGTGTATCCATATACTCCTTAATTAATGATAATATAAGTTGTTGAACTTCAAATATGAAATGATCGGTGTTCGGTTGATCATTCGGAAATTCGGCAATAGGATATAATTTTTTATAATACAAGGCTAACATAGCTTTAACACCATCTAACTTATATCTAGGATCAAAAACTTTAGCAACTAAAAATATAGGGGGAATTATAGCAAAATATTTTTTCCATTTTTCCAACATAGGAGCAATAGCAAGATATAATATTGGATCGTTTTTGTAACGTGCTAAAACGTTGACAATATTTAGACAATGTTCAAGTGCCAAATGAGAAGTAGGTTCGTAAACTTTAGACATAGCAAAAGTAGCATTATTAAAAGTTTCCAAAACCTTAATTATGTTTATGCAATGATTCCAATCTTCAGGAAGTAAACCAAAACCACATTTTTCTTCTTCAAAAAAATCACATAAAGTCTCTTTATAATCAACCGACTCTTTTAACAACTTATAAGTAGAATTCCACCTTGTTGACACATCAAGAGAAATTTTTTTTGGATGCACATTCCTACTTCTACAAAAATGTTTCCATTTTTTCATCAAACTACTACGCCTCGTCAAATAAGTAATAGCATCTTTAATAGGAGAAATATAAATTCTCAAAGCATTTAAACCATCTTGAACACATAAATTTAAAATATGACACATGCATCTAATATGAAAAAAATTTCCACCAACATACGGTTGACATGCAATGCGAAGTTGTTCGATACTAGCATTATTAGCACTAGCATTATCAAAACCAATTGAAAAAAATTTGTTAATTAAACCATAAGATTTTAAAATTTCAACAATTTTCTTTTTAATAGCATCGGCCGAGTGCACACAATCAAAATCCCTATATGCAATTAATCTTTTGTTTAATGTCCAAGAATCATCAATCGAATGACAAGTAACTCCCATATATGAATGTTTTTGAAAATTATCACTCCAAATATTGGAACAAATAGAAACTTTACTCTTAAGTGAACGAAAAGTATTGATCAAAGCAAGTTTATATTCACCAACAATATTAGCAATATCACGAGTAACCGTAGAACGAGAAATTTTTTTCATGCTTGGTTGTAGTGAAAGTTGTACCAAATCATTAAAAGCAAAATTTTCAACAAAACTATAAGGAAGATGTTGAACACTTATCATTTTAGCTAACATTTTTCTAAAATATGCTTGATCATATTTAAAAAGAGAAGTCGGATTACTTACCTCACCTTGAACTCCTCCTCCGGAGGACCCGGTAAATCCTCGTAGTTGCGTTTGGCTCGTTGTAATTCCCATTTTATCCGGATGGTGGTTTTCCAGGTGGAGCTTGAAGGTACCATATCCTCCTCCTTTTTTAAATTTATACTCCTTTGGACAATAATTACAATGAATTATAAATCTATCGACCTCACCGGTTAGAACTTTTTGAAAGTGACGTGCAAAAATTTCGGATTTAAAACTTCGAGCTTGTGAAGAAGAAGTAGGAGGTGGAATTTCGGTTGAGGGCGCCGAAGGTGGTGGATACTCGGTTGCACTTTCTTGAGTTGGACCACGTTCAACCTCTTCTTCATCATCATCATCGGTGGCAATTTCGTTCATGTGGTCGATGATATCGTCACCAAGAATTCTACGCATATGTTGATCTTCTTCATCGACGTCGTTGAACAATGGAACGCGTCTTCGTCGAGGTTGTTGTGAAGAAGATACGATAGCCTTTCCTCTTGATGATCTTGAAGAAGACATATTAGTAAATTGAGATTTGAGAGAATTAGAGAAAAGAAAAATTTGAGAAGACTTGTGTTGAGAGAATTGAGAATTTGAGATAATAAGAATTAAGAGAGAATAGAGAATTGAGATAAGAGATGAGATTGAGAGTTGAGGACTTGAGGTGTGAAAAATGAGAAGATAAAATGGGGTATTTATAGGTGAAAATGGGATATTTTCGGATTTAAAAAAAAAAAAAAAAAAAAAAAATTCCGGCCAAACCGCCGGTTACAACCGGACCGGCGGTTAACCGACTGCCCGATCAATCGTAGCCGTTGAGATTCAACGGTCAGATGATCTGGACCGTTGATCTCCAACGACTAGAAAATTCAAATTTGGGGAAACCGGGCCAAACCGGCGGTTTAACCGAACCGGCGGTTAACCGCAGGTTATTACCGTTGTAAATTTTTTTTTTTAATTTAAAAACGCTTTTAATCTGGACCGTTGAGATTCAAACGGTCAGATGATCTGGACCGTTGAATCGCCAACGGTCAGATGATCTGGACCGTTGAATCGCCAACGGTCAGATTTTTGAATAATTAACCGCCGGTTTGGCCGGATTTTTTTTTTTTTTTAAATCCGAAAATGCCCAATTTTTCACCTATAAATACCCCATTTTCTCTTCTCATTTTTCACACCTCAACTCTCTTATAAGTTATAAGTTATAACTTATGTCAATTATCTATTTCTCTCTTATTCTCTCAGAAGACTCTCTTTCAAATGGCAACCCAAGGATCATCCGGAGTTACAAACGGTCAACGTGAGTTACGTGATGAAGAAGATGTCAATCAACCGCCGCCTCGAATTCAACCAAACTTTCACCCTCCTCACTCCAAATTGCTAAATCACTTTCACGTGAGTGATACAAATCCAATAGACAATTCACGTGAAGTTTGTTGCAAGTATTGCCAAAAAAAATATAAATTTAAGCGCGGTGGAGGATACGGAGTTTTCAAGTCACACATTGAAAAAGTTCATCCGGAGGCATTGGGTCAATTGGGAGTCTGGGACTTCCCCCTCGATTCTACTAATTAAGTATTAGTAATTTTACTAATTAAGTATTTGAACTTTGAAGTGTTTTAGTTTATTTTTATCTTGTAAGTTGTATTTTGTAAGTTGTAACTTTGTTGAGTTTGTTTTTTAAGAATTAAGAGTTTAAGACTTAAGTTTAGCCTAAAGTCCTAAACCTAAATGGCTAAATGTTAAATGTTATTTTTTTTAAGTGTATTAAGTTAAGATTTAAGTGAAATGTTAAGTATTTAATTTATATGTATCTAATTTCAGTATTAAATTTAAATATTTGTATATAAAAATATTAAAAAAATTTTAAAAAAAAAATTAATAACCGCCGGTTTCCCGGTTAACCGCCGGTTAACCGGAAAACCGCCGGTTCCACTTTGGGGGAACCGTAACCGAACCGTGAAATTACGGTTACGGTGCGGTTTCAAAACCGAAACCGCGGGTTTAAAACCACCGGTTTCGGCGGTTCGGCGGTTAGAAACCGCCCGTGTCTAATGGTGTCACAAATGTCGTAGCATTTGGGACAACATCATAAGGTTGTATAGTTGTTATAGATTTAATTTATTTCCTATTTTCTTTGAAAAATTCCTTTGTAAAATATTTTTGAATCTAAAATTTGTTGTGCAAAAATAAACATGTCTTACACCTCTCAAATGCATAAAAAAATAGAATGTTATTAGCATACTAAAAGATGTACCAAATCACTGAGTAACTATGGAGCACGGAGTTCGTTACTACGATGCATTCTTTTCAAAAGGTGATATTTGGTAAAAACATCAAGAGGTTTGTAATCCATTAAGTAAGTATGGGGCACGGAGTTCGCTACTACGATGTACTCTACAGGAACAATGGATCAATACAAATTAGATGCTATAACACAAAAAGAAAAAATATGGTGGAACACAAATGAAGTAAATTCATGTAAAAATCGTGTTGAGGTGTATGTAACAGTTTTGAGCATAACATTAGATGATTTAATTATATTTTTATAAGTAGTAATTATTTGATTATTTGTGGAAATTTATTTTATTTATTCCTGATTATACTAACCCACGTCCTTATTTTATTTCAGATTATACACATTTAAATACTAAATATTATAGAATGTTCTTAATTTAATTAATTATTTAATTATGATTTTATCCACTACTTACCCATGATCTATTTTTATGGCTAAGTTTATGGACTATTATCGAATTTCTTTTAGAATCTTCCTTAGTTAGTTCTTATTCTTTTAAACGTATTACTTCAAATTATGCATTCTCTCCTATATTCTTCCCATAACATGATATACTAAGCATTGCATTTTTTCGAGTGATTTGAGTATTGCATTTTAAGATTTGTTAAAGCCTTGTGTGTCTCGGTTATTGTAATTATCTTTTCGATTTCTTGGTGCTCTAATAACAGGAAACAAAGAAACTACCTCACCACACTCAAACTCCCACGAAACCGTCATCTCCATCTCTCTCAACCTTAATAGTTTCGCTTGCATGGCCGTTTCACACCAAAACGCACCAACTACTACCAGAAAAGCTGAAACACTTACCCAAACAACTCCAGTTACACCCATTCCTACAACTGCTCACATTCAAATCGATTCGACCCTTAACGAGCTGACTTAAGCTGTTGAGAATATGTCTCAATCGAATGTGAATTCTGAGAATCTATTTATTCTTACTGTTGGAAATATGTCCATTGACATTTCTCACTAGTGAAAACCGAAAAACTCACCACTACACTTGATTCATTCACCTCATAAAAGCCCCAATTTCCAAGTCCTAATACTGAAATAGAGGCAATTGCCTCGAGTGCTTCCTCTCTGGGGTAGATTGAAAGGAAATTGATGATTTTCCTGTTGCTGAGCAGAATGAGTAAGCAAATGCTGAGACATCCGATTCTGAGGACGCTCAAATGAAGGAGACCGACGCGAATGCTAACTCAGGTTAAACTAATTTTCTCCTTTTAATACTGATGAATCTGAATAGATTGCATTTAGGAAGATTGTTGAGAAAGAAAAGAGAAAAGATGAGCCCATGTTCAACGAAGGAGATTCGGCTATGTGTTCACTAGAGTTGATTACTCTAACTCACTGAGGAGAAGAAATGAAGTAGTGTTGTTGATGAACCGATTCAAGGTGTTTTCTTAATCGGAGGAAGAAAATGTGGTTATTGAGAAATGAGTCAAAAGGAAGTATGATCCAAAGGGAAAGAAGGTTGTTGCTGAACGAGACTTGCCCAAAGGAATTGAAAATTCTGATCCAGAAGATAATCCCATTGTGTATGAGATTAAGAAGACTCTGAGGAAGAATGATGCATCAAATGCTGAAGCAAGTGCTGCAACACCAGACCCTGATGACAGTAGAAGTGATGATTCTGAGAAGAGCAGTAGTATGGACTCTGAATCAGCTGAGGAAACAAATTCTAAAGGAGGTAATTCTGATCCTGATAATAATTCTTAGATTGATAGGTTAGTTGCTAAAATCACTAAGCTATCTTGACGAAAGTTGTTAAAGGAAAAGAGAATTAACATTGCTGATTTTGAGAGTAAAGGATTGATACAATTTTTTGGTTGAAAGGAAATTGTTGAAAACTGTAACTTTGAGTGATACTTTTGTGTTTGATTGGGTATATGTATTTTTATGCTTGACTTAGGAAGAGTACGGGTAGACGTAGATCTAAATGATATGGGAATGTACAATTTAGGGGGAGATCAGTTCCATTTACTATAGAATTGATTAATGATCTCTTAGAGATAGAGTTTGTGATTGATGAAGATGAACTTGATTTGAACTTGGTTGCTACTTCTATAACTGGTGGTAGATTAACTAGGTGACATATTTTTATGCTTTCTAAAGATCACACTTTTCTATACTCTGTACTCCATAAATTGATTGTCGACAATTGGATACCCTATACATATTCCACTAAGGTGACTAAGGATCAAGCTATATTGTTGTATAAGATTTTTGTGTTGAAGAATTTCAATCTGGATTTAACTATTTTCACCACATGCAGCTTATAGTGATATTTATTATTAAGGAATTTTACCTTACCCTGTGCTGATATGTTCATACCTCAAGAGGCATGAATTTTTAAAACCTAAGGAAACTGAGGTTATTTGAGGCAAGGTACCCTTGATGACTATCTCACCTGCTCTGTTACTTGGTGAAAGGACTGTTGATTTGCTTTGTTACAAAATTTAGATGGTTCTGATCACAGAGATGCTCTTATTCCAGTTCGACCAGCTCCAGCAAGACCTGAACAGAGAAATGCTACACCGAATGTGAAGCACATTGGTGGTCACATTGGTCAAATTTTTTCTGTTTCCAAATCTTTTATTTTACTTCAACTAAAACGTTTACAGGACTCTATTGATGGCCTTCTGTCACATCCCGATTTTAGGGGCCTAGATGAAAACACTATATAATCTAGCAATTGGTCTAAAAACATGCATATTTTATAAAATTTAGCAGCGGAATTAAATTGGTAAGTTAATGCTCAAAAACATTTAAGAAATTCATATTAAAATTAAACTCAAAGGACAAGACTCAAACATTTGTTTCATAAGAAAATAATGCAGCACGTTAATTAAGAATGTGTTTAACTCAAGATGTGACTAAACAAAATAGTATAGAGAAAACTTTGCATGGCAAGACATCCACATTCACCGTCCCTCCGCTACAACTCCGTCAATCTGAAAATATTAAATAGATTGGGGTGATTAAACAACTAGCTCAGTGGGATTCTTTTGTCACAGTTAAATATAACATATGAATAAAACCATCAACTCATAACATGCATATTAAAATACTTATTTTTCATTGGCATCAACTCACAAACATGCATATTAAAATACTTATTTTTCATTGGCTATACCAATGATGCGCTGGCTATACCAACGATGCGCTGGCTGAACCAACGATGCACGGTTTCCCGCGAATAAAATATTTATTTTTCATTGGCTATACCAATGATGCGCTGGCTATACCAACGATGCGCTGGCTGAACCAACGATGCACGGTTTCCCGCGAAATAAAACATGCGTTAACGAATAACTTGTAAAGTCATAACATGCGTTAACGATTAGCTTGTAAAATTCATGTAGCAAGTAACAATATCATTCAAATGAACATTTAAAGGTGACAAATATATCCAATCAAATAGTAAGAAAATCCCACCTTAAAGTCTTGATTAATCTCGTAATTATATAGCTTGACTTATCACGTACGTCTCTCGTCACCTAAAACAATAAGTAATAACATGCTCAATACTATTTAACATCTTAAATACTAACTAGAATATACTACATCTTAAACAACTAATATGGACAACTAAACGAATTAAAGTGTAACTAATATATACTATTAATTTAATAATTAATTAATACACTTGCTGGACTAAAATGGAACAATCACTAAAACTGTGTGATTACAAAATCACATACCACGACTATGTAACTATTAGGAAAAATATTAAAATATTATAATTAATAGTATTAATACTAGTAAGAAAAGGGATCCATTTAAGGGAAATACGCAGTATAATAAATCGTGAGTTGGGTCTTTGAAACAATAAAGTTATAATTATTTAGGGTAACATAAAAGAACCGTCAATTTATTGCTCATAACAAAAGATTTAACACCGATTTCTCAAAGCTGGATTGCAATTTAAAATAATTTATAAATAAAACATCAATATACGTGTTATGCACTGATCAAAACTAATCAACACCAAGTTAGAAAACTAGTAAATAAGATTGTTGTCTAGTTATGAAATATCAATATTACACGGAATAGATTTGGCTTAAAAAGAATTAATGAGATTAACAGAGGAGAAAGATGCACCGTGTATTTGTTTCTTGAAGGAGGCAGCGAATTTGTAATTTGAGGTTTGCAAAATTTAGGGTAAAAATTATATATATAGAGATTAAAATTGGGCTTGACATAAGGATTAGGGTTTAAAATCTTTAAGGCCTGAATTTAAATGGGCTTTAAATATTATTTTAATACATTAAAAATTATAATATAAACTTAAAACAAATTAAATGGATAATTGAATATATATTTATATATCCATATTATAAATTTTACGGGTGTTACACCTTCAGTTCCTTAAAGTCCAGTGGCACGCTTTCTACTACCACAGGGGGATAAACACCATCAACTTCTGAGATTCGAAGTGAAGAGCTCCATGGAGATGTACCAGAAGCTGATTGTGTACCTGATGCTATTCATGAAGATACTGCTGAACCAGATGTTGTAGTTCACTTAGTTCACTTTGCTACAACGTGCTAGTTCACTTTGCTACAACGTGCACTTTTGTTGAAGAAGATGAAGATCAATTTGCTAATGCTGATGAACATATGGATGTTCCTTATGACATCTAAACAGGTTATGGTAACAACTGAACATGTTGATACAAGACAGGGGGAGGGCTGAACATTATATGTGATTATGTGCAGGAACATGATGCTGCAGCTGTTGTTACAACAATATATGTCACGTGTTTAGTTTCTTAAGTATTTGTGCCTTTTATACTTCCCTTGATCTTATGCATTGTTGTTAATGTGTTTAAGTTGATTTGTAGATTTTGTTTTTACTTTCTAGTTGATAGGTTGTCTTTTATTCAACTTGCTTAATTGGTTTGCATTTATGATAACAGATTACTGCTTCTATGCTTAAATTGTTTTCTTACTTATCATTATTTGCTTACTGCATGTTGTATATGCTAGTTGTTTATTGTATTTGATTTTTCCCTAACTTTGCTCTATTTTCAGTTTGCTTAAACTGTTTGCCTTAAGAATTATTCTTATTTGCTTACTGCATCAAGTTTGCTTAAATTGTTTGCCTTAAAGAATTATTCTTATTGGCTTACTGCTTGCTGATTTTAGGTCTTTGTTAGTTGTTGTCTGTTTTGTCTTTCTAACTTGCCTTATTATTCAATTGACTTAAATTTGTTTGCTCTGATGAAAATATAATTTAGAAGTACACTTCTCTTTAATTCTCATATGCTTACTGCCTATTGATAATATAAGTCTAGTTTTGTTTGTCTTCAGGTCTGTTTAGTTTGATAGTGTTGTGCCACAAATTGCACGGATGGATTAGATATCCTTGGGGTCAGATATCCAAATTCCCGAACGTGTATGAATGATCTGGGTACACTGCTTCCTCTGAAATGATCCTCCAAGAACCTGCAAAAGACATGCCAGAGGGGAGTCCGGCGCGGACACTCCGACGCTCAAGTCAGTATGGGTGATTCAGTATATATTAAGGACGGAAGAGTCCCTTAACTATCCGTGAGGCTCTCGAAGAAAATCAGAATGTTTATAAGCAGCGTAGTAAGTTGAATAATATCAGAGATCGTAACCTAGGAATGTACCATTGTTTACCTATTTATAGAGGAATTATACCTGAGGGGAAGTTAGGTTTTCCCCTTATCTCGGACCTGCATTTCCCACTACATTTGACTCGGCCCAGCTGCGTTTGACATAGTCTTCCACTCTCTCAATCCCGGAAGAACCGCAACCACTCCCCCTAGTGGGCTTCATCCGCTGAGATAAAGGAAGAATGAGTCTTCCTTTATCCAATCTTAAGCCGTTTCGCACGGAACCTCTCCTAAACTCTCGGACTACTGATTCTCCTCAGAATTAGGTCTTCCTGATATCTCTCCCCTGGGTGGAGCTCCCTCCCGAGGGACATCCAGAAGAGATTCTTTATCCGGAGAATACTCCTTAAGCCCATATCTCCTTATTTTATCTTATCCTCTATACACGTGTCGACTTCTTATCAAATGACAATTTTAGGCCGCATCATCTACTCCCCCCTACTCTCATAAAGGGAGTATATCTTTTGTAAGAGTAAGAAATTCAAGTGAGTTCAGCATAGAGGCATTTTTGGAGAGACGTGTTTTATTCTTGCTTTGGAGGGGAATTTCGGAAGTATTCTCCTTCATAGATTTTTCCCGCCCACAGTTGCGATAACGCTTCGACTTCTGCGCCTGGGTCCCACACAGTCGCAATTTTTCTCTCTCTTGCTACTTTCTCGAGGAGAAGCCTCGATTCTAGCCCCTTTTCCTACTCACTTTACACATCCTTCTTTCAAATTTCATCTTCTCGAAAGTTCCCCCGTTATTTTCTCTTCTCTTCTCAGGCGTCTTCTTCCCCAGGTCTCATCGTCGTCGGTCGCCCAGTCCGACTTCGTACTTCTTCCAACAAGGTAACCTAGCTATCTTCTACCTCCTTTTATTTTTTAGCACTACTTTGTCAATGTCTCCCCCTTCTTCTCCACCTGAGTCTTCCAAACCAAACCCTTCTCAATCGATTTCATCTCCGATAGGGAGACCTGAAATGAAGGATAGAATTTCGACTTCTTCTCTTGTCAACGATACCCTCTTAGCTAGTCTCACCCAGGCTCAAGTCTTTCCGCCGGAATACATCTTCCGAATTTCTCTTTCAAATGAACACCCCAATTTTCCAGAGCCTCGAACCCTAGCTTTCTTCGAAGCCCAAATTAGGGCTGGTCTTCGATTCCCTATCTGGCTTCCATATCTACTCGCATGCAAATACCCCTCAATCAATTTACTCCTAATGATATCCGCACCATGATCGGATTTTTTATTTTGGTAAAGGGGAACGGCGGTGAGCCTTCCGCCGAGTTGTTTCTAAGTCAGCATTCATGTAAGCTGAACGATGACTTCTTCTATGTCTGTGGAAGAAGATCTCGTGCTTGCAGATTCATGACAAAACTTCATGAAGAAGAATCGACCTGGAGGGATTATTATATTTTTGTGACCAACCCCACCGATTGGCCATTTCCCCACGAACGTTGGATATATCATAATCCGGGAGTGCCTCTTCCTCCTCTGAAAACTTACTCTGCCTCAAACTATACTGTTATGACTAATCTCAATGCTCATGTCCGTCAACACGATTTCTTTGATGTCCTTGGTATCTGCAAAAACCCTCGCATCCTCTCTCATTTTGGATTCTGTCCTCAAGATTTTCCCTTAGAACCTCGAGATGGTAAAAAATTCCATGTTCTTGTATTTCATTTTTTGCATGTGGCTATTTTTCTGGATTCTGAAAATTTCTTGGTTACCTGCAGCAATGAGCTGGTTGACTCACATTTCGTGGGATGCCCCTGCTCTTGGAATGGTGAAGGCACCTGCAGTGGCTACCCCTGACGACCTTCCTAAGGCTCCTCAATCTCCTGCTCCGGCTCTAGAAAGTTCTGTAAAGACCCCAGCTCCAGAGAGTTCTACAAAGGCTCATCCTCTTTCTAGCTCTTCCGCCCAAGTCCCTGGCTCTGTCTCTAGGAGGACTCGCTCAGCTACAAATGCTTTCTTCTCCGACTGCGGCACTTCTAAAAAGAAGAAGGGAAAGACTACTCGGGCTCCTGCTGAGAAAGAAGTCCCTCTTTCTACCTCCTATGAACCTCTTCAGCGTCTCATCAGCCGATGTCCTCCTCCCTCCAACACTGAGCTCTCCGACAGGCCTCTTCCTGAAGATCAATTGCTCCACGACGCTTATCTTTTTTCTGAGGTATTTCCCCTTATCTTTATGGCGTCTAACTTTTTCATCTCTTAAACATTACTTCTTCTCGTCATGCAGTTCGGCCTTGTCTACACTAAAATATTTGACCAAAGTGTTGAACTGGTTGCTGAGAATGAACTCCTTCGAGCTGAGGTGTCCTCTTCTCAATCGACTCTTAAAGGTGTCACCGCGGAGAAGGACAAAGCTCAAAAGCGGGCTCAGGCTTTGGCTGAGAAATTGCCTCTTCTTCGGGATCAAAGTAAGCAAGAGGCAGCTAAGATTAAGCATATGGAAGAGGAAGTGGAACGGGTGGGAACAAAGATGAAGCGGATGGAGCGTGAACTGCCGGATGTCGGAGTGCAAGCCTGCATCAAATCTATGTTTACCTCTTCCTTGGGTCAAGAATTTCTGGGGACTCTCCATACTCAATGGATGTCCAGCTTTTTAAAGAGCTCAAGCTTCCTATGCGCTATGGGGCCACATATTCCTCATTTCATCGATCACGGCTTCAACAATGCCGTGGCCGAGCACTCAGCCCCAGAATTTGATGGGACCTACTCTCGTGCCTTCCGTCTGGACAAGCTTACTCCCCCTTCCAAATTCTTAGGGGATCCAGCAGAAAGTGCCGACAGTCCTTGGTGGTTACCTGGAATGGGTCAGGCTATTGCCAATTTGCAGGCGGCCAAGGTGGGCATGGCTGAGCTGGAGCCTTTGGAGCAATTAGTCTATCCTTATGCCTCTGCTCCCGAGAATGAGGTGAAAGCAGGTGATGGAAAGGATGCTGAGGCTACCCCAGGAGGAGAAGAGGGCCCAGAGGAGGGTGGAGGGTCTAGCAGTCATGCTGCTGTTGAGGAAGCTGTCGTCGAAGGAGCTGTGGTTGAAGGAGCTGGTGTTGAAGGAGTTGTTGTTGAAAAGGCAGCTTAAAATTCATGTTTCCATGGTCATAACAAACATTTTACCTTTCTTTTGCTACACTCTTTTAATTTCTGCTCATGATACTTATTTTTCTTATACTCTGTAGGGGACCCCACACTCCTGGATATGTGGGGGCTTTTTGTGGTAATCGTGTTAGCTTCGTACTATCTGTTTGTTGGCATGTTTTTTCTTTCTTGCTTATGTGGGCAGCCTATAAGACCGGCAAAAAACATGGTGGAGGTGTGTTCTTTTCCTTCCCCCTTGTTGGTCTTGTAAGCTGCACTATTATTTTCTCCTGGTTACCTAACCTTCGAGGAATTTCTCAAAAAACTCAAGAAATCTTTCTCCATCTTGAGGAACCTCCTCGAGTTTTAAGTAAATCGAGGGGGTTTTCCTTGATTTTTAGGCTTCTGCCTATTTTTTCCTTCGTCTTTAAATAACCTACTTGGGTCTCAAGTATGGTGAGGAGTTCTCCCATTCTCTTTGGCCTCTAGGCCTTCGAGTGTCTCTCACTCTCATTTTTAGAAGATTTTAACTCGTAAAAATCTTTCTTTCATTCTTAGGTAACCCATTTGGGTCTCAAGTGTGGTGAGGAGCTCTCCGGCTCTCCTCAGCCTCTAGGCTTTCGAGTGTCTTTCACTCTTATTCTTAGAAGATTTTAACTCGTAAAAATCTTTCTTTCATTCTTAGGGAACCCATTTGGGTCTCAAGTGTGGTGAGGAGCTCTCCAACTCTCCTCGGCTTCTAGGCTTTCGAGTGTCTTTCACTCTTATTCTTAGAAGATTTTAACTCGTAAAAATCTTTCTTTCATTCTTAGGTAACCCATTTGGGTCTCAAGTGTGGTGAGGAGCTCTCCTCGGCCTCTAGGCCTTCGAGTATCTCTCACTCTCACAATTCATATTCATGTATCATGTATTTTAATAAGAAAAGTATAGTCAAAACACAATAACTCTGCATAATTTTTCTCAAAAAAGGGGAAAAAGCTTCATTGATTAATATCAGTTTTCAACATAGGCCATAGGTAACCTACGCCGGTCTCATTAAAAACCTCTTTACGGAAAAACCCCTAAGGGGAAACCCGTAAAGAGTGAAAAAGAGCTCTGGTGAAGCTACTAAGTACATTAAATAAAACAGAGATTAACGCAAAATCACAAATGGTCTCCAGACCTTACATTTTCTTCAGACAAAGAACCTCTTCAAGTAGCAAACATTCCAAGGTCTGGCTATATCGACTCCCTCCATGCTCTGCAATCTATAGGCTCCTCCCTTCAGTACCTGCGTGATTCTATAGGGCCCCTCCCAATTGGGCACCAGTTTCCCCGTGTTCTTTAGAGCATCAACTCTCCTTAACACCAGATCCCCCACTCTAAAGGACCTCGGAATCACCCTTCGATCATATGCAGCTTTAATTCTACTCTTGTATCTCTCCGCACGTACTCGAGTCATCTCTCTTTCTTCCTCCATTAAATCCAGGGCCTCTCTCATCAGCCTCTCGTTTTGATGTTCTTCGAATTGGGTAATTCGGTGGGATTGCAACACGGCCTCTGGAGGTATCACCGCCGCAGCCCCGTAGACCAGCTGGAAAGGGGATTCTCCAGTTGCTGTCTTTGGGCTAGTTCTGTAGGACCATAGCACGTTATCTAACTCGTTCACCCATCCTCCACCTATTTTCGTCAGCCTCGTCCGGATACCATCTACTATGGTTCGATTAGTGACTTCCACCTGCCCATTAGCTTGGGGATGAGCTACGGAAGTGAATCTTTGTACTATGTTTAACCTTGCGCACCATCCTCGTACATTTTCTCCATTGAACTGTGTCCCGTTATCAGAGACCAGTATCCTGGGTACTCTGAACCTACAGCAGATCTGTCTTCCCAGGAACCTAATCACATTTTCCTCATCTATTTTAGCTAGAGGGGCGGCTTCGACCCACTTGCTAAAATAATCCACTGCTACTATCAAAAAATTTCTTCCTCCCAGGGCTGGAGGGAAGGGCCCCACCAAGTCGATTCCCCATTTGGCGAAAGGACACGGAGAGTACATGGCTCCCATCTCCTCCGCGGGAGTCCTTATCAGGGGACCATTTTTCTGGCATTTTGCACACTTCTTTACGAACTCTTTGGCATCCTTCGTCATGGAGGGCCAGTATAACCCAGCCCTCAAAGCTTTCTTCACCACTGTTTTATATCCCTCATGACTAGCCGCGTGGCCTTCATGAATTTCTTTGAGTGTATACGCCGCTTCCCGAGTTGATATGCACCTCAAGTATGGTTGAGTGAACGATTTCTTGTATAATTGCCCTCCGATAATACAGTATTTGATCCTAAGAGATCGAGCTTCTCGGGTGGTAGGGGCATCTGCTTCTCTGGTGAGTTCCGTCCAGATATCTTTCTTCCAATCATCTCCTTCCTCGATGGAACCAATGGGGCTTCCGAGAGCCTCTCTTTCTGCTACCACCAAGGTCACCGTTCCCTATCCATCAAATTCTGTGGAACTGGCAAGTTTGGAGAGGCTATCAGCCTGTACGTTCTCCTCTCGAGGTACTTGAATCACCTTACAATCTTGGAACTTGCCCATCACCTCTTTAGCCCGTTCCAGGTAAGCAGCCATTCTGTTATCTTTAGCTGCACATTCTCCATTTACCTGTTGAACAACCAATTGGGAATCAGAATATAGAATTACCTTTAGGGCTCCCAACTCAACCGCCATCTCCATTCCTCTGATCAGAGCCTCGTATTCTGCTCCATTATTTGAAGTTATGAATTGGAATCTCACTGCAAATTGTAGGTCCTCTCCTTGTGGATTCACTAGCACTATTCCTGCTCCACACCCGTTCAAAGTTACTGAGCCATCCACATATACCTTCCATCCCTCTACCTCTTCCGGTTTGGTGGATTCTTGGATGAAGTCAGACAAAGCTTGGGCTTTTATGGCCCTCTGTGGCTTGAAGTCCACATCATATTCTTGGAGCTCTATTGCCCATCTCACCATCCTTCCCGAGAGGTCTGCTCGGCCGATAACCTTCTCTGTCATTTCGGGTCCCAGCTGGGTGCCTATCTTAGTGGCGAAGCCGACTTTCCCTGGGAAAAGCTCCACATTCATAAGCTCCTCATCTGTTTTAACGCTCACTTGTTCAGGTATCATTCCTTCCACTTTCTTTTTCTTTAACTCGGGGTCATCTCCCCTCGTTCTCTCCAGGCCCCTGGTTAAAGCTCTGTCTGCCATCTTTACGGACTTCGCATAGCACTTCCGTGCTTGATATTGATCCCCTCTCACTTCCCCACTCCTCCAGCCGTAGAGAATTTCATTTTCATATGAAATGTGGAAATGACTGCTTGAAAGAGATTCAGGCTGGGTCTTCCCATTACTACATTGTACGATGAGGGAATATCCACAATGAGGAACTCCACCGAGTGGACCTTTCGGGCTGGAGCATCCCCCAATCCTACATGTAACACCACAGACCCTAGGGGTTGGATGGCTCCTCCGGAGAAACCATATAGGGAGGTATCTACAGGTCGCAGCTTCACACTCAGCTCCATCCTTTTAAAGCACTCAAAAAACATAATATCAGTCGAGCTTCCCGTGTCTACAAAGATTCGGGCAACGTCAAATCCTGCTATGTCTGTAGTGATCACCAAAGCGTCATTGTGATCCTACTTAATTTCCTTTATATCCTCCGGCCCAAATTTAATATTGGGCGTCTCTGTCATGCGTCCTACTTCTTTTAGTTGACTCCCCTGTCCAGCTCTCAGAGCTCGAACATTCTGTTTTCTCTTTCGGAAGGAATCTCCATCTGCGGGACCTCCCACAATTATGTGTATTACTCCTCTTTTTGGCGGCAGAGGAGGCATATCTTCGGCCGCCTCCTTGGACTCCTTTTCTTCCGGTTTCCTTTCATGTTCCTTCCGCTTCTGCCCTCGAGGGCCCTGCCTGTCTCTGAATATAAACGCCTTCAGATGCACTGCCTGGATCATCCTTTCAAACTCATCTTTCAGGTGATAACACTGGTTTGTGTCATGTCCATATTCGTTGTGGAATCTGCAAAATCGATCGGACTTGGGCTTCTGAGGGCCCCGATTTCTGGAATAAGGGAATTTCAGGTCGGGATGATCTCCTGCTGCCTCCAGTACTTCGGCAAGTTCTATTCTCAAGGGTGTATACTTCTCAAACCTTCCGCGAGGGCCGGAGCGGGAACCTCCAGATGGGTTGGGGTTTCCCGTTGGCCCGGAGGTCCGAGGGACCTCTGGACTGGATCGTCTCGAGGGGCCCTCTCTCCTTCTCTCTCGATCCTGTGGCCTAGCATCTAGTCTTTTGGTTTTACGAACCTCCTCCAAGGTGAGATATTTCTTTGCTATGTGTAGTAACTCGTCAAAGTTCTTGACTGGCTTCTTGGCAAAGGAGGAGAAGAAATCTCCATCACGCAGTCCATTAGTAAGAGCATTGATCTTCACCTCCGGAGAGGCTGTAGGGACCTCCAGGGCTGCTTGATTGAATCTCCGGAGAAAGGCTCTCAAACTCTCGTTCTCCCCTTGCCTCAGATTGAAGAGGGTCAGAGTGGCCCGCGGCTGCCCCCGGGCACTTGCAAACTGATGGAGGAATAATTCACTGAACTCCTCCCAGGATCGAATGGTATTGGGTTCCAGCTGGGTGAACCACTGGTGTGCTGCTTTTGCCAATGTAGTCAGGAACACTCTACACTTGATTCCCTCTCCATACCGATGTAGTAATGCCGCATTCTCAAATCTTACCAAGTGCTCGTACGGATCCGCCGTGCCATCGTATTCAAAGTTGAGGGGCTTGAAGTTGAATGGCAGTTCATCCTGTAATATATTAGGAGAAAATTGACAACCGGAAACATAAGCAGATCTACTTGCCCGATTAGTCATCTATTTCCTCATATCCCTCATTTCCTTCTATAAGGCCTGCAGTTGGTCGCTAACTGGTCCCGGGTATGTATCATCTGTACTTTCTTCTACTTCGGGGAGCTCCATCTCTCGAGACGCCAAATCTGCATTCCTTCTTGTGTTTTGAGGGGGAACGTTTTTTTCTGCTCGAGAAGGCGCTTTCTCGTCCCCTTCGGCCCGCACTCCTGCATCCTTGGAGAACTGTTGGGAGGCCCTTGGTGCTTCTTCCTGGGGTCTCGGGGGTAGGTATCTCCGCATTCATCGGTGTAGTTCTTGGGACTTGACCTCCTTGAGCCGCGAAAGCTCTTTCCACAGCCTGCTTAATAAGGGCATTCAATTGATCTGGAGAAACCAGGCATGGTTCCGAATTTGGAGTATCCCCATGTTGGGGATCTGAAGTCCGGACTGCTGGGGCTTCCGTGGTCGCCGCTATCCCCTCTCCGATCGGTAGGGGGTGGTTTTCATCACCCAAGCCCGGGGTTGGTGTCAATGGCGGATTTGATCCGGAAGGGACATGAACTGGGTCCTTTCCTCGGCCTCCCTTCAGTGTGGGATCAGTTGGCAAAGGGAGAATTTCCCCCGGAAGAGTTTTCTTCCCTAAAGTAGGCGTGATTGTGTTATTTCCTCCGCCCATCGCTTGAACAAGTAGAAATTCGTGAGAAGATCTCTCAAATCTTTCCCACAGACGGCGCCAGTTGTTGTGCCACAAATTGCACGGATGGATTAGATATCCTTGGGGTCAGATATCCAAATTCCCGAACGCGTATGAATGATCCGGGTACACTGCTTCCTCTGAAATGATCCTCCAAGAACCTGCAAAAGACACGCCAGAGGGGAGTCCGGCGCGGACACTCCGACGCTCAAGTCAGTATGGGTGATTCAGTATATATTAAGGACGGAAGAGTCCCTTAACTATCCGTGAGGCTCTCGAAGAAAATCAGAATGTTTATAAGCAGCGTAGTAAGTTGAATAATATCAGAGATCGTAACCTAGGAATGTACCTATGTTTACCTATTTATAGAGGAATTATACCTGAGGGGAAGCTAGGTTTTCCCCTTATCTCGGACCTGCATTTCCCACTACCTTTGACTCGGCCCAGCTGCGTTTGACAGAGTCTTCCACTCTCTCAATCCCGGAAGAACCGCAACCACTCTCCCTAGTGGGCTTCATCCGCTGAGATAAAGGAACAATGAGTCTTCCTTTATCCAATCTTAAGCCGTTTCGCACGGAACCTCTCCTAAACTCTCGGACTACTAATTCTCCTCAGAATTAGGTCTTCCTGATATCTCTCCCCTGGGTGGAGCTCCCTCCCGAGGGACATCCAGAAGAGATTCTTTATCCGGAGAATACTCCTTAAGCCCATATCTCCTTATTTTATCTTATCCTCTATACACGTGTCGACTTCTTATCAAATGACAATTTTAGGCCGCATCAGATAGTATTTCTTTTTGTTTTTGCTCTGATTTCTGTTTGTTTGAGTCTTACTTAAATCTTAAGTTTTTTCTTCCAAACGTAACTTAGGATTTCAGTAAAGTTACTTATGTTGTGAATAAGTGTATTGTTTATACTTGTTCTGTTTTGGATAAAATTATTTTGATCTTATGGCACGGATCATTGTAAGATTATACTTGATCTTCATTCGATTTGATCCAACGATTACAAAAGGTGTTGACTTGACTAGTATTTAGCAATGATGTTAACCTCAACTAAATACATAAAACTGAGTATGTATAGAAATATATGTGCATCAGGTGTGTTGTAGTCGAAAGGTCAAATTGGGGGAGATTGTAGATGTTGTTAATTCTTAAATGTATCAACATTCTCAACAACATCTTAATTTGACCTTTCTTTGATTTTTTCTAAGTTTTTTCTGAAATGTTGCATTAAATGTTGATCTAAATGTTACAGCATTTCTGGCAGAGTCTAGAAGCTTCTACAAGGATCTGGAACCTGGAAGATTCCTGAATATTGGAGAACGTCCTAGAAGAGCTAGAAGAGGCTGGAAGCATCTTAAAATGACCTGGAACGTGCAAGAATGATCTACAAAGATCATGGAAGTTGAAGTCCTAAAAAATAGGATCTTATATGGAAGCCTCTAGAATTCGTTTTTCTCTCTATAAATACAGAAGGAAGGCTCCATAATTCAGTGTGTACTACTCGATCAATCTCCTAGACCGAGCGTTCATCCCTGTTAGGAGTTGTGGCCAGTAGTTATACCTTTTAGATCATACGAAGTATCCCACCCGTATGGCTGTGTGTCTTCTTATCTATTGAGAGTGTAATCATAGATAGACTAGGCATTTCGACAGTGTGTAATCTCTTATACACTTAGTTCGTTTTTAGAACAAGGCACCTGCCTCGTTTGTAGTTTCAGTTGTGAAGGTTATTGTTGTAACATTTCACACAACATTTGTACTTTAAGATACGTATTGATATTTCGCCGTAAGGCTCACATAGATTTTTATTTATAAAATCTATGTGAAAAATATTTCCATTGTGTCTCATTTGTTTTTAGTGTTTCAAGTCTTCCGCTGTGTATCTTAATTTCTGATATTCTGTTAGAGTCAGTGTTGTACAATTTGTCACAACATTTAGTACAACATTATTCTACTTTACTTAAACACTTAATACTAGCACACTTTCACTTCTAAATGTGTTCTCCTTTTCCTTTGAGGGTTTCTTCAATTTAGTATAATTGACATCATTTAACCTACGCTCACACGATAAAAATAATTGACTATGTGAAAATTTTCATTTCCCTTTTTTTTCCTTGTGAGTTTCTTCAATTTCTCGTAATTGACATTGAAGAAAAAATCGTGGTTTCTTATTTTTATTTATTTTTAATTACAAAAGAGATTTTGCGTGTTTTTACTGCAACAATAATTTCCCTAGCACAAAATCGATGTAAATTATGCTTCATCATGGTATCATCTCAATTTAGACTATTGTACTGAACTTCTCTTAATTTTTATGTGTATACATCATATTTAGATTAAGTTGATGTGTTCCTGACTTGTTCGTATTTTTGGATAAGTTTTCCCAAGTATATTTTCGTTCCAAGGACTTAATTGAGTATCAATGAATCCCTAAAGTTGCAAGTTATCATGCTATTGTAGTAACTAAGCTTGTTTGTTTGGATTTTCGGGAATAAGAACAAAGATATTAAACCAAATTAACTAAAGTAAAAAGTAATAGTGACTACAAATAGTGAACTAACTAACTTTCATTTGGAAAGTGCAAGAGAAGTGTATTGCCTCGAGTGTTTCCGTTTTGTTAGGAATTAATGAACTAGTGAACCAATTACATGAATTAGATATGAATTCGGATTAAGCTAAAGGCTATCACATAAGTGTGCAAACCCCCTCGAAAGGCATAGGCGAACATCGTGCATTGATTAGCAATTATAGGATCTAACCAAATACCATAAGCTCCTAGGATAGTGTTTCATAAGCACTTTCAACACGGTTACTAATGCTTATGAAACGCCCTCTCACCAAACTCCTAGACGACCTCTATTCGTTTAGTGTCTAAAGTTGTCGGTCTAGTCATTAACCTCCTCTCGGTTAGCTAATTACTAATTAACTTCTATTCAATTGACCAAAGCTCACACTCACACCCCAATCATGCAAACCCAACTCTCGTTGCAATCAACACAATCGAAAATGCTAGCTAATAGGGTTGATCAATCAAATGAATCAAACACAACACAACTCTAGAAACATTTACACCCAAATCCTAAGTGAATCATGTAACTACTTCACAATTACACTAAATTCCCATCAAAACATCCACACCCAAGGCAATTGAGAATTAGCCCATGGTTCTAGAAGAGAATCTCATGGCTACAACACAAAATAACATAAAGCTCATGCTAATTTATAAAGAAATTGCAAGATAGAAAGTAATTACCAAATTGAAACTTAAAATTGAGAGATATCACCTTGATGATGGATTTGTAGCTACAATATGATGAAATAAGCAAAACCCACTTACAATCCTTGATTGAAATGGAAAAGTAACTAAATACTAAGCTAATCTATGGAAAACTATAAGGAAAAATGCTTCAAAACCTATTACTATGTGTAACTATGTGTAGAGTCTTTTCAATGTGTGGAATCCCCTTTCAAAAACGAACTTTGGGCCTTATATACTCTTTCAAAAGTGTTTGGCATGTGCCCTAAGGTAGAAACACGATTTTAGGCGAAAATAAGAGGTCACACGGCCGAATCGGGTAACTCGGCCGAGTCGGGCACTTCCAAAAGCGTGTTTTCCATTTTTGTTCACTCAGTAGCTCGGCCGGATGCTGTAGCTCGACCGAGTCGGGCCATAGAATGCATTGCCCTCTTTTTCAGGCAACTCGGCCGGATGGCGTAGCTCGACCGGATTGCCAATCGTTCCAGATTCTGCATTCCCATTCCACTCGGCCGGATTGGAGAGCTCGGCCGAATTACCAATCTTTTCCACTCGGCCGGATTGTCCGTCATTCCAGATTCTGGATCAAAATTCCACTCAGCCGGATTGGAGAGCTCGGCCGAGTCGTGCCTTAAACATATCTTGAGCATTTTTCAGGCCACTCGGCCGGATGGTGTAACTCGGTCGGATTGCAAGATGTTCCAGATTCTGGACTCTTTTTCCACTCGGCCGAGTTGGGAGCTCGGCCGAGTTGCACTCCGAACTTGTTTCGTGCATAACTTTTGCTTCCGACCTCCAAACGACTTGATTCTTTTGGCTACTCCACTCCGTTTTTCGAGATGAACCCAATGGTCAGCTTCTCTTCTTGATCCAGTGAAGTATGGTATGTGTTTTGCTTCTAAAATCAATCGTTTTTTCTACAAAATCGACAAAACACTACCTTTCTCTTATTTTGATCAAAACAATGATAATCAACCAATAATTCAATGAAATAAACATCAAATGAGCTTCAAATATGCATCTAAATCGTGTAAATTCCACCCGAATCAACTCCCACAAACTTAAAGTGTTGCTCGTCCTCGAGCAACGAAAGAATTAAAACACGAGGGTGAAATTTACAACTAGATGATCAATGAAAGATCCCACGTATCAAATGACATGAAATGAATTCTTCTTCCTCAAGATACATTCTTAAAATGATCACAAGTTCAATATTGAAGATCCAACTCATTACTCACACATGCTCTACACACAACAACAAGTGATGGTGATGACAATATCAAGATGTTCAAGTTTAACTCACAAGAAATAGTGTTTCACTCAAACACTCAAACAAATTAAGGACAATAAGCACTCATCAATCAAATCATGCATTGCAATTGTCATAAGCTTGCCCAAGCTCTACCATCTTTCCACCACAAACATGTTCAACAATGAGATCAATAGGGCTTAACCAAGGACGTAACGTTGGCTCTTTGGATGGGGTAAGATGAATATGGACAATATCAAGATTGTTGCTCTCTTGAGCAGAAGTCTCAAACAACTCAGAACTTTTTTGAGCAGTACCTAGAGGGAAACAAACTTCACGGACGAATTTGCCCCTGACCCGCCTC
Source organism: Galeopsis tetrahit (assembly GCA_963675135.1). Lineage (NCBI taxonomy): Eukaryota > Viridiplantae > Streptophyta > Magnoliopsida > Lamiales > Lamiaceae > Galeopsis > Galeopsis tetrahit. The sequence continues at coordinate 42,290,814 of OY776131.1, forward strand.
TCGCACTCATCGTCGGACACATCGGTAGCATCCGGGTCGTTGCAAAAGATCCGGACCCTTCTCACGGGTTCGGACTTAACTTGCATCTTTCTCATTGTCATTAACACCAAATCCCTCAAAAAGAATACCCCTCAAAACTTTCCACCCCAAAATAATAAATAAATCAAACAAAACGCAAATAAAAGATCGAAAAGCTTGAGGAAACTCAAGTGCAAGGTCGACTAAATAATCGATTTATGTGATATCCTCCGAAACAAACAACACCAGAACAAGTCCTGCAATTAATACAACAGAAATTAGGAAATAAAACAAGCTAATTACAGATCAGCAGATAAAACCCCCAAATAAAGCTGGAAAGCACTCAAATGAAGAGAAAATCGAAAAGGGGTTTAAGAGGGAGGAGAGTTACCGTTTGGGCCTCAAACGCATCGAAACAGTTGGGAAGAAAGATGAGCATAGAAATTAGTGGGAGGTTGTTTATTAATCTTGGTAAAAAACAAATGGAGGGAAATCAAACTTATTTTACTCCATAATTTTCTTTTATTATACAAAACACGTCCAAAACAAACACCAGACTCAAAAGGGATTAACGACACATACAGGTATGCTGAAATTAATTAAACTTCACCAAGCACACAACCAACACAAGAGAGTAAATCGAAAATTTCCGATCAGCCGGAAATGTCAATCGCCTTCACTTGAGGTTTCATCACTTCCTCCTTAGGAACAGTCACTGTCAGCACTCCATTCTCCATACTCGCCTTGATCTGGTCCAATTTCGCATTCTCCGGCAGGCGGAAGCGGCGGAGGAACTTGCCGGAGCTCCGTTCCACGCGGTGCCAGGTGTCGTTCTTCTCCTCTTTCTCAGATCTGCGTTCGCCGCTTATCTGGAGGACGTTTCCTTCCTCGACCTCCACCTTTACCTCCTCCTTCTTAAGGCCGGGAACATCGGCCTTGAACACGTGGCTCTCCGGCGTCTCCTTCCAGTCGATTCGTGTGGCGGCGAACTGCGACGTCTCGTTGCCGGCGGAGGTGTTGAGCTGCCAATCACGGAAAGGGTCCCACGCGTCCAGGGAGAATGGATCGAAGGCGCTGCTTCGTCGACCAAAAACGCTCGGAATTATCGACATTGATTTATTGGATTTGATCAAATTTGATTCTGAGAAGATTATATAAAGCTTTTCAGTATGATTTTGTTGTAATTCGTTTTCTGCAATCGGGGAATGGATAAAGTGGAATTTATAGGAATGAGAATTTGCAATTTGAATGCGTCGAACAGTGTAGAGAGTTCGGGAAAATTGAAAGAATTCGGGAGAAACTCTTTTTGGGTGGATAAAGAAGTATCTGGAGAAGGCGGGATTCTGTCGACCAATCATATGCAGCCACGTCTCAGTTACAGCCCAATTTGAATTGTTTGGGGTGTGAGCCCAAAGAGTAAGAATTGGGCTTTCATATTGATTTTTACCGGGAATTATAAAAAAATATAGGCGCGACTAAAGGCACCCAAGGATACTATGAGTACACCCACGCGATGAGGACACACACAAAACGGATGAGTACACCCACGTGAAAATCTAAAAAATAACCTTGTCATCTCAAACCATTTATCTTCCTTCTATTTTCACATTTTAACACACAAAAGGGTGCACCCACCTCCCCCTTCCTCCCAATCGGCGCCACCACCACCCCTCCCTCCCAATCGGCGCCGCTCCTCCCCTCCTCTCCCCTCCCCACGCGGCGACAGCACCGCTTCACTCCCCACGTCGCCGCTTCGAACGCCGCCGCCATTGGAGAAGGGTGAATCGTCCGCCGCCGCCCCTGCCCTCGTCCGCCCACCACCCCTCCCCACGCGGCGACAGCGCCGCTTCACTCCCCACGTCCGCCGCTGGAGAATCCGCCCACCACCCCTCCCTCCCTAGCGGCGTCGCTCCTCCCCTCCACTCCCCACGCGGCGACAGCGCCGCTTCACTCCCCACGTCGCCGCTTCGAACGCCGCCGCCCGTTTCAAGGTAGGTTTTTGAAAGTTTTTGAAAAAAATAGAAATTGTAGGAAAATTAGGGTTTTTAGAAGTTCGGGAATTATTTTCGAACATATTGAGTTTGTTTTGGAAACATTTTCGAACAATCTGTGTTTGTTTTGAAAAAAAATTCGAACATTCTGTTTTTTTTTAAACAATTTCGAAGATCTTGTTCGATTTTTTTTTTCGGACAAATTTAAGTTGTTTTGAATATTTTTTCTAACATATTGAGTTTGTTCATTAAAAAATTTCGAACAACTTGAGTTTGTTGGGTAAAAATTTTCGAACAAGATGTCCAATTTTTTTTCGGACAAATGAAAGTTTTGTTCATGAATTTTTTTCGAACACATTGAGTTTGTTGGGTAAAAATTTTCGTACATCTTAACTTTATTCGGTTAATATTTTCGAACATCTTAAGAATTTTTTTTTATTATTTTTGTTGGTTTTTTGTGTTTTGTTGAAGAATGGTGTTTGTTTTGGTGGTGGTGGAGATGATTCTGTCGTGAAATAGAAGTGGTGGGTGTACTCATCCGTCCTTTTTTTTAAAAAAAAGTGCAAGAGGGGTACATACGTCATTTTGCATACCCCTTGTGTTAAAAAAAATTTCTAGGATCCTTGGGTGCATTTAGCCGCGCCCAAAAATATTTGATAAGTATTAGTTAATGTGAAAAGTATACATTCATGTGATAAATAAATATTAGCCATACAGTATATTGAAAAAACATCAACATTGCGAATTAATATTTTTCTTTTATATGAACAAATTATTATTTTTATATAAACAGTACTTCTCATTATGCATTTCAACATTTTTTCTAATTTGATCAAAATTGCACCATTTCATGATGCAACTTCTACTAGAAGTTTTTGGCAATAGTAAAATACATTCTAATTCCTTTTTCAAGTACTAGTATTTAAACACATCTATATATATCTATTCAAAATCAAATTAACAATATTATTTGAAATAAAAAGAACATTCATAGTAATGATACATGTAATCAAGATCTGTCTCTACATAACAGAGCAAGCATTGGGATTTTCATCACTAAACATCTGAGGTGCATACACATAATGTATGAAATATGGAGATTCACCCTTTGTCTTAACCTCTACTTTCTTAAATTCCTCAAATTCAACAACTTTTTCCCCTGATTTCTCCACTTGAACCACCTTAACTGCACTCTCTTTCACCACTTCTTTCTTCTTTTCTGGTACTAATTCCGCATATTTGTGCACTTTCTTTCTCATATATGTAATCAGCTTTTCTGATTCTATCACTCCTTCGACTGTTATAGTATGAGCTTTTATGTCTGATTTCACATTATGAATACCTTTGTGTAGTAACAATCTTCTACGTGCCTCCCTTTCGCATTGATCGCAATGTAAGAATGTTTTGATGGTAATTGTTCTTATTGTTTCCTTCAATTATGTTCAAACAAATTGATTGAGTTCAAAATTGGAGTGAAATTAACAAATTATGGGGCAGGGATAAAACTTGTTACCTTTTTCACTTCTTCCTTAGACTTTATCTCAGATATTAACTCAACTTTTTTCTTGCTCCATTTTTGTATTCTTTGATGAATTTTCTTGGCATCAATGGCTCCTTTTACTGTGATTTCACCCTTTTCAAATTTGGTGTCAACTTTATGAACTCCTGTCATGTGTAGACAACATTAATTGGAGTTTCATATTGTTAATTTGTCACTTCTGTCACTTCTGGGCTTGAATTTTGTTTCAAAATGTTTGTCGTTTTAGCTATTTTTTCACGTTTCTTTCTATAATAACCGTATATGTATTCCTCATTTTTCTCTCTGTCTTTCATGATAATGCATGAAGGGTAAATTTGTATAAAAAAAATTATTAATTCCGTAAAATAATACAAAAACGACAAATATTATAAAACGAAGGGAGTATGTACGTAGTTAATGCTTATATGAAGAATGAAAGTAAAAGAGAGTCGAGATACCTGGAATTCTCAAGATAGGCCTCTGAATGTCATGAGCACATTGTGGGCAATGCAGATGAGTTTTGTAAACTACTGTAATTACTTCAACTTTCTTCTCTTCTTTTGTCATTTTTGGAAAAATGCTGAGGAATAAAATGGGCATGTAATTCTAAATTGAGAAATTTGAATACCAATGTAGTACGTACTAATTAACTTGTTCCAAACATGGTTGGTTGCCGATTTGATGCAAGTGGTTCACCAATTTGTGGAATCTTGAACCAGTTAAGATATTGTTTGGTGGATTTGCGAGAAAATGTTATGTGAAATTTATGAGATTATATTGTGGAATATTTATATGAGTAATTTATGTCACGCATAGACTTTGGGTAAGAATTGGAAAACCCTAACTAATTAGGGTAGGTCCCGTAAACATACTACCACACATGAAGAATTACTTAAGAATTATTTAATCCTAATAAAAGATTCGTAAAGAGAACATTGACAAGTTTTGCCAAATTGTTATTCCGAAGCACCTTTCCATATGATAGTGATGTGAATCATGTGATATAAAGATTTTGGATTTGATAAACATGTTATTCATGGAATAGATACCTGCTGCACTAATGGTTTTTTAATATATACAGTATAAGATTCTTTTTAATAGCAAAAAGTGGTTGAGTTAAATTTTGCTCTCGTACGAATGCCCCTCACATTTCTTTCACGAGTGTCATTTTATTTTGATGTGAAGGAATTGCAAAATTATTTCAACTTTTGTCTCACGTTTAAATTTTAATTATAATATTGGGGTTTGTGAGTTTGCTAAACAAATAAATCATATATGTGTGGGCTTAATCCAACAAGGCCCACTTTAATTGAATATTTTGATACGATTTGGATTGAATATTTGTTCATGTCTATATATATAAATAAAGGGCGTCTTACTTCAGAGAGGCAGACAGCTATTAAGAATTAATTGACGAGGTAACTTTCTATTGTAGCTATGTTGTCAATCAACAACTATTGTTTCTTCACTGTGGGGGGGGGGGGAGATATATTTGGATTTAATTTAAATACTTCATTTCTTTAATTCATGCCCTTTTTTAAATAAATTACTAAATGCAATTATGCAAGCTCTATTTAACAAATGACAATCTTCGGTTTGTTTGATTTTGTAACCCTGCGTTTGCTTCTTCTATTATTTTTCTTTCTTTCCTTTAAAGGTCTTTATTTATTTATTTAGTTAGTACGGTGTACTTATTATAACAAAGGTTGTTGAGAGTAAACTGAAGATGTTTTGAGCAAATGCAAACAAACATTTATGGACGTTGAGGGGTATGTTTGGACTGATGAAAATGCATCTCCTTTCTCTGAGCTAGGGTTAAGAATCACCAAGCTTGGAAAGAAGAAGTGGTGTTTTTAAAGTGAACTATTGTGAGAAATCGAGGAAACAAGAGTGGGAAAATTGGCTCAAATATGGAGAAAACTTGAAGCACAAACCATTGGCTGTGGCAGGGCCCAAAATCTCGCAGCCACCTGGCCTACTCACACCTCGAGTCAGACCGTCACGCCGCCGATTCAGAAATCAGCTATCGCGGCTGCATCACCATCACCAAAATTGTACTGCATTTTTTTTTATATTTAATTCACGAAATTTATTGTTACAATTACATGAATGAATGTAAGTTTCACTCCAATGAAACTCAGTTTGGATTTTACAAAGAAAATGATAGAAACACCTCACAAACTGCATGACAAACTAAAATAGAAATGAAGATTTGAAACCTAATTTATAAAATATTAACATCAATATGCATGGCCAACCAAAGTCATAACATTTTCTATTCAAATTTTGGGCTACTGCTTAGTTTCCCAGACACGTTATGTGTCTTTAATCACAATAGCTCTTGACCCGGGTTTTGTTCCTAAGGAGGATTTTCCCGAGTAAAGTTTTAACGGCCCCCGATCTCTAATTCGACAAATGAACTTATAGTTTTATTAGATGTTTTATTTTTTCATTTCTTTCTTAATAATATCTGTATTCCCCGCACCCCCAATAAGCTGGACCACTCTTATCATCATGAACCGATTCTATAGGGTCAATCTCCACAAACAAACGAGTTCAACAAAGGCTTATCAACCTCGTCAGATCGGTATACTTAGGAAAATTTAGTCTTCAAGATAAGCTATGTAATCAAAAGAACACATATTTAATGAGTTCGTACCAGACATTAAATGTGACTGCAAGACATCGAGCTCGATCAGTGATTGGCTCGCATGTCTGCTATCAGTGTGGCGTCTCAATAGTGCCTGCAACAAGGGAGATCACACATCTTCAATTCCTTTTGTCTTCTATACACGTTTAAGGCCGAGATCTCCATCCCAAAATGAAACACTCAGGGTTGGTCTAGTCAGTCGAACATTATATCCACTATAAATAGCACACTTAACTCTAAAATCAAGAGTTGGATAGTGAATGGTCTAACACACTCTTATCATCATCAATATGGTCAAAGATCCAAAGAACAAACCAATTTACACAAGAATTTATCATAGACAACTCAAATCAGAGGTTGCTTACGAAATTAAAACTTAATTTACTTTTTTTGATCTCATAGGAAGACGAAACTCAAATTTAGTGTATGGGTCATGTTTTTAATTATAGTAAACAAGACTCATTCCAAGGTACGTACTCCCTCCATTTATTAATAAATGAAGTTTTAGTCCTTTTTTTTTTTTTACACAATTAAATGATATTTTAACATTTTTTATATTGTTTGTTCCAATTATATCACATCTCTTTAATTTTAGAAATTTTTCTAATAAAAAATGGAGGTAGTATAAGATTTAAGACCATTTTATACATTTTCTTGTGAATAAGATTCTAGCTAGCGTCATACTAAAAATGGATGTAGTATGTAATAAGACCAAAATTAATTCTCAAATCCTGTTGAGAAACAAGTGAGCTAGTATTTCTTACCAAAAGTGTGGACAGCTACAAAAATAAATTCTCAAATCCTGCTGGGAAACAAGTAAGCTATTTCTTACCAAATTCTCACAATTTCCCCAAATTCTGTCTTTTTCAGTATGGAAAAGAATTTGCAAAGATTGATTTCTAACTTTTGAGTATTGAGAGAATTACATTTAATTAGAAAACATATAATTCCCCAACTTGTACAGGTTGACCAACACATTTAAAAAAAATCTCAATTAGATAGACTTGTTTTCTTTTTATGAATGTCCCATTTAAATAGACTTGTTTCTATATAGAGTAATATTTTCTAAGTCATTTACTAATATAACCTTATGCATTAATTAAATTAGAAAGTATAACATTCATTAAATAGAGTTATAATAGAAATTTTACTTGTCTAATATGCATTCCCAATACAATTTTTTAATCTTTGTGAAAAGTTAAACAAGCCTATCTAAATGGGAAGGGGGAGTAAAATTTAGTGGTGTATGAGAAATAAAAAGGGTAATTTTAGGTGATTTAGTGAGGTAAAAGAAATTTAATGAGATGTAAGAAAATTTGGTGAAATGTACAAGAAAACGTGGACCCAAAATGAGTGATAATTTTTAGAATAAAATAATGTTATGAAAATATTAATTTTGTGTGTTATTTTTATTTTTAAAGTGTACGTACAAATAATCTTGAAATGATCCACTAAAAAATAGTGTGCAAAGTAATCACTAGAGAATGGGGTCATAATTTTGTATACATACATCAATGGAATGAAATTGTTCCATGGGCCGGAAAATTTTGAGAATATAATAATGAAGCAAAAACTCAAATAATAATAAAAACTTAATTACTAAGATTTGTTAGTGAAGTACCCACAGATTCGATGGTGCAGGCCACGAGCTGCATGAAAATCAGTGAGACACGACTGTGAAATTAAAGAGACGCAAAATTACATATTCTTGTCCCACATTACTTATTGGGACTTTACTAACACCTCTTAATTTTATATTATTATCATTTCAATTTTATACATGTTACACCTATTTCATCGTACATGAGCAATATTATTATTTATTACGTTGAATAGGAACACACGATAAGACATGGGTGCAATATTACCTTGTTGTTATGCAATATTATATCTACAAACAAATAATATTAATGTTAAAAGGTAAATAGGTAACTAGTGTTTCTAAAGTCAAATGCGTGAGTTGTGACCCAATTTTGATTGTGAATTTTTTGGACTCAGACAAATTTTGTGACTCACATCATTATTTTATTGACTAAAACCTGATGAGATAATATTTCAAGAAACATTTTAGAAGAGAATTGTGAAATTGGAGAAATATTTTCTTCTTTTTCTCTAGACTTTTTCTTATTGATGATATTGTTATTCTTTTGACCTCAAATCCCACCCCCACCAGCACAAACAGCCGTACTGGTTTACAGTTCTCTTCGTGGTTGTGGTTGTTGAGTCAACGGTTCGATCTTTCCAACAACGTCGAACATACAATGATCGGTTGGTAGATTGATCTGTTGACCTCTTTTTTTTGTTGCTTTCTTAGTTTTAGTTCCTAGGGTTTTTATTTTAGTTTTTAGTTTGTTTTGTGTTAGTAGCTAGTTCTTCTTCGGTCTTCTATGTTCTTTTGTTCCTATATATATTTTTTTAGTTTTTGTTCCTATCTTTCAAGTTTTCTTGTTGTCTTCCACATCTTGTGCGACTATATCTTTTATGGGTTTTGCTTGTTTTGTTTCGGCTGTGCTTGGTTTGAAGGTAGACTGTTTTTTTCTTTTCAAATCTAGTAGTGAACTAATGCCATTAGGATTCTATATGTAGTCTATTGGATTTCTGTGTGGACTGAGTAAAAAGTGACGCAGTGAAAATGATGAAAGACATGTTAGTGCAGGGTACTTTTTCTTGCTAAGAGATAGCTTTGAAGTTGTTTACACGTTTGTTTCTTGTGCTAACTCTCCATCTCCTTATGATTGGAGCCGTTTTTCTCAATATTAAAAAATTTAGTCTCTAGCTCAGATGGAATAGTGGTGTTGTTGTTATTACTAGTATTTTCCTACTTACCAATTGGGACTATAGCAATATACTCCCTCCGTTCCAAGATTTTTTACACACTTTGACCGGCATGGAAATTAAGAAAATGGAATAAAGTGATGTGTAAAGTAAAATAAACGAGGTGTATTATTGGTAATTCATTATGTAAGTTGTTTTCTTTTTTGGAGTGTGTAAAAAATCTTGGTACGGAGGGAGTAGTTTATTCCTACTTAATTACTAATGATGACTAGTACTAGCGTTTTCCTACTTTTTAATTTGGACTATTACTAATACTCCACTACAGAACCAAGGCTGCTGGAGGTAAGAAAAGGGAGTCTACTCATAATTTTGAGAATGCAACTAATATATTATGTCCGATCCTAATAATAATAATAATCATAATAATAATACAACTAAATAATTAAGTCTTGCCCTATTCTAATTAACAGGTTATTATCGTTACTGCCGGCTCAAGTTATATAGAGTAGGGGTGATTATATTTTATTTTAATTAAACTTTTGCATAGTTTATAATTTCATAACTAAAATAAGTTAGATTATCCAAGATCTTCACACAATCTTTCATAGATATAATAAATTGCGTGTTAATAAATTAATCTTCTGTACAATTTATCCTAATTGGGGTAAAATGGATAAGATTTAGCATAATAAATTAAGGTAGGCAATTTATATTAGTAAGTCAAAAATACTGAACAAGTTGCAGCAAATTAGGATTAATAATAACAAATGGTCTGAAAGTCTAAACCTCAAAATTATTTCTCAACTAATCAGAAGTTCCACAAAAAACAAGACTAATTTTCTTTCTCTCCCCTTGTCGAAATCACAAATCAAGACCTAGTTCTAATTAAATCAAGGGCTAAAAACAACAACAATTTCATGATCAATTAATGTACAAATTTGAGAGAAGCATGTGATGAAAATTAAATAATTTTCTGACCTTTTTACCCCTAATACGGTGGCCGTGGACCGGAGTTTCCGGCCCACGCACCGTCTAAGGGGAGCTGCCCGTTAGTCATATTGGGCGGCAAATTGAAGAAAGGAAGCCCTAACGACGGATCGGGAAATAGGTTTCCACCGCCCCCGTCGCCGCCCGACGGCGGCGGCGGAATTTGCAACGCCTCGTCCTCATCCAGCGGCAGTCTCTCGTACGCAACGTTAGTGAACGAGGCCGCTACGATGATGACGGGGCCCGATGCAATCAAGGCACCCACAACATTCCCTCCCACCACCTGCCCCTGCCCGCCCGCCAAGTATATAGTCAAACTGGTGGCGCCGGGCGGAGCCGGCGGCGGAAGAAAGGAACCGGACAAGGACAAAATCTCGAAGCGGCCGTGGAGCGTTACGACGCTCCCTGCGGCGGCGGGTTGCCGTAAACTGACGTTTGTGACGGTTCCGGTGCCGCTGAGTATGCAAATCCCTCTCTGACGCTTCCGGGCGTAGGTGGCCACCGCCTCGAAGACGTCGCAGCCGCTGCTCACCTCCAGTATGTGTGCCCGGAGAGTGTTGGCGCTTTCTCGGGTTATAATCACCGGCGGTTTGGGCTTGTTTTTAGATCCCGGGGGACGGCCGCGCTGCCTACGCCCCATCATGTCGCCGGAGTTGTTGGCTTGAGGAGAGCCGTCGGTGTTTTCACCGGAAAACTGCCTCCGGTTAGATTCATCGTCGGGTTCCGGCCGCCTCTGGAGATGGAGGTGAGAAACAAAGTGGGAAGCTGAACCTAAGTCCAAACCAGCCATAGTATAAAAATACTAATTTTGATGCAACAAAAAACAGTATAAAAATAGAAGCAACTCTTTTTATAACACTTCAAACCTAGATCGAATAGAAAACAAGAGGAATCAAGTGGGGGAAAAGGAAAGATTAGTGAGAGACAGGAGAGAGAAATAAGCACGAAATTTAAGGTGTTGAAATTTATTTTATGTTAAAATCATTCTAGTGTTTTTCACTTTATATTTTTCTATCTGATTTATTGACTTGTATCATATCAAAAAATACCAACATATCATAATAATACTGACGAGGTGTATTAAAGATTTAGTAAGATGAATACAAACTTCAAGTTCATATCCACTATTATATATTTCGTTGTATAATATAGTATGGTTATGATATTATTAATAATGAAAATAGTAATAAACTATGAGTGAAGAGTGAGAAAGCACATGAATTTTGTAAACGCAAATTAATTGTTCATGTGTGCAAGAAAAGAGATGATAATGATGCCTACAGCATAATGTAACGTGTGATTAAGATTTCTCTCCTTCCACCCCAACCACATATTATTTAAATCTGAGTATCTAACAACACCAAAAAAAATAAAACACAACCCTATATATTAACTCTTATTAATTAATAGTATAATAATTAATAACTAATAAATAAAAATAAAGGCATCTTTCAATAGGTATATATATATATATAGTTCTCATTTTTAATAATTACGTTCCGTAGTAGCTAGCGTTTATGCAACATAAATTTGGAACAAAATAGTATCACATCTCTAACTCTCAATATCTATAATTATATATGTCTTTTCTCCGATTTCATTTTAATTAACTAATATCTAAAGTCAATTTTAATGTATTAATTTACAACAACCGACATTCTTAGAAAATATAATGTAAAGTACGTGTACGTGGATATCAAATTTATATGAGTGAATGATTTTTTTTTCTTTTTCTTTTTTTGTTGACGGTACTGCCTTAACATATTTCTCTCTCCCAACCGTAGCAATTCATATACTTTTCATATTATTACTATTATATCACAAATATAATTTGTGCAGTATGTATGGATATTTGGATCCAATTGTTGCCTGCAAATTTTTAATTTGTGTATTTTTAATCAGTTTTCACACCTTTTTTTAGTTGTCAAACACACTCCCTTAAAAAAAGAAGTTTCTTACAATTATTACCCTAAAAAAATTCACTTATTTACCATTTATGTCGACATTACATTTTTTTACACAATTCTCTTGTTAGATTTATCGATATATATAATAAAGTTAAAAGGACTTAATTACTCTTACTTTATCACTTTCTTAGTCTTTTTGCCCAGATGATCAGTGTAAAAACTGATCGAAAGAACGAAGAGAATAATTATTTATACAAAACACATTTACATTGTGGCATTTACTCTTATTATTATATTATGACAAAAACTCGTATAAGACGGAAGAAGCAAGTTTCACTTACGTCTGTCATGTGATTTGTGGGTTTATGAAACTACAGTACGTTCAATGAAATTTAAAGGGAAGCATAACAAGAGGTGAAGCTCTGTCTCATGTATGAGATAGCTTCACACAATACTTCCTTCTAATTGATATAATTAATTATCTTTAAACCATCAATCCAGATTATATTATGGTAAAGTCTAGTATGCACTCGAGTGCATGTTGTGCACCCTAGTCTAAAGAAAAGTGTATGTTATTAAACTGAAAAGTACAACACAATATTACTAAAAAGTGTAAGTCATTATGAGTAAAAATATTATTACTATACAGTTTAATAATTGAAAAGTGCAACACCATTTACCAAAAAGTGTAAGTCAGTAAAACTGAAAAGTGCAACATGGACTAGGGTGCACAACATGTACTCGAGTCCATAGCAGACCAACTCTATTATTATATATATTGGTAATTAAGTCTTGTGTGGACCAATTTGCATTGTGTGTACGTATATTTTTTATTCGATGACCGTTGTTATATTAAAATATATTAGTTGTTTTACGAGGAATGAACAATTATTATTTTTATATCTAAAAGTTCGAACTTTAAGAGATGATATGTGAAATTAATTTTTTAACATTATTAAACTTTTGTATCATTTTAAATTTAATTTAATTATACATGACCAAACGAATAGCGTAATTGTTAAAACAAGAATATTCGATTTTGGTTATCCAAACTTAAGATTGTTTTTTTTCTTAAACTAATCCTTTGATTTAATTAATCACTTCCATTTGAATATAGTGCTAAAGGTATGATTCCCATATGATTTTATGGATTGGACGTAGTTGGATAAAAGTGGGATTTGTTACATATACTTTACTTGGAACCCATCATTGATTATTAATTTTAAAGAAATAAATGACCAAATTAAAATATATATAATTTCCTCAATGTTTTTTAACTGATCACACGAATCTTTAATAATAGAATGAAATAAATAAAAAATAAATAAAAATGAAACCATGCATACACACACATATGGTACACTAGCCATGAGTCCTTTATATTAAGTAAACTTTAATTTACACACCATCTATTTAACCACATATATTCAACTTATATGACAGCTCCACATTTATTTTGACAATTTTTTTCTAAGTTCTAACATTCTCTCTTTTTTTTAAATTCTCTCTAATCATTCGAATTAAGTTGATATGCACTTCAATCTGAGTGGTTCATTATTTATCAATACTTAACATTTTCTTCACTTTCACTTTTTATCAATTGATTTCTTCTCTCGACTCTCATTTTTCATCATTTCTTTGAATGGAATCTGGTTGCGACCACCAGTGTCTGTGTTTATGGTATTTTAATTCAATTTTTCTACAATTACCTTCATCATTTTTTTTCTGTCTCGTGTATAGTGATAATCTTCTTCTCCATGATTAAGGAATATTAATTATTTATGTATAAAGTAAATGTGTAAAGTGAAAAGTGATGAATGGTATATTATTAGTGTATTAGGAGAATAAATATTTTTATATATGAAAATGAGCATATTAAGTTTGGACGAACCAAAATGAAATACTTACCTACAAAATTTGAACGGAGAGAGTATACGCTAAAAGATACAAATATTTGCGATATAAGGAAATTATTACAATTTCTTTAAAAATTGCTACAAATCTCAATTATATATATATATATATATATATTAAAAAAGATATTTACAAAATTAGGAAAATTGATATAATCAAATAAAATTATGAAAACATTGTTATGTCAAAAAATTAATATCAAGATCTTATAATAATAACAGTTAAATATGAAAATTAGAAAAGAAATTGATGTATGGCATTAGCCTGTATTATTGAAATTATTCTTATTGAATATGAGCGCTTCACAATTTATGGATTAAATAAATAGCAAGGGCTTTTAAACTATGGTTGTATTTTTTTTTAATTAAATTATTTGTATTGAATATTTCTGATTTCATTATCGCGACTTGTGGTTCATTTATATTTTTAAATGTTGGTTGACTCGAATAATAAACACTAGAGTAGTATTAGTGGGTGGGACAACCTGGCTTTTGTATAGGTTATGCAGCCGCAGAGTAGAAAAATACATTATCTTGTTATAATTAAGTTTTTTTAAATACTTTTTCGTTTTGGAGCATGAAATAAAGTATTTTGAATATCTATTCATTCCTTTATAAAATTGATTGAATATGTACTTAATTTCAATCGGATTGGTTTTGATAAATGTTGTTCGAGTCTGCCCGCGATCCACAGTGAAGATAGGGAGGGTCTGTGTATTCATGTGCTACGTTTTTTATATTTTTTTTTAAAAGGAAGAAAATGAGTTGTATTATTGGAGTACTAGGGTACTTAAAATGGAGTGAGACACTCAAATGTTACAATAGAGAGGTACAATTGAGGGTACACCTATCCGAATGCACTATCGAATTACATAAATGTCAATCTAGATGTTGCACACCAGTCATTAAAGGACAAAGAGGGAGGGCAGTCCCTATGCTGTGAAAAAATGTTTCATGATATAATTCGAATTTCATCGAAAAGTTTCTCAAGTTTGGACTACTCGTTCGAAAGATCTTGCCATTTCGAGCTTTCTAGATGAACCATACAATCATACACTATATAAATTTTTATTTATTCAAAATAGGGTAAGTTGAGATTGTATAGTCAGCTTCTAGTATATGTATTATATTTGTCGATAAACATCAGTTGAGCAAGAATGTCAGACTTGATAACATGTCTATTAGCAAGAAAATCAGCTCAGAAGACGTGAAGACTAGAACAAAAGAAGACGACCATCGAGAATCAGACAACATGTTATATATAAGCACAGGTTGACTGAGACTTATTTGTTAACCAAAGACTAGTCAATTGTTCAGTTGAGTAAAGAGCCAACTTATGATAATAAAGTCTTTTCATTCTTCGAAGAACTTACACAAGCCTAGTTGAAGACAAAATGAAGTTAAGTGGTAGAAATGTATTTTTTTTTTTTTAAATGATAAAAGTTGATGTAGACAAAAATATAACTTTGTGTTGAGTATTTATCCATTGAACCACTTTATCTAACCAGCTAACGTAGATCAATAAGGAGTTGACAGTACATGGATCAGATTATATAATAGTACAAAAGTACATTGAACTAGTCAACCGACTGACCGTTACCATTTCAGGAAAGGTTATATCCGAGGTACAAGTCCATAAGAAGATATGCATGTACCAAACTTAGTATGATTTTGAATTAGCTCTCCCACAGCTAGTTTTTTAATCACACTACAGGTGCAAGGTAATCCTTCGTAATAACGTTGTGAAAGTTTTAAGAGTAAAATCAAACTTACATGCATTCGAGCAAGATTAATGAAGTGTTTTCAAAAACACCCATACTCATATCTTAAGTGTTCTATTTAGTAATTTTAATCTTATAATTTCAAATCCTATAGAAGAAATCTCTCAAACTCATCTTATAATAGAGGTTTCACATAGTTAAAAACTATTTTACAAACCTACTCGCCTAAAAAACTATTTTGCAAACCTACTCACCTCTGAGAGATCGAGAGGTAGTAGTCCAGATTATTTAGTATCAAACTATTGTTAGAGACATACATATTATTATTATTTATACGATTTTAAATCATTAAGAAGTTAAATCATTTATTATTCCTAAACTTTAAAAAAAAACATACATCAGAGTACTATTTATCACCAATATAAAAATCTAAATTTTTTAAAATCAATCAAAGTCGAAAGTAAACATCGCCACTTATTTTGTTTGATGCAAAATAAATTGGTGAAATAAATACCTCTATATATATATATATATATATATATAATCCTTCATATCTATATATCCAAGAATCAGAGTTTTGTCTTGTCTTGTACTATACAGTATACACCAACACCAACACCAACCAAGCCTCAACACTTTCTCTTTCAAGTATTAATTTTTGGTGTCAAATCCACCTAATTAGATTTCTCAATTATCTTTCCAATCCATAGTTTGACCATTTATGTAACAACCATATATTTTTTGACTTCTCTCTAACAACTTGAATTCTTTATTCTAATTAATTACACAAAATCAAATCATGATCTTACCTTAAGAAAACATAATGTAACAAAAGTCGCATTCTTTTTGGCATTATTAATTATCTACTATTAGTCTATTACTTTACTTTAGATTACAAGTTATATTATCTATTAATTTAAGCCATGATTAAATTATAGTACTGATTACTATTTACTCATTGAGCTAGCACATGTATAATCGATCATACCTACGTACAAACATATTTTATTTTATTCTAAAAATGCAAACAATCTATATATGCAACTGGAACTTTATTTCTAATTTGTATGTCGATTTTTTTACTGTATATATTTATTTTTCAAATATTAAGATACATAGGAAAAATAGGAATTGCAATCACGTGACATAAGCTAGCACGTCGCGTCGAGTAAACATTGAAATTAATTGCAAGTTAACTTATGTTCTTTAAAAAAAAAAAAAAATTGTTGAACATTAATTGGTACTAATAGAAAAACGAATTTAATCATTGACTAAAGACGTACAGATCTAGACTTTTCGTATTATAATGTTAAAGCCATTGAATATTTCTCGAGCACACAAAAGACTTAAAGATTAACATTCACTTTTGATCAAATAAAAAATTAACATTCACACTAAGTTAATCTAAACTACGAATATTTCCCCAGGAAACAAGGGTACGTAGCAAATATAGTTTCGTGAATATATCAATTTATTTATCATCTTCTTTTAATTCCACATATGTCAATTAATTGCTAAATGTCATTATATAATAAAAAATAATGTCATGATCATTTAAGTAATAAGCAAATAAGGTTACAAAGTCTATCTTTGTCATTTATTTAAAATAATTGAACCGTAAATAGTGCAAGATCGAGTTGATAAAGTTGTGTTAACCCTTGAGAGTAACAATTTACAATTGATTGATTATTTGGAAGGTTTGAAAGCAAAAATAGTCATATTTTTCATCCTCCCAAGTAAGTGCTTAGCTTAATTAAGTACTTGTCGCTTAGTGTCATCAATAATAATAATACATAATTAATTAACATCTTTTCTTGATAATCTCAACGGCTATGTCGCTATCGACGAATCAAAACGCGTCCACGGACTTAAATAAAGTAATTAACGTCTTCTAATACAGCTGCTTAAAATCCGAGGTCCCCACCATCTTTCTTACCTAAACATAAATTACACTATTACTAGTAGTATTTAATTATTACTTAATGGCAGCACTAGCGCCAAAATTGCGAAATTGATCTCCAATTATAATTGGATAATTTTTCGTTTTAATTTTATCAGATGTCTCCCAAGTCACAATCTTCATTCTTCAATTGTAATTGGTGTTTATCTCGTAGTAATTTTGTGTATGACATTTGTTAATTTATGATATCATTCTATGGAGTAATATATTCCTTTAATTTCATTATGTTTGTAATATTGTTGTTTTAGTGTAAAATTAGGAGACAGCATTTTATTTTATTTTTAACAAATCTACCCTTAAATTTAAGAGGTGCGTTTTTGTTGTTGTTTTTTTCCCATGTTTTTCATCTCTTTTATTGGAACATTTTATTCATTTTTATTGTTGATGTTTGTTCATATATATACAGTAACACACATTTACCTTCAAAATAACATCTTTTGTTAATAAATAACACAGTAAAAAAATGAAAAAAATGTGTTATTAGATGTTACTCCTATTTTGGAGGAAATGTGTTACAATATTGGTAAATACTATGTGTTTAAAAAAAAAAAGTAAATTTGTGTTATTTTATGGGCAAGCGTGTGTGATTATATAATAACACACATTTGTCATTATAGTAACATATTTTGGTCTTGTAGAAGACGTAAGTAAAAAAAATATTTTACCTATGCAAGATAAAAAAATTTAGAAAGATTCGTTTGATCCGATTTGGCGTATTTTTTACTTAATTAGCTATATTTTATATATATATATAATATTTTAATTAAATTTTTGCGAAAAATTATTCGATGTTTAATTGTGAATTGTGATTGTGATTGTGATTGTGATTGATCAACATAAAATCATAAGGTTTGTCATACTTGACACTTGATAAATAAAATATATATAAACCGTAAAGAGATTAGAATTTCTAAATTCGGGTAAAGTTTATTAAAATCAATATAACACAAAGTATATATATAGTATAATTTTATAACCAGCTTGCTAATAATCCAAATAATTATATATAAATATTGTATTTGATTCCACACGGTTAATTTTATAAAACTATGATATTGGCAATTTGGCCCATTAGATATATTTTTCACCAAACTTTTATGCTGAAATATATTAAGCAACTCCAAGGTTTTGTCTCTATAGATTGATTGACCAGCTGGATACGATAGTAGATAATAGATATTGAGGGTTCACATAATAAAATATTATGCTTTGTTTTTATTATTATTATTATTATTAAACAGTTAGGGGACACTAACTTCAACCCCATCAACTCAAGAAATTTAATTAATACATAAAACAAATTAAAGTTTTCGTAAATTAAAATAATGGGTAAAGGATGAGTTGCTATTAAATTTTAAAAAAACTAACTAACTAAAAACAGAAACAGCATTATTTATGGAAAAAGAATTACTCATGTGTAATTTAATAATGACAATCTTTGATTAATCATTTCAAACCCTGAAATTAGTGTAATTAAATGCCTAGATTTCAGCATGATTCCTCCACAATCATTTGGTTGGTGGGGGGGCTTTTACTATATGAGTTATTTTATTTTATGTACAACTTAGGTAGATCAAGATATTATTTCATAATATATCTTGGTATGCAGCCGCTGGGAGCAAAAGTACTATATGTAGACTTATACTATTATAGTCCTTTGTTCAAATATTAAAATTAGTTTGACACAAAGTTTCAGCAATTTTTATTTGACAAGACAAAAGCAATTTTATATAAAATAGTGCAAAGTTAAAGTTTCAGCTAGTAAATATAATTTCATTTGAAAGTTAAGAGTGAATAATCTTCTTTTCTTGATATTGTTGAATGTTTTTTTTATTACTATCAAATTTGTTCTTATTACTATCAAAAGTACTGAATGTTTTCTTTTATTCCTATCCATTAAATTTAATCTCATACTTATTTTAAAAACTATCATTTTATCTTCATCATCCAACTATCACTTACTTTATTTATAATAGATCTCATAATATAATATTCTATAATCATTTTATCCTCACTTATGAACCTTATTATCTTATCTTCATTGGAAGAGGATGCCCATCGAACTGACAATTTAATATGAGTAGAATTGTTTTTAGCGAAAATTAAACTCATGACATGATATTGATTTACACTATTTCTGCTTATGATACATTATTAAGAAGAGATGAAACGTCAACAAAATCAACTCCATGTTAGTATATAGGAGATATATATAGAAGCTTCATTTTAAATTGATAAGTATTGATTTGACTAATTATCATTTTATTGTATCATGATAATAGTGATTAGGTTTGACCTCATGGAATGTGAATTGTTGTGATGCATGACACCAGCTCCTAAACTTTTGTGTAATCTTCCATCTTAGAATCAATTTTAAAGGTATGCAAGGAATAATAATAATATTGTTATTGTTAATATAGAAATTAGTGGATGGGGTTAGAGAATAATTAAAGAAAGAAGAATCATTTGCTGATCAAGATTATTAGTAGTTTTAAGGAATATTCGCATATTACAAATAATTCCTTTCCAAGTTACAACTTTTCATTATTTTATTTGAGATCGAGTAGCACTTCTTCCCCCTTTCATTTCATCCTTAAACTTCTACAATTTTAACCTACAAAATTTTTATCAATTTTTTTAAAGTAATTTATATACTAAAAAATATCAATATTGCACCCTGTCGCTTTAAATTTTGGCCCTACTAATTAACTGTGTATGAGAAGAATAAGCAAAAAAAATTTGTTATGCAAAACTATGTTATGACATTTTAATTGTAATGTACATGATAATTTTAATTTTTAACAAGTCTGTATGTATGTGCTTTAAAAAAAAAGGTCTTTATGATTAGGGCGCGGCTAAAGGCACCCGACTTTCCTATGAGTACACCCACGCGATGAGGACACACACAAAATGGATGAGGGCACCCACCTGGAAATTCCAAAATTACCCCCTCTCTCAATTAAAACCTAACTCATTCTCTCTCTTCTCATAATATTCAGACACCCACCATTTTTACACCTCCATTTCTGCCGCCGCCCACTGCGCAGCCCCTCCCTCTCCCCGTTCGCGGCCACCTCCTTTCGTCGCCGCAGCCCCTCCCACTCCCCGTTCGCGACCGCCTCCTCTCGTCGCCGCAGCCCCTCCCACTCCCCGTTCGCGGCCGCCTCCTCTCGTTGTCGTTGCCGTCCCCGTCCCCGTCTCCCCACCCAACACGTGCGACAACGCTGCCCCCTCTCCCAACGTCGCCGCGTCGCAGCTCCGCCTCCCCTCCCCACGCGGCGACAGCGCCGCCCTCACTCCCCACGTCGCCGCCTCTTCTCCTCCCTCGTCCGCCGCGGCCGCCGTCGCCCTCCTCCCATAGACGCGGCCGCTCGCATTCCTCCGCCACCGCCGCCTGTTCCAGGTACTTTTTTTAATTTTTTAGAAATTTTAGGAAATTTAGGGTTTTTAGAAGTTCGTGATTTTTTTTCGGACAACTTTAGGTTGTTTTGGAAATATTTTCGAACAATCTGTGTTTGTTTTGGAAAAAATTTTGAACATTTTGTTCGATCTTTTTTTTCATACAAATTTAGGTTGTTTTGGAATTTTTTTCGAACAATCTATGTTTGTTTTGGAAACAAATTCGAACATTTTGTTCAATTTTTTTTTCGAATAAATGTAAGTTGTTTCGAATATTTTTTTGAACATAATAAGTTTGTTGGGTAAAAATTTTCGTACATCTAAACTTTGTTCGATTAATATTTTCGAACATTTTAAGATTTTTTTTTATATTATTTTTGTTGATTTGTTATGTTTTTTGAGTTTTTTTGTTGAATTGTTGTGTTTTTTGAGATTTTTTTGTTGAAGAATATTGTTTGTTTGGGTTGTGGTGGTGGAGTGGATGGTTTCGTTGTGAAATAGAAACGATGGGTGTACTTATCCGTCCTTTTTTAAAAAATTTGCAGGAGGGGTATAAACGACATTTCACGTATCCTCTGTGACAAAAAAAGATTCCAGTGGGTGTACTCATAGGAAAGCTGGGTGCCTTTAGCCGCGCCCTTATGATTATCGTCTTGCGAATGGGTCGTGAATTGAAAATTAGGCCCAATACGAAAGGTATATATTCCGTTGGGCCAATAATATTAAAGCCCAATATATTCTGCTGCATATTGAGTCTAGTTATCCTCATTAAATTCAGGTGGTCATTGAATCCGTTCAATTTTATAATTTTCACTTTTGTATTTCCTATGGAATTGAATCAATATAAGAAATTGAGTTTTATGTTACACTTTTTAATGGTAATAACTTACACTTTTTAAAATAATATTTTAAGTTATATTAACGTACACTTTTTAGTAATGTTATATTGCACATAGTTATATAAACGTGCATTTTTCAGTAATATTATATTGTACTCCCTCCGTCTCATGATTACCTGCACACTTTCCTTATTTAGACGTCCTTAGATTACTTGCACACTCTTAATATGGAAATACCCCACAAAATTAATACCCTTCCAACATCATTTTATTTTCAAAATTGTCACCCTCTTTTTACATATATTTTACTTTACACCTCATCATATCTACTTTACACATCACCAAATTACCTAAAATACCCCTCATTTATTTTACATCACCAACCACTAAATTCAATTTTTTTAAAAATTGTGTCGGTCAAACCATACAAGTAATTCCGGGACGGAGTGAGTACTTTTTAGTTATAATGACTTACATTTTTCATTAAAAAATGTATTCCACTTTTCAATTATAGCGACTTACACTTTTCAGTAATATTGTATTGCACTTTTTAGATACAATGACTTACACTTTTCAATATACACTATTTCAAAAAAAAAAAAAAAAGACTTTTGGTCGACTCGATTCCTTATACAAAATTTTTGCTAACTTTATTTATAAACAATCATTTTATCTATAATTGAACCCCACGACATCTCATCATATCTCCCAACTTATCTACTTTATACATAAATTAATCAATATTCATTAAAATTTGTGTCCGGAGAAGTGGGTATAATAAAATTGGATGGAGGGAGTATCTGAGGAAAATGTATAGTTGGAAACAAGAGAGGTATGAAACCAAGATATGATCTTTGGAAACCTCACGAGGATGAAATTAAGAAGAAATATCATGACTAAAGAATCAAAGGATTAAAGACTTAATTGCATTTTCTTTTTCTACTTCAATTTTTCTTATTGCACGTTTTCTTTATTTTGGTAGATTATCAAGAGAATCAATTTGTGTTGCAAACTTGCAATTTATCTATGTAGTCAGCTGACTATATATATGAGGTTTTGGCATGTAGATCGGAGATTAGTTTTTTGAATAATAAAGAATAAAGAGCAGACAAGCTTCTTTTGAATTGCAATCAACGTATTTGTGTTCTTATCACTTTTTTTTTTTTTTTTCGGGTATTCATAGAACCAACGGAATCAGTGTGTTCTTCGTAGATTCATCATTCATACGCTTTCACTTTCACGGCCTACATCAAAACCTAAATGACAACAAGTTATAAGGGAATTAATTAAGCTCAAAGAAGTATCAATGATTTAGAGATTCTTGGGTGAGACGGTGTCGACCTAATTTTTTTTTAAACATAAATTGAGTAGTATATGAATCCTGCAATATACGATGAAAAATTGTTTTATGGATGAGACTGTTTCATACAATTTTTAGTTGTAATAATTAGATACATGATGATGATATGGTTTTTTTTATATAGATAAATACTAGATTGAGGGGTAGACCTGAATTCATTAAACAAACTAATAAGTACAGTACTTGTTAGTGAAACAGGTAATACGTTTTAAAAAATACAAACCAGGTGCAAGATTCAGAGAGATGGGCGTATATACTGTTCGGATGATATGAGAGAAAGTGTCTCCACAAGTGAGGACATTGACCTCAAAACCACATTCACCGTTTCTGCCGAACAACCAGGTCTCACCATCTTCCTCACCTGCATAATTCAGCACAACTCAAAGTAAATTCAAGAAACAAGTACGTCTATTCAATTCATAATGTGAAGTATTTAAAACGATCATTCTTTATGAACCAATGCCATCAATTTAGACAAAGGCAACTTCAGTTGAAAGCTTTGCATGACACACAACCAAAGCATAATTGCTCGTGTTTAACGTGCTAGTTATGAATTATTAGGGAGGTTAAGAATAAAAACTTATACTGACCACATCTAATACAAGACATGATTTTGTCACATAAGCTATATCAATATGACAACCAGCACACGTCTCACAAGAAGAAGTGCCAAATAGTTGTCAGTTTGTCATCTTCAGAATTGGTAACATTGGAAGGCAGTGAAATTGAAAGAAAATTATATAGTTACTTTACCATTTTAAGATAAGACTGAAACTCCTCAATCTTTTCATCATAATCCTGATCGTGAAAGCTAGAGCGTGGTTCCTTCAGCTGCAGCGTAATGTCAGAGATTATACTATCATTTTTATGTTCATCCTCTGTACAGAGCACGCTGTCATCAAACACCAGATAGCCAAATAAGCAATGGTAAATACTAAGTTTTTTTTTGAGAACGTAAATACTAAGTTTACAATCCCATAATAATTTGCAAAGTAATTTTTTACATCCTACACAATAAAAAGACACTAGTAGTAGTAAGATCTAAAAATTCGCTGTCTTGGCCTTATAAACAAATGAAGTCTCAGTGATTAAATTTCAAATGGTGGTAGACATATCTCAGGATATATCAAAATCAAAATGCTAAACAATATTCGCAACCACAGTCATGTGTAACAATCATTCTAATCCTACTGCCCTTTAGGCACAACTAATGAAGAATATTTCCTCGACTGCTTTCTTCAGTGGAGTTTGATACGAAAATGGTGCCTTGAGGAACTATATGAAGTGTTTATTTGTTTAGTTCATGTCAATTTTCATCCATTGTCACGTCCCAACAAAGATAGATGATTGAGAGAATCACTGGATATCCAATTTAGCACATTGTCGTGTTACTAAACCTATTATTGCTTTCGATCAGCAAAGGGTAGTAGAGTTAATATTCTTTGTAATCTGTTAGTTTTGTAAACTGCTGTGTTGGGTATTCCTTATACCTAGCATCTCATTAATAAAAATCTTATTTACTGATAAAAATAAAAATAAAAAAGTGTATCACACCTTTTTTTTTCTGTATTTGAGAGGAAGCCCCATGGATGGAAACTTTCACTAATCTATCGGTTTAGCATAACATGTATTATTAGCAAGAAGCTTTTGATTTGGAAACAAGTATGTGCCAAAACATTTCCCAACAAAAAAAAAAGAAGCATGCTAAGACTCAATAAAGACCAAATTAGAACTCGAAACCTGAACAAAAACAATCAAGTCAAAAGAAACCATGTTGTTCAGTTATAGAAACATATTGCATTGAATAAGAAAATCTGATCTACTAAAAGTAATTGCAGAAAACTTTCCAATTGGCAAAAGCTGCCAGATGCAAATATAGTTCTTAAGAAATGAGACGAGAAATCGTATAAAAAGAGCATAAAATGGCAATAGTTTTAGGAATCCAACTCCAACCATGTTTCTGTGTGACGATCTTTGGCATCTATATGAGGCATATCAGTCACTTGCAGAACAGAGAGTCTGTATGATGTATCCAGAACAGCTTCATCCTGACAGAAACCAAATCTCAAATTCATTCAGACCTTTGAAAAAGATTACTAATGTTGGCAATATGTTAATTTACAGGTTAAATCAACAAGTATAGAGAAAAGAAGAAACAAAGAATACGAGGTTCAGCCATTCAAACCACCTAGAGGAGCGGTCTTTCATTTGTTTATTCACCTTCATATAACCTAGAATTTTTTACTAATTGGCATCAATTTATCAATCCTGCAGATTTCAGATATATCAATCAACAAATTATCTATTCATTCTATCACCATAATTCAAACCCAACAATCCAGAAAACGTCCTTCCACGTGCATTTACCTACACTCTACACCTTACCGAGCGAATACAACTCTTCTAGATAGTTGTCGATAGCAGATGAGATAACTATAACTCGAGCCAATCGGAGATTTTCAGCCTTTATGCAACATAGGAAAGTTCCGTACACCGCTGAATTGAGTACTACTTGTGATTCCAATTCTCGTAAATTAAAAGATTTTTCATCAGCAAGAGAAAGAACCCATGGAAATCATACCAATTTCCAATAAACGCACAAAAAAATCACTGATAATGCACACATTAGCATTACACAAGTGTGAAAATAGCCAA
Source organism: Galeopsis tetrahit (assembly GCA_963675135.1). Classification (NCBI taxonomy): domain Eukaryota; kingdom Viridiplantae; phylum Streptophyta; class Magnoliopsida; order Lamiales; family Lamiaceae; genus Galeopsis; species Galeopsis tetrahit. The sequence continues at coordinate 42,316,508 of OY776131.1, forward strand.
ATAGAGAAGCAGATTCTAATGAATTACCTGGTTTTCAATTGCCTGGAACTCGGAGTCGCACAATGAAATCATTTTAATTAAGTCCTTGATTAGTTGAAGCTGTTGCAGCTGAAACACAATAATATCATATGGCAATGGCACAGAATGACAGAAACAAGCTATTGGAGTTCTTTTTTTTTCCCGACCCCGAGTGTTCCTTTTTTTTTTTTTTTTTTTTAACAACGCTTTTTACATAATTTTTCGACCTCATTTGTATTTTGTAATTTAATTTTGTCCTTGCAGTTTTACGCTTTTATGATAATTTTTAGAATGTGCATGCCTGGTATTTGGGTTCTATTTTTTTTTTTTTTAGTTTACTTACATTGTATGTGGATTCCAAATAATTTTTTCACAATTAATTCGGCCCAAAAATTTACTGTCTAAGCAATGGTGCTCTAACCATTTGAACTATCTTATTGAGTATATACGGCATGTATGTAGCACATGCAACACTTATAATAATAGAGGATTAGTTTTCCATAATAATAGAGGATTAGTTTTCCAAAAATTTACTGTCTAAGCAATGGTGCTCTAAAAAAAATCGCACATTTTGCATTATAAGTTTTCCCAGCTGACAAAAGTAGCCCGAATTCGATTTTTTATTGGTAGCTAAGTAAATATTAATCTAGTTAACTATGTTCAAAAATAAAATTCAACTGTCGAGTATACAAAAATGATAGGGTTTCATTATGGAACTAGACTGAGAATTTATTTTTACACATCATCATATATATCATCAAAATAATCTAAATTATGGAAGGACAAAAAATCTACTACTATAATTTTTATCACCAGATTTTGTGTGCACAAAGTAATACAAAAGCTAAGCTTTAAAAGCAGGAAAAAAAAGTATATTACAACATCTTACAAATGGAATATTAGCAAGACAGAATGTTGAATCATATAAGCAGTACATAACAATGCATCAACTGGTGAGTTGTTCTTTTTAAGTGTAGCCAGTCTGTTCCACATCTTTTGCACAACTATACCATATTTTAAGAATCTCCATTCTCCAAAGATAATCACTACTGATGAATTGACACCCCAAATTTCACGGGTGGATGCTAAAGAGAGCAACGATCTGGGTCAACAGAAACCAACGACGAGATATAGAAGAAAGGGGAGCATCACTCTTTTTCATGAAAATTTACATCTTGTAAGCAGCTAATGAGTTGGAACTCAGAAGAGCAAAAAGTTGAGAATCTTCAGTATTCAATCATCAGCGAGCACTGTTCCTTCTGAGAATAAGAACCTGTTGGTGACGTCAAACAACTTGGCTAATTTCAACACAACTGTTTGGCATGTGGAACTTGTTGGTGACATAGCCTCTGGAAGACATGGCATGCATTCCGGCAAAAATTCTATCTTGTCCACAGATGGAGTATATAGTGATAATACAGCTCGACAGAAAATAAATCTGCAATTGCCGATGAAATATCATTCTTTGGTATTCATCTAAAACACCAAGTACCATTGCAACATGATATCAAAAAATTGAACAAAAGTGCTACAGCTAATATTCATTCTACGCCCATCATTGGTCTCGTCAAACAAAAAATGAAAAATAAAAGCAATGCTAAGAAAATTGAAAGGGCAAAAAACCCCCGGATAGAAAGCAGACATTAAGACATTTCCATAAAAGTATCTCACAAGGATGACTCAGATTAGCTTGAAGATTTATGTAATAATAGCATAATGCAAGTGTTGGGTATCATATCATTCAGTTTTAAATTACTCCAAAGTAGCATAATATTTTGAAAAGTATTAACAATTCTATCAAACTTTAAGCACAGTAGAATCTAATACCTTAAAAGGAGTCGCCTCAAGAACGAATCAGCTAGAATTTGAGCCCAAACAGGATCAAGATTATCAGATGCAGCCAATAATGATCCCAATTTATTTAATGAGGACTGCAGCAACTTCTCAGCTGTACTGTACAGGTCCTGAAACCAAAGCATTCTCTTGAGCTGATACAGATCAATAGAACTTTTAAGTAGCAAGTAGGAACAACTATAATCAAACCTTTTCAATATCAGAGCCAGTAAACCCAAGTAAGAGAATGAATGACTGCAAGGGAGCTGTGAGGAAACTGGTAAACAGGCTTCCACTAGGTTGACGAGATGATTCAACAGCAGGGAAAGGTAAAGATGATGCTGGAGAAAGTAGGATAGCAGCAGGTTCTCCTTTTTCTGCACCACTCAGAGCCTGTAATGCATCATGCTTTAATTAGTTTGACTGTGCATCAAATGAAGTGTTAATCAAGCCTGCCTAATCGCTAATTCTTGTATAAAAGCACCCTAATACCATAGTAAAAAATGGATAAATTGTAATCCTTTTTCTGTTTCTCCAGTAAATTTTGTATCATGATAAGTACCAAATATATTGGACACCAAAATGTTGTTTTTGCTCAATTAAAGGTGACCGAACCATTGATGTATTGAATATTTTGAAAGTTCAAGTACATTAAGCTATTTTAGTAGAACCAGAATACTAGTAAACAAACTGCACAGGCCATCTAATTAGCAATTGATGAAACATGTCTATTTTCCCAGTCCCACACGTTACTGCTTTTTTAGCTGTAAACCACTTCAAAAATCGTATGCAAGATTCCATTTGATTTGCCATTCAAAAGACACCAAAGTGTGCAGTACTAACAGAAAACAGAGAATGAGATCTTCACTATGTCACGAGAATGCCCATGGCTTAAATTTAAAGGATAAATGCAATAGTCTTTGCTCTTTAAAATTGAAAGAAACATGAGGTTGCTAGAGTACACCAACTCACAAGTCACAAAAATAGACAAAAAGTTGGTACTGCACTTGACCATCCTCAAGGTGATACATATACAAATTAGTGAGAAAGGGCTGATGCTACTGAGACATACCTTAAATGCTTTACTATTTTCACTGTCAATGATTAAAAAAAGTGGCCTTCTTGTGAAAGGCAATAAGTCAGAGGGATATATGCAGTTCATACCTGAATCCAACATAAATATCACTCAGTAAACTTTTTCAAACTCAAATTAAAAACAAGCAACATTAAGATACAAGTTAAAATATCAGGCATTGTTTCTGGTACAAGCTCAAAGAAAAAGGGGTGGAAGTATCACATTATTGAACCAATATTTTTAATATTTTCCAACCTAGACATACTTTTAATAAGATTTTAACAAGGAACTAGTTCACAGTTTGGTTGTAAGCATCATTGAGGAGAATATATAAAGCTTCAATGGATGAGTATCACAATTTTAGTGAAGAACAAGAGTGTCACACTAACTCCAGGTCACTTTGCTCTGATCTTTCTGAATCTTTCCTAGATAATTGTGAAACAGCCAACAGCTGTGATTTCCTTAGCAGAAGTATACCTCATTGATTTGATGGCCAGATTTTGAAGCACAATTATTTACAGTAACTTTTCAATATTATAGAAAAAGATCTAGATGAAAAGAAAGATTCAGATCATATACTCCAAGTAATACCACAAGGGGGAAAAGTGTTTTTCCCTCTAAAGGGGAAGTAAAGAGCCTTTTTTTTTAAGAATTATAAGAAACAAGGTTTATTGTTCATATCAAAGTCAGGGGAGAAAGGATTAGTCATCCCTTGTCTCACTATACATAGTTGTTCATATTGTAACTCACAGACACAAAAATAAACACATGCAACATTGGCAAGAACTAAAAGAAGAGCTAAGTTGATTATGTTGCTCCTAAACCACACATTTGATCTCTTACAGCATCATAGTTCTTATTTTAAACCTATAGAGATGAAAATGTAATGTAACGCAAGTTCAATTATTAAGGAACAATAATTCTCATCAACCACCTCCAGGTCCAATATGTAAGCAATCAGCACTATCACATCCAGCAGTAATGGGATAAACAGAAGGTGGGTCCGGGTTGATCGAATGAAACTGAAAACCTCTAACAATGTTTTCAGTGTAACCAATAGAACTTCCAGCACGAGTTGGAGATGACATTGCATGCATGTTGTTTCCTGGAGCATGTAAGATGATGTTTATCATGTTTGACCCAAAGCATTAAAGACTGTTCTAAAGGAGACATAAGAGATTTATCGTAAGCATATGCTCTCTTACCAGAAGCTGACAGGTATATTAGGAGAATTCCGTCAGAAGGAAGCTCCTCGGACACTGTTCCTAAGACCTAAAAGACAGGGGTTGTCACAATTTAAGATAAAGGTCTTCATAATGCAATGGATAGTTAATTAATTTTAAGACAGGGCCTAATTCATTAGCAGAAAGCTAAGATTTTGTTGGATAACCTTTTTTTTGTTCAATAAATAAACCTCAAGTTTAGGTCTAACATTTTGTTCTCTTTACTTTAGTAAAAAAAATGTAAGATGAGCAAATTTAAATGCAGAGGGTTGGTGGTTAAGGGTTGCCTACAATATAAATTGATATTTTGAACAACTTTCAGCAGTATGTATATATAGTTCAATCATTGATATCCAGAAGGATATAGAAGCAATTGATCACCTTCTTTATTCATATAAAATTCTAAAATGATGCAATTTTATGGTAGTATAGAAAAGGAAAACTAAGGAGAGGGTGAATACTCACAGCCAAGAAATGGGTGACTGATGGGCGAAATAAGATTGCTTTCCTTGGGTTTGGTGGCAAAGTTGGATCAGTTATGTCCTGGTTAACACGACTATGCCCTGAAGCCCCATTTTGACTAGCACCAGACCCAGTTCCACTTGAGGGAGCTGTGTTAGCCTGGTAAAATGAACCACTGGGTTCCCACTCTAAACTTTGTAGCATCCTGAAAGTGTCGAGGGTGAGTTCTGAATACTTGACCTGATGAGCAGCGAAGGAATGTATGACATCTGGAGTTTGTTAAGTCTAGCACTAAATATCACTATTCAACAAGCATTAAGGGATAAAATTTGAAACTAGAGCATGCAGGTATCTTTCCTCTGTTAATAAAGGATAACAATGCAAACCTCATGAGGATGGAAACTGCACAATAAAGCATCTCCTAATCTTAGCTTTCTCTTTGCGTCCAAAACATGTGGTAGACAGTCTGGGTTGGGGTCCAATACAACACTGTATCTCAAAGGCCTAAGATTCATAAAAGCTGTGTCAGCTTTCAGGAATTTAACTATCTCCTGAATCACAAGCTTCCATTCTTTAAAGTCAGTTTCCTGGAAACAAAACCATACAACGATGATCAATTATAAACAGTCAAACAGTATAAAGAGCATGTAGTTACCATTTTTAAACATTTCTAGGTGTTTCTATCATCACATAATATCAAATTTAATATTTCTCAGACTACAAAGTTGCTTTGACATGAGGCCTCCCTTATAACATTCTGGCAGGCAATTGCAGTCAACACTTTGAAATATAAACCAGCCTTTGATGCACATGTATAGCTAAAAATCAATAAATATGTTATAAGAGTGATACCTATCTTGCAAGGATCGCAGTGAGCATCGGAAGAATAATTAACTTCTAAACCCAAAAGTTATGAAATTGACCCCAATATGGGTTCATTTAGGAGTATAGCAACCATTAGCTGTTAATTCAGCATTCTAGTTAGAGAAAAGTAGTTACATCCACCAAGGCCAACAAAAAAATGGACATTCCTGATAAGCTAGTCAAAACTTGGAAAGACACTCTTCATTTTTGCAAGTTGATCGATCATATATACAATAACAAGTATGGTCCGTATTTTGCAACATACCGTTGGTACCCATCATACATTTCTAGAGGACGAGGAAATACATGGTAGTTTGAATGTTTATGTAATACAAATATATGCAACACAATGGCATCAAACATGACTGGTTCAATTCTCCTCCGAATGCATGGCTAGCCCAACAATTAAATTGCTATATATTAATATTGAGTATGTTGGTTGAGAAAATGACCTGGAAAGTTCTTTTGAATTCATCAAGCAACATTTTGAGCTGATTCACCAATTGATAAACCATTTCTCGGCGGTTCAAGACCAGACAAACTGTCAGAAATCGAGCAATGAACCTCAGTTGCTTGCTGGCAAGACTTACATCCTGATGCAGTCCATCCTTGAAATACTCTCTTGTCAAAATGGCCTCATAAAATATGTATGATTCTGATAAATAATTGGCCTCACTGGTCCTCATGTATTGTCCAAAATAAAGCTGCCCAATACGGGAGGCTATCTCCCCAATCTCCCATCTCTTCAACCCAGCCTCCACTAACTTTTCTCGATTTTCTTGTTGAAACTTCCAAAGTTGAGTATAGACCTTAAAGACTTTATAGAAGTATGTATCATATCTGAGAGATCATTACAAACAAATTACAATCTCAGTCAGGGTTTTAATGAAAAAATGGTTCTCATTTTGGGGTACTTGTAACGACTGACCAAAGATGAGGAGACTCTCCAAGTACACGCGAATCAATCTACAAATTAATCCAAAACACTAGATATACTTCCACACACTCTTACTTGCACCCTAGTTTGAGGTGATTACGTAGCAATCCATATTCTATATTGCATACTTAATGTTCACAGTCAAGCTAATTGTCTGAAAATTTCTCCTCGAGACTAAACCAAAATCCTTGGTTACTAATAATGCTTCTTCAGAATCTGATATGGTTTCACTCTTAGGTGATGTTTACAAATATGATTGGACATAAGAATCATCCCACTTAAGAAATAAGCAGGCCCTTAGCAAGGTCAATCATTTTGATGGCAATATGGATCATTTATGCGATCAATCTTAATCCAACACAGAATTATGGGCAATACTGCCTTCAGAAAGCAGAAATACTACTCAACTCCAGATAACATTAAAAGAACAGAGAAATAAAAATACACCATTCCCATTACTCAAAATTCTGGAAATAAAATGATTACAGGCGGCAATTTAAAGATTACCTAGTTCGTTGATAGTATGGCAGCTCCCGGATCTTAGAGAATTTCTTGTCGGCCTTGACCACCAGAGACAAGTACACCTCGCTCACCGGAATATTGCTATTGCCACTCTGCAGCTGGTTTTGCGACATTTGACTTCTGCCTATCTTTTTCTCTGCTGTTATAAGAAGGAATTTCGTTTTCTACACCATTTCTGAATCCAGTCTAGTGTAAATAAGGACGAACAAGTTCGTGATAGAGGTAGAGAAAGAGATGTGAAATTGGGGTTTAAGAATTTGGGGGAAAAGAAGAAATTAATTTTATTGATTGATTAATTAATTAATTTAATTAACATTTAAACGAAAATTTACTACAGACACAGAACACTCTGTCTGAGTAGCCTGGGATTGGAACTGTTTTGCGCCAAAAGAAGAATATTTTGGGATACATGTAAAAAAACATCCCTTTTTTAAAATAAAATAAACGAAATATTTTAGTGTTTCATTACTCTAAAGCCTCCCCAAAATTACAAACCCTATGAAAGTTTGTTGTGAATCTTGAACATACATTTAAGAAAATTGATAGTGTAATGATGAAAAGAAAGAGAAATTTTGAAAAAAGCCAAGTCACTCTTTTTTTTTATAATTAATATTCTATTTTTGTACTTAGTTTTTATTTTTACAAATATTTTTATTTATTATAAAAATCTAAATAGTAATTACTTAAAAATGTAAAATTAATAAAATAAAAGATTCAAGTATTAACTAATAAAATAAAAGGTGTAACATTAATATAAAAAAATATATGTGAAAATACTTTTCATTCATAGCAATTGTCATTAATATTATGTGATCGTTTTTATCAAATTGTTCGATTAAAAATAAAAAACAAAATTCAAATAAAATAGGTGACCGATTCAAACGGTGTAATTTGACCTTGTAAAAATGTCCATTTACTATCTACCTTTTTGACATACTCAATAACAAATACGGAGTACGATTGTTTTTTTACGTTTTTCAGTTATAATGACCTACACTTTTTAGTAATACAGTGTTGCACTTTTCAGTTATAATGGATTACACTTTTTACCAATATTGTGTTGTATTTTTCAGTTATACCCACTTGCACTTTTTAGTTATAGACACTTACATTTTTCAGTTATAATGACTTATACTTTTTAGTAATATTATGTCACTCATTTTCAATTATAATGACTTACATTTTTCACTAATATTGTGTTGCATTTTTCTGTTATACTCACTTACACTTTTTAATAAAAATTGTGTTGCATTTTTCAATTATAGACACTTAAACTTTTTAACTATAGTTATTTACTTTTTAGTAATAAAAATGTTCCCTTAAAAATTTAAACGTAAATAGAAAATCCCTATATTTTTAAGTAATGGTGTACATTTTTTTTAATTTGAAAAAAGAAAAAAGGAAAGACAGACAGCAATTTTTTTTAAATATTGCAATTTTGAAATCAAATAGTGCAACTATGGTAAAAATAAAATTTATTTTCAATTTAAGCATAGTTCTATGTACAACCCGCTACTATTTAAGAGTTCTGTTTCCAATGTGCGACTATTAAATTGATTAATTTAAAAAATGAAAAAGAAAAAAATATATATTTTCAATTTTGTCTTTTAGTAAAGTTCTATCTGATATGATAGGTGCGACTATGTCAGGTGACAAAACGACACAAAAAAAAAAAGCGAGAATGAGGGTCCATGTGAGTTTTCAAGAAAATTTGACTCCTAATTCGTCTTTTAGCATAGTCACATCTAGTAGATGAGACTATGTCATTAAGAGTTCCTTCTGGCAAGTGCGACTATGTCAGCCATGAAGATATTGACGCGACAACACGACACTCAAACAATACAAATTTTGGTCTTTCAGGGTTTGACCGACTGTTGTGTCCCTCTCAACAATTATATCTTCACTCTTCCCTTCTCTCTCCTTCATTATCATCTCTTGGTAAGTTTTCTAACTACTTCTCCTCCTTCATTCATCTCTCTTTCTTAATTCTTTCTTTCATTTTCCAAAATTTTTATAAAATCGTACTAAAAAAAAAAGGGAATGACTTATGTGAAAATAGATTATTTGTAATTATGTGCAAATCAAGCAAATAAAGAAAACAAATATTCAATTTACACATAATTATACATAAACTATTTGCACAAAAAGGGGATGACTTGTGTGAAAATAGGTTAGGTGTAATTAGGTGTAAAACATTCTAAAACATAATCCAATTCAATAAATTCGCGGGTCAACCTTGTTAATGCGGCTCAACCCGGTTTGGGTGGGTCCCTGAAAACATGAATATATAATACAAATATCAATTATTTTTGAATTATGTGTAATTGGTCTAGTGGAAAAGTTTTTTTCTTTTACTCAAAATTCATGGGTCCAATCCCCAACCATTACATTCATATTATTTAATTTTTTCCCCAGCATTTTTTTTAAGTATTATTAATCATTTAATATATTATCATACACTCTAATGAATATTTCATCATTTTTTTTCATTTAAAATTCACATAATTTAATTACAAATTATTTAACTGTAACTCTAACAAACATTTCACCACTTTTTTTAATTTAAAATTCACATAATTTATCATACAAAATACCAACACAGTATCACAATTTATATGTATACACTATTACACTTGACAATATTATATTATTGCACTTGCTAGTAATACAAAGTGAAAAACTAAATTTTATTATCTTCTTCTCTAACCCCATTCTACTTTGTTATCATCTTATTCCTCTTTCACATTTTTTTCCATCACGGTTGAACCTTCTTTTATTAGTACCACACCTGAAAAGCATACAGTATAACAACATTACTTAACAGTATTACACAATTACACTTAACAATATCATGCAATTACACATGACAATTTGAACAATTAACAAATAAAATATCAAAGACATTAACACATATTAAAACATAACAATATATTAATGGCAGTATCATACAACAAAACAAGACAATATCATAAAAAAACAAGACAGTATCACACATTAATGTATATAAAAAGCCATAACTGTAATTCTTATGCAAAGTAGAAGTTTCAAAAAAATAAAAAAATAGAAGCTCTTAAATTCTTCTCTCTACCTCTATTAAATATATAATAGTATAACAATTCATATGAGATAGTACTACACTATCACACTTAACAGTATTATGTTATTAAACTTGACAGTACCATACAAAAAATCAAGAAACACACAAATTGAACTGGAGAAAATGAAATGCAGTGCTTAAAGCATACAATAGAAACTGAAGTCATAGTACATAAAGCATACAACATCCACTAATTCAAAAGAGAGGGATCTCGAAGCCAACTAATGAATAAACTTCCATTAATTATGTTTCTTATTACTACAACCACCCAAAAGAAAACCGTAAATTTTTTTTTATCAGAAAAATTAGATTTTTATTCAGAACACTTGAGGTACAAGCAGTACCCACAAGTTAGAACCAGAACAATGTTTCAACAGGAGCACATATTTTTAGTGTAAAGTCTCACACTCATCTAAACAAAAAGAAAACCGTAATTATTATGCAGTTTTCTTTTGTGCGCTAATATATTCAAAAGAGAGGAATCGTAATTAATATGTTTACATCTTCACCTACCTACAAGGCTACAACAACTCACAACCTCACAATAGAAAACAAAAAAGTAAAGAAAGGTAGAGCTATACTCCATGAGTTCAATATGCTACAGAGAGAGAATGAAATTAATGAGACTGAATGTAGAGAGAAACTTACCTTTCTAAATTAGGTTTTCTTACCAATAGCGGATGGCAGCGAACAAGACACTAGCGGGGCACTGCTTCAGGCGGTGGCAGCATTGCTACAGGTGGACGGAGACGGCGCATTCCGCACACAAAGGCCGGCAGAGAACGACGATACTACACAAAGTAGCAGCGGCTGTGTAGGATCCATTCTCAGGCGGTGGTAGACGACGAACGCGGCTGCTTCCGAAGAGGCGCTGCAAACAAAGGGCGACACGAATGGCAGCCTTGCACAAGTAGCGGCAACAGAACACACGAAGATGGTGATTGATCTGTCTCGTACCAATGGTAGTGGTCCATCCGATCGTAAAATTGCGTTGAATTGGATTGCATTCGGCGAGAGTGGTTGGGTTGGGGAAAACTGAAAGGAGAGAATTAAACTCGGATAATTGTAATTTTTAAATGAGGTTTTGTGAAATATTATATATTATATATTAATTGAAGTGGGTACCCAATAAATAATATGGAGCGGGTATATAACCCAAAAAAACCTTAATTGGGCATTTTACACCTAATTCCTTAGGTGCAAATTGGGGGAATGACTAATGTGAAAATAGCTTATGTGTAATTATGTGCAAATCAGGCAAATAAGGAAAACAAATATACAATTTACACATAATTACACATAAACTATTTGCACAAAAGTTTTTGCGACTAAAAAAATATAAAATTCTGAAAAACAAAAAATCTTCCAAAATTTCACTCTTAACTTTTTTTTTTTTTTTTTAATTTGAAAATTTTGCAAAATTTAAGATTTCAATCTTTATTTTTAAAATGTTGGAAGATTTCAAACTATTTCAAATTGAAAATTCGAAAAATTTGGGAAAAAAAAAACTACAAAAAAAATAAATATGTGATTCATATTTTGTATTATGTAGTTATAGTTTATTATATTTGATTTAATTTTATTTTATTCCTTAGGTAATTTAACTTGCTTGAAGATTTTAAAGCGTGGGTCAACACAAAAAGACTTCGTGGAGAATTGAACATAAATCAATCCAAGGTATTTTTCTCGTATCTTATAATATCTTTAAATTTATGTATATGATATTGTTATATTATGGTGTATTATAATGTCTGTAAAATATGGTGTATTATAATGTCTCTAAATCGTGTCTAGTTACAAAATATACCTGAATTAACACGAATGGCTAAAGAACACACTCTCACTATGAATTTTTGAACTTTATGTGACAAATACGTGCATATTCTGTAGCAGTATTGAAACGAAGTCAAAACTCGCATTATAAACTACTAAAACCCATGGAACAAATTTTATATGACAACCTACTGTTAGAAATTTAGAATTTTCTAAATAGTTATAATATTTATAATAATTTTTAGAAGTTGGATATAAGTAGTTGATTGAAGTTTTATTATCTTGGGTTAGTGAAGTGAATTTATAGCGATGCTGTTTTTGCTACATTTATTTTCTGTAAAAATTAAACCATGGTTATTAATCTACACTCAACTAAAAACATACTTCCACAAATTTAGAATTTTCTAGATAGTTTTAATATTTATTAACTTGAAGGACAAGCTATGAATCATACATCCATCCAAAATTCCCAAATCCCAGGTGAGGCACATATTGTAGTAAAGTCTCTATCCCAAATGCATTGTCCCTTAGTGTTGATCATCATATACCAACAATCATGTCGTTCTTTTAACAAAGCAATCCGTTCTGTAACATGGTCAATAGTGTAATTTCGATTTGGAAACTTTCGATTAAGCCAAGTTGTAGCTTTGACTACGGACTGATGGTTGTCGGCTCCCACAACTATCCATCGACTTATAGAATGTTCATACCTGAGGCACTGAGCCAGAGATCGATCAGCATCAGAAGTCCAGAAACAATCATTCTCACACCTCTCGAAGTGATTTTTTTGCCTTCCATTGAGTCGTCATTACAATCTGCACAAATTAATGAGTCATAATTTCGATATTATCAAATAATAAAAATACAGCACACAAATAAATACAACACTAAAAGATGTAGACTAGGTGTTTCACATAAAAAAATGGAATGCTAATCAGTTAACATCAAATGATGCAGACTAGGTGTTTCACATTAAAATTACAAAATGAATTGATAATTAAACTAACATTACAACATTACAAGAGTCAACGACGTGACGTGGATCCTTGATTCGAAGGTCCAACTCTATCAGCTCTATCTTGTGATTGGTATTGTTGTCTAGCGCGTGTTTGCGCCCAATCCATCTCGTTATGGATCCTAGACGTCACGTCCCGACCGCGACGCTTTATCCTCCGCTCAGGATTATGCCTCAATTCAAACAATGGTTCATCCCACTCTTCAATATCTGGCAACGGCGCAAAAATACCTAAGGAGTATGTCATAGCATATGCATCCGTACTGTAAAAGTGGGGCACGTACTCAGTTGGATCAACTCTGTACTGTCTACACACTTCAAGTGCATGTGAGCATGGGAGACTATTCAACCTCCAATTACCACAAGTACATTCGTGTTCTGATAGTGAAACTATACTCGTATAATGACGCGTCGATCCTGCCACACGAGTAGATACCCTGGTTGTTTGTGTTTGAAGATCGTATCGGTCCACATGATGTTTCATCCCTAATCGTTGTTGTGCGTCAAATTGTTCTAAAACATGATTGGGCCACCTCTGATTCTTTTGTCTTAAATTTCTTAGTTCTTGTTGACGCTGAAAAAAGACATCTTTCGCTCGTGTAAATGTGACACTCACGATGGCAGTGATTGGAAGGCGCCGTGCACCCTTCAGAACATCGTTGATTGTTTCAGCCATGTTTGTCGTCATAAAACCATAACGACGACCTCCATCATGACAAAATGTCCACTTTCTAGCATCAATTGCTCTTAGATACTCATAAGCTGGACGACTCAAAATTTTAATTTCTTCCATTGTCCGCTCAAAGTATCGTTCAGTAGAAGCTCTCCCCGCTTGGTAACACATGTCCTTCAACTTCACGTTCTTGAATTTGGAATTGAAGTTTGAAGCAACATGCCTTAAGCAAAAACGATGCACACCTCTGGGTTCACAAAATGATGGAATACGATCCACTGCCTTCAGTATGCCCTTATGTCTATCCGAAATAAGACATATGTCGTCCTGATCACCGACAACGTGTGTATCTACCATATGAAGAAACCAAGACCATGACCGATAACTTTCCTCGTCAACAATGGCAAACGCAACTGAAATGATCTTTTGATCGGCATCCATGGTGTTGGCAATGAGCAGTTTGTGTTTATACTTTGTGTATAGGTGTGTACCGTCAACGGTAAGTATTTTGCGGCAATGTCTGAATGCCTCGATGCAAGGCCTGAATGCCCAGAAGACATATCCCAAAGTGTGCACGCCGCCATCACTAGTATAACTGTGAAGCCACTCCACAATGGTCCCGGGATTATACTTTTGTAAAGCCCCCATGTACTTGGGTAAATATTGACATGAACTTTCCCAAGTTCCGAACACATTCTCCCTAGCACGTTTCAACGTTTGCCACGCCTTTTGATACGAAATAGTGTAATTATACTTTTCATGAGCATGTTTCACAACCAAGCTGGCATCATATGTTGGATTAACTTGGACAAAGCTCTCCATGTCAACTGCAAGCAAGTTTTTGCAAAGATTTCTATGCACTCCTGAGCTCGCCTCCATAAGACAAGAATGTGGTGGGCCCAACTGGCTGATTTCCCAACAATTATGTTTTTTACTCAACTTTGCATGCAACCACCACTGACAACGTTGCGATGATGGGCAATGATCAATACCACTGGCAGTGTTTTGCTTACACACAATCTTCCAAATGGTCGGTGTGCTCTCCACAACTTTATACTCCCGTCTTGCATGATGCACTGAGTAATCCTTCACGACAGATTGCAGGTGCTTTTTATCTGTGAAAAACATCTCTTTCCTCAAAACTCCATCATCTGCATCGTATACATTAGTTCTACTTAGAATACCTATTGAATCAGTAGGTATTTCATCGTAAACCGATGTAAAAAATGGTACGTTTGATAAATTTGGATGCGGTGGCACTCTTGGCATTTTCTCGTCATTTGGATAGTACTGCCTACCTGCCGGACCCTCATCATCAGAAGACCCCTCTTCATGACCCGAATCAGAAGTATCTTCAGAAAGTATCTCTTCATCATTACTTTCATCCACATCAAGTGCCCGTAAATCAACCACTGGATTGTGCTCGAGGGCCTCACTTGTATTAGTAGAAGGTATGACATTATCATCATAACCACCGATGTGATCAGGCCATACAGTTTGATGGGGTTCATCTGCCCATGCATCCCAAGCTCGTGGGGCCACAGTTTGGTGGTGTTGGTCTTCCCGTCCATCCCAAGCTCGTGGGGCCACAATTTGGTGGTGTTGGTCTTCCCAAGCTCCTCGTGGGGCCAAAGTATGGTGGTGTTGGTCTTCCCATGCATTATTGGGTGCTTGTGGAGGCACCTTGATTTCAGGTTCAACTAATAATTCAACAAGTTTGAGACCGAAATTCGGACTAAAAAAGAAGCAAAGGTCACGGTTGCTCTTAATAGGGCAGCTTGACGACACGCCTCCATTATATATTATGGAAGACACATTCAATGAATAAATATTCAGATCCAATCCCGTGATCTCAGATAACACAACTAATAGATTGTCGAAATCAATCATACGGTCAACTCGTGTTGAGCCAACAATAATTCCGCAAGAGCGCACATAAATTCCTACGTCTTTTGGGTTGGCCATGTCTTCAAAAGGTCGAGACACATAAATTAATACTTTTAGAAACAAAAATATTTTATGTGTATTATTGTGATAAGAAAAATATAACAACTAAGTGTTTTTTTAGTCAAGCTCTCACATTTATACACTTATATACATGTATTAATAAATTTACTAAGAAAATAAATATATTACTACAAAAATAAAAATCGAATTTCATAAATTTCATAATATACTAGATATACACAATACAACTAAGAAACATGCATTATATATTTCTACAAGAACAAATGTTTAGTGTTACACACTTTTTATCACACTATTAAATAAATATTATAATTATTTTTAAGGATTTAATTTACATTCCTTTATTAAATTGTTGGATTTATTAAACCTAAGATAGGGACTTACAACAATCAATCACATTGTCTCGGAAAAGTTATACAGAACATCAAATTATTCTAAAAAAGAATTCAATGAATGTCCTAAATTTCAAGTTGGAGTTCCCATACCTTTTTCCAAATATTAATTAACTAGTGTAAGACCCGCATTTTACGTGGGATTGAAATAAATTTATAACATATTTTATTTTTTATGTATTTATTAATTAAAAATTAATTTTTTTTTTAAATAAAAGTCTTAATTTTAAAATGTTATAGTTGAATTTTAAGTGATTGTCTAATTGAGTTAGAATTAAGAAAAAAAAATTATTATAAATTTTAATTTATATTGTAGATTTATTTTTGTTCTATAGTATGAAAATTGAATTTAAAAAAAAAATATTTTAATGATATATAAATTTGATAAATTGATAAAGTTTTAAAAGAAAGGACCAACAATTAAGAGGAGCAACAAAAATGAAGTGGAAAAATGAATTTGAAAAAAAGAAATAATTAAGGAAAATAAATAAATACTTGTTGGATAAAAAAATGCAATGTAAAATTAGAATGAACAATCAATGAAGAAATGCATACATTGAATAACAGTTAGAATAAGAACATTAAATTATTGGAATGAATCAGACGCTCGCGAATAAACAAAATTGACTTCTGGAAGACCTTCAAATTTAAAGAACAAAAAAATACCCGCAAACAAAATAAAATTGAATAAATTAATTAAATCTCACAATAGGAGCATTAGTAAGCAAGAATATATATATCAAAGAGTGTCGTAAGAGCATTAGTAAGAATATATATATCAAGAGGTGAGTTGTTATTTTGTTATTTGTATTCTCTTTGTTTGTTCAGGTTGAAGTTGTTATTTCGTTAATTATTTTGTCACTCAATTCAATTTAAGCACATATATATTCAATAAAAAATGCAAGAATAATAAGATTTAATTATTAATCAATATATCAGATTTAGCTAAAAAAAATTAATTTTAATAAAATATTATAAAACAACTTACTATACACTTGTCAAATGTGTTAACACATTATGTTTTCTAAGTTAAAATATACTCCAAAAAAACCTTCATCTATCTCATGATTACTTGCACTTTTTTTTTTTTTTTTAGGAACCGTCTCAAAAATTAATTGCACACTCCCTATATAAAAATAACCAACAAAATTAATATTTTCATAACAACATTTTTTATTTAAAAATTATTACTCATTTTTTGTCCATATTTCTCTTTACACCTCGATCACTAAATCACACTTTTACCCCTCACCCAAAATACACCTTCTTTATTTTGCTCCACATACCACACATCATTAAATTTCATTCTCTTAAAAAGTGTATCGATCAAACCATGCAACTAATCCTGAAAAGAGGAATTGCTAAATAGCATAAAAATAAAGAGTACAAAACGAAAATTTTCAATTTTATTTTTATTGTAATATTTTCAGACTTAAAAACATATTTATTTGGTTTAATAAACGTTACAACTTTAAAATATATCATCTTATTTTTTTTTTAATAAAATATCCTTTGACCTTTGACATAATTACACTTTCAAAGTTCAACACATTTATAATTCAACAAAAAAAATTACTAATATCCCGATTTAATATTTCTAATTTATATTATTTAAATTATTTTATGTTACATGATATAGTAATATATTTTTAGGGAAAATATCAATTTTGGTCACCCAGTTTTACCTCTTTTCATATTTGGTCACCCACATTTAGTCACTATCAAAATTGGTCACCCAGTTATTATATTCTATCAATATTGATCACTCTGTTAGTCAATCTGTCATTGACTAACGGAGAAAGAGTTTTGAGCCGTGAAATTTCTCAAAACCGTACGTCAGAAGGAATTCTGATACATTGGTTTTTTTTTTTTTTTTTTTTAATGAGAATTCTTTCTCATGCATCTTCTAGAACGTGATTCAATCAACTTGCTGTCAAAAAATTTCAGTAAGTTTTTAATAATTATTTAACTCAAATTATGAATTCATTATTTTACAGAAAATGAGAAATTCAATAGATAGAATGAAACTTTGTACTCTCTTTTTTTGTTTTCCAATTCTTGGTTTCATATTGAATTTGTATAATTTGTGCAAAAACTTATTTCAATACACTTCTCTATTTATAATTATTGGAGCATAATTTGTGGTGAAAATTAATTGTAAATAATTTTCTAAAATTATCCATTCAAGAAAATTTCATAAACTTATTTTTCATTCTAAATATTTTTCTATTAAGATCATTATTGCAAATTTCTTGAAATGTTAGTCAAACAATTGGACTGGAAATTAATTGAAATAAATTTCTATCTACCAACAACATGGTTGATTGAATCACGTTGTAGATTGATTGAATCACGTTCTAGAAGATGCATCAGAATTCCTTCTGTCCTATTATAAATATAATTTAAATATTGGTAATTTTTGCACATGTTTCATTTTTGCTTTTGCGTTTGTTTCATTAGTTCTGGGAGATGCATGAGAATTTTTTAATGGTTTTGAGAAATTTGACGGCTCAAAACTCTTTCTCCGTTAGTCAATGACAGATTGACTAACATAGTGATTAATTTTGATAGAATATAATAACTGGGTGACCAATTTTGATAGTGACTAAATGTGTGGGTGACCAAATAAGAAAAGAGGTAAAATTGGGTGACCAAAATTGATATTTTCCCTATATTTTTATAATGAGATATCTTTCCGTGTTATATATTAAATATTATTTAATATTATATACTACAATTTTTTATCATTAAATAACTTAAATTTCAAATGAAACACTGTTTCAATAGTTAGGGGTTTCTTTTTAAAAAGAAATTACTACAACTACTTGACATGATATTGGATACAAAAATATTTAATAATTGGTCGAATAACAATGATTTTGTTATAGCTAATTTGAATTAAAACTAAAATGAATGTTGTAATTTAGAGATAATATGATATATATCAACTTGATAAAATTTGATACTCCTATAAGATATCCAATTAAACTAACTCCTCAATTCTGAGTAAAAAAAAAATAAAAAAATCGTCAACATTTATTTAAAAACCTGTTTGGTACAATTAAAATTATACAGTATGTTTATTTCATCCATTCCTCAATTACCAAAAATTTTATATTGGTTGATATTTGAAAACCCCTTCTTTATAATCGAAAATTGGTTGAAAGAAATGTTGGGATGAAATTTTTTTGAACTTTTAAGATGACATACTGGATTCTATGAATTAAAGAAGGTATTCAATAGGCAATAATTGTGGAAATTTAATTGAGTAAATTATGGCTCAATTAATTTTAAAACGTGTGCTTAAAAAATGTATAATAATAAATTTGAAGAAATGTAGATGAGTTACGTTTATTGGATCCTATATATTAATTGCATATATTATGGAACAATTAATTAGCTCCATTTATAAAATAGTGAGTTTTCAATATATATTAATGTTCAATTTTTATGTGAATTGACCACATTTTTTTTATGGACTTGCCAAATTTATGTCACAATAGAAGCAATTTTTGTGCAATTAGGACTTAGGTTTACATTGAAGGAATTTGGTTTAAGGAATTTTTAAAATTTAAGGAATTTCAAATATTAAGTACATATTATAGTTAACAATATTTTATGTCACGTGTCAAAGATAAATTAAGTATATGGATCAATTATTTTATTTTCTTAATTTAAGGTCATTGGCATAAATTTTATTTGTGACTAAATTAATTTGAATATCTAGTCAATACAGTTTTTGACTTAATATATATTTTATTTTTATATTAATACATTTAACAATATTTTTTTGGTGATATATCTTACTAAATTAATACATTAGGAAACTTTTTGGGTTACTGCCTTCAAATTTATAATATATTTTAAAATATGTATATTCTTAAATTGTGAAAAATGTTTCTCTATCATAAATACACTTTAAAAAATGATAGACGAAATCTTAATAATTATATTATACAAACATTGGATCAAATGATACACCAACCATCATTTGTAAATAATACATAATATTTTATATTAAATTAATAACAACTCTTTTATTCATTGCAAGAGCATGTGCTCGGGGAAGTCCTACCACAAATTTAGGCGGATCATCCCAATAGTGAGGGCTCCCATATAATCGAGAAGCCTTTGTGATATAATTTGACATCTGATCAGAATCAATGGATACACATAATAAAGAAATGACATCTAAATCATCCCAACAGTGAGAGGTGAGGGCTTTCACATAATCGAGAAGCCCTTGTGATATAATCTCACATAATCGAGAAGCCCTTGTGATATAATATGACATCGGATCAGAATCAACTGATACGCATAAAGAAAACGCTTCTAAAGTTCTCTGAAAATGAATGTTGAAAATGAAAGTAAGAGAGTTATTATATAGGAGATTATATGAAGATCGAACGGTAAATATTAATTTGTTTAAATGGACGGATGAGATTAGAATGAAAAGGAGGAAAATGAGGTGAGAGGAGGATTTTTGAATTGGAGAACATTGAGAGGAGAGAGATTGTGGCAGACGAATCAGACTGCGACTCGTGCCAGTCCAAAAGTTTGCAAATATATAGATAAAATATAGATTCTTTATGTCACTCCAGTAAGTTGAAGTGATAAAATTACTATTATTAAGGTCAGTGAGTCACTTGGGGTAAAAATAACATAACTAGATAGTGGAGTAACAATTAATGGATTATATCTTAATAAATTATCTAAACTAAATCATGCAAATGATTATGGTCGTTGAAAGTAAAGAAATTAAATTAAAATTAGTAGAATAATAATACTAATAATTAAAATATTATATTTCATATTTTATATTAAAGTCGAAATAATACAATTATTAAATGGGTTGGTCTACTATGGACTCGAGTGCATGTTATGCACCCTAGTCCATGTTGCACTTTTCAATTTTACTGACTTACACTTTTTGGTAATGGTGTTGCACTTTTCAATTATTAAACTGTATAATAATATTTTTAGTAATAATTGAAAAGTGCAACACCATTTACTAAAAAGTGTAAGTCAGTAAAACTGAAAAGTGCAACATGGACTAAGGTGCATAACTCGAGTGCATACTAGACTTTACCTTATTAAATTATGATGTCCATCATTCTATGCATATTATTACATTAAAATTCAATCTACTACTTTTCCTATCATATCTTATTTTGCATACAATCAATTGGATTTTAAGTATGACACATTTTACATTAAAATTCAATGTACTATTTCTATAATGCCTCAATAATAATAATTACACAACATATTAAATTTTATAGAAATAAAAATAAAATTACTAACCTTTTATGTGGTTTCTCCTAATCTTCCAAAATCAAAATCGTCCCGTCCAACAATTAAAATTGCCACGTCCACATCCAATAACTGAAAAAAAAAATTAACATATTAGTATATTAAATAAACACCAAGTAACTAATAATTCCATTTTATAAATATAAAAATTTAATTAAAATTACAAAAAATTATCTGTGTGAAAGAGGAGAGGATATGACTGAATTTTTTTATTGTTAAACAAGCAGCAAAAAAAAGGAGAGGATAAGACTGAAATTTTTTAGTGTTAAACAAGTAGCAAAATGTATTTGTGTGGAAGAGGAGAGGATACACCAACATATATCTAAGATGAGATGGTTAATTATCGGATGGAGTATACAATATATAGCACATGGAGAGTTAATATGGGTAGGTGGAGAGTGATTTTATGAGTTGTCAAATCAATTTTTTTTGTGTGTCACGTATGAAAGACAAAATTCTGACATAGTCTCATCTACCAGATGCGACTATGCTAAAAGACGAATTAGGAGTCAAATTTTCTTGAAAACTCACATGGGCCCTTATTCTCGCTTTTTTTGTATGGTCTTGTCACCTGACATAGTCGCACCTATCAGATAGAACTTTACTAAAAGACAAAATTTGAAAATATTTTTTTTTTCTTTTTCATTTTTTAAATTAATCAATTTAATAGTCGCACCTTGAAAACAGCTTAAATTGAAAATAAATTTTGTTTTTACCATAATTGCAATATTTGATTTCAAAATTGCAATATTTAAAAAATTTTGCCAAGACAGACAGACGCGAAAATAAAGAGGTCGACGGACGGTTTTATATACTCTTATTAACAGTTTTTTGTCAAACAGTTTTTTTTAATTAACATGACAAAATGGTCAATGATTATGTATATGAGAGTTTGAATTTTTTATATACTCTTATTTTTCACAACTATTTCTAAATTCCATGAAAATTAAACTAGTGAACTTGTATGTATGCCGATTGCCGAGAACATTAGGCAGCTAAGATGCTTCCCAAAACAATTTATTCTTCTTCCCTCTCTCCCCATCCAATTTCTTTCAATGTATCTCACCGGCGGTGGAGTGGTGGCGGAGGCGTCAACCGCCGTTGTTTTTTTATCTGCCAATGTGACACTATACAGAGCCGCGAAAACTAGAAATCCAGCCAAACGACAGTTGAAATAAAATTGAGGGATTATTCGATAAGTTTGAAATCAATTTGTAAGAGAAATATCTTCTTTTAGTACCGTTATGAAGCGTGGCTAAGGAACAATCTGAAGAGATAAGAAGATAGTGAGGTACACGGTCTTCTTAAATCCCATCATCTAACTCACCGTCATCCCTCGCCATAGGCCCCTTGTTTTCGACAACAATGAATCAAGTTACGGTGAAATTTTGGTTTCAACTTAATAATTGTCAATTGTGATTGTTCTCTCTACTTTCTCTCTTCTAATTGCTAGGTCAAGCTACTCTTCTGTGTATTTATTGTTTCAATAACTATGGAGGTTTGCTCATTTGTTGTTGTTTTCTCTCTCATTAGTCTAACATTGGTGGTACGAAGAGCTTGGTCATTTGGGTAGAAAACATATATGAAACGTCAGTTGCATTTGAGGGCTTCATTGTTTTGGTTATACCCAATTTTGTGATTGATGTAGGCAAACATGTTTTATATCTTTTTTGTTGATACAACTCATAATTAATGGGTTGGGTAACGGAAAAAAATTATAGAGAGAACTCACAAGTTATATAGTCTTTTTTTTTCTTCCGAATATGATGGTAATATTATTTCTTGGGATGATTAAAACCATATACTTTGTATTTGAATTGAGTTTGAGTGAATTCTGTCATATGCTTAATTTAGAAAATAGGCCTTTGTATAAGATAAGACAAATAAATTTCTCCAAAATCTCCTCAAGATGCGTCCTAAGTTGAAATAAATCCAGTTTTTGGTAAAAACCCGGACTGGGAATGCTGTTGTAACAATCCTTTGTTGGCGCAGGTCATGGCAATAAATTTTCATGCTAAATTTCAATGTCTTGGATCTGCTCAGGATCATGAACTACGCAAACTCAATGCTCCAAATAGAAAAGAAGTAAGTACATCTCACACTACTGTTTTTCTATGAATATTAATTGTTTTCTGCTCTATAAAGTGAGTTACGAATTGTAAGGTTCTAGGGTACCTCCTGCATTCCACTTGCTTCTTGATATCTCTTCCTTTTTTTCAGGCTAGTAAATCAAAAGCAACAGTTTCTTTTCAGCCCGTCAAAAAAACAATAGGCATTGTTGGAAGTATATTATCTAAGTTTGGTGCAAACTATGAGTCCTTCCAGATGTCTGGAGTTCAGGAATTAGTTGACAAGCTCCATTGGTGTGCTAAAAATAGGTTATTGATGGAATCAAAAGTAATTCATGGGTATGTGTTGAAGTTAGATGTTGATGATGAGGACCTGTTGATTCTACTCAATCATGTAATGCATGCATATTTGAAATCATCAGATTTTAAGTCCACTAAGATTGTGTTTGACTATTTGCCAAGGAAAAATGTATTCTCTTGGAGTGGCATGATTGCAGGATTTAATCAGCAAGCATCTTTCCGAGAAGGGTTTAATTCTTTCTGCAAGATGATAGAATGTGGAATACTGCCTGATGGATTTGCATATTCTTCCGTACTGAAATCATGTATTGGTATGAATAGTGTCGATTTGGGTGATATGGTGCACGCCCAGATCATTATCACGGGATTTGGCTCTCATGTTGTTGTTAGCACTGCACTTCTCAATATGTATGCAAAGTTGGGTAAGGTTGAGGATGCTTGCAGAGTGTTCAATTCTATGACTGAACATAATGATGTCTCCTGGAATGCAATGATATCAGGACTTACTGGAAATGGTCTGCACTTAGAGGCTCTTGACCATTTTGTGAAGAAGAAGGAGCAAGGATTTGCCCCCAACATGTACACTTTTGTTAGTGTTCTTAAAGCAGTTGGGATTCTAGGAGATGTTAAAAAGGGGAAAGAAATTCATGATTGCATACTAGAGATGGGTATGCAGGATGACATTCTTGTGGGAACGACTTTAATAGATATGTACGCAAAATGTGGTGATTTACTAGAAGCAAGGTCGGTTTTCGACACCAATTTTGTTGATTGTGGAGTAAATGGGCCTTGGAATGCAATGATATCTGGTTATTCACAATGCAAATGTAGCCAACAAGCTTTGGAACTATATATGAAAATGTGTCAAAATAATATGAAACCAGATCTTTACACTTACTGTAGTGTATTTAATGCAATTGCCGATTTGAAGTCCTTACGGTTATTGAAAGAAGCACATGGCATGGTTATGAAATCTGGTTATGATCTGATGAATTTAGATGTCGAAAATGCTATTGCAGATGCATATTCCAAATGTGGGTCTCTTGAAGAAGTAATTAAGATCTTCAACCGGATGAAGTGCAGAGACATAGTGTCCTGGACAACATTAGTAACAGGATATTCTCAGTGTTCTAAATGGGAGGAAGCATTGATTTTTTTCTCCCAGATGAGGGAAGAAGGATTAAGCCCCAATAATTATACTCTTGCTAGTGTCCTTACTGCATGTGCCAATCTATGTTATCTTGAGTATGGTCGTCAAATCCATGGCCTTCTCTGCAAATTAAGCTTTGAAACTGTAAGATTTGTAGAAAGTGCGCTGGTTGATATGTATGCTAAGGGAGGCTGTATTCATGAGGCAGAAAAGGTTTTCAATCGAATATCTAACCCCGATGTTGTCTCATTCACTGCTATGATATCCGGTTATGCCTATCACGGTTCCGTCGCTCTTGCACTTTTTCAATTTAAAAGAATGAAAGAGATGAATATTAAACCCAGTGCTGTTACCTTTCTTTGTGTTCTGTTTGCATGTAGCCATGCTGGTCTCGTTGAGGAAGGGATTCAGTACTTCTGGTCCATGGAGAAAGAGTACAATTTGGTGCCAAAAATGCAGCACTATGCTTGTATTGTTGACCTCCTGGGTCGTGTGGGGCGTCTTAATGAAGCATTTGAGTTTATAATGCAAATGTCTGTTGAACCAGATGAGATGGTATGGCAGACCTTATTGGGTGCATGCAGGATTCATGGGCATGTTCAGTTAGGTGAAATAGCAGCCAAGAAGATTCTCTCTCTTTGTCCACAATATTCTTCCTCTACGTATGTTCTTTTATCTAACACGTACATGGAAACGGGAAGTGTTAAAACCGGGGTTGATTTGAGGAAGGTTATGAAATTGAAAGGTGTTAAAAAGGATCCAGGATATAGTTGGATAATTGTGGAAGGCAGAGTGAATCGATTTTATGCAGGAGATACGAATCACCCTCACAAGGACCGTATCTATGCCAAGTTAGAAGAGCTTAGAAGACATGTTAAGACTCTGGGTTATGATCCAGATTTGAAATATGCATTGTAGTTCAGAATTTTTAGCAAAGGTATAGCCCCCATTTATCACTTTTCTTCTTTGGTTCCAGGTTTGTTGTTATAGAGTAATTGTACAGTTCAACATTTCTTTTGTATTTTCCAGAAATGTAAACTTGACATGTTAGATAATGTAAACTTGATAAGCCTGTCTAAAATTAATCTAGTCAAAATATTTTTTCCAAAACAAATCTATTTAATTGTTTTTTAGTAGAACCACTTTTAGTGGAGTACAAGTTTTGTTCCTTCATTAATACACTGGGAAGTTGCAACAATTTGTAGAAAATATTAAACTAAATCCTTGTTTATAAGTTTGCTTGTGATGTATTCTCCTCTACTCTGCCTAATTCTTTTAAGCAACATCAATCTTTAATTAAATATATAATAAAATATTATACACTCTTATGGTTTGTATCCTCTAGATGCCACCTACTCTGTGCAATTGGTAAAATAACACATCCACCTGTTGAAAAATTCTGGGGTAGAGGAAGTGGTTGGTGGGGTTGGGTGTTCTTTTCTTTTTGAAAATGGGGTGTTCTTCTTCAAGATTGACACACACTCCACAAAGTCACTTTCACCAACTAACTTGGACTCTAAATTTCGAGGCTCTGTTTGGTTAGAGATGGTGGTGGATGAAATGAGAATTGGGATGGAAAAATGTGGATATAGGTAATTTGTGAATAGTAACTGTGTTTGAACATGAGAAGAAGGGTTAAATTGAACTTTATGTCAAATTAAGAGTGATGTTGTATTATTTTATTATTGTTAGTTACTAGGAGAGAGAATTAGTGGGTGGAAGAAAAAAGTAGAAGAGATGGAGCTTTTTTCTATGTGTTAGCTTTCGAAATCCCCAAAGTATAAACAATACATGAGGAGTTAGTTCTTACAGAGTTTTGCTTTGACTTCAATTGGACCCTCGCTAGTAGAAAATTGAATTGATTCTCCGAATTAATCGAGTGCCCAAAGTCAAAAAAAAAAAAAAAAACTAACTTGGACTCTACTTTGAACTAGTTGAGAATTATTTTCTTCACAAATCCAACCGATATTATCTCTTTGGTAAACAAACAACCTTTTATTTTAACTGGTTTTTAGTGGAATCCTCCCCTATATTCAATATTCCATTTATGTGAATCTTGTTAATGGGTGATTCTTGTAGTTGACTAAACTCATCCTCCAATCATTTCAGGGCATCTGTAGTACAGATCGATAAAAAAAAAAGTAGACGAGAGCCATTATGTAGCTGATGAAAGCATTTGAATAGTGTTTTTTATTAAATCATTTTCTTACTTAGGCATGTGATGTGAGATATATAATCAAAATTGTTTGAAAAAGTGTTTCTTGGTAAAGAAAAAAAAGAGCATGCCTATCAACTTCAACTTTCACCTTATTTTCCACTTCAAATAAATTAGTTTCCTTTACTTCTAAGACTCACGCTCTTCTCAACTTCAAAACCTCAAAATATGTCATGAACATGGAAATTTATGCTCTGAATTAGATTAATTATAGTCACAAATTCAGACATGGGGTCTGTTGGAAACCAAAATCCTTGGTCACCTTATGATACCTATAAGGATTGTTCATTCGGAATTTGCAGCATATATTGTCCACAGTTTTGCTACTTCATCTTCCCCCCTCCCCCACCACCCGACGAGGGATCTTCGTCCCCGTTTTCGCCTCTCATCATAGCCATAATCGGGATTCTCGCCAGCGCTTTCCTTCTCGTAAGTTACTACACCATTGTCACAAGATACTGCAAGAGAGGAATTCAAAATGCAAACGAAGGAAATAATCACGACGAGCTGGCGCATGAGCAATGGCAGCCACAGCCAGTCGGCTCGACTGGACTAGACGAGGCGATCATCAAGACTATCACTGTCTGCAAGTACCAAAAAGAGCAAGGCCTAATTGAAGGAACTGATTGTGCAGTTTGCCTTACTGAGTTTGAAGAAAATGAGTCTTTGAGACTTTTGCCTAAGTGTAGCCATGCTTTTCACCTCCCTTGCATCGATACGTGGCTGAAATCGCAGTCGAATTGCCCCCTTTGTCGAGCAAATGTCACCCCTTTACCTCATCCACCACCCCCACAAACTGATCATACTGAAGTTGAGAGGGCTAATGATGTAATTTTGGTGGTGGATGATGATCAAGAATTGGTTGGAAATGAGGAGGATATGAAGAGCCCAATTCAAGAAGCAGAGGAAAGGCAGAGGAGTGATGAAGAAAGTGTTCATCAGTTGAGAAGATCAAATTCTTTAGGTGCATTCCCAATTCAACGTCGGCTTTTAATCTCCGATTTTCTGAAAATCGAAGAACTTGAACATGAGTCATGGAGGAACATTGGTTCATCAATGAAGAGGTCTAATTCAACTGGCAGAATTATGTTTTTAGATCATAATAAAGGCAAGAATTCTCTACTCCCACATTGAATTAATAATGTACATTAATCTCTTTGTAAATATTTATCAATACAGCAGAGTTTAAATGGATCCAAGTTTCAGTCTTGGATATCATATATATCTTCATTTCTGAGAAATGGTAATTTTTTTTACCAGAATAGTTATGTAATATTGTTCATAGTAATTTATTTGATCTGAGAATGACATAGTAACAGCTGCTTATACATAATAATAAGATATTTGAATACTCAGAATCAGATGAACCATCAAAATCACTTCATTTGGCATCAAAAAATTAAATAATGAGCTAAATCAGTTTTTTGTCTTTGGAATAATAATATTAATAGAATTCACCACCACAGATGATTAAAGCTCAAAAATAAATTGGTATATTGATATAGGTATAACAGGAATAAGATGAAGTGCCAAATCAGGTGTGAGATGATATTTTGGTAAACAAGTTTATCATCAAATATGTGAGGTTGTATGTATCCATCAACTAATGTCGAATAATGTAATGTATATTAAAATATAGCAATTCTCAATGGCCAACACTTTTATTCCATATTACAACATGTTTTGTTACACATTATTGTCAACTATATTGTTTTCTTATCCCCAATAATGGCATCAACAACTTTTATTAAAAATTAATCCCTCCTATTCTCATTTTGTATCTCACTTTGTCTTTGTCTCTTGTAATAGTAGTGGAGTAATTTATATGTCTGTATAAATTTAGCTTAATTTGCTAATTTTAGCACAGAAACCACCTTTGATACTTAATGGACCTTATCAATCAGAAACACAAACATAGTCCCATTTTATAGTAAGCCCACCGTTTTAATTATTTGAAGAAAGGTTAAGAAACTCTTTCGTGGGTAAAAAAAAAACTTTGCAAAGTGGGAAGAAAAACTTTAAGAAATCGAAAGTAACATTTTCGTTCAAGTACCGGTCTCATTTTGGATGCAGATTTTCAAGATTTTGTACACTTGGGCGAAATCGAAAATAATATTTAGATTTTTTGCAAATTTAGGAAATCTAAAATAAATCTGTTGATTTTGCAAATATTATCAAATGGGCCATTTAGATTTTGCAAACTTGAAGAAATCGAGATGTTATAACACACTAAAAAGTGCAATTTCTAGCAAGGTATTGTATGAACTAGTTTAATCGTAAAATTGATTTGCATTTTGCGTCTATTTTTAATGATATTAGTTGTTTTATTAAAAATTGTTAGATTGATAGTACTTTGTATTAATTATTTTTTAAAGATATATTAATTATTTCATTAAAATGTAATAATTATTTTATAATAAAATTTTAAGTTAAAGTCTCATATGTACACTACACACATAAAAAAAAATTGTGCACATTATGTTTGATCCACCCGTCCAACAGCCCAATAGACCCGACCCATTTTTATTACTATGACCCACCTTGACAGATTTCTTGGAAATGGAGAAAGCTCGTCAACCACTCCACAGATTCGAATATCACTAAAAACCTCTCAAATCAGTCGTGACCCACTTATTTCTTCTCGAATCATGGCAAAAAAAAAAAACTCTAACCTCGACTCCGATGGACTCATCATCATCAAATCTGTGAGTTTGCGTTGCCCCCATCTAACAACATACTTTTCCTTTGAAAAAGATAAAAATCTAATACCTCAATTCACAAAATCAATCAATTCTACACAATTGTAGTAATTATTGAATAATGTTAAATTTAATATTGAACAGTACTAATGATAATTACTCGTATGTGCTAATAACACTTATATTTTTTTTCTATGTACCTTGCATTTATTAAATAACCTCGTTTCCGTTAGGCAGTTACCATTCTCGTCTTGGCCTACAGAGCCCTCTTCGTGAGTCTTTGGTTGGTAAGGTTGGGGATTTCTTCTATAATGATTATTGTCACTTTTCACTCGCATTTATTATGGCATGCACGGATATTGTGGAAGATATGTTTGACATTCATGTTGCTAGAGGTTCGGATTGTATTATATGGTCGTCTTCAGTCTCTGTGGAGCTGACTTCGAGTGTGGCCTATGAGTTTCTTCGACAGCCCCTCTCTCTGGTTAGTTGATCTTCTTGGATCTGGGGTAGTTTTATTTCGATGTGTCGTTCGACAGTCATTTGGAGGGCTATCTGGGGCAAGCTTCTTACGGCTGATTGGTTACAACGTTATGGGGTTTCGGGTCCGTCAAGACTTAGCAGAGAATTATTCCCATTATTCCTTGAAAGCTTCGGGGCCTCTGGAGCGTCACTTGACACCTTTTGGAGGATATGTCTGTCTGCTTCACTCATATTTACAGGGAAGCGAATCAAACAACTGACTCTATTGTAAAGACCCGGGCCACCTCGTCTGTTTGGAGAGGACAATGTCCAGATTTATTTCCCCTTTTCTATATAATGATATGAACATTGAGTACTTTCGTTTCAGTAAAACTGTTAATTAGAGGAGAGTACCTTTTTCCTTGATCCGGCCACCCAGATTTCGTCCCTAAGAAGAATTTTCGTGGGCAAAATTTTAACGACTCCCCGACCTCTGATTCGACATGTAAACTTATAATTTTAGATTTGTTTTTCTTTTTAATAAAATCTTCATTTGCCATTCTTGTCTAAAATTTTGTGTTAAAATACTAAAATACTCCAATTTATTAAAATTCAAATATATACATGCACTGTAATTTTTCTAATTTAAATTACTCTCCCTCTTCACCAATAATATGCTCACTTTTCTTATTTGTCTGTCTATAAAAAAATGGGACCTTCTACATTTAGTTAGAATATCGTATGGTGTTATATAACTACCGTAGTCAGTTAAATCTGAGCCATTAAAATTCAAATCTAAAGTCTTAAACTTGATAACTTGTTACCTTTTGTAATATGTATCGTATGGTGTCGTACGTCTGTATTTTTATATTTAATTTAATTAATTAAAATATATAATTTTAAAATTACGTTTTTATCCTTATGTAATAAAATAAAATAAAATATTATATTTATTAATTTAATTAAAATATACTCCCTCCGTCCCATGAGTGTTTGCACCACAAAATGGTCACACTTTTTAAGAAAAAAATGTAATGAGTGTAGTATTGAGGGGTAATTTTGTAAAGTTATATGAATAAAGTAAAAAGGTGATTGGAAAGAGGGTAAATGTAATGACATTTTGTGTAAATATGTGAATATTGTGAGGGTGGGGTTTATGAAAGAGTTTTCTTTTATGGATGTGCAAACAATTGTGGAACGGACAAATAAGATAAGTGTGCAAACAGTTGTGGGATGGAGGGTGTATAATATTAAAACTACCTATTTACACCCCACCCTCCATGTCTCGCCGCTCTCCGACGGCGCCGGACTTTCGGCCACCACTGTCGTTCTTCCATGTTCGCACTCCCATGCTGTTTTCTGCAACAACTCGCAAGCAGCACCCATGGTGCATCACGTCGCCGGCCGGGGGCACCTTCTGTTCCCGCCACGACTCCTCCTCACGGCAACCAGCCCTCCGTTCCACTATCCCACGCCCCTTCTGCTTTCAGTAAGAGATCGTCGTTGCTGCATGAAGTCGCGTCCATGGCGCATCACGCCGCTGACCAACAACCTGTCGATCGCAGCCAAGCCCCCGCTGTTCGTGTTCGTGAATTTCCGACACAGTTCAAATTGACGTTGTCTTACCTAATAGCGACCCAGATCGAAGCCTCCCTCCGACAACTAGTTTCCGCGCCAGTCGTGAGCCCCTGCCCCACCCTGTCAGCGTCGGTCACGTCTTTTCTGACTACCAACGACACATCAACCTCTAAGTGCGACGACGTAGCTCTCTTTCCTGCCGGATATTGGAGCCCACACCCACAGTTCCGACGTACTTTTCGACGACGACGACTTTAACCTTAATTTAATTTATTTAATTAAATTGTTTATTTATTGGGATTAATTCACTTTTGAATTAATAATTAAATTTGTATTAAAAGGGTTGGATATTAATTTTGTTGTTTTCTATAAATTTTAATTTTTAAAACAAATATTTTTATTTATAATAAAGAATTAAGAGCAATATAGTAAATAACAAAAATAAAATAATAAATAATTTAATTAACTTAAATCTATACAACAAGTATCAAGTTTCGTAAAGTGATTCGACATGTAGTCGATTAGTATAATTTGACTAACCTAAAAACACACAAAAAAAAATATGCAATTTTTTTTTTCTTTTAGGGGGTGTTTCTTTTGGGCTTTGGGTGGTTTTAAAAATCAGATTTTTGAAATCCTGGTTTTTGAAATCGCGATGAATAGTAATATGAGTGTTTCTTTTGGGTTTTGGAATAGTGAAGGATTTAACTTGATGTCAAATCAAGTTGTAAGATTGAATGAGTTTGTATTATTATATTATTGTTTGATGAGATTATAATGATTGATTAAGTGTGTAATGATTAAATGTATTATATTATTGTATTATTATATTATTATAGTATTATTATATTATTGTTGAGAAAAAATATAATGATTGAAGTAATATTATATAAATATAACTTTATGTCAAATCAATATGTTTGATAGAGGTGGGTTTGAGTGGATTTTGAAAATCGGTTTTTAAATCCCGAAGTAACACGGGTTTTGGAATTTAAAATCCAAAACCTGATTTTTAAAACCAAAAGTAAACATGCCCTTAGAATATAACCTCACACCTCCTTTATTTTATCTATTTTTTTTTTAACTTGTGATATTACTCTATCTGTCGGACAGTTCCCCCAACGGTGTAAACCCAACACTCCTTTTCTCCGACGGAGGGAGTACCATAAAAACTTATGGCCACCGGTAACGCGGCGGAGGGAAAGCTGCCGATGTGCTGCATATCCCACGAGTTCTACAAAGCCGCCTCTAAATTCCCCGATAAAATAGCCGTTATACACGCCTCCGGTTTTGCCCGAATCGCTCGTAATCGCGCCGCCCACCTACAACCAGATAGTGAGAGTACGATAGCGTCTTCTTCTCGACCCCCTGTCTACGACGGGGACGAGTGCTTCACCTTTTCCGACATTCTCTCCGCCGTCGAGAATCTCAGTTCTCGACTCCGGCAGATTCTTAACGGTGGCGATGACCCGCATTTGATTAAATACCGTTCAGGTAGGAATTTTATAGTTTTTTTAGATATACTTGCTCTTTGGAGTATATGCATGTTAGTTAGTTGGTGATTAAATTGGGATTTCATAGTAGCGTTTGTATGGAATATTGTGGTTTTAGGGGTGGGGGTTAAGATAAGATAGCTTCACGAGTTACATTGGAAATGTTTTGGGTTAGAATTGTTTAGAAAATATAGAATGGTTTATTTTTTTAAGGATAAAACCCTTGGGATGAATTTTGGGTGCATTTGATGTTTCACCAATACTAATTAGAAAAAGGAAGCATATTGAGAAGCAAAGGGAGTTGGTGCGCAAAGATAATTGGTATCATTAATACGGGCTAGATCAGTATAGCTAGTTCGATAGTATTGTTTTGGAGGCTGAGACTTTACAGGCTACAGCCAATGTAAATTTAGATTTTGTTGATTAATATGGTTTTCCTTATTTTATATGAAAGCTAAATTTTAATTGAATATGATGCAGTTGACAATTCTAGTGAAAATTCTCAACATGTTTCTGAATCTTTGCAATATTCAAATCGGAATGTACAGCAGCCCACTACGTTTGGGAACAGCCGCACTCCAAAAGTGATCGGAATATATATGGAGCCATCTGTTGAATACATTGTAGCCGCCCTTTCTGCTTTAAGATGTGGGGAAGCATTCATGCCTTTAGATTCCACATGGCCAAAAGCAAGGATATTATCACTTGTATCATCTTCAAATGCAGATCTAGTAATTGGGATTAGAACATCAACAGGGGAGAACTGTTGTCACAGGCTTGATGCATTACAGTGGCTGATTGATGAAGGAAGTTGCCCTGTTTTACCTGTTTCTATGAAGGAAAATATCAAAGAACAATGCCATCCATTAGTATTAGGGTGGCCTTGTGAAAGTGAAAGCTTAAGATCATTCTGTTACTTGATGTACACATCAGGATCTACTGGAAAGCCTAAAGGTGTATGTGGCACTGAAATTGGTGAGCTTTCATGTCAGTTAAGTATTACATTGCGTCTTCTAACAGACTTCTAGAAAATTGTTGCATCAATCTGCTCTTTCAGAATTCAGGTGTCCTATTTTGTTCACCTAAGGCAGGGTTTTCATATCAGCAGTTCCCTTTTGTAGGTCTTCTTAATCGTTTTTTATGGATGCAAGAAACGTATCCTCTACATGAAGGAGATGTAATGCTTTTCAAAACAGCAATCAGCTTCATTGATCATATGCAAGAGTTTATTGGAGCTGTTCTTTCTCCTTGCACGTTGGTGATACCTCCTTTCAATCAGCTAAAAGAAAATATATTTTATGTCGTAGACTTTTTACAGGTACAGTACAAGAAAAAGGCTAATGTGCAATGATTCTTATAAGTTTACTTTCTGCTTGATTTGAAAACTAATCCAATTATCATTTATTTATATTTACTTATGACGAGATGCTGAATGGGCAGTAAAACTGTGCTGTCAAAAAGTAGTAGTATTGGTAGCTCTTCTGTAGTTCTCCAATGGTTGGTCTTGTTCTATATCTTATACACATGCTAAATATTGGTTACTAGACTAATAATAGAGTATATATCTGGTGCTAAAGAGAGCATTAAGAAGTAACATCAATACAACTTATACTTTTGTATTCTATTTAAACCCAAAATGTGCACTGGCATCACAGAGACACACACTTCGTCTATTTTAAGTAAGCTACTATTGAAAAGAAGTAACAGTATTTATGTTTTCTTAACTCCTTTTTTTTTTTTAATCAGGGATACTTCATTAACAGGCTTGTAGCTGTGCCTTCTTTGATGAGGGCAATCCTTCCTTCCTTGCAAAGTCCACGCTTCACAACAATTCATGATTCTTTGAAGTTATTAGTGTTAAGCGGAGAAGTTTTACACCTTTCATTGTGCAATGAGCTTCTGAGGTTATTACCCCAGACTTCGATTTTGAATCTGTACGGGAGCACTG
Source organism: Galeopsis tetrahit (assembly GCA_963675135.1). Lineage (NCBI taxonomy): Eukaryota > Viridiplantae > Streptophyta > Magnoliopsida > Lamiales > Lamiaceae > Galeopsis > Galeopsis tetrahit. Next base: position 42,351,587 of record OY776131.1, read on the forward strand.
AGGTTAGATCTGAAAACTCAATACTGATATAAGCTTTGGGTTCTTATTAGAAGCATCTTTCTAATTGTGTGATCTAATAATAGCTTTTGTATTTTTCGATCTCCAAACTGAACATATCTAAAAAAACTTTTACATTATTTTATATCTTTGTTTTACTGGATTTGATTATATAATACTCGAATGCTGCTGGAGTGACAAATATTTGCTTATACGCTCATTCATTTTGATCTATTTTATTTATTTTTGGATACTTGTATGAAATATGTTCTATTTTAAGGTGACAGGTGATTGCACATACTTCGACTGCAGGAGATTGCCAGTTATTCTGGAACAGGAGGTATTAAGCAGCATTCCAATTGGTTTGCCTATCTCAAATTGTGATGTCGTGCTTGTTGGGGAAGATGCACCAGATCAAGGGGAGATATATGTGGGTGGACTATGTGTTGCAGCAGGTTACTTCCACTATCCTTATATTATGCCTTTCGTGGATGGAAATCTGTCTCCAGAAAAAGGAGTTCAGAAATACTTTAAAACTGGTGATTTTGCCAGAAAGCTCCCAAGTGGTGATTTGTTTTTTCTTGGACGTAAGGACCGTGCAATAAAGGTTAATGGACAGCGCATTGCTCTTGAGGAAATAGAGAGTGCATTTCGAGATCACCCTGATGTGCTTGATGCTGCATTGTTGTCCCGTGAGATTGAAGGAGAATTCTTATTTCTTGAAGCTCATGTGGTGACAGATCAACCAGCCAAAGATGATGCATTTTTTAAATCTTCTCTTAGAAATTGGGTGTTGAGCAAACTTCCACAGATTATGATACCAAATTACATCTTATTCACCAAATCATTACCTTTGACTTCTTCTGGGAAGGTTGATTACTTCTCCTTAGCTGCTTCAACACCTCCTGACCAACAAGCAAGGATTAACATTGAAGAAATTCCTCAGGATTTCCTCATTCAATTTATCATAAAGGTTCTCTTTGCAAACCACAAAATTTTAAGCACCTTTATCCAAACATACTTGTTTTTTAGCTCATGCATGCCTTGTACTTAATTTTTCATTGAGAATATAATACTAACCTTTGTAACCCAAATATGTCAGAATTAGACCTAACACCAACTCTTATATACTTCTGGCCTTTTTTAATTATAAAGGGTTTAGTTGTGTCCATTGTTATTTACTGATTGGTGTAGCTACTATTTTCTTATTCATTATTTATTCTAGAAGATAATTTAGTTGTGTTTTCTGTCTGCTACAAAATGTTCATACAAGTATACAACCCAATGCTCCAAGACAATGGAGGAACTTCCTATAATCTTTAGATTCTAATTAATGCACAAATCAGCACAACTTCTGGAAGCTTCAGGACTTGTTTGACATAAATAGCACTTATAAACTGAACTTGAATGCAGAAAAATCTTGGTGAAATTCTACTTTGTGCTAAATATTTTTTTTTTCTTCTGCCATCTTTGACAACATCTTGTTTAAGAATTTATCTTGAAATTGTTAGCCAATTTTTGTTCAAAACTAGCACTAAACTATCTGTACTTGCTTACTCTCAGAATCTTAGGTTTCTTTCCTTTTCCTCAATCTGTGATGTCTATGGCATTAGGGGCTACAAATTTTGTAGCTGGGACAAGTTGACTCTCATGTAAGGTATTAGACGACTTGACATGAAACACCACTTTTCTCCTTGCATGATATCCAATTTTTGGCTGAATCTACTTCTCAGTAAATTTTCTTTAACACTTTCTTGTCCTACTTGCTTTCTTATGTTCTCCCAGTTCTGCCTGTTGGACACAAACGACTGTTTTTCTAAAGAAGTATTCTTGAATTTAATATTCAGGCATTTTCTGATGCGTTAATGGTTGAGAAGGTTTCAGTTGATGATGATTTTTTTGCAATGGGCGGTAATTCTATATCTGCAGCATATGTTTCTTTCAAGCTGGGAATCCATATGAAATTGATATACACATTTCCAACTCCTATGAGGCTTCAAATGGCACTTTTGTCATCTCGTTCTTCTTTGGGGACTGATGCTCATTTGGGAGAGGATTTGAGAGGGTTAGGAGGAGTGCTTCTAACAAGGAAGACAAAGATTTCTAATTTACACTGGACCAAGTCTCACAAAATATTATCTCTGGATGATAGTGACAGTGATGTTCACGGTCCTTCCAAAAAAATAAAAACCGAGTCAAATACCTGTACATATCCGTCGAAGGAGCAAAACCCTGGAGATAGTTTTTGGAATCTTTCTGCAGTGCACACAAAATGCTCTTTTAGTCGATGCAACAAAAGCACGCATGGGGGGCAATGCGATGGAAATTGTTCACTTGACAGAGTCTGGGTAAACAACCTACCAAGTGATGGAAAAGGATTTATGCGAGAACTATGGAAAGTTGGCTTAGATTCTTGTGTTGATGCATCACCCCTTTTGGTTTGTAAAGGAAGTGATATCTATCTGTTCATTGGATCTCACTCCCACAAGTTTGTTTGTGTAGATGGAAAAAGGTAATGCTGATCACAGGCTTACTAATTTTGAAACTTTCTATGTTAGCATCACTAAATAAATGAAAATGTTCATTGGTTTAGCACCAATGAGTGGCTCTTAATTTATAATTTTCTTGAGTATGTTGCACAAAATCTGGCTATGGCTCTCTATGTTCTTATTTTTTTGATGCCTCGGTATCCGGCCCAAGGACCGTCTAATCCAGGGGACCAACTGACCCTTTATGTCCTCCTAATACTAGGTCACAACTCACAACTATATCTTATCACCTTTTAATACCTTACATTTTCTGATACGCATACTCAATACACACTCCCTTATTTTCATTGGGACCTAATGGAATGAGGGAGACTAAAGGTTTTGTGATGCCTTAATCAAAGCCTTGACGAGACTCTGTTAATTTTTCTTTTCGAGACTTAGTTTTGCATAGAGAAGTGAAAATGCATTAATTGCTCTTATGTTATAATTAATAGATCATCATCAAATGGATTGTGTTGACTTGGAAAATGGAAAGATTTGTACAAGTTATATGTTTCGTCACCACATTTTGAAAAATCTTTACAAGTCTTTTTTCCTCATGAAAAATCACAAGGTTTGAAATTATTTGATATTGAAATTTTGCAGTGGAGTTGTTCAATGGGAGACCAAACTAGGAGGACGGGTAGAATGCTCAGCTGCAATTCTAGATGACTTCTCTCAGGTATTTAATTATCCTGATTTTACATTTTACCTTGTTCCGTTTGAAAATTTCCCTAGTTAATGTTTATGATTCTGTAGGTTGTCGTTGGATGTTACCAGGGGACTATTTACTTCCTTCACTTTTCAAATGGCAATATCAGCTGGAGTTTTCAAACTAATGGTGAGGTAAACTTCCAAATCATGATAACGAACAGCAATATCTGTTTACAAAAGCTTAAGATTTGGTTTGCATGTAAAAGAAAAAAAGTAGCTATATACTTGCTTAAGGTGCCCTGCTCACTGCGAAAAGAATCAATTCTATCCATTAATCCTTTGACCGGCTTGAGTAGGATTTAACTGTCAGTGATCTTGATTCATAATATAGCAGATGTTTGATCACTTCAATGTGATTATGTGATTCAGGCCATAGAATATAGTTATAAGTATATATATATACCGAAAGAGAGGCGTCTTTTCATCCTTATAAGGCTGTTGAAGAATGACAACTGTTCTATGAGTAGAGGTAGAATGTAGATTTTTTTTACTACGTGAACCTGTTTTTCCTTTTTTTATCTTATATATTGTGCAATCTGCATGTAGCTGGGACCGCTGGGCTATTAGACATGTGAAACTTTGCATTCATCAATCAGGGCAGTTTTCCCTTCTTGCAATTTGACATTCATTTCATCATTTGGTTCTGTAATCTTCATGACATTGATTGTTTTAAGATATGAGACCTGTATGAACGAGTTGGTTCACTTTATCTTTGTCCAGTGATTATATTCAGCCTGCACTGTCCATTTTCTGTAGTTGATGATAACTTTTCTTAACATTGTTGAATGGCTTCGTTGATTTCTATTTTTCTGAAATTTTGCAGGTAAAATCGCAGCCTGTGGTTGACAAATGCAGACATTTGGTTTGGTAATCATTCTTACTTTGTCAGTTAAAACCTTGCTGGTTCATCTCAGTGCAAATTATTTTTCTGGAGTCTATATCATATGATCCATGTGTTCTAAATCTGGAAGCTTCAAATACATTGCTTCATTGTTCATACTCCCTCCGTCCCATTTTAGATTCATCATTTACTGTACGCGCTGAGGTTAATGCGGGAGTTATTTATTAGTATTAAAGGAGATAAAGTAGAGGATATGAAAGTCTTTTGAGTAATAAAGTGACAAAGTTGTTTTATTACCAAATTAAGAAATGATGAATCTAATTTGGGACCATTTTTTACAAATGATGAATCTAAAATGGACGGAGGGAGAATTTTTAATGTGCTGTAATATCTTAGAAAGGTGCATAAGGATCTTCACTGAAGAACCTTAATTGTCAAATCACATTAACCAGGATTGCCAAACTCCTTTTTATATCGATGGTTTTTCTTTTATGCTTAAGCACTTATTTAAATTTAATTTTTTTTTCATTTGTATTGTGAGGGAATCCAATACTAGTCACTTGGGTATCAAGCACTTGCAATTACTTGTCTTAAATTATTCGTTCTGTCATTTATTTGAAAAGAAAAATACATGGGCGTGATAACATAGTTTCATGAAGCTCTTTCATGTCAGTTTTGAACTCAAATCTGTTTTATCTGTTTGCACACTTTTTCCAGGTGTGGATCATATGACCACAATCTGTATGCCATTGACTACAAAAGTTACTGCTGTATTTATAAACTTCCTTGTGGGGGCAGTATATTTGGTTCACCGGCTATAAGTAAGGTGGGTTTTGCAAAGTCATCATTATGACGCACTATCTTCATTTTAAGCAAGCGCTACACCTTTGCTTCAGCTTGTTGCTGCTTCCCTAACCCCAAATCAACTATTTTGCAACTTCCGTTTTCTGGCTTTTATCTTTATATGCTGTATAAAACTGGAAGAGGATAAAGAAATATAGAGAGAAAACTGTCTTGATCATAGTATTATTTGTACAACACCCTCTGTGTATGGTCTATAAGGAAGGGAAAAATAGTAACTAACTAAATCTGAGGACCTGATAATTATGTAATTCTCTAATCTCTACCCATAATCATGGGACTGAGATCCTATGTCTCCTCTGATTATGGTCTATAAAGCTCTTATTAACCACTTTTTTTTTTTTGGCAAGCTTTTCATTTTAAATTTAGTTTTTGACTGGAAATTTTATTTTGCTTCTAATCATTTCCACTGAAATACAGAATAAAACTTCATACACATTTTTAATGGTCCTCAAGCAAGCACCCTTTTAAATATGCGGGGGCAGGAGTAAAAGGGTGATGTAGCAGATTGGGACATGAGATGTGTTTTAAGGGTTAACTAATATGAAAATATCTGTGAGGAAGAGACTCTGATGAGTTTGGAACGCCAGTGGTTGCGTATGGAAATCGGGTTTCTGGACAATGTTTTAGTATATGGTTGCCCTTCTAATGTCTCGATATTGTGGGAGACAATGTAGGGAGTTTCTCTCTCTTGATGTTAGCTGTTTATGATACTGTTTCTCTCTCACTCTGCAAAACAAACAATGACCCAACATACCTAGGTAAGAATTCAAGTGTTGATGCATGAATTGACTTACCAGAGATAGCCTCCCACTTTAAAAGTCCTCTTTTTATCATCATGTTGATACATTCCTCGTTTTGTTTCATAAGTATGTAATTTACATATATCTAAAGGATACCTATATTTTTCTCAGCTTAATCTCAGCATGATTACCTCATCTCATCTAGTCCCTTCTGTATTGACTACTTTCTTAGCTTTTAACCGTTTTTTTGCTTTTGCAGATGCAACAAATGCTTTATGTTGCATCCACTGGTGGCCTTGTAACAGCATTGGAGATTAAGGTTTCGGACCTCATATTCGTGGACTTTTTTTCTTTTTCTTCATTGGATATCTGTCTTCCACCCTTATTATCAAATTCAAAGAAATTATTGAGAGAAATTAACGTTTAACTAAGTTCTTGCTTTATACATTGCATTGATGTGTTACAAATAATTAATGTAGATTGGGAAACCATGCATTTACATCTTCTAGTCAGAGCAAATGGGTTAGTTTGTGTATTTATGGCAAAAACATTAAATTTGGTTAAAAGTAGCTGGGTTGGACTGAGAAGTTGCACCATTACTTTCTACTGTTCCACTATTCAAAGCATTTCAATCTCTGTGGCTGCACCCATCAAATGTATGGCATTAGTTTATAAGAAGAAAACAAATCAACATGATTGTGCGTGTAAGAATACAAAAATATTGTATTTTCTCTTTTTCCTTTAGTAAGCCAGCCCAGCAAATAGTTGAGTGAATGTTGTTTTGGGTTGTCTACCAGTTCTTCCTCTTCTCCTATCTCCTTTGCATTACTCTTGTTTATTTATAAAAAATGTTGAATGAGTTTTGTCTTTCATTTGTATTTTCATTATATCTTTGGTCGGGGTTACTTACAAATGTCAACAATCTTCTCTAATTAAGATAGGACCTGTAAAACTACTCTGCTTGATTCCTATTGGGATTACACCTCCTTATCCTAATGTTGTACTCAATGGATAACTTACCGAAGAGTTGTGATTGCATGTTATTCCATCACAAACTCCCATCAGAGAGGCAGTTCTAAGGTACTAAATTGCTTTTGCTTGAACTGATATGGGATTTATATGTTCACGTAGGGCCAACCCTTTCAGAAGTTATGGAATCGAGACATGGGAGCACCCGTTTTTGCCTCTCTTTCAATCAGTTTCTCAGATGGAAATTGTATGCATACATTTCTTTTAACCATATATCTCTAGTGTTTTTGATCTCATAATTAATGAAGCACGGTCTTATGATGTGCTATGTTTGCTTACAGCTTTGTTTGTTTAATATCTTTGGAGCATAATCTTTTGTGTCCATTTTTACAACCACATTATAGTTTCTTCAAAATCATATGTTTGTGGACATATTATCGTTAGTCAGTTCACACTTGCATATACGCATGTTGTGCAATCTTATGACTTGCTTCGTTTTGCTTACCACTTAGTTTGTTTGGTATCATGACTCGTGTGACCCTAATCTTTTATGTCTATTTTTCTACAACTTGTGTTTTTCCTTCAAAACCATTATGCTTGTTGACATATTATCATCAGTCGATCCACACTTGTACACCTGTGAACTTGAAGCATGCACACCTTGACATCTAGGGTTGTTAAGATGTCTTGTTTTCTCATAATATTTTTTATGAATTGCAGTCATTTGTTGCATGGTTGATGGGACTATTGCTGTCCTCAGTACGTGTGGGTCCATTGTTTGGAAGGTAAGCAATACTTGTGTACTCACTCACTCGTGCATTGTAGTATTGCGACTTCAAATGACATTTGCAAGTTTGAAATGTATTGGGGTTTCTTTTATCTGTACATAAGCTGCCTTGGTAATTGAGAATTGAGATATTCTAGGGTTATTACATATGCTTATCATCGAGCTGATTTATCATCAATCAAAAGTAATACAGTAACAAGTATTGACCACTTTCTTTCTACAATGTTTTGAAATGTTTCGTGAGCACCTGTGATTTTTCCTTCTGATCCAAGTAAATACATTAGGTTATTGGCTTTCTAGTATCTAGCTTTGGGTGCCTGTGTTCTTTCCTGGTTATATGCATATGCATTTAAAAACTTATTTTCTTTTTCTTATATTGCATGCATATATATATATATTTGTAACTTGTGACTACTTGAAAAGGCCTTTTCCAATTATTTGCCACTATATTTACATATTCCTTTGGCCGAAGGCAATTTTTTCTTTCTGTACTCCGTTCACTTTAACAATTTTGTTATTAATTAGTTTGTGGCGCATGTTGAGGAGAATTTTCTATTACAGTTGAAAGTACACGAGTTTTTACTTTAAACATATATTTGGCTCTTCATGTGTGAAAACTGCAACGCAAAGTTCCTTTTTCCCAATTGAGAACTTCCAACATATAGAATAGGCATACTTGAGACTGGAATAACCTTATTATATTGTGTCATTTGTGTGTATTCTGCTCTCTGTGTGTGCATGTGGATGTGAAATTTCGTCTGGTAATACTAAAATGTATAAGCAATAACTAGTAATTCTAATGCGAGCTAGTGTATGTTCTGTTAATGTGATGACGTTTTATTGAGAATCAGATGGACAATAAATGTTCTGCTTTCCCAGAAAAGAAAAGAAAAAGATGGACAATAAATGTTCTGAGCATGTGATCTTTCTTCACTCTGTTATTTATATTGATAGAAACATTGAGGCACCCGATATAGCCTCTTGGAGAAGCTTTGTAATGCATTGCTCTAAAGTCCTGTTTGGTCATTTACCTACACACACAAATGAATAATGGGAGGAAAAATTATGTTGATCAAGATGAATTTCTTGTAAAATTGTCGCCTCGATCACCAGTTCATCTGCTCCATCATTTTCCTCCCCATTTTGCAACAGGTGAGTATCGGTGGACCTATTTTTGCTGGACCTTGCACATCTCAAGCATTGCCTTCGCAGGTCAGTTTCTTCAACCTAGAAGCTGACTAAATGCTGGGAGGGTTACTATTAAAAAGAAACTTCTCACTCTTAAAAATATTCTTGAAGGTTAAGCTGATTTTATTCTTTCAGCTTATATTTGGTGTGACAGGGGTATGTGGATGTAAAGGCCTGAATTGAACTGCAAATAAATAATGTTGTGCTATCCACATTTCCCCACCCAACAAAAGCACCACGAATTAATTTTCCCAAAGTTCTAACAAACCCTATTCTGTTATTCTATATCAAACTGCCATTGGTCCTCTTATAAACCATCTAATGTTATCCTCATGCAGGTGCTCATATGCTCAAGAGATGGAAGCATCTATTCCTTTGAAATGGTGAGATTGGTTTTCCAACACAAAAATTGACCAATATTCTTAAAAAAGGTAAATTGAAAATAATTAAGGTGTAAGTTGAATTCCAGGAAACCGGCATTCTAATCTGGAAGCATGCAATGGGACATCCAATTATTTCATCCCCATACGTAGACGAGGAAACTCAATTAATGTCCAATTCCTCAGCGTCGTCTGACAGGTGTTGTTGAATTTATGATTTAGAATTACATTGTCGTTTAGTGAGAAGTTTGTCCTAAACATAATTCCTCATTATTTTCAGGTTAATCTGTGTGTGTGACAGTTCTGGTAGTATATCTGTGCTTAGAGTTAACTCCAATTCCATTAGAGAGAAGCTAAATATGGAGGAGGCAGTGAAGGAATTTGGTCGTCTAGACGTACAAGGCGATATATTCTCTTCACCTGTGATGATCGGGGGCCGGATTTTTGTGGGTTGCAGGGATGACCATGTTTATTGTATTCAGCTTGACGTAGAAAATCAGAACTAGAATGATGAAATTTGATATGAACATCAGTGATGCAAAACATAAACATAGGTTTAAATCTATTTAATTACATCAGTGAAATTAGATAGTTGTTCGTTTCTTTTTCTTTTTTGGTTGTGTGGCATAACAAAGAATGACACATATTCTGGATTTCTGGCATAATTTCTTAAAGTGGTCCCTTAATTTTGATATATTCCCAAGCTGTAAATTAAAACACTTTGATGGTGCATCTTCTCATGATAAAATAATTAAATAAATATTAATCAATTAATAAGATGCCTTGTTCTTGTTCCTGATTGTTTTTTTTTTTAAATTTAATAATAAATTGAAATATTTGTTAATCTTCTTAAATTAAATTATTCAATAGTAGACTACAATGAAAGAGTTTAGTCATCCAGTTCCAGTATCCAACTGGTGACATTTACTAGTTTAATTGCATGTTTGTAATGTATGCTTAATTACTTTTTAAGTAGATATGAATCGACACTTGTGTGGATGGAAGTAAAGGAACATGATCAACAAGATGCTCTACTTTTATTATTTATTTATTTATTATTATTATTATTATTATTATTATTATATATGAGTCTCACTTCACTAAAAAAAGACGTGTTTTACCAAATTCCGTAGGCGAAAATCTACCTTTATAGGACTCGAACCCGGGTGTTTGGGCACCTACCACTCGAACAAGTCTGTTTTTCGTTTATAATTGTAATATTAATTGTATATATATTCATTTTTGACCTTTTTTTTTTTTTTAATTCACAAAATTAATTTATTTCCCTTATATTAATGTAATATAACTATTGTAAATTAATTTTTTTAAATTTATATATTGTAAATCTAATTTATTTATTTTTTTTGCTTTCACTAAAATTTTAAAATGTTCATATGATGTATACATTTTTTACTTTTTTTTTTTCTTCTAAAAAATCCATTTAATAATTGGACATTCTATTACTTATATTAAGGTGTATTCAATTAAGATTCTATTGATTTTTTTTTTAACTTTTAAAAGTACGTAAAATTCATAAAGTCCTTGCAGAGTTTGCCTGACTTTTTTTTATTGATTTATATGAATTTTGATAGATTTGATCGGATTGTAAAATATATTTTTTTATTGATTTATATAGATTTTTATAAAATTCGCGCTAAAACTATTAATGTGAAAAGTTTTTTTTTTTTAAATTAATATTATATATATATATAAATAAAGTATTTTATCAATAATATATATATATATATAAAAGTTTATATATTAATTCGGAAATATTCGCGGGTCGGACATAAGATCTAGACTCGATCCATTCTCAATACGGGGCAGATTCGATCTGATCCAAAACTCGTGGGGTGGGGCGGTACCCGCGGATCGGGTTAATATTGCCATCCTTACTTCTGACCTTTCGTTTTCAGAGTTCTCTCTAGTGATTTTTTTTTTAAAGAGAATCCAACAAAATTAATAGAGTATTAAAATTTATAAACTCTTGAATACCTAAAGATTTTTAAAGACTTTTTAAAATTCATATTGAATACCTCCGAATTTTTAAAGACTTTTAAAAATTCGAATTGAATACCCCAAACTTTGAAATTCGATTTTTTTTCATTTATTTCTATAAAAACATAATACATTATTTTATTTGGTCAAAATGAGTAAATGTGTGAATCTTATTTTAAATAGTATATTAATAATATATTAGTAATTTAATGTATACATACATCATCATATTTTTATTTAAATATTTAAAAAAAATAAATCCATTTAATAATTGATATTCTTTCATTTATATTAATCACTAAATTTTTATGATTTATAATTATTGTAATATGCAATAAAATAATATAATTGTAATAAGATGTTCTATAATATTAATTTTATTTAAAAAATATTAAGAATATGCATTATACATACAAATATATACAATAAATGGATATTTGAAATATATTCATTTTTGAAAAAATTGCAAGAATATATGGACTTTCCAAATTGAAATACGCTATAATTGCATAAAGCAACAAAATTGCATAATATCTAGAATATAATTAGAATTGAATTTAATTGGGGATTTTAATAAAAAAAAAAGGGGCATAATGGGTTATTTATGTTATAATTTGACCTATAATGCTGAGAATTTTTGTTCTTAGGATTGAAAGGTGGTATTCAATTGAGATTCTATAGAATTTTTTTTTTGACTTTAAAAAGTCGGTGGATTTAAAAAATTCATAGACTCTATGTAGAGTTTGGTTGATTTTTTTTATTGATTTATATGAATTTTCATAAATTTGACAGGATTGTAGAATACACTTTTTTTTTATTGATTTATATGAATTTTCATAGATTTGTAGAATACACTTTTTTTTTTATTGATTTACATGGATCTACAAGATATACATGAAATATTTAAAAACATAAGGATGAACATAATATTAAAAAATATATACAAATATTGTTAATATTATATTCCTAATAAATTAATAATCTTTATTAGATAAAGTCTAGTATGCACTCGAGTGCATGCTGTGCACCCTAGTCCATGTGCACTTTTCAGTTTACTGACTTACACTTTTTGGTAAATGGTGTTGCACTTTTCAATTATTACTTATACTGTTTAATAATTGAAAAGTACAACACCATTTACCAAAAAGTGTAAGTCAGTAAACTGAAAAGTGCAACATGGACTAGGGTGCACAGCATGCACTCGAGTCCATAGCAGACCAACCCTCTTTATTAATATTATATTCCTAATAATCTTTGTACAAGAAGTAAAGTAAATCAAAATTGATGACGAAAAATGCAATAGGTTAGCAGTTGAGTCTCCATCACAGAACAAATAAGCCGTGAGTCGCACACATCAAACATTTTTCAACCACAATCCTCCAGGGCCTCCACACACACCTACCCAAAATCACCCAGAACGAAATGACAAAACAATACGGGCAAATAACTTCAACTAATCCATACTCAAAATTCAAAACAAAGAGTATCAAAAGATTTGTGTAGTACCTTTGTTAGAAGAACAACAAAGGTTTTTTTTTTAACTAACCTTTGGTCTTCAGAGTTTTTTGAGAGAATCCGTTGAAATCTCTGGTTATTAGGAGAAATTTTGGAGAGTGATATCTAATTATATTTTTTAAAGAAAATTTGGAGAGTGAAATCTAATTATATATTTTTTAAAGAGAATCCATGAAAATTCATAGAGTATTGAAATTCATAGACTGTTGAATTATTTTTTAAGGTTGTGTTTGGTTGAAGGGATTTGATTTGATTAGGCATTTCAAATGAATGTATTTAGAAACACATGAATTTCAAATAATATGGTTTTAGTGAGTATTTAAAATCCTCTCAATTTTAACTAAAAAGTGTGTGGACACAAATCTAAGTAGGGGTAGTTAGTATATAGGACATTTCACCTATAGAGTTTAAAAATAAGAACAACTTATTTAAAAGTTAGAAAGAAGGACAATTGGGTATATAAATGTACAATTTTAACCTTACCTTCTAATTAAATTTGAAAGTTGAATATTCAATTACTACAAAATATTATATTCAAATTAGTATTTGTTAAAAACAGTAATTATCGAAAATCGGGGTCAATTAATACTCTCAAAAATTCAAACATTCCTAAAAACAGAGCTAGAGTGTTGGAGAAGCTAATTTACATTAATTTCGGAAGAGAGGAGCTTGAGTTTTCTGCACATTAAGCGTTTGATCCCGTCTCGGTTTCTTGAATAAGGGTTTGATTTCTTCGACACGAGCAAGGTATGTATATTCTCAAGAGAAATTTGTGAGTTTTTGCTAATTTACATTAATTTCGGAAGAGAGGAGCTTGAGTTTTCTGCACAATAAGCGTTTGATTTCGTCTCGGTTTCTTGAATAATCGTTTAATTTCGTCGGCTCGAGCAAGGTATGTATATTATCAAGAGAAATTTGTGATTTTTTGCACATTCGCAGCAGAGGTTGCAGTTCGGTGATGGTCTTTTTTTGTGTTTTTGGATAATAGATTTTTGAAACTTGAACATGCAATCTGTTTTTCGATTTGAATTTTTTTTGGGTTTTTTGCAAAACTTTTGTGTATAACTTGTAAGTATATTTTTGCAGTTCTTTGAGTCAATTTTTGTAATTCTTTGATGATGGTTTTAAAGTGTGCATAACTCTTGGGTCTATTTTTGTAGTTCTTTGATGATGGTTTTTTTGTATTTTTCGGTATAAAGTTTAAAACATGCAATTTGAAGTTTTGCACTCTGTTTTTCGATTTGAAAAAGTTTTAGGTTTTCTGCAAAACTTTTGTGTATAACTTGTGGGTCTATTTTTGCAATTCTTTGAGTCAATTTTTGTAGTTCTTTGATGATGGTTTTAAAGTGTGCATAACTCTTGGGTCTATTTTTGCAGTTTTTTTATGATGGTTTTTATGGATTTTTTGGTATAAAGTTTAAAACATGCTAATTTGAAGTTTAAAATATGCAATTTTTGCACTCTGTTATTGGCTTTGGAAAATTTGAAGTTTTTTTGCATGTGTGATTGATGATTAATTCTGAGCCCTATGAAGTTTCTACTTTTTACTAACATCGACAAAGTAGATTTCAATTAATAATTAATATACTTATATTTTAAAGAAATAGTATATATTCTGCTTTAGGAAGATAGATTTGTGTTTGTAGTAGAACTGTATTGATTGACAATAAAGATTAATTGAGCTTTAATGTAATGCAGATGCCAAGGGTGAAGAGAAGTGGAATTCACATCGATGACGTTGATGAGAGTGGAGGTAGCAGAAAAAGGGTGAAAACAGTTGAAAAAAAGGGGCAGAAAGACAAAAATAGGTAGACATATTTGATGTTCTAGTTATGCATTTTAATAAAGTGAAAGTAATCTAAATGCACTATATTCAGCACATTATAGTATTAGCTAGTCTATAAGCATTACACAATTGTTATAATATAATAATGCCACTCCTGTATTTTCCAAAATTAATAATTGTTCTTGTTTTTTATGTGTGAAGCATTAACCGATGCAAAAACAGCTAAGGATGCAAAGCGTAAAGGTTGGGTTGTTATTTTTTTGAATCTTATACTAAAGTATTAATTAATTGGGTAACATCAGTTAGCATATATGGAATGCTTCTTATAGTATACATTTGAATGCAGGGAAAAAAGTTATTGGATACGTAATAATGTCCTCTGACTCAGGTGATTTTGCGCTTACATTAATTGTATGATACAGATTATAGAACCACATATTTATATAATTTAGTTAACTTGTATTGGCAGATTTCGAAAGTGATGAGGAGGTTGTTGCTGATAGTGATGAGGAGGTTGTTGTTGATAGTGATGATGAATCGAAGTCGGAATCGGATGGTATAAGATAAATATGTTGTGGCTTACATTCTGTTGATCTCTCTGTATAGTGATTAAAAGTTTATGCAGAATTTCATTGTGTTAATGAATTTTAAATTGTTTATGAAGATTACGACAGTGAGGAGGAAATGCGGATCGAGAAACAAATAAAAGAAAGATCAAAACGTTCGCGAAGTAAAAAATCTAGTATGATATTTTACAGTTTTACTATGTTTATGATATTGAAGTTTTAGTTGAAATAAGAGTTATAAGTTATTCTAAATATATTTTTTATTTTGTTTGTTAGTTGATGGGGGTGTTAAGAATAGTCAGAACTACTGTAGATCGAATATGCTTACTTGTTTCAAGGATTTAAGTGTGATGCAGTTGAATGATAGGCATTATAATGAACTGAAGAATATGTCGTTTTGGTTCATATTAAATTCAATTTTGGTGAATGGGAGTGATGCGATGATTGAAATTTGCAAGAAGGTTGAGAGAGATATGCAGGAGATTGTAATGAGGTTCGATGACAAGTCTGGCAGCTTCATACTTGGTTCAAATGAGTTGAAGCTAAGAAAGAAGGATGTGGAACTAATATTTGGTATTACATCTGGTAGTGAGAAGGTTCCGTTACAGAATGAAAATTATGCTCATCCAGATTGGATTCGAAGGTGCTTCAGAGAGGAACTAGTTATTAGGCCACCCAACTTTTCACTGAATAAACCATTATTGAAGTCTAAGATAAAAGAGATAGTTGAGTTGAATGATCTTGAATCTGTTCAAGATGTAGCTAGGCTTCTTTGCTGCTATGTTATGTGTGGTATATTTTGTCTAGTTAGAAGTGGTGCATTACCGTGGTGCTTGACTGCGTATTTAGAGAATATTTCTGAAGTTTGCACGTATGATTGGAGTGGATTCATATAAGATTCATTATTATGATATGCCAGGATTTTATTCGACTGGAGAAGAGAACATTATATTATGACTGGAGTTAACTATATCCATCCCTAAAATAACTAATTAATGAATACATATCTAATTACTGCATATATTAATGAATATATGCTAAACATTTAGTGCACATGTGTAAATATACATTGCATATATGTTAAGATTGTAAAGCATATGCAAATAAAATATCCTCTAAAAAAAATATGGAGAATAAACACAATATATTTGGCATATATCTTGCTCAAATAGTATATACTGTTTAACTAGTATTTGTAATTACAAATTGTTCACAATATTAGTTAACCACTATTAAAAATGTATGAAATTATATTTAGTACTCCATATTACATAATAAAATCTCTTTACTATATGAACAAAAGATTATATATTAATAAAGATTATATATGAACAAAAGATAATATAAATATGGATATTTAATTCAGATACAAATTCGATTCATAAGAAGACTACTGAATATATAATAATGTGATTAATGAATACAAAAATAAATGATCAGTCCACCTTAATCAATATGATTAACCAAATAACACATTACAAAATTTAATTGTAGAAGGACAATGAGAAAATGTATACCTTAGTATATTAAATTGATATTTATTAAGAAATTAAGAAATTTGAATGTCATAAAACCAGAAAAGTGGTAAAACACCAGTACACCAGATACTGCAAGAATCTATGAATATATGCTAAACATTTAGTGCACATGTGTAAATATACATTGCATATATGTTAAGATTGTAAAGCATATGCAAATAAAATATCCTCTAAAAAAAAAATATGGAGAATAAAACATAATATATTTGGAATATATCTTGCTCAAATAGTATATACTGTTTAACTAATATTTGTAATTACAAATTGTTCACAATATTAGTTAACCACTATTAAAAATGTATGAAATTATATTTAGTACTCCATATTACATAATAAAATCTCTTTAATATATGAACAAAAAAGATTATATATTAATAAATATTATATATGAACAAAAGATAATATAAATATGGATATTTAATTCAGATACAAATTCGATTCATAAGAAGACTACTGAATATATAATAATGTGATTAATGAATACAAAAATAAATGATCAGTCCACCTTAATCAATATGATTAACCAAATAACACATTACAAAATTTAATTGTAGAAGGACAATGAGAAAATGTATACCTCAGTATATTAAATTGATATTTATTAAGAAATTAAGAAATTTGAATGTCATAAAACCAGAAAAGTGGTAAAACACCAGTATACCAGATACTGCAACAAATAACTAAAAATTATAAACAAGATACAACAACTAAACTACTCTGCAATATTAGTTTTATCAGTTCCAAAAACTCCAACACATGTCAACGAATCGTGTCTGCCCTTTTTACCGCACCTCTTACAAATTGTATATTTTACTTTAGGAAATTCACCGTAGGACGTGATCCTCTTCTGCTTAGGTCTACCTGGGGGCTTCAGAAGGATTGGAGGTAGTATTTTTTCAGAGTCTGCAGCAGATTCAGTCTCAAATCTTTCTGTTTGGGGAACAGGGTACAAGTCCAACTCATAACATTGTTTGTATTTAGATGTGAAAAAACAATCCTCAACAACATTATGAATGGATGTGCAGTGCTTCTTAATCACAGCCACTGCATGGGTATATGGAAACCCTTTGATTTTCCATTCAAAACATGTACATATATTATATTGAAGATCAACAGTGACATATGTTTTTGAAGATACCTCAAACTAACTGTTCGGATACAACGAGACAGTCCATGAGGCACTGATATTTCCCAATTCATGCCAAAGAGCCTCTTTACTAGGAACCAGTACACCTGTCCACTTATTGCTGGATTCCCGCCTCTCTACGAACATCCCATAATTTTTTTTCCTTATAGAGTCAATCATATGAGTTATAGGAAGAGATCTAGCTTCACGTATCCAAGAGTTAAATGACTCAGCTGCATTCGATGTCATTTCCCCGTACCTTTTAAGATGCGGAGAGTGTGAGACTGCCCATCTTGCATAAGGTAAATCTTCAAGCCATTTTTTAGCAATTCGACCCCCCACTTTCGTAAACAGCTCAAGTCTCTCTTTGAATATGGTGATCGTAGGTGCATATGCACATTCTTTGAACAAACCAACCACATTTTCACGATGTTGAGTATTCCATCCACCACCGTACCTACCCTTAAGGTTTGACAGCAAATGATACAGGCAATAAAAGTGGGCAGGATCATTCCATACATCGTAAAAGGCGGACATCAATCCTACATTTCTGTCAGAAATGTAAATTACCCTTTTTGGGTGAGTGATAAGATCACGAAGTTTAGTTAAGAACCAAGCCCAATTGTTACGGCTCTCGGAAGATACAATAACAAATGCAACAGGAAACAATCCTAGAAAACATATAAAAACTATAATAAGAACACATTCAGTGGATGCAAAATATTAAACCATACAAATTCACTAATAATATTCATTCAAAGTATATATAAATATAAAAATAGCATATCTGGAATAGATATTCCATAAAATATTTATTGAATTATTACCGTTGTTTCAGTCCTTTGCAGTTGCAGCAAGCAATACCCCTTTTGACCTTCCCTTCATAAATGTACCGTCTATGAAAAGCATTGGCCTACAACTTTTAAAGCCTTCCTTGCAAGCATTGATTGATATGAATATTCTTTCAAAGTTGTTGGTGATATTGTTGGTCTCTATGTCCACTATACTTCCAGGATTGGTACGTTTAATTGCATCACCATACCATCGTAATTGATCGTACGACTCGTCGTAGCTTCCAAATATGTCGTTTCTTGCGGCCTCAACTCCATGCCACGCCTTCCAATAAGGAATTTCAAATCCATAATCATCATTAATATGTTCGAGTACCTTTTTTCCAGTAATTGTAGGATTGGACTTCACATTTTGCAAAAGAATGTCTTTGATGATTTTTGTGCCGAACCTGTTTTTTTTCTCGTTTAGAAGGTTGCCGACACAATTATGTACTAGATTGGCTTTGGAAACAATATACCCTGAATTCATAGGTAAATGTTTTCCTTTTATAAACCACTCACAACCAGATGACACCTTCTAGTTGCATGATTCGGGTGGAATTTGCACAATTTAGAGGCACATGTGAAGCATGTTTTTGATGAGATTTCATTGATTTATGCATGGATTATGATGATTTGAGCCAAAATGAGGGAAAGGTTGTGTTTTGTCGATTTTGTAGGTAAAACGATGGAATTTGGTAGCAAAACACATACCACAAGTGATCGGACCGGAAAGAGGAGGGCACCATTGGATCCGGCTCGAAAAATGGAGTGGAATAGCCAAAAGAATCGAGTCGATCGGAGGACGGAGGCTCAAGAAACGGAGGGACGAAGTTGGAGGACGAAAATGAAGGACGAGCCAAAGTCGAAAGTTTGGCCCGGCCGGGCGGCCGAGCACTAGAAATTGTGCCAAATACGAAGGTTTGGCCCGGCCGGGCGGTCGCGTGCCAGATTTTCGCCCCAAAGACGAAGTAATGGCCCGGCCGGGCAGCATCACTCGCTCGGCCGGGTGGTCGAACATGCCAGCACCCTCCAAGTTTACGAAGTTTTCGTTGATGTCGCCCGGCCGGGCCGTCCAGCCCCTGTTTTCATTTTAGCTCGACCAACACTCCACCCGGCCGGGCCACCCTATTTTTGGTGCCAAAAGTGAAATTTCTCCAATTTCAAAGGATCAACTTGCAATTTTCACACTCAAACCCTACCCCAACACTATAAATACCTCACTTCTTAAATTCTAAAGCATCTTACCTCTCCTTCAAGCATCAAAACACACAATCACACACACTTGGAGGTTTTCCATCATCCACCTCTTCAATTCTCCATCAAATCATGCAAGGAGTCCATCATTAGCATGGGAATTCAATTCCTCACCACACCATAGTCTAAGCTTTCTTTTATCTTCACTTTTTATTGCTTTGATCTTAGTTTTATTTGTAATTCGAACATGTGGTTGATTGGCTAGAACACTTTTGGTTCTAGAGCCTTGTAAATACTTTTGATGTTGTCTATGAATTAATGTTTTACTTAATTGGTGTTTGTGTGGCTTAATTCTATTTGGATGCTTGGTTTATATTGCAAAGCATGTCATTATGTGTACAATGGTGATGTGTTGATCATAGTTAAGTGAATTAGGTTGAGAAATCTAGTTTGGTTGATTGATTGCAAGCATTTAACCTAATTTTATTGTGAGATTGAAAGATGATCAATGATTAGGAAGATGTGTGACGATCTTAGGAGCTTGATTGGGTTTTATTGTGCAATTTAGGTAGAGATACTAAGTTGTGTGATATTTCCTTTGAATTACTTGGATCGAAAGAACTTTTAATTCATTATTATGTGATCAATCTTATAGACAAAGCATGAACACCACTTGAGTAGATAGTTAATCATAGATGGATTCATTAGTATTGCATGTGCTTTAGGACCTACCTTCTCTTAATTGAGTTTTCACCCGTTTTACTTTCGTTTTCGTGATACGCATGGTATTTGATCGATTTCTTATTTACTCTTTCATTGTCTATTTGTGACATATTGGTAGGCAATTTTAGGAGTAACTCACCATTCAAGTTATTGATCACGTCTAAATAGAACTTCAATTAACAAACTACATTTTTACGCTAATACCTCCCTGTGGGATCGACCTCGTGCTTATCACGCTACGATAGACGCCGTACACTTGCGGTTATTTATTTTAGTGTTGCATAACACGTGAATCAAGTTTATGGCGCCGCTGCCGGGGAGGTTTTTATAGCTCTAGAGTGTAGGTTAATAGAGTTTTAGTTTAGACATTTTACTTGCTTTCCCTATTTGCAAAAAAATCCAAAAATATTTGTGTGTTTTACTTTGATTCCACTTGCGATTCTTACTTTCTTTTGAACTTTTGTCTAGACATGGCATATGATCACCCGAGCTAGGAGAGATCAACAAGTTTTGCTACCTCTAGACCAGGAAATCGAAGCTCGTTGTCAATGACAAAACGCCGAAAGAAGAAGGATTGAATTAGAAGCCATGAATCGAAGGGAAAATCCAATAGTGGAAGAAGAAAGAAACCAAAAGGATATTGGAGGCATAGTAGAGCCAAATGGGAATGGTGGTAATCGACCACAAGGAGGCTTGAGAGATAACCTCAACCGGAGGATTGAAGAGAATGTTAATATGGGAGGAGATGGAGAGCAACGGGGGAATGAGGAAAACGGGAATCAAAGAGTCTTGAGAGACCACTTCCGTCCCATCCCAAGACCATATGGAGGAGCGGGTAGGGAACCTGTAGACGCTCATAACTTTGAGCTCAAACCGGCACTAATCATGATGATCCAAAACAACCAATTTGGAGGGTTGTCGAAGGAGGATCCTAACCTCCATTTGTCTCAATTTCTAGAGATAAGTGGAACGGTTAAGATCAACCGTGTCCCTTAGGACTACATTCGTCTCCAATTGTTCCCATTCTCCCTCCGTGATCGTGCAAAACAATGGTACATGTCTCTTGATCTAAGGACGATCGAAAATTGGGCCGACCTTGTAGTTGCTTTCCTTATGAAGTACTTTCCTCCAAGCAAGACCATCAAGATACGAGGAGAGATTTCTTCATTTATGCAAGACGACGATGAGTCATTAGCCGAGGCTTGGGAGCGCTTTAAGGATCTCATAAGAAGTTGTCCTCAACATGGGTTTTCAAGAGATCAATTGATTTGTTATTTCTACAACGGGATGGACCATCGTACGAGAGGGATGGTGGATGCCTCGGCCGATGGAGGTTCTTTGTTGGGGAAGACAACGGAAGAGGGTTATGTGCTATTGGAAGAGATGGCAAAGAACGAGAACCAATGGCCATCCGAGAGAAGGCAAGCCCGGAAAGTTGCTTCCACAAGAGAATCGAAAGATTTTGCTACTCTATCCAACAAGATGGACAAATTGACTTCGATGATGGCGGCCAAGTCATTAGTGGGACCTAGTGACGATCAATATGAAGAGGCCCACTATATGAACAATCAAAGGGACCGTCATTTTCGAGAAAGAGGTTGGAATGAGAGGCAAAACCCTCCTAATCCAAATCATTACCATCCCGGGTTGAGGCAACATGAGAACTTCTCATATGCAAATACAAGGAATGCCATCATACCACCTCCGAATTTCAATGTAAGAGATGGTGCAATTGTGGAATCCTCATCAAAGTTATCGTTGGAAGACATGTTTGGAGCATTTATGGGGGAAACCAAAAACTTTATGAGAGAGACTAGGGATAATGCAACCAAGACATGGCAAAGGCTTGAGGAACAAGGGGAAATGATCAAGAATGTGGCAAACAACGTGAAGGCCATAGAAAAGCAAGTGAGCCAACTCTCTAATGTCATTGGAAGTCAACACACTCCGGGGCAATTTCCTTCAAACACGGATCTTAACCCCAAGGAACATTGCAAGACTATAAAGCTAAGAAGTGGGACAAGCTACGATGGGCCAAAGATGCCACAAGAGGAGGAAATGGTAATGGCACCCGAGGGCGTTGACAAAGAAAAAGGACAAGAGAAAGAAAGGCAAGAGGAGATAGTGAGGGAAGAAGAGAAAGTAGAGGAGAAGAAGAGTGAGGAGGCAATCCCTCCTCAAGACAAAGGCAAGAATGTGGTACCTCTCCCATACCCTCAAAGGTTGAAGAAGAAGGGCTTGGACAACAAATTTGACAAGTTTGTGGAAATGTTCAAGAAGATCCACATCAATATCCCCTTTGCCGAGGCTTTAGAACAAATGCCCCATTATTCCAAGTTTTTGAAAGAAATCATGTCAAACAAAAGGAAGATGGTGGAGTATGAAACGGTGCACTTGACCGAGGAGTGTAGCTCGATAATCCAAGCCAAGCTACCTCAAAAGCTTAGAGACCCCGAATCCTTCACCTTGCCATGTGTTATTGGAGATGGAGGTACATTTAAAGCTTTGTGTGATTTGGGAGCAAGCATTAATCTTATGCCTTTGTCTATATTCAAATCACTTGGTTTGGGGAAGCTTACACCAACCACAATGAGCCTTCAATTGGCGGATCGATCCATGACATACCCCTTGGGTATAGTAGAGGATGTGTTGGTTAAAATCGATAAATTCATTTTCCTGGTGGACTTTGTGGTGTTGGATATGGAGGAGGATAAGTACATTCCACTCATCTTGGGAAGGCCATTCTTAGCAACCGGTGGGGCCATCATAAATGTGAGGAAAGGGGAGTTGGAGCTTCAAGTGAACAATGAGAAAGTGTTGTTCAACATCTACAAGGCCATCAAGTTTAGAGATGATGAGGATGAGGTCTTTGAGTGCAACATGATCATTAGTGTGCAAGCTTGTGTGGATATGCACATGGAAAAGAGCAACTCAAAGGATCCACTTGACCTTTGCATAAGAAACTCTCTTAATTCACTATCTTCTATTCCCTTTGATTTCAATTTTGATGAGCTTAATGATATAGAATTGTTTGAATACATATCTTCTCTTGATGTTTTGAAGGAGCTTCCAATCAAGAAGGAGGAGAAATTCATGGAGATACGACAAGAAGCCAAGTTTGGGGGGGTTTTACTTGAAGAGTGTCAAAGATTTCCTAACAAAAATCTTGACACTTGGCCCTCATGTTACTCATTGGAAGCACCAAAGGAGGAAGCTAAGGAGGAACCAAAAGCTCAAGAGAAAGGGAGGAAGCTAGACTTGAAACCACTTCCGGAGCACTTGTGATATGCTTATCTTGAACAAGGTGACCTCTTTCCGGTTATTGTTTCTTCACACTTGCATGAGCTTGAGTTAGAAAAATTGCTTAGGGTGCTTAGAACTTATAAATCGGCTATTGGTTGGGATATTTCGGATTTGAAGGGTATACCGGCTCATATTTGCATGCATAAAATTAGACTAGATGAGTCTATTAAGCCTAAAGCCCAAGGTCAAAGAAGATTGAACCCCATAATGCAAGAGGTAGTAAGAAAAGAGGTGTTGAAGTGGTTAGATAATGACATCATTTTTCCCATAAGTGATAGTGAGTGGGTGAGTCCAACACAAGTGGTACCTAAGAAGGGGGGCATGACTATTGTTACAACCGATGCCTTAGAGACAATTGCCACTAGGACCATTGTGGGGTGGAGAGTATGCATTGATTATCGTGTGTTGAATAATGCCACTAGGAAAGATCATTTCCCTTTGCCTTTTATTGATCAAATGTTAGATAGGATGGCGGGATACGAGTATTATTGCTTTCTTGATGGTTACTCGGGATACAATCAAATTTTGATTGATCCTAAGGATCAAGAGAAATCAACTTTTACTTGCCCTTATGGTACTTTTGCTTTTAGGAGAATGCCATTTGGATTGTGCAATGCTCCCGCCACCTTCCAAAGATGTATGATGGCTATTTTTCATGGCATGATTGAAAACATAATGGAGGTGTTTATGGATGATTTTTTTGTATTTGGTTATTGCTTTGATACATGTCTACGTAACCTCTCTTGTGTTTTACAAAGATGTATAGATACCAACTTGGTGCTTAATTGGGAGAAATGTCACTTCATGGTGAAGGAAGGGATTGTGCTTGGGCACAAGGTTTCGGCTAAAGGGCTTGAGGTAGATAGAGCAAAGATTGTAGCAATTGAGAAGTTACCTCCACCAACCAATGAGAAGGCGGTTAGAAGTTTCCTTGGGCATGCCGGGTTTTATAGAAGATTTATCAAGGATTTTTCAAAGATAGCCAAGCCCATGTGTGCATTGTTGGAGAAAGAAGCCACTTTCATCTTTAGTGAAGAGTGTGTGAAGTCGTTTGAAATCTTGAAAGAGGCCTTGATCAAAGCTCCCGTGTTGGTGACACCCGATTGGAGTCAACCATTTGAGGTCATGTGTGACGCTAGTGATTATGCCGTTGGAGTAGCTTTGGGCCAAAAGAGAGACAAGCTCTTTCGTGTAATCTACTATGCAAGCAAAACCTTGAATCCGGCTCAAAAGAATTACACTACAACGGAGAAGGAGATGCTAGCCGTGATCTATAGCTTTGACAAGTTTAGAGCCTATTTGGTGGGAGCTAAGACCATAGTGTATACGGATCACACGACTCTCAAGTACTTGATTGAGAAGAAAGAGGCCAAACCGAGGTTGATACGATGGGTGCTTCTTTTGCAAGAGTTTGACGTGGAGATAAGGGATAGAAAAGGGTGTGAAAACGTGGTGGCGGATCATCTCTCAAGACTTGAGAATGTGAAGGAAAAAGACATCCAAGTCCCTATCAAGGAGTGGTTTCCCGATGAGCAAATTCTTGCCATCAAGGAAGCATGTCCATGGTTCGCCGACTTTGTGAACTACATAGCCACCGGAACACCACCACTAAACCTCTCATTCCATCAAAAGAAGAAGTTTTATCATGATGTCAAGTTCTATATTTGGGAGGATCCATTCCTCTATAGATGGTGTTCGGACATGATCATGAGGAGGTGCCTAGCGGAAAATGAGTGGGAAAAAGTGATTGAAGAGTGCCATTCATCCCCTTATGGAGGGCACTTTGGAGCAAATCAGACGGCCCACAAAGTTCTTCAAAGCGGTTTTTGTTGGCCATCCATCTTTAGAGATTGTGAAGTTTTTGTGAAGAAGTGTGACAAGTGCCAAAGGATGGGAAACATCTCAAAAAGGCATGATATGCCTATGAAGAATGTGATTGAGGTGGAGCTCTTTGATGTGTGGGGAATAGACTTTATGGGGCCATTCCCCATCTCTCATGGATTCTCCTACATCCTTTTGGCCATTGATTATGTCTCTAGATGGATTGAGGCCATTCCAACCACTACAAATGATGCCAAGGTAGTCCTCAACTTTTTGAGGAAGAATATTTTCACTCGTTTTGGCACTCCAAGAGCACTAGTGAGTGATGGTGGTTCACACTTTTGCAACCGATGGCTTGACCAACTTTTGACAAAGTATGGAGTGAAGCATAGGGTGACCATACCTTACCACCCTCAAGATAATGGACAAACGAAGCTTGCAAATCGAAAAGTGAAGCAAATATTAGAGAAGACCGTTGGGATAAAGAGGAAGGATTGGGCCATCAAGTTGGATGATGCTCTTTGGGCATATCGAACCGCCTACAAGACACCTTTGGGCACATCTCCTTATCAACTTGTGTATGGCAAGTCTTGTCATCTACCCGTGGAAGTGGAATATAGAGCTCGTTGGGCTATTAACGAGTTGAATCTTGATCTTAAGGCATCCGGAGAAAGAAGGAAGATGATGCTTAATGAGCTTGATGAGTTTAGGAATGGAGCCTTTGAGAATTCCAAGATTTACAAAGAAAGAGCTAAGAGGTTTCATGATAAGATAATTGAAAGGAGGGAGTTTCAAGTTGGAGAACAAGTCCTATTGTTCAACTCAAGGTTGAGGCTATTTCCGGGTAAGTTGAAGTCAAAGTGGTCGGGACCTTTTGTGATTAAGAATGTGACGCCTATGGAAAATGTGGAACTTATTGGTAAGGATGGAACAACCTTTGTGGTGAACGGTCAAAGAGTGAAGCACTACTTTGGAAACGAGCAACTTCGAATGGTGGAGTCGCTTCGCTTGGATGAGGCTTGAAAGAAGAAGCAACCATCCGGCATAGGACGTTAAAAATAGCGCTTCTTGGGAGGCAACCCAAGGTTTTATTGATTTAGTAGTGTTGATAGCTTAGTTTCTTTGTAGGTATGGATGAGGAGAATTGTGGATACCTTGTCCTTGAGAATGAAGAAGAAGCAAAACCAACTTTGGAAAAAGAAAGCAAGTGGTGCAATGGTGATTTTTGAAGAGCATTGGATGTGCAAGGAGGGAGGTAACAACTTGTAGCCCCAAACTTAGAATTTTTACATAGTAAAATTCTAAGTTTGGGGGAGTTATTTTTCTTCTAGTTGTTACCCTTGCACCGGTTCGTCATTCTACTTGTGTCACATTTTGCACCGGCGCACATTTGACTTTTATATGCTTATATTGTTTAAGTTGGTTTTGATCATATGTTGGGTAGTGGATACTTGGTGAAATGTGAGCATGAATAATCATTAGAATCCATAGTTGAGTAGTTGTGGTGATGTCTATTTGCTTTGAATGTATGCATGATTGGTGTTGGAATATAGTATCATGATTGTGTTCATATTTGTGATCTTTGATAGCATGGATGCATGATGTGTTGTTGTTTGGGGACATTTGATGAATGTGAGAGTCCTATTTTAATAAACCGGTGAGAATTGAGCCTTCAATCGAGCATGTAATCCGGTTTAGTTCATTTGAGAGTGGACTAGGTTATTGCTAGTGATCCTAGAACTTGCCCAAGTTCTTGTTTGAAAGCATGATTGTGTGAGATGATGTGATGTGATATAGGCCATCTTGTTCTAAAAGAGTCACTTAGCCAAAATTTCCCAAAACCGAAGTAATCTCCCGTAGTTAGCCCCTTGAGCTTAATTCCTCATTTTATTGGCAAACTACAATGTTAACCACTTAGCCTTTTTGAGCATTTGATTCCTATATCTAGTGGGGGATAAAAGACAAAGTGGAAAAACATGTGCTTGAATGAATATCTTTGGTGAAAGGAAAATTGGAAAAGTTGAAAGAAAAAAAGAGAAAGATGAAAAGAAAATCAAGGAAAAAAAGAAAAGAGGGACAAAGAGCCCCAAAAGCTTGAAAAGAAAAATGGTTCAAAAGATGAGGTGATGAATGCTTGAAAAAGAAAGGAAAATGAAAAGTGAGGATGGAGTTTGTAAAGTTTGAAAGTGAAAGCACAAATTGTAAAACAACAAGTT
The DNA here is from genome assembly GCA_963675135.1 of Galeopsis tetrahit. Lineage (NCBI taxonomy): Eukaryota > Viridiplantae > Streptophyta > Magnoliopsida > Lamiales > Lamiaceae > Galeopsis > Galeopsis tetrahit. The sequence goes on from OY776131.1 coordinate 42,379,214, forward strand.
TTGTCCTCCACTAGAAGAGTCACAAATTCCCAAATTCAATGTTACATCCTTGATTAAGTCCTATTGATCATATTGTTGAGCATTTGATGTGTGTAGAAAGTACAAGATTGGGCAAGCATATGGTGATTGCATAGAATAACTTGGTTGATGAGTGCATTAATATCCTTAATTTGTTTGTGTGTTTGAGAGAAACACTCCATCATGTGAGTAGAGGACTTGAGCATTTGGATTATGTTTCCCATCACAATGTGTTGTGTACTTGTGCATTCTTTGATCTATGAATGTGGATTGCAAGAATGAGCCTATGACCTTCATTGAGAAATGCACTTTGAGAAAGAGATATCATTACATCTTACTTTGCATGTGTGATTTGCATTGAATATTCCATTGTGATCATTCCACCCTCATTGCTTTAAGTGCTTAGTTGTTTGAGGACAAACAACATTTTAAGTTTGGGGGGGTTTGAGTGAAAGAGATCTCAGCATATATGTACCTAGGGCAGTTCTTAACATATCTAAACTTGAAATTGAGCTTGGTCGAGTACTTAATCAACTCGATTCTAAACTCAGGTGCACCACCACCAAAGACTGCACCCACTTTCATTATATTACCCCAATTATCAGACAAATAAGCTTTAGTCTTCTCCTTAGGGCATATATCAAAATTTGGTAAACTACCCAATCCAGTAAATTATGTTGAAGAAGAATTTTGAGGGCTATGATTGATGGCAATGTCAACCTGTTTATCAGGTATATTTGACAATTGAGTCTGGGATGCAGAAGCATTCACACGATAATCACTGATTGCCAAACTAACGCCCAAACTTTGTGAATTATGCATATCAAGTACTAAATTTTTAGACTGTGTAGAACAAACAGAAACTTCAACTAATTTTTCCGATGAAATCTGACAAAATTCAACTAAACTAACCAAATCAGAATCAGATGATAAAGAACAATTCTTTATGCAACCAACTGAATAACACATGCCTATCTTAGAAGAAGATAATATGGGCCACATACCGATTATTTCATTAACAATGTCTTCAAACTTTGAAGATGGTTGAACACGGATCAACTTGGTTTTATCCTCGAATTCGAACTTTAAAATAACAGCATATTTCATCTCTGATTCTGTAAATTAGCTTCTCCAATTAACTCCTTCAATAAAGCCCTAAATCGCATAATATAAAATAGTGACGATGCAGAAATTGCAGATCAGACTTAAAATGGCATTAATACAACACCGATTAAAATTGCATACCTTGATAATGGAATGATTATCGGATGAGATATTGCAGATCAAACTTTCTGTATTTTGGAAAGTGCGGTGATGATCGCCGGAATTTCTGTATTTTGGGCAGTGCAGTGATGATCGCCGGAATTTTTGTATTTTAGGCAGTGCGGTGATGATGCAAGAATTTCTGTATTTTGGGCAGTGCGGTGATGATCGCCAGAATTTCTGTATTTCGGTGATGATCGCGGATCGCATATGGGATTTGGGTATGAGATATTGAAGATTGGATAGTTGACCATGGAATAATTTAAAATTTAAATTCTAATTTTATATTATATTAATTTAAAATTTAATTTTAATTTACATTATTAGTGTCTTATAAGAATAAGAGCATAATAAGTTATTTGGTTATGAATTTGACCTTAATTCTAATACAATAACTTTTTGTCTCTATTTCTAGTTGTGTCTATAGGATTGTCCCTTATCTTAGTTAAACTCATCTAAGTATTTGGAATCTATTCATAATACAAACAAGTGGAGTGGATTGGAATGGTGGGTTTAAAATCCATAGATCAAATCCCTCAATCCAAATTGAGCTTAAAACTTTTTTAAATCTGTATTGAATACCCTAGAATTTTTAAAAAATTTTGAAAATCAGAATTGAATATCCCAAGACTTTGAAAGTCTAAAAAAATCTTACAAACTCCACAATCCATACACCTCCTTTAGAGTAAATAAACTCTAAAACCACCCGCTTATTACCCACGAATTTTTTAGGCGATTGCGATATTTTTTAAAATATTTTAATTAAATATATTTCAAGTGTTATCACTTAAAAATTACTACTATATTTTATATATCACTCCCCCCTCTCTCTATATATATATATATAGCACATGAGGTTTGTGAGAAAACAAGAAAATAAACTAGATAGGAACATGTATAAGGTTGAAGATTGTTATGTAGCATTAATCATATTGTTTCTTGTTTTGAATGTAGCTTATGCTAAGCCTAAATTCAACATATCAACAATCCCTTTCTCCAAAGGCTTCACCCCTCTTTTTGGTCACCTTAATATCTTCCCTTCCCTTGATGATCAATCTCTTCAACTTCATCTCAATCAATACACAGGCATGCTATTTTTTTTTTTTTTCATTTTTTTTATTCATTATTTTTATTTAATTAATTAATGTTCTTGATCTGCAGGCTCAGGGTTCAAATCATCAGACCTCTACAGCAATGGCCTCTTCAGTGCTAAAATCAAGCTACCGTCGGACTACACAGCAGGAATCGTCGTCGCCTTTTACGTATGTAAAATTCAATTTTTCATTTCATGCTTTAATAGAAAAGAAAACGTCATAATTTGATTTAATTTAATTTTGCAGATGACAAACGGGGATATATTTCGAAAAACACACGATGAGCTTGATTTCGAGTTCTTGGGGAACATAAGAGGGAAGGCATGGAGGTTTCAAACAAACATGTATGGAAATGGCAGCACAAACACAGGGAGAGAAGAGAGATATTACCTATGGTTTGACCCTTCCAAGCACTTTCATCGTTACACCATACTTTGGTCCACTAACAAAATTATGTAAGTTTTTAAAAAGTTATTTCTCTAATTCAAATATTATTTCACATGCTTTTCTTTTAAAGTTTATATGTTTTTTTTTTCTTACCAATTATTGATAATTCCATAGTTATTTTTTGTAATCAGAATTCATAAATTACACTCGACTTTAGAGAATTAAATATCGTGTTAATAATTACATGAAATAAAGGAGGTTACTCAATCAATTATATGAAATGATTATCTTGACTAAAATTAAAGGAGGTTAGTATTCCATAAATCCTATACAAAATTTTACAAAAGTTTATTACTCTATCCATCCACGAAAAGTAATTTTATTTATCTTATATTCTTCGTCCATCAAATGTAGTCTCATACACTTTATGGAAACAATCATTCTTCATCCATCACTTTAATTACTCAAATTGTCATCATCAACTTTATTCACAAACAATCACTTTATTCACAATGGACTCCACAATACCCTATAATACCCTTACTTTATCTACATTTTTCTTAAAACTTGTGTCCCACCCCAATGATACTACATTTGGTGGATGGTGGAAGTACTTTTTAATTTGATGCAAAAGTTAATTTTAATTAAACGAATCTGAGAATTTAAGTTTTTATAATTTCAGTGGATTTTCATTATACAAAATCCGACCATTAAAAGTAGCTAGATTATTTTTTTCGAGTAATTTCTAAAATTTCAAAGATTTTGTTACTGTCTCATGAAAAAGTTGGTTGTTGAGTGGTATAATATATTAATAATACAATAATAATAATAATAATAATAATAATAATGTGGGTTTGAGGGCATAGTTTTGAACCGTGACATGCGCGAAAAATCATGGAAATTAATAACAACATGCAGGGGAGGGGACAATTTAGCGTAAAAGTCCACTGATAAATTTGGTCAAAATTGCGTGAATACTAAGGAAAAATGCTGTCTTTATCAAGTTTAGCTGGTAAAGTCATATTCTATGCCTTGATTGGAGCATGCCAAATTTATCGTAAGAAAATAATTAGGTTATTTTATGATCACACAAAGACTTAATGATCTCACCAACATTCCCTTTATTCTTTGTGTCATAATCCATACGGGCCCATTCTAATTACAAACTTAATTAATCCAACATGGAGTATTACAATTTCTTATTGTTGGGTCCCATAATTAAAGACATAACTATTTACATTTGTATGATATATTTGTTTCACTTTATTGGTCATCCCACTTAGTTTACAGATATCTCGTCATTTTATAAGGGTCAGACGTTCACCGCATTTTTACTGTTTGACACCGATTGGAGATTCCTTCACATCGTTTCGTCTACGACCATGACTCTGATATCCACATACGTCACCACATTTTGGGTTCCAGAGAACGTCAATATTCACATTAGTATGATATTGTTCACTCTAAATCGAACCTGCACATATTTATTTTTGACTTCCCTCATGACCCCTCAACAATTATAGTAATAATTTAGTTAATTTGATGTTGTTATGTTGTCCAGTGGTTTGGTACGTTTGATAAATGTATTTGGGCAATGAGATTCATATTTCTTTACTATTTTTCTAAATTTGATGAACAGATTTTTCATTGATGAAGTTCCAATAAGAGAGATTGTAAGAAATGATGCAATGGGAGCCGATTTTCCATCAAAACCAATGGGATTATACGCCACTATTTGGGACGCCTCGGATTGGGCTACTTCCGGCGGCAAATATAAAGCAAATTACAAATATGCCCCTTTCGTGGCGGAGTTCACCGACCTTGTCCTCCACGGATGTGTCTCCGACCTCCTGGAAGAGGTCGTAGCCACCTCCTGCACCGACCAATTACTAGCTACCGCTGATTTCGCTAACATAAGCCCTAAGCAAAAGATAGCTATGAATTATTTTAGAAAGAATTACATTCAATATTCGTATTGCTATGATACATTAAGGTATCCTACGCCACCACCGGAATGTGTCATTGATCCGACGGAGAGGCGGCTATTTAAGGAGACGGGGCGGCTCAAGTTCGATAAGAGACAACGTCGCCGGAGTTTCAAGCAAAGACGCCAATATATGAGAACTAGGAATTACGAAAATAAAGAGGATGTGTGATTCATAATATAATATGGTTCTTTAATATGTACGCATATAATAGTTATTATTTTCATATTTTTTTGGGAGCGTTTTGTTTTAGGGTGGTTTGATTGGTATATAGATGATGGATAATGGATTGGAGTAATTTTATGAGATTATTACCTCATGGTACAAAATTTGCCCCGTAGAAGGTACGTGCGTAAATTTGTTTCACTTTGTTCCACTTGTCAATACAAAATTTAAAGTAAAATGTCTTAACTGCCCTTCATCTCCAAAAGATTAGACACTTCTCTCTCATCCCTCTCAAACAATTTAATATTGTCTTCTCTCTCTTTTTTCTCTCACATTTCGGATGGGAAGACACACACACAAGATCTGAAATGAAAATGGGGCTTGAGAGTTCAAAAAACCCTCCTGCGTCTACGCATCCGCAAATCCGACGAAGAGGAGGATATGGCTTGGGAGTTTTTAGACGGCGGCGGGAGCTGCTCATCGATCTCCACCGCCATCCGGAGTTTCTCTCCTTCGTTGGGCGTTTTCGCAGCACGTCGAAAATGGCAGTCGTTTGTGTATTTTGTGACGGCGAAGAAGGCATCGAGTCGTTGTCGGTGCAGATCCTAAATGCTCCGTCAAGGGGCTCGTCTTCTCCGATCTGTGCCGCTCGCGTGATGGCAGCGTACCGTTGTTGCAAAGCTTGAATGGTCAGCCAGGGGGGCCTTCCGCCGTCGTTGCAGAGCCTGAATGCTCCGTCAAGGGTCTCGTCTTCTCTGATATGCGTCGCTCGCGTGATGGCGGCGTAGATCTAGGGTTTTCTGTGGGGTGTTGACAGAGTTGACTCAATGAGTTTCTACTCTCTTTTCCAAAGGTAGCTACTCCTCAATCTAAAGTTTTGCCTCCGCTTCCGCATTGACTTGTTAAAGTTTTGAAGGTATTCATCTTGTTGTTCCTTTTCCTTGTAAAATTGCTTCTACTTTTCATTTTTGGGCTGTTTATCCAGTTCCGATCGGTTGGTTCCCCGTTTTTATACTGAAGAAAAATATTGGGTTTAATTTTCATTACTTTAGCTAGTGTTGCAATTTCCTATATTCTGCTTTGTTCATGTGTGTGTGACATTATCATAGATTGATTGGGTATGAAGGAAAGTTTTTTAAACGGTAGAATTGAAGGAAACCTGCGGCTTATTCCGATGTGTGTTTAAATGGCTTAATTACAATGGGTGATAATCATGCTGATCATGTATAGTTTTTTTTTTTTTTTTTTTTTTTTTTTTTTTGACGGTCTGATCATGTATATTTGATGAAAATATTTTTAGTTGAAATATCTCAAATGTGAATTGAAAATGAGGTGTCTTTCAGTCATTTTGTACATACGCGACTGTGTCTTTGCATGTTTGATTACAATTTTATTTTAAACTTGATTAGCATCTATCTTGAACCGAATCTGGGCCTAGATTTTGATAAGCCAAAGATTAATTTCCATATGTATCTGAGGTTTTTGATTAAATTTGAGCTAACAAATGGTTGTATCTCTACTTTCATTCTTTTAACATTTATAACTTGTTGATTATGAAAACTTTGCATATCTGTAGTTGTATTGAAATTCTTTCAATTGGTTCTCCTCGAACGCCGTCTGTTGTTCTTATAGGCAAACACTTTTCATATAGACTTCCTTATGGCTCTGTTTGGATGGAGGGATTTGATCAATGGATTTCAAATCCACCATTCAAATCCACTCCACCTGTTTGGATTAAAAAGTAAATGAATGGATTTAAAATCCCCAACATATTTTTTTAAGTTAAAATTGAGAGGATTTTAAATCCTCCCTAAAACCATGTCATTTGAAATCCATCTATTTTCAAAACCTTTCATTTGAAATACCTCTTCAAATCAAATCCCTCCATCCAAATGCAACCTATGTGAATTGTGTTAGTTTAAGCTATATTTACACCTTTTCTGAACTGTTTTTGCTCTTGCCCAGATCATTTTTTTCTACGACGGAATTTATCTTTGGGAAGATGGTCAGCAAATCCTCTGATTTCAACCCAGGCATCAATAAGTGTCCATTTTTTCGTAACATCAATGAGCTTCTCCTTCTCAACAACAAATTTTTCCCCATGCCTGTAAGTTGTTCATTTGACTTTCACTTTCCATCTTTACATTTGTATCCAATCGTGTTTCCTAATCTTCTCTGTCTTGCTCCTTTTAGGTAACGGAAGGTAAAGGTCCGATTTTTTAGGATGGTCCAAATTTTGATATGGCATTCAGGGTTTTCCATGGGCAGAATGGTATTGGTCAGCTCGTTTGTTCGGGGACGTAGGTTGCCAAACAACACGCACCCTTCCATTGATGATTAATGAGCTAAAGCTCATATATTGCTTTTTAGCGTTCGTTTTGAATTGACTTTATAGTTACTTGAATTTCAATTTGCCGAAGGCGACGAGTCCAATTCTTAGTTGTTAACAATGAGAAGAATTTGAGGAAAATGTGTTATTTTCACCTTGAGAAAAGGAAATTGATTTAAAAGTTGCCTTGTAATTTTGATTGTTGCTAAGGGATATACTCCCTCCGTCCAATTTTATTATGCACACTTCTTCGGGCACGGATTTTAATGAATATTGATTAGTTTATTCATAAAGTAGATAAATGGAGGGGTATGATGGGGTATTGTGGGGTCCATTTGTAAAGAAATGATTGTTTATTAATAAAGTGAATGACAAAGTAGGTAAATAAGTGATGGTAGGAGGGTGGAGATAAAGTAGTATGAATAGTATTGTTTCCAAAAAGGGTATGGGCATAATAAAATTGGACAACCAAAAAAGGAAAGTGGGAATAATGAAATTGGACGGAGGGAGTATATATTATTCTACAAACCAACCTCCTTCCCAAAAAGAACAACGAATTAGTTGAGTATTCGAAGGATTGAGTATTTCCATTAGTTCATTACGTATGTAAAATATGTTCACTTCATATTGATAGTGTTCAATATATATATATATATATATATATATATATATATATATATATAGATATAGATATTCAATATTTAATTATATTCAATATATATTTATATTAAGCATTCAATATTCATATATATATTGATATTCAATATTTTATTATACATTCAATATATATTGATATTAAGTGTTCAATATTCAATATATACTTCGATATTCAATATTTAATTATGTAAAAAATACAAATTATGGAAATTTGAATAAAGAAAATTGAACTAAAAAAATTGACTTAGAAGTTTTGGAAAAAAAAATCAACAAAATAATATCATAAAAAAGTTCAACGATAAAAATTCAAAAAAAATCAACAAAATTCTATAAAATGTTCAATATATTCATAAAATAAAAATAATTTGAATAAAAAAATTGAATTAAGTGGATAAAAATGTATGATTTGACAAGTCAAAAGACTTACTCCCTCCGTCCCCGAAAAGTTTGCGGTAGTTGGTCCCAAAAGTAATGGCATTAAGAGTAAATATGTGTATATTGTGAGGGTGATGATTGTGATGGGTATGCAAACTTTTGGGGGACAAACAAAAAAGGAGAGTATGTAAACTTTTCGGGGACGGAGGGAGGAAGTACTTTTGAATGAAGAGAGAAAAAAGATCTAAAAATTAATTTTAAATAAAAATATTTGAAAAAAATATAAATTTAAAAAATTCAATAAAAAATCTAACTTAATTTTTTTGAAAAAAACGAATAAAAAAAATTCAAGTAAAATTTGAATTAATTTTTTTTTTTTTGCGTGAATTAGAAAAACTAAGAAATCGGAATAATTTGAATAAAATATAAATAAATAAAATATGAATTAGAAAAACTAAAAAACTAAGTAAAACTAATTTGAATAAAATATAAATAAATAAACTGAATAAAATAGTTTAAATAATTTTGAAAAAAGAAAATTAAATTAAAAAAATACTCTAATAAAATTCTGGGTTAAAATTTTAAAAAATAAAATCTTAATAAAAATTATAAAAAAAAATTGAATAAAAAAATTGAATTAAAAATTGCGTAAATTAAAAAATAAGAAATCTGAATACAATATTTTTAATAAAATAACATTTTTTAATAAAATAAGGAAGGAGTTGAAAGGTTGAATTGAAATAAGAGGAGTGATGTCATAGATTTGCAGGTTGATTGGACATTCAATTAACTTTTGAAATATTTTTTGTCCCTTTCAAAACCAAAATTAAGTTTGATGAATTTAAGGGCATACTGGTTTTTTGCCCCTACAAAATTGTATCACGTGTCACTAAATAAATGACTTGTACCATTAGATTCTTAAGGGCTCCCATTTGTACTACACACCACACTTTGCCCTAATTTTATTTCTTATGTCTCATGTGTTAATTTATGATTTCCTTTTTTTAATGAGTCACAGTGATGAGGATGAAGCTACATGAAGAGTCACTTCCATTTACTCCTTATTCAACATTCATTTACTGTACTTCTTTTTCAAGGTGTCTTTCAATTCTATTTCATTAATGGGTTTGACCATTTGTATCAGCAATCTTTAAATATGATGTATTTGGCACGAGAAATACATTTCAGAAATTTAGAAGAAAATCTCAAGGTTTATTCCTTACATTGCATTCACCGGATATTTCTCTAAGAAATCAACGGAGGATTCATAATTCCTGCACGCTGCTGCATCATCTGGTATCACGAATCAGGCTACGCTCCCGTCATGCCACCGCGTAATCAGCCAAATCGTGCTGCTGCTTCCGACATCGCTAATCTCACTAATCATATGGAGGATTTCCAAACACAAATGACTGACATTCAACACGCCCTATCACAGCTTCTTGCGTCCCAGAGCTCCACTCCTCGGCCTCAAACAGCATACAATCAGGCCCCACCTGATTTTGATACATCAGTAACAGAAGATGATGAGGCCACCCTTGAGAATCCATTTGCTGCTCGAGTTCCACCTGCTGCATATAGAACTGATCGTACTCATACCCCCTTCCGCACTGATCTCCCGGAATTTAAAGGGTCAATGGACGCTGATACCTTTCTGGATTGGCTAGCCGCAGTCGAAGAAATTCTGGTCTACGCAGAGATACCCATCGATCGGCGTGTACAACTGGTGGTCACCCGACTTCGAGGTAGGGCTGCCGCATGGTGGCAGCAACTCAAAACCTCTCGCCGTCGCCGCAACAAATCACCCATAATATCATGGGAAAAATTCGTCAAGTATTTAAGAGCGGAATTTGTACCATTCAACTATGAACGTGTGATGTATCAAAAACTACAAAATTTGAGACAAGGGACTCGCTCGGTGGACACTTACGCAGAGGAATTTTACCAATTACTGGCTCGAGTTGACATTTCCGAGTCCCAAGATCAATTGGTCTCACGATTCATTGGAGGCTTACGATTACCATTTCAGGATACACTTAATCTGTTCACACCAATTTCTGTCTCAGATGCCTTTCAGCGGGCACGCATTTTGGAACAACAGATTAATCGTCGAGGGGTCTCACCATTCCCATCGACCACTTTTCGAGGAGAACGCCCAACTGCAATTTCTGATACTCGTACACCTCCTTCGAACTCACAGAAGCCAACTGCCCCTTCATCTGCGACACCTACATCTCGCCCTGGAGCATGTTTTAAATGTGGCGAACAAGGTCATCACATTTCAGCTTGCCCTCGCCGTACTCGCGGCCTACTTCTTGATGATTCACCCTCCGCCGACAACCCCTTTGATGATGGAGACGGTGTGTACTCATCTCCACCCATTTACGATGAGGAACCACTACAAGAGTTGTTGCACGAATTATTGTATGGTGATATTGGCCCATCACTGGTTCTTCGCAGGTCATTTCTTCAACCTAAACAACAAGAATCATCTATGCGCAATGCCATCTTCGAATCTACATGTACGATCAAAGGACGAGTTTGTCGTTTCATTATCGATTCAGGATCTTGTGAAAATGTCATCGCCGCTGACGCTATTACCAAACTGAATATAACACCTGAAGCACATCCACATCCGTATAACTTAGCATGGTTACAACATGGCACTAGGGTCGCCGTCGATAAACGCGCCCTCATCACTTTTTCTATCGGAACAGCTTACTCGGACGAGGTGTGGTGTGATATCGTTCCGATGGACGCTTGCCACCTTCTTCTTGGAAGACCTTGGCAATTCGATCGCGATGTGCTTTACGAAGGGCGGCGTAACGCTTACTCCTTCAGTATCGGAAACCGGAAATTCACTTTGTTGCCCTCTATCCCATCGTCTCCTTCACAGCCCATCGAGAAATCTGTTATGTTGCTGTCTCGATCTGCATTCCTGAAGGAGGTAAATACAGCCCCTGCGCTTTTCCTAATTATTCCTCAAATACTAATGTCGGTCTCCAATAGTTCACCTACCCTCACCGATTTATTGAAGGAATTTTCTGATGTATTTCCGAATGATTTACCCCATGGCTTACCCCCTTTAAGGGACATACAACATCAGATCGACCTGATCCCGGGAGCACCTTTACCAAATCGGCCTCATTATCGCATGAGTACCAAAGAGCACGAAGAACTTCGTCGTCAAGTAGAAGAGTTACTGCAGAAAGGCCTCGTCCGACAGAGCATCAGCCCTTGTGCAGTTCCAGCTTTGCTCATCCCGAAGAAAACAGGTGATTGGCGCATGTGCGTCGATAGTAGAGCCATCAACAAAATTACAATCCGTTACAGCTTTCCCATACCACGATTGGAGGACTTACTTGATCAACTTAGCGGGGCGATCATTTTTAGCAAGCTGGACTTACGGAGTGGCTATCATCAGATTCGAGTTCGCCCAGGTGATGAATGGAAGACGGCTTTCAAGACCCGTGAGGGACTCTTCGAATGGATGGTAATTCCATTTGGTCTATCCAACGCGCCTAGCACCTTCATGCGAGTAATGAACCAAACGCTTCGCCCCCTCATTGGTGTTTGCGTTGTCGTATACTTTGACGACATCCTGGTATACAGTAAGTCAATTGATTCACACCTGACTCACTTGCCTTCAGTATTTGCTATCTTGAGGGGCGCTCAGTTTTATGCGGCACCAAATAAATGTAATTTCCTAGTGGATTCAGTGGTTTTTTTGGGGTATCGCATTTCGTCGAAAGGCGTCCGAGTCGACGAATCTAAACTACAAGCAATTATTGAATGGCCCACCCCTACTTCCATTACAGCTGCACGAAGCTTCCATGGACTCGCTTCGTTCTATCGCCGTTTTATTCGACATTTCTCCTCGATTACGGCACCCATCACTAATGTTATGAAGGGAAAAGAATTCAAATGGACCCCAGAAGCAGGCAAAGCTTTTGAGCTAATCAAACAAAAACTCACTTCAGCACCATTACTCATTTTACCAGATTTTGATTCACCTTTCGAGCTTAATTGTGATGCTTCCAAACTCGCTATAGGAGCTGTTCTTAGCCAAGGGGGGCGGCCAGTTGCATATTTCAGCGAGAAACTATCTGGGGCCCGTGTTCGTTACTCTACGTATGATGTTGAATTTTAATGCTATTGTACGTGCCATACAAAACTGGCGTCACTATCTCTTCCATCGGGAATTTATTTTATTCTCGGATCACGAAGCTCTCAAGCACCAATCCTCTCAAGCCAATTTATCCGCCCGTCATGCTAAGTGGTCGGCTTTTCTTCAGCAGTTTACCTTTGTTGTACGCTATATCTCAGGCACCTCTAATCGAGTTGCCGATGCCCTCAGCCGACGCTCTTACCTACTTTCAGAACTTCGCACCGAGGTTCCAGGCTTCGATGACTTCCGAGGATTGTATGAAACTGACCCTTTCTTCAACAAGGTCTTGCAGAATATTCACGACGGCCTTGAGAAGAGATTTCACCTACATGATGGCTTTATCTTCAAAGGCCTCGCCTTATGTATCCCGGACTGTAGTTTGCGTTACAAATTAATTTTGGAACTACATTCGGCAGGGCACGTAGGCAGAGATAGAACCACAGAGCTGATTTTGCGACGCTACTTCTGGCCCACTGCGCGACGAGAGATTGCCAAATTTGTCTCCCGCTGCCGTACTTGCCAAATATCCAAGGGTGCAGCTTCTAACGCTGGTCTTTATAAGCCTCTACCAATTCCCTCCCTTCCATGGGTTGCTTTGAGCATGGACTTCGTGCTAGGCCTTCCGCGAACTCAACGGGGTTTCGACTCAATTTTCGTGGTCGTGGATCGCTTCTCCAAAATGTCGCATTTTATCCCGTGTAAAAGAACCACCAATGCAGTTCATGTGGCACTCCTTTTCTTCAAGGAAATCTATCGTATTCATGGCCTGCCAATGTCAATAGTTTCAGACCGTGATACACGCTTCATCAGCCACTTTTGGCGCTCTTTATGGAAGATGACGAAGACGTCGTTATTGTTCAGTAGCGCTTACCATCCACAGACGGATGGCCAAACTGAAGTAGTAAACCGCTCCCTCGGAAATCTTCTCCGGTGCCTTGTTGGTGACAGCCCAAAGTCATGGGATACTTTATTGCCTCAAGTTGAATTCGCCCATAATTCAGCCATCAATCGCAGCACGCGTTTATCTCCTTTTCAGGTTGTATATGGGATTGTTCCAAGGGGCCCTTCAGACTTACTACCGCTGCCTTCACCACTTCATTCAGATCGTCGGGCCGAAGATCTCCTACTTGATATCCAACGTGTGCACGGCCAAACCAAAGCCCAACTTGAATCTGCTACGGTAGAGTATAAAAGTCGCGCCGATGTTAAAAGACGTGAGGTAACATTCCATGTGGGTGATCTTGTAAGGGCCATACTGACTAAAGATCGTTTCCCTAAACATGAATACAACAAACTTGCATCGAGAAAGATCGGGCCGATCGAAAAAATTCTGGAAGTCATCAATTCCAATGCTTACCGCCTTCGTTTGCCCCCCCACATTCGTACTTCGGATGTATTTAATGTCAAACACCTCGTTCCATATACCGGCGAGAACATGATAGAGGATGAAGCTGCTGTCGATTCGAGGTCGAATTGCTTCCAACCGGGTGAGAATGATGAGGATGAAGCTACATGAAGAGTCACTTCCATTTACTCCTTATTCAACATTCATTTACTGTACTTCTTTTTCAAGGTGTCTTTCAATTCTATTTCATTAATGGGTTTGACCATTTGTATCAGCAATCTTTAAATATGATGTATTTGGCACGAGAAATACATTTCAGAAATTTAGAAGAAAATCTCAAGGTTTTTAATAAAATAATATTTTTTAATAAAATAAGGAAGGAGTTGAAATGTTGAATTGAAATAAGAGGAGTGATGTCATAGATTTGCAGGTTGATTGGACATTCAATTAACTTTTGAAATATTTCTTGTCCCTTTCAAAACCAAAATTAAGTTTGATGAATTTAAGGGCATACTGGTTTTTTGCCCCTACAAAATTGTATCACGTGTCACTAAATAAATGACTTGTACCATTAGATTCTTAAGGGCTCCCATTTGTACTACGCAGCACACTTTGCCCTAATTTTATTTCTTATGTCTCATGTGTTAATTTATAATTTCCTTTTTTTAATGAGTCACAGTCTGAAGATAAGAATGAGGGTCGTGGGCTCAAAATTATTAAGGCTCCGTTTGGATGGAGGGATTTGATCTATGTATTTTAAATTCACCATCCAAATCCACTCCATTTGTTTGGATTATGAATGGATTTCAAATCCTTAGTTTTTGTCCACACAATTTTTAGTTAAAATTGAGAGGATTTTAAATCCTCACTAAAACCATGTCATTTGAAATTCATCAATTTTTAAAACCTTTCATTTGAAATACCTCCTCAAATCAAATCCACCTATCCAAACACAACCTAAAGGATTGCCCAATGGATTAATCTTTTATTTTGTTGTTACCTTATTCTTATTTTTAGGAATATAGATATGCATTAGATATTATTGGTTAGTCACATTTTGTAGAGAAATTAAATCTCTATATATTTGTGTGAAGACTACCGTGAAAGGATAAGAAAATAATAGAATTAATTTTGCAAAATCGTTTGCAACCCCGTTTCTTGCTAGCCTGAGCTAGGGATTACGGATTTATTCGTATTTCGTATCGTGGTTCTCATCAAATTGGTGCTTTCGTTGAGAGGATTCGAGAATCACGATCGTCATGATAGGAACTCATCGGGAACGTATTGAGTTAATAGAGACAAGATTTCATCAAATTGAAACAAGATTCAAAAGTATCAATCGAACCATGGCCAAAATGGAACGAATGGTGTCGAAATTGTTACGCAAGAAATCATCAAGAACCAGATCAAGAATCAAGTCAAGTTCGTCATTTGAAGAACACCGCACCTTCGATATAAGCTCTAACGAAGGGGTGAACCCGACGCCCAGGGAGGACGGGGGAAGAAAAATTAGAACAGATTGTGGTTATGATGGACCACCAATTTTCGATTAATATTTTGATGAAAATTGTGGTTATGATGTACCACCAATTTTCGATGAGTTTGTTGAAGTTGATGATGAAGATGAAATTGACTACAATAGGCAAGAAATAACAATTTTTTAAAAAAGAACCAAGTTCGCAAGATCTGAAGGGAAGAAGGTTCAGATCATGGTTGAGAAAGACTGTTCGAGATTGTTGGGAAATTTAGCATTGATTTACATGCAACACAAAGACTTCAAATTTGTCGAAAAATATTGCAGAAAAACACTTTTGATTGAAGGGATAAGACCAAACATGTTTTCTTGATCAACGCCGGTGGACCGGACTCCAATAATTTTGAATTTATCCTTGAGGACAAGGATGTTTGTGAAGGAGATGGGAATGATGAGAATGAGGGTCGTGGGCTCAAAATTACGTATAGTCGAGAGCCGGATTGAAGGGCGGCCCAATGGATTAATCTTTTATTTTGTTGTTACCTTATTTTTAAGTAATATAGATATGCATTATATATTATTGGTTAGTTTGTTATGATTAAATCTCTATATATTTATATGAAAACTATCGTATGAAAGGAGAAGAAAATAATAGAATTAATTTTGCAAAAGTCTGAACTAGGGATTACAGAATGTATTTGGTACAGTGATTCTCATCATCTGACCATGACACCTTGTTTTAAGAGTACAATTTAAAATGGTATCACTTCGATTGAATCGTGATTTTACTAAGACGATGTTACATAAATTGTACTTTTTTTTTTCAAATATTAAAAGAACTTAATGTTAACATGCATTTCTATATTTTTGTGAGAAGTCACATTTGTGTAAGTTCCAATGCCTAATGCAATTGAGCTATAATTCTAATTTGATTTTTTTAATGTGATAGTCAAAAATTTAATTGGACAATTAAAAATATATCTAAATTCAATCACATTAATTGTAGTATATCTATTATTTAATCACTTTGTTAATCTATTTATTTAAAAGTAATGAGAAATTTACAGACGGAGGGAGTATCAATTTCGAATCGAATAGAACAACAAACCGATTTAATTTTGCATCCTTTTAGAGGCCGGCTTTTATTTTGGGTACGACTATTTGCACCTCCGACTTGTTTAAGTGAACACCTCCGATTGATGCACTCCCCCAAATTTGATTAGAATAGATGCACCCCTAAATTGTCAAAAATACCCCTTTTAACATTTTAGTGTCTTTTACGAGAAAATTTCATTTTACGTCCTGTAACTTAGGACTAATCCAGTTTATATCCTTTAAGTTTTCACTTTTTCAATTTACGTCCTAGGGTGTCTAATTTATGTCCTTTTAACTCCAATTTATATCCTTTTCGCCGGAAAATTGGAATTCCGGTTAAATAGTCCAATTTACGTCCTTTAAGTTTGAAAATTAGAAATTAATCATTAAAAAATTCTGAAAAAAATTAAAAATCTCATTAAAATTTATAAATTGTGTAAAATAAAAATAAAAAATTCAAAAAAAAAATCTAAAATTTGAAAAATTTGTAAATTAAAAATAAAAAAATTCTAAAAATCTCAAAAAAACATAAAATTCTAAATATAAAAAATCTATAAATTAAAATTTTAAAAATGTTTAAAATAAAATAAAAAATTATACCATTCTAAAAACCCCCCATTAAAATGAATTTGACACGGTTCTACAATCAATCAACACGTGGAATACAAAAAAAAATTTAGGAGTTTGAGTAAAACATTAATGGCGGATGAGTCAGAATCAAGTCCAATTTTTTAATAATTTTTATTATTCTTATTGGGTTTTTAGAATTTTTAATATTTAATCTACACATTTTTAAAAAATTAAAGAGATTTTTAGAATTTTTAATGAGATTTTTGAATTTCTTAATTTTAAGTTAAACATTTTCGATTTTTTGAATTGTAAAATTTTTTATTTTTATTTAACACATTTTATAAATTTTAATGAGATTTTTAAAAAATTAAATAATATATTTTAAATTTTATTTTACACATTTTATAGTTTTTAATTTTAATGATATTTTCGGATTTTTAATAATATTTTAAAATTTTGAATGATATTTTTAGAAAATTTATTTATTAAATTTTAATTTTCAAACTTAAAGGACGTAAATTGGACTATTTTGCCGGAATCCCAATTTATTCCTCAAATTTCGGTGAGTTTGAGAATGTTCCGACAAAAAGGACGTAAATTGAATCAAAAAGGACGTAAATCGAAAAAGTGAAAACTTAAAGGATATTAATTGGATTAGGCTTAAGTTACAGGACGTAAAATGAATTTTTCTCGTCTTTTACTTGTCACACCCTCCCCTGTACCACCCTCAAAACCCTTTCTTCTTCCCCTCTTCTTATTTCTTCTCCATCTTCCACTTTTTACTTTAAAAAAAAAAAAAAAAATCTCCTCCAACCATGCCTCTCATACATCACCCCCACCATCAGGTCTATTCCGGTTACAAAAAAAAAAAAATCACCCCTCCACCCCCTGCTTGGTACCCCTATCCCATACTTTTTTTTTTTTTCTGTAATATTTAAAGTAGTTTTTTTTTATTACTCCCTCTGTCCACCAAAAGTGTGCTCACTTTTTTTTATATATGTTTTTAAAAAAATCATATTTTAATTATAAAGAATATATTTAATATAACGAGTATAAAATATATTTGATAGATACTCAATCTTGTTAGTAAAGTAGAAAAAATATTCAAAAGTTAACTATTTAAATAGAATAAGCAAGTTTTTTGTGGACCCAAAAAAAGAAATGAGCACACTTTTGGTGGACGGAGGGAGTATAATTTTTCACACTGATTTGCCGACTAAAGTGTGTTTCGTCGATAAAATGATGTTGAAAATATAGTGTTCTGTCGGCAAAGTGTTGTTGAAAAAACTTTCAGCAACACTTTGCCGATGGAACACCATATTTTCAACAACAAGTTAGTGATCATAATATATATTTTCAGCAACAGGTTATCGATCATAATACATATTTTCAACAACATGTTGTTGACCAAAATACATATGTTCATCAACAAGTTGTCGACCAAAATCAATTTGGTCGACACTGATTTGTTGAAAATGAACCCCACCAACAACCAAACAAGTTTTATTTTAACTATATCATCAAAATCAAAGAAAAGAATCATACAAAAACACTATAAACTCTAAATTCTAAATCTCTATCATTATAACACATAAATGATAAATGAGAATAAAGAAAGTGGAAAAGAGGAAGTGACACACGCGAATGGTAGACGGTGGCGGCCGAAAGTGGTAGCGGGGGTAGTGGGGGGTTTAGGGGGGAAGGTGGGAGAATGGGTGATTTAGAGGGAAGACGAATAGGTACGCAAATAGGGGTGCATACAGACGGTGGCGGCCGAAAGTGGTAGCGGGGGTAGTGGGGGGTTTAGGGGGGAAGGTGGGAGAATGGGTGATTTAGAGGGAAGACGAATAGGTACGCAAATAGGGGTGCATACAGTACATGGGGTGCATCTAGTATGAGTCCTTTGCTGAAAGCGTATGTTGGAATTTTTGCATGATTATTAAATTAATACAGTGAATCGGGAAGTGCACTTTAACATGTTGGAGGTGCAGATAACCGTACCCTGTATTTTATGGGCCTCTTTGATTGGTAGCCCATAATCTGTTGGATTTCAAAATAATGGGCTAACCTGAATACAATTTAAAAAACGATATATGGAAGGGTTGGGGTATATACCCCTCCAGCTCTGTTTAATACACTCCCCCTTCATTTTTATTAATTCAATATATATATGAAATACCAATTTTACCCTTCAACTAAAATACAAAGATAAATACATTCCCTGACATTCTAAACCTTAATCCTAATTTTTTTTCATTTTCTTCTTCCCCACTTCATTTTTTTTCCCATTTCTTCCATCTTCTTCCTCCTCAATTCATGGCCGCCGTAATCTTCTGCCTCGACGCCGCCCGCCTCCCGCCGCTAGGGGTGGAAGTAGGCTGGGCTACCCGATAGGAGCATACAGTCTAGCCTATTAAGGGCTTTATTAGGCCTAGCCTATTTATAATATGAGCTGGGCTAAAACTTTTTAAAAAGCCTATTTAATTAAGTAGGCTAGACTTGGACTTTATATAAGGCCTAATAAACCTATTAGGCCGACCTATTTACGATTATATATTATATTTATATATATATATATATATATTTTATAATAAGCAATTTTTAAAATTTAGTACTAACATTTATATTAAATTAAATTAAAGTAAGTTAAATTTAATTTAGTACTCGAGAAATCGTTATAATGTTTGTATTTAAACTTATCGTTGTAATGCATTTATTTTGGTAGTGAATTTTATTTGCAACTTTGAATATTGAACTACGATTCATATTTAACATATTTAATAGGCTTCTAAAAAGCTCGTAGGCCTGACCTATTTACTTAAAAGGTCAGACCAGGGCTATAAAAAAAGTCTATCATAAATAACAGGTCAGACTCAGGCTCAATATTTATAAACCAAGCCCATGCCTTTTCATGTAAAGCCTAGCCTAGCCTATTTCCACCCCCTCCCCTCGCTGCACTCGCGCCGCCTATGCCAAGGCCTCCGTCCCTTCGCCGTGCGTCGATGTGCCCTCCCTTTTTTTTAATTTCTGTAACAAACCCTCGTTTTTGTGCATACAAGCGGCGGCGTCGGCCCTCCTCCCTCGCCGACTGCCGCCGCCCCTCTCGCCCAGCGACGCCGACCGCCCTCCTCCTTCTCCCGTAAAAGGCACGCTTCTTTTTTTAAAAAAAAAAATAAATTTGACAAGGAATATCGATCAAAAACATTTTGGTCGACATTCTTTGTCCAAAATTATTTTTTATTTTCTTTCGATACAATGTTGTCGATAAAGATATTTTTGGTTGATAAATTTTAGGTGACCATGTGTTCTACGGTCGACCAACCAGTGTCGATCGACACTGGTTGGTGGTTGGTCGATTTTTTTTTTTTTCTGAGTATATTTTGGAGGTGGCGCTCGAGGAGGCTGCCGGAGGTGATGGTGTCGGCGGCAGCGGCTGCTAGAAATTAGGGTTAGGATTTTGTGTAAAATTAGGGTTAGGATTTTGAAGGGAAGTGTATGTATTTATAACATTTTACTAAAAGGGTAAAATTGGTATTTCATATATATATTGAATTAATAAAAATGAAGGGGGAGTGTATTAAACAAAGTTGGAGGGGTATATACCCCAACCCTATATGGAAACTTATTATTTTATATACAGTACGTGCTAAAATTAAAGAAAACTCAATTTCTTGATTTTCCGAAGACAGCGCAAAAAATTACTAACTGACAACTGCCTGGCACCGCACCCCCGCCGTTGTCCACCGCGCTCCGCCGCCGTAAAACGCCAAATGGCGGAATTCCTTGACCTAGAAACCCAGGACGCCGTCCGCATGCCCTGGAACGTCCTCCCCGGCACGAAAGCACACGCCGCGAACTGCGCCATTCCGATCGCCGCTGTCTACCTCCCTCTAAAGCCCCTTCCCGATTCCACGCCGCTTCTCCCGTATTCCCCACTTCGATGCCGTAATTGCCGATCGGTGATCAATCCATTCTCGATCGTCGATTTCTCCTCCGTCAACAAGATATGGATCTGCAGCTTCTGCCTGCAACGCAACCACTTCCCGCAGCATTACCAATCGATTTCCGAACAAAATTTTCCTGCGGAGCTCTTCCCTCAGTATACCACCATTGAATACGAGACTACTACTCCAAATGAGAAGGCGCAGTCTGGGACCAACAACGTTTTCTTATTTGTGGTCGATACTTGTATTATTGAGGAGGAATTGGGCTTTTTGAAGTCCGCCTTATTGCAGGTTCCTTTTTTTCTTTTTGAGACTGATTCTTAGCTGGCGCTTCATGCAGATTGAGTTAATTTGATTACATAATGTATACACATTATTGAAGTAACCACTATTCGAGTCAGATTTTCTTATTACTTGGGCCGTATAACTTGTTTTGGACGTGAATTGTATTTAAGACATATTACAACTGCTTCTTGAATAATTCCATCTATAAGGTTATTTAACTTCTCGGAATCAAGCAAAATAATCAAAATTCAATAGCTCTGATAAAACCAGATGTCAGATTATTTATGCATAAGTGTTTCTTCTCTTTCAATGTTATGTTGGAATTTGGGACTGACGTGTTTTATTAAATGGATATTTATCTGGGATGCAGGTTTTGGGAATGGTGCCTGAGAATTGTTTGATTGGGTTGATAACTTTCGGGACATACGTGCATGTTCATGAGCTGGGCTTTGGGCAGATTCCAAAGGTTCACGTGTTCAAGGGGACAAAGGAGGTGACTAAGGATCAGTTGTTGGAGCAGATGGGCTTCTTCACAAAAAGGCCACGGCCAACTACAGGTGTCATTGCAGGAGTGAGAGATGGGTTGTCACAGGAAAGTGTTTCAAGGTTCTTGTTGCCTGCGTCCGATTGTGAGTTCGTT
Organism: Galeopsis tetrahit; assembly: GCA_963675135.1. Lineage (NCBI taxonomy): Eukaryota > Viridiplantae > Streptophyta > Magnoliopsida > Lamiales > Lamiaceae > Galeopsis > Galeopsis tetrahit. The sequence goes on from OY776131.1 coordinate 42,401,008, forward strand.
CTTAATTCGGTATGGTTCTAGAGTGTGATGTTGCTTTATATTTATTTTCTACTAAGAGAGATCTGTGTAATCTATGATTCTATGTAATGTGCTTTATGCTTGATAAAATTTGAATTTTGATATGGCCGTTGAGATCTCTTCCTAAAAAATGGTCCAATTAAAATTCACTCCCTGCAAATCCTTGTTTATGCATTTAACATTACTGCTGTATCATTTTATTGTCTATATATATGTTCTAGTACCCGGATTGTGTCATGAATCAGCGATAAACATCCTCTTAGTTGATTAGTTGATGAATGAAATCATCAATTTATGACATTTTCTTTTGTTTTTGTCCTCCTATTTACAAGATATTAGAGGAGCTTCAGAAAGATCCTTGGCCAATTGCATCAGATCAACGGGCTGCTAGATGTACTGGTACTGCATTGAGTTTGGCTGCTCATTTGTTGGGAGCATGTGTTCCTGGTACGGGGGCAAGAATTATGGCGTTTTTAGGAGGACCCTCAACAGAAGGGTCAGGATCTGTAAGTTGACAATCTGTGCTTTTTAGAAAGAAAAAATAATCAGTTATAGGCATGAGGCATCAAATCATCAGTTGATACTTGTTAAAGGATATCTAATGCTCAGAATCTTATTTCCGTGGTTTAAGCTTTGTTATGCAATATCTTATTCCATTGCTTTACTTAGAACTTCTCAAACATGTCTTTTTAGCATCAAGCAGAATGGTGAGATGAAATTGAACTTTCAATGGAAAGCAGAATGTATTTTTACATGTGAGATGGATAAGATATTTCTGAAGTATCTCCAACTTTATTTGCAGATAGTGTCTAAGAATCTATCTGAACCTATGCGTTCCCACAAGGACCTGGACAAAGATTCTGCTCCTCACTATCACAAAGCTGTGAAGTTTTATGAATCACTTTCAAAACAACTAATACATCAGGGACACGTGCTAGATGTTTTTGCTTGTGCACTTGATCAGGTATTCATTAATGTTACAGTAAATGTTAAACAAGAAAAATACAATATTCATGTGCCCTTTAATTTCTGAACAACTTTAGCAGTATATTGTTAATTTTTATTTTATTTTTGAGGATGTTTCTCTAGTAAGTGAGGACACTCTTGATATCTCTAGTGTGAAGCATCACATACACATAATTTGTAGATCATAACTCTTTAAATCACTCATATGCTGCACCTTTATGAAATAGTTTTTAAGCGATGGAGAAAGGATGAGCTACATGTTTAACTCTTTTGTTGCAAGATGAGAAAGGTGTGACTTTGTTTAGATATCCTGCCACTTTCTTTAGAAAGGTGTAACTTTCTGTTTCTTTTAAATGGATTGCTCTCACTGTATAGAACGCAAGGTTGAAATTGGATTTTTCATAATTGGCTGCATAATTCTTGACTGATGAAAGTAGTTACAGTCTTAGTATGATTAGTTAGACTCTTGTCCTAGATTTAGATGCCCGAGGAAGTGAGTTGATCTGTACTAATGTTTAACTCTTATATGGACTTGTAGGAGGGTAATGGTTCTTGGATCTTGTGTTGAAAGGTTGCAGAAAATTGGAAAACATGAATAAGTTCTTCTAGAAATTTCAAACAGCTATTTAGCTTTTACAGAGAAATAATGCCTCAGCAAACTTCCTGATTGTGGACCATCTTCTTGATTTGCCTCCTAATATATTGACGAGAAAATCAGTAATTTGTATTTTATATTTTATTTGTATTTACCAGGTTGGAGTTGCTGAGCTTAAAGTTGCAGTTGAAAGAACTGGAGGGCTAGTTGTTCTTGCTGAAAGTTTTGGCCATTCAGTTTTCAAGGAGTCTTTAAGATGTGTTTTTCAATCTGGTGATCATGAGCTAGGGCTGGCATCAAAGTAAGGTTTGAATAGGCTTTTGATTCACCCTTCCCATCTTATTTTCCTGAGAATCCCATGAAATTGACTAAATATAATATTTTTTGTACATCCCTACCATTGAGAACACTTTACTATACATGCCACTATACATCTTTTTTCAATGCTAGTCTCTGACCAATTTGAGTAATATCATTATATAGTCACAGGATATTCTTAATCAATTTTTGGTCTGAGTATTTGGCGGCCCAATATTATCCTTTGCTTTGTGCAGTGGTATATTTGAGATCAATTGCTCAAAGGATATCAAAGTTCAGGGAATAATTGGCCCATGTGCATCACTTGATAAGGTATGATCCCTCTCCCTTTGAAAGGTCATTCCAGCCTACATCTGGTTCATTTGAACAGTTTCTGGTTTTATGCAGAAAGGTCCATTGTGCTCTGAAACTGTTATTGGCCAAGGGAATACCACTGCGTGGAAGTTGTGTGGCCTTGACAAAAACACTTCCTTGTGTATAATATTTGATGTTGTCAAGAAAGAGAGCCCAGATATTATTGCTCAATCAGCTAACAACCAATTTTATTTCCAGTTTCTTACTTTGTACGTATCCAAAACTCATATCTTCATAAATTTGACCACACAACAGCTAGCTTGGCCTTTCATAGTGAGGGGTTTTCTAACTTTCTCAGTAACATTCTTCTTCAGTTATCAGCATGGAAGTGGACAAATGAGACTCCGTGCCACTACTCTCTCCCGAAGATGGGTTGCTGGACCTGGAATCAAAGATGTAAGTATCATTATCGTTTCTTTTTCTATCTTTTTTCTTGGTGATTCTCGAATTGACATTCATGTAGTTACGTCTTTGGTGCTCCCAATATCTTCTTTCTCGGTATATAAGCAGGAGAAATTAGCACAAATTTTGGGTGTTGGAGTTATTCTCATAGGTAAAAAATTTGAAGAGCCAAAAACCTTTAGGACAAGGTTAGGTAGTGCTGAAACCTTAGTGGATTTAGTTGCATTGAATCATATTTCTGTAGCTGTTTCTATGAGCCATTTTGGTTTCTTTTGTTTCAGTCCTTTACACAATATGAACTGAACACATTTCCAAGAATGAGTCAGGTTTAAAAAATTCTTTTATTTGAAAATTGACTTTGTGCCTGAATTGAACGATGTTCTTGCATTTATTTTCCAAATGTTATGATTATGTACATTCTGCTCCTTTTGAACTACGAAATTTCAATATTTCCATCTGTTTACACCAGTTCACTATGATATAAAAAACTTTTATAACAACAATAATAATACTCCCTGCGTCCATTTCTTTAATTCCCATTTGAGTTGCGCACGGATTTTAAGGAGAATTGACTGTTTATGTAAAAAGTGGAAGTTTGAGAGGATGGAGAAAAGTAAAAATAAAGTAGTGTGTGTTAGTAGTATTTCCTTTTTAGGAAATGGGATATAAAATTGGACAAACAAAAAATGAAAGTGAGTATTAAAAAATGGACCGAGGGAGTAATAATAATAATAATAAATATTATTGATATTATTTTTAAATGATTAATAATGTTCTGTGCCGGTTAATGTATAGGCTTTGTTTCCTTATGTTTTGCAGGAACTAATATCTGGATTTGACCAAGAAGCAGCCGCTGTAGTAATGGCCCGCCAAGTTTCTTTTAAGATGGAAACAGAGGTGATATACTAAATCTTTCCATTGAAATATTGTGAAGCCTTTTTTTCCCATAGAATTTGCAGAAAGCTTTCTGTTTTAGATACAATCTACTGAAGCATAAGATACATCTAGACAAAGTTGGGTTCGGTTTCTTTATTAAGTCCGACTGTATAACCTACTACCCATGCATTGTGTTGACCATGGTAAACCATCAATATCTTTAAAATTAATAATATGTTGGCTAAAATAACTTAATAACTAATATTCCTCTTTAAAAATGTTTGTAGCTTATTCTAATTAAATAACTAGGGCATGGTTCTTGACGTGAGGATTGCATGCACTTCTCTATGAAGGACTTGCATTACTATTTGTTCTTGTACCTGATGTTTTGTTGATAGAGAATATAAGCCCCTTTTATTCTTCCCTATCTTTGTTTTATGGTCTGAGTAGATATGAATTCATGATTGACTATTGCCTTCATATGTTTAATAATAAGGCGTTACCTGAGCACGCTAAGTTGGGACTCTTTTGCTGCTATGAACAATCATTCTTCCTGCAGTTGCCTTGTATCTCAAATCTTAGAGAATACACTTTTTAATGGTTCATCTCATGATAACTATCATTTGAAGTTTGAAGCACATTTGTTGAGTTACTCCCTCCGTCCAAATTCATTATTGCACATTTCTCTAGACACGGATTTTAATGAATATCGATTAGTTTATGTGCAACGTAGATAAGTTGGGGGTAGGAATTTATGATGGGTATTATGGGGTCCATTTATAAATAAAGTGATTGCTTATGAATAAAGTTAATGACAATTTGAGTAAATAAGTAATGGTTAGAGGGTAGAGATAAGTAGTGTGAATAGTATTATTTCGAAAAAGGGAATGAGCATAATGAAATTGGACAACCAAAAACGAAAAGTGGGAATAATGAAATTGGACGGAGGGAGTATATGTTATCATAGCATTTGAGTTTCCAATAAATCAATTCAAACATTGCACCCATAGCTGTATTCTTTATTATTAACAACTGTTTTTGGCCGAGGTTCATATTTTATTTGCTTGTTCGGATTTTATTGCAATCATGTTGTAGCATGGGTTTTATGCTTAATTATTTATTGATTGCTTCTTTTTAGTGCTTGCTTTACCTTTTTTGTCAAGTTATGGATGTTTTATTATATTGGAATTGTTGTTTTCTGTAGGCTGAATTTGATCCTATAAGATGGCTGGATAAATCATTAATACATATATGTTCACAATTTGGAGAATACCAGAAGGACAGCCCATCTTCTTTCAGTTTATCCCCTAGATTATCAATATTTCCTCAGTTCATGTTCCACTTACGGCGTTCACAATTTGTCCAGGTAAATGATAATCTCTCTAACAGATGTTAGTTCATATCAGACATTGTCTATGAATATTATAAATTAAACATACCGGCATACCTGTCATGTGCAACACCTCAAGGTTTAAGCATGTGCTTTAAGGGTGAAGGGTGCCCATTTAAGCTCAACATCGCTGTAAATCGGCACATTGAACTTTCAGATCAATTGATGCAGTTTATGGAACAAAATGGGTTTAAGTATTGTCATTGAATTTTATTGAACCTTCTGTGGTTGGATACACTTATAATAGGTTTTGGACATTGGCTGAGCTTCCATAAGTGAAATGTTCATTACTTTTGTAGCGTTAGCCTGCACTTTGTGTTTTGGATCGAGTTACATGATCATTGCAGTAGCCTAGTGTCTTGGCATCCTGTGTAGCAAACTGATTATGGATGGGCTATTGCCTTGTGTGGTTTTTTCGAGTTGACGAATGTTGGACTAGTAAGAACTAATACTTAGGAGTACAACTATATAAAGTAATGTCTTAGATGGAGAATCCCAAGTTATGCTTTAGAATGGAAAAACAGAATATAGTTAGGCTAGACAACGCTGTACAGATGCTATATGTTGTTACCTATTCAATGGAGTTCCAAGGCAAATGACATCCAATTTTAATGTAGATAGCATGGCTCAAAAATATCTTGTTTAATGAAGGTAGGAAATTTGAACAAAAAGAAAGAAAATTCTCCGCATCTCCAGCTTTATGACTTAGCTGACCGTTGTTTTCTTGTCCTTTTTTATGCAGGTCTTCAACAATAGTCCAGATGAGACAGCATACTTTAGAATGATTTTGAATAGAGAAAGTGTTTCTAATTCAGTTGTTATGATTCAACCTTCCTTGATCTCCTACTCTTTCCATTCTGGGCCAGAACCTGCTCTTCTGGATGTGGTTTCCATTGCTGCCGATAAAATCCTTCTCCTGGATTCATATTTCACTATTGTTATATTTCATGGATCAACTATTGCTCAATGGCGAAAAGCTGGATATCATGAATTACCTGAACATCAGGTAATTCTGTTGCTCCATGAGAATGACTGTTTGTTTACGCACATGTACTGCAGTTTGACTAAAGTGGGAACTTTGAAGTGGTGGTGATAAGTTATATTCTAACTTCGTGTTTATCTTGTAGAGAATCAATTATTAAGTCATATAAACAAACCAAGTCATATAGGACCATTTGTATATTTAGGATTATCAACCCCTGTAAAGGTGTAAACCACTAGCATCCAAGGGGAGAGATTTATTGTACCTATATGTACATGATAACTGCTAGAATTTGGTATGTTCTAAAAAAACTGATTTTCTTTCTGTGTCATGTTCGCTAATATTTTAATCAAGAACAATCACGTTAAGAATTCAGACTGAGTGCTGTCCTTCTACAGCACACTATGGCCATTTTCAAATAGACCACGCTAACAATGTTTAAAATTATGTCATGCAATATCCTTTGTTGGTTAAGGTACTGGGTTAGCCTTGACATTTAATGACCTACAATTTTTTTGTAACTTAATGGCTATGTTTTTTATTTTTTGTTCTTTTAGGCCTTTGCTCAACTGCTACAAGCTCCTCGCAATGATGCAGATGCCATTATAAGAGAAAAATTTCCAGTTCCTCGCCTTGTAATCTGTGATCAACATGGTTCTCAGGTCTTCATATCTCTTTTCTTGAAACTAGTTTGTTCTGGCATTATCAACTTCTTTCAGTATTTTTTTGTTTTTGTTTGCATGCTTTCCATGTTACTTGTTATCAGTAGTCTCACTGACAACTGAGAAAAACTATGGCTAGTATTGGTTTTTGTTATCTTACAATCAACATTTTCAATTCAAACTGGAGTTAATTGATTATGTGTATACTGTCTAGGACATTGTTTGATGCACAGGTTCCAATTCAGGTTTTTGTTATCTTACAATCAACATTTTCAATTCAAACTGGAGTTAATTGATTATGTGTATACTGTCTAAGACATTGTTTGATGCACAGGTTCCAGTTCAGGTTATTTGAACTTGGTTATGCAGTCTGACTTTTAGGATGACAACATTGTCCTGTGTGTAGAGATAACTTTAAAATATTACTCAAACATTATATTATTAGAGTTTTCTGGGATCTTGTCTTCTAAATTAGTAATGGATTTCAGTCTGTTGTGTCTGTCTAACATACGATGCCAGTATTCATGATTCCCTCTGCCACCTTAGTGCATGATCAACACCAAAAAGTTATAGTTCAAACGTATTTACATTTGCTGTGGGTTTCAATAACAATCCACATTCTTTGTAGCATAAAGAAGCATAGTCTTGAATAATTGCATAGTCATAGAGTAAGTTCTTACAATAAAAGTCCTGTTTCCTCTACCTAGTTGCATTTACCTACGTGTATGGTGTTCTAGTTTTCTATTGTAGTTAGTGACATGATAACATGTTGGATTTCTGTAGAAATGTACTGCTTCTGTGAGGTCCAGCATTGTTTTCTCTCTCATTTTCATTGTACAGTTATTACCATCCGAGTCCCAGTTGAAGGAATCTTTGAATGAGATAGAAATTTTATGAAAGGGGCCCCCACAAGTGGGAAACAAAAATAGCCTCTATCTGTTGATGAGAATTAGTGAGCATATTTGATTTTTAAGGAGAATCTATTACTTAGTAGGTAAAAAAAAATAACTTGCTGAAGGATATACTTTGAGGGATCCTCACACTTGATGGTACAAGGCTTGGGGGAGTACCATGATCATGATCCTAAAACAGATAATTTTTAGCAATTGCTCTAGTGACATGAGGTTGACTTTTGCTCTGTTGGTGGATGAAGATGAAAATGTTGGTTTGATGATGTTAGTAGTAACAATTTGTTCATTTAATTGTTTTTAGCCTTAATTTTGAAATCATTTTAAAGCTTTATTTACAGTAGATAACATCATGCCTTAATATGACTGTTAATGCATTAAAATTTGCAGGCTCGTTTTCTGCTAGCAAAATTGAATCCTTCGGCTACTTATAATTCAGAGTCTCCAGCGGTTCCTGGAGGCGACATCATCTTCACTGATGATGTGAGCTTTGAGGTGTTCTTGGATCACCTTCAGCGGTTGGCAGTTCAATAGAAGATTTTCAGAGGTTAGATCTAAATTTGTGAAGTGGTTTTGTATGGATAGATTGTAAAGTAACACATGGACTTGAAGTAGTTTAAGTCTTGTACGACTCTTGATATGGAGTAATCCTGTTATTCGACCATCATCTGTTTCCTGTCTATGACTATGAGTGCATGTTCGAAGTGATGAAGAAAGATTGTTGTGTCAGGTTAGAATTCTTTATACTTGGTATGATCATGTCTCACCAAGCTAAGACTGACTGACTCCAAGGAGCTAGGCTGGAGGGTGAACCTGTAAGATTAAAGATTCATTCTCTGATAGTAGACAAAATTAGGAAAATCTTGTATCATGGTGTAAAGGAAAGGAAGTGTTGGTCATGTATAGGAATAAACTCATGTGTGATTAATTTCTATGTATTTCAAATGATTTATTAGAAGAGAAAGATAATGGAATTTTGTTATCTTTTACTTTAAAGGTTTGATAAGAGAGAGAGTGAGGTTGGTTACTTTGGTTAGGAACTTACCGATCGATATTACTTCGTAATGGCAAAATCTTATATGCAGCAATATTAATATAAATTAGGAAAGTGAGATTACAAATCACGGGTCAAATAGATATGTTTAAAAAAACCTTTTTTTCAGGTCGAAAATTTGGAAGTTAGTTTTTATGTATGTCTTCATCAATATTTTTGTGAAAAATTTTCTGTCATTTTTTTTTAAAATAGAAGTATATTATTGCATTTGCTTTGCAATATTGCAAAATAAGTTCTTCCTTTTTTAAGGTTCCCTCTATTATACTTTTGTTTTGGGTTAAAATGTCATTTTCCACTTAAATATCCTTACCAATTCTCTAATCCCCTTAAAAAAAAAAAAGAAAAAGGAGAAAACACATCCAGCCATTTTAAAAGTTACTGAAGTATTTGAACACATTATTAATGCCATATTTATTATTATGATAATTAACATTAAAACAAAATCATACTTTTTAAATGAATTCACCAGATAATATCTTGGAGCTTAAATGAACTATGAAATTGTCTTTTTCCTGGCTCGGGTCGGGTAATAACTTTTTTCTTTCTGTGACCGAGCGAGCTATTATAAACTAAAAATACATGAAGCGTAGAGTTGAATTAGTAAGCACATTCATCAATCTGAATCAAAAAACCCATAAAAAAGTAGAATTAATATATAATTATTTTCCTAACCAACCATGCACTAATCCAACTTAATCAGCTCTCAGTGCTTCTCCATCTACATCAAAGTATTCAAACAAGATGGGACCATTAACGCAATTAAAATTTGAATTTGAGGACAAAACGAAAATACTGAGATAATTAATTATCCTGAAAAGTTGGCTAGTCTCCATGCCAAACCACGATACCATTAATAAATTATTTATTAAACTAAATATATTGGAATATATTATTTTGTTGTACATGTGCTGGAGTATTATTATTATTTTCTTGTAATTGATTGCACAAATTTAAAAACTGTTTCCTTCTGGTAACTTTTTTTGCACACGCATAAATTTTGTAATATAAGAAACAAGGTCACATTCCAGTAGGGTTTTTTGTCAGCTTATTATAAATTAATTAATTTGTAAAATATGGTGACAATTATAGTATTTCATAAAATTAGTAAAACGGAAACGCAATTTTTTTTTATTTATTAAAACGCGTTGCCCTAAAGCGTTTATATATAATATTTTTTTAAAATTTTGTACTTGGAAAATGTTTAGAGGCAGAGCGTTTAATGCATGCATATATCTTTCGGATGTGGGTGGCATGGCATAATGCATGCATCCATTTCTCAGGCATGGTTTTACAATTTTTAATAGGATAATATATGTAATGATGATCATGTTAATCATTTTGGTGGCAATAATTTTTTTTTTCAGAGTAGTTGTAATTGGTTTGAATTTTGTATGACGGCCTCATATCTCAATTTTACTATATTTTATTTTAATTTGCTTCAAAATACGATTTGGATAAATTCATAAATTCACATATCATAAAATTTATGAGTGATAAAAGAATTTTTTAATACAATATTTTATGAAAATAATTATATAATTTAATTTCGTCTCTTAATTAGATTTAAAAAAAAAAAAAAAGATTTCTTCTGTCGTGCAACTATTTACACTTTTTTTATTCCAGTCCGTCTCAAAATTATTTAAACACTTTTAAAATAGAAATAACGCACAAAATTAATACACTCATATAAACACCCGAACTGTATAAACACCCGAACTGTTGATAAACATAGCATTAGACAGGATGGACAAAAACTAAGAAATAAAAAAAGAAAGGGGGATCACAACTAGATACAAAGTAAGAAGACTCGTTTTTGCATTGTTGTATCCCAAATTGAGCATTACGTGACAAAGTCTTGTATTTTTAAATGATATTATTATCAGTTCCATTTATATAAGAACTTGCTTGCACTTACTATTGGACATACCAAATAAAAAATAAAAATAATAATTGAGATTGTGAAGGTAGTTTTGTAAATTTTATTTATAAAGTACTGTAACTAATATTGTATATTCATGTAAAAGAAAAAAACTAAATCGTCCTGATTATAATACTCCATTTTATTTTTAAGTAATGTGAGAATATATATATCTACTTTTAATCATTATTATTGAAAGCCAGGCTAAAGTACTGCATGTACATCTGCATCCCCATATTCAACAAAGCCCTATTCTACTTTTTGATTAGAAGGCAATAAACCATTAACAAATTAAGAATTAATTTCACATACCTCTATAACTGCAGTTGATCGATAACTTGAATCACCTTGTTTGCTACTCTACTTGCATACACGCTGCAGTAACCTTCACAAATCTGCAAACATATGTATAAACCATGAATTATTAAACCAGATTTAGTGAGAAGAATTAAATTAAGTATAGAATTATCTCTGATGGTCCCACCGGAGACATGGTGAAGCTCCAGGTGAAGTTCATCCAGAGCCTTTGCCACAAATAGCAAGCAGTTGTTGCTTGATCTCTTTTTTTGAATTACAAGCTTCATTGTTACATCCTTCTCCATGTCGATCTCTGTGTTTCTGGATGATTTGCGGTGAACCCATGATGAGTTCTCGGAATCATTTTCATCCAAACTCTGCTGCTGCTGCTGCTTTTCTTCTTCAGTACTCTGTTTAGCACGTCGTCGTCTCTTTCTTCTCTCCACAATCACTCTCTTCTTCAGCTCGTTGATCCTATCCTCCT